>CM076572.1:941514690-942127856 GCA_034641835.2 Pinus albicaulis | reverse complement strand
TGTTTGTCAAGAATTTCATAGGGGGGCTAACACCTACCTTCCTAGACTGTTAACCATAATTTTCTCATAAATGAGCTTACCTCTCTTGTCAAAGGTGACTTCAGACACATCCAATCTGCCATGAGAGGGTCATCCCATCTCTGAATAGGAAGAACAAAATGTATAACTGAGTATTTTCCCACATGCAGGGATTAAAACTCCCACCTTCTTACATTTAGGTTGCTTTGACTTAAACAATTGTAAACCTTATTGTGATGTAAAATCCTGCCACGCTAGTATCATGCCCCTCCAGGTGTAAAGCCTAGTGCTACCACCAAGGGCCGCTACCTTGGTGTTCATAAAAATTTTATGCATGTCCATTATAACGAAGTCATCGTGAATATACCACCGACAAGTCATAGAACCAGAAAACAACATTTTGCATACAAATTCTGATTTATCACCTAACTAAAACAAGATAGTCGTAAAAATACGCCATCAAAAAATACCTTATTCAATATATAAATAAATTAAATACTACTTCTACATATAACTTAACTTCTTTAATATATATAAAATTCCCTGGATGCAAGTGACTGGTTGGACACGAGTGACAATCGCACCTCTCCTCACATGGATAATAGAGATCTCCAACGTTGTGCTTCACCTATAGTGGATCCAATTACCGTTAGCCCCTCGCACGCTCCTTGCAGAACCAGAAATGATAACGAGTGGATGGGTACTGCATCACTTGGCCCTGAACATCGCCTCACTTATATCACCATTAATGTCTGTCATGATTAACCAGCATTACAACCTTCCCTCCTCCCATGTGCCTGCTTAGGTGATCAAGCTCAACACGCAGATCCATGCGAAGGCCACTCATCGTCATCCTCACGGATATCACTCCAACCCCTTTATAACTCCAAGTTGTTTTCCCCTTTCCTCACTTCGCATGTTACCTTCGCCTTTCGCTCTCATCTCTTTGCTTTGGCTTCTCACTGACTGCGTTCAGCTGTGAAGCCTCTGTCCTAGCGGGGAGCTGCACAGCGTCCTTCGGATTGATGCTCTCCATCCTGCGAACCTGTCCTCCGGATACTACTACCCCTTCAGCCCTAGAGTGCATCTTGTCTCCCTTCCTTGGCCCTGGGTGCTTCTATTTCTCCTGACCTGCTCACCCCATCCCAAGTGCGCAATGGCTCCTAAACTTCACCAACGTACCATCCGTGGAGGTCAAAGAGGGGTTCTCCCTAGATGATATCATCGAGGAGAAGATAATCACCTCGAGTCGATTGATGGCTCCTCTTCTAGCACCTTTACTAGCCAAAGACCTAATCTTGAGCAGTGCACGGAATCCTTCAGGCAAGCTGCGCAGAGAGGTGGTCAAGGCACGAGGAGGTCCACTTCCTCTCCTAGCACGCATTCTCCGCAATGCACTCCTGTCCCTTTGACGACTTCGGAGAAAGAAGATGAGGACAAAGATATTTGGGTCATGGACTCAGATGGAATTTCGACGTGGATTCCAAATGGCGTAGACCCTGACTCCCCTATCCTTTGTGCTCCTGCACGCACTCCCAAATGCATTGAATCCAATGTGGAAGCAACTGTTGTGGAAGCCCCTGCCTATCCTATTGAAGAGGAGAACCCCAACAGTAATGATGAAGAGGATGAGTAACATCTATGCAGTGGTTCAATTTTCTTATGTTTTTTGTCATGTTCACCCTCAGGGCCTGTCTGTTATCATCTACTTTATGGTTTTTAGCTATGTCAGCGCTACTGTGCATTATGTACTGCTTGGTTCTAAGTTTTGTCTGGGTTGGTTTCCTCCCTCGAGGCAGCCCAAAAACAATGTAACAAAGGCTAGGATTTGTTAAGCGTATCTTACCAACCCAGCCTGTAGCATATGTAACTCTATGTTTTCGAAATTAATAGAATAAGTCAAGTTACCAAAAAAAAAAAGTTCGTTAATATATATAAAAATATTGAATAAATTAAATACTACTTCCAAATATAATAATTTAAGTTACATGGATATTTCATTTAATTATTCATAAACATTAAAAATAATAAAATATTAAATTAGCACATAAAATACCAACTTCTTAATATCAAATCGACTTTCCTAAAATGTTCTTGAGATATTTGATCAAAATGATGTAATATTTATGCCAGAGGCGTTCTATTTATGAGATTGGGTGGGCAAACACTGTTCACCCCACCCAATCAAAGAGCTTCCTCATCACCCTTCTAACCAGTTATATTTTGACATGTGTAAATAGATTATTGGTTCTGGCTGCCCAAGATATTCTGACGTGTTGAGGATTGACCTTACCTTTCCCGCACTGCGAAACCACGGTCTTATTTACCAGGAAAAGTAATTTTTCTTGTACTGCCACATCTGATGTGGTTGACAGCCAGAAATGACCCCGCATTTGCTATTGGCAGCACAACAGGTAATGGGCACCAAATGCAAGCCTGAATACCACTAGCAGTTTTGTGGAGGATGATGATTTCACTAATTTGGGAGCAGCTCTGGTATTGTACGCTGCAGGAAGGTAGTTTCAGGCCTAGAATATGAAGCGATCCTTGTGTCGATCTTTGTTTCTTTCTCTTCTCTCATTCGAGTGAGAATATGAGGACGATAGAGTGACGGTCTTTGTTCGTCCTGAGACTTGAAGGTGAACTTTCATTGTACCCGATTCCTTGCTAATTAGACTCATCTGAGTTCCTAAAATTTCTTTAATGACGCTCTGTGCAGATGAGAATCTTGGTGTGAGGGGAAACTTCGAGGAATTTATCTTTGATTACAAGGTTTTAAGAGACTTGACTGCAACCTTTGACAGAAACAACATCATTGTGAGAGGAGGATTGGATGAATTTTATAAGGTATGATATTATACGTGGATTTGATGGATTTGCCCAATTATGTCCTTTGTTTGTAGATCAATTTTAATGAGTTGGATTAGTAAGGAAGACTTCCAGATGGGAGAGTTGTTGCTGTTAAGAAACTGAATGAAAGTCCAGAGACTACTCAAACCGCGGAGGAGTTTCTGATAGAAGTGAGGGTTCTCACCACCGTTCGTCACTGTAATCTTGTTCGTTTGCTCAGTTGTTGCACGCAATGGCGCTAACGCTTGTTGGTTTATGAGTATATGTCCAAGCACAGTCTAGACTCTAGACCCTAAATAAGCATTTCTTTGGTACGTTTCTATTATTAGTTCTATCGTTTTAAGGATTCAGTTGGTTAATTTTTGAAATCATGGACAACTTGTACGAGGCTTTGAGATACTAATATCGAAGCTACGCAGGAGAGATCGAATGTCATTTAAACATTATAGTGGGAAAAAATCCAGAGCTTGCGTATCTGCATGATGATTCCATCGTTTGCATTATACATAGAGATATAAAATGTGGAAATATACTTTTAGATGAAAAATTAATCCTAAAATCAGAGATTTTGGATTAGCTAGATTCTTCCCAGAAGACGAATCACATGTTTCTACAAGAGTCAGAGGAACAATGTAAGTTGTGCAAGTCATTTAATAATTCTAATCGATATGGTCTTGTTTAAAAAGTGTCAATTCCGGGGATTAATTTATGCTTCCCACAAATTTATGATGAATCATAGATTACACTACCTTGGAGTATGTTGTCTATGGAAACTTGACAGAAAAGGCAAACATTTATATTACGAGACTGTTGTTCTCAAGTTCGTGAGTGGTAGAAAGTGTGTGGATAGAAGCCTACTAGAGGCTATGCAGATTCTTCTCTAATGGTTGTGTGGTTTTAAGAATTCATTTATGATATAATCTTGGTTTGATGATTATAACTTGAAATTCATTTAGAAGAATAAAATTCGAAATTTGAGCTTGATGATGATGTAGGTTTGGAATCAATATGAGAATGATCAAGTTTTGCATATTTTTTAGCCAACATTAGAGGGACAGTACCCAAGAGAACAAGCATTGAGAATAATTAGGATTTCACTTCTTTGCACTCAAGGTTCTTGCATGCTACGATCAACAATGTCATAGGTTTTGTTGTTGTTAACCAACAATTTAGAGGTTTTTGCCCAACCTATACAACCAGTGTTTATAGATGCCTTGACCGGGGAACATAAGAATTCCTCTGCAACCTCCAACTCTATACCATCTCATGAATCTCATGGATCTTTCAGCGTGTCACTAACTGCTCGCTAACAAGAAGGTCATCTTAGAGGAAAACCATTTATTTTTAGTATCTACAAGCATGGATTCAATGTGTTTCCCTTTCATTATTCAATGCATCTTCAAATCTGAAGAATCAACATAGAAGTTCCTAGAACAAGTTACTTTGTAGAACAAGGTCAATAACTTTCTATTTTAGGTGAGCTTACACTCAGTTCACGTTAAATTAAATGGAGTTTAGCAGATGGAATTGTGTGATTTTATGTAAGTGATTACTTGTTTAATTATGCAACACTCTGTTAATTTTGTTTTCTCTGATCTACTCATCTAAATGAAATTTAGTTACATAAAAATATTAAAAGAGTTCTACAATGATTCATGTTGTTTTCTGATTGAAACTTAGCAAAACATCAAAGTTCGCCTGAATTTTGTGAAATGTCTGACGCTTAAATTTCATCATATGCAAACAGGCATGGCATCATCGCTTGGCTATTGAAATTATCTTTATTAGTTCATGTTTTATCTCATACCGCTCAATCAAATTATGTTTCTCAGCGGAAAATTCACCTTCTTAAAATTCATAGGATTCTCACTTCTTGCACAACTAGGAAGATTAAGCACATTGATATCAAAGGTGCATTTTATTAAGGAAATGGGTTTAGATATATGGAATGATAATTAACTACCAAGGATAGCTGAATTAGGGGAGATTCCTTTTGGGTCTGTAATGGTCAATACGTCCATAGACACTACACAAATTCCTTTTGGACTCACATGTTCGAGTCATACAAATTTCCTCCCAGATAGAGAAGTCATGCATCCCTGGAACATCGATGTAACTAATAAGTTGTAATGAAGTGTTGAACTGTTGTCAAGCACCACTCAAATCAAAAACCAAAACCAGTCACTTACGCCTCAAGACATTGCATATTTCTTAAGCAACTGACGTAGTGCGCATTCCATTTTATTTAATGCGCCTGATAGCATCCATTCACCTTGGCAAGCAATATTTCCAAGCCTATTCGCTATTTAATGCACCCTTATGACAGTATCGAATGGGCCATACATTGACCATGTCCTTATAAACCTATTTTTCTGATGCAAAAACTTGAATAAACAAGAATAGAGAAATTAATGTGGAATTTACTCGTTGGACAATACAATTAATGTGACCAATATTTTCCAACGAGTAAATGCTACATTAATTGCTTTATTTTGATTTATTCAAGTTTGTGCAACGATCAACATTATGGCCGACATCGGCTTATAAGGACATGGTCGATATATGGCCCATTCGATATTGTCAAAAGGGTACATTAAATAGCAAATAAGCTCAAAAATATGGCTAGTGTAAAAAAATCAAACTAATTTATTTTGAATTCATATATATCTGAATTTATTTTTATGAATTAATTTTTTCATATTTTTGTAAAATTTTGAGTTATAATAAACCATTTTAATACACCTTTGTTAACTTTTTTATCCAATTATTCTATATTAGGATGTGGAAATGGATGATGACGAAGGTCATTATAAAGTAGAAAGTGACTCCAAAATAGTATAAATCAAAATGTTGAACCATGTAATATATTCATTTTTAATTAGGAAGTCAAAAGAAATAAAAGCTTTTGATATTTTTAATATATAAATTTTTTTATATAAAAATAAATTTATAATACTTTTACATTATTGATGATGATGATGATGGTTAACATCCACTGAGACCAATCTTCGGTCTATCAGACCTAAAGAAACAAATTATTTAGTTTGATTTAAGATTTTATTCCTATGCTCAAAAATCTTGGAGAGAAGCCTCCCAAGCTCACTATAATTTTGACATCTTAAAAGGCTAGGAAGGTCAGTATTGCAACAAAGATTATGAAATTGAGATCTAATGTGGTTGTACGCGGGGCACTCTAAGAGGAAGTGATTTTCATATTCTCAGAGAGATGGCAGATCCTTTCCATACATGGTGTTTTAGGAACTGTCCAACAACCTGTTTCACTATGGAGCTCATGAGAGTTCGTTCTAATCTTGGCTATATTAATTTTCTTCTTTGAGCTAGTTAAAACAGAGAGATACTTTTGATCTTCTAGGGTGGGGTTGATGACCTCCCTATAATATCTTAATTTTCTTTTAGCTGCTAGATCTTTCTCACACCACATTTTTTCTTTGAACTTAGAAGTAACAATTTTTTTAATGTTATTAATGTTTTGCAATGCAACATTCTCGTCGATCTCCCAATGGTTTAACTAGGCCCTGGTGTCTTTATACCAACCTCGTTTAAGCCTTAGGTGATTTTGGCTGGAATTTAAAGCTAGCTTAGGAAGTCTATGGTCTCCTATGCTATTGAGCTTGTGCTTGTACAACAAAAGCCTAGTCATAGCTAGGCTCTCGATAGGGGAAAGACCCACTTCTATAAGGAGAATAGGATAGGGTGTATTGATTTTAATTTTAAGGTTATACGTTATAAAACACTTCTGGATTTTCTCAATCTTTCTCCAGGATTCTCTAGAGATGTTGCAACCCCAAAACTCACATCCATATAAGATAACAGGAGTGACTAAAGTTTCAAAGAGGAACTTCTTTCTATCCCACATTACGAGGTTTGTCGTTTTACAATTATTTTCAAGACCAAAATAAGCTTTCCACCCCCCATTAATCCTTTTATGAATGTTATAGTTCCAATTGAGCTTGTGATGAATATCAATTCCTAGGTACTTGTAAGAAGACACTTCCTCCAAGTTACTATTGTCATACATAAAATTAGTGTAAGTGTCCTTCTTGGATTTGATAATCATAACTTTTGTTTTGTCAGTGTTAACAGACATACCCATGGTAGAGCAGAAATCCTTAAGAAGTCTAAGTTGCTTATCAAGATCATATGGGCACCTTGCGAGAAGAACAATATCATCAGCATAGAGAAGAAGGATGATGACTATCCTAGCTAAGATCGTGCCAGCACATCCTGCTTCCTCTAAACAACCTTCTAGCTTGTCGATGTAAATGCCAAATAGGGTAGGGGAGAGGGGGCAACCTTGTTTAACTCCGATATTACACTTAATATCTTTCGACCACACCTCATTGCTCTTTAACTTGGCAATTACATTCTCGTATAACCTTATAGCGGCCGCTATTAGCTCGAAAGGAACATTTATCTCTTCTAATCTATTCCATAGGTTGTTTCTAGGAACCGTATCAAAAGACCTTCTAAAGTCCACAAAGCAACAAAAGAAATTGGATTTATCATTGCGACATTCCTCCACATTGATCCTAAGCGTAATGAGGTGGTCCGTTGTTGAGTGCTGCCTTCTAAAACCCGCTTGGCCTTTAGCCCGCTTACCTTCACTTTCAAGCCATATGCTCAACTTCTTTTCCAAAATAATACCATATAACTTGGCTAAGAGAGGGCTGATCATAATTGTCTAATAATTAGAGGGGTTGTTTGTATCCTTACTTTTAAAAATAGGGATAATGAGGCTCCGAGTCCATGGTTTAGGGAACCCTTGCTTGACCACTTGATTGAAAAGCTTGTGGATGTGGGGGATGAGGACAGGACCTCCAATTTTTAAGATTTCTGCCTAGTAACCTTCAATGTCTTTAGCTTTCTTATTTGCTAGGCGTTTAACCCCAAAATAAATTTATTCTAATGAGAAAACTTCTTTCGTTGTGAGCAGGGTTTCAAAGCTATCCCCGACATTTGGAGATTCATAAAGCTTTTTAAGATAGGAATTACAGTCATGTAAAGAAATTTTATTATTATCTTTAGTTTTCCTAGTTAGAATCTACCTCCAGAATTTCTTAGGAGCCACCTTAGAGAGGTCTAAGAGATTCTCTTGTCTTTTATGAATATATTTCCTTTTCTTCCTTTAGTTAGGGCTTTGTAGATTTTTATCTTGTCAATTTTAAGAGATTCATCAACAACTTCCTTAATTGCTCTCCTTGCACTTTTATAATCTTCGTCATACCATGGGTTGGTTTTGTAATTTCTTTTATTACTTGAAACTTCAATTGAGAATTTGTTAATAGAATATGAGAGGTTTGTAATAAAATTATGATAGAGGTCATCTATGTTGTCTATACTAGATAAAAGAAGAAAATTAGTTTTTAATTCATTTAGAAAGAGATCATTTTTATTTCTATAAAACATTAATTTCTTTTGACTATAAGGATTATCTTCTATGGGATCTTTATGCATGACAAAATTGAGAGTTATAAGTAAAGGCCTATGATTAGAGTCAAGCTCGTGGTCATCTAAGATGTCAAAATTTATTATTTCGTTGTATAAAGGGAGATCGGAAATAACATAGTCTACCACGCTGCTACCAAGCCCATGGATGCAGGTCATCTGGCTAGAATTGGGCCACTTCTTTAGATTGTTGCAAATTATGAGATCCTGAGCACTACATAGCTTGACTAGCGCCGACCCAAACAAATTATCCCCGAGGTCTTTAGAGCTCCTTTTGTACCAGCTAGCCAGAGTAAGGTCTTTGTCTAACCAAAGAGGATTGGGTTATAATAAAATTTATTTGAAATGTAAGGTATATATATATATATATATATATATATATATATATATATATATAATTAACAGGATATTTTCATTTAAAAAAAAATTAAAATATTATAAGTAAATCATTATCTTTTATTTATTTTCAAAAGTGATTTAATTTTATATTATTTTATTTTGAAAAATATCAATATTACTAAGACAACAATTTAGTAAAACAAAGTTTTAGTTAATCACTAAAATTTTATGAATTAAATGAAATTAAGGTAAGATAAGAAATATTTTCATTTTTTAAATGTCTTATATATAATTACAATAAATGTCAATTTAAGAATATATATAAAGTTAGTAATATTTTTAATTCTATATATCGAGTTTATATTTCTAAATTATATGATGATATAACCATTTAATTGGTTATATATATTAATAGCTAAGTGGATGATTTATTTTTTACTAGTTATGATATAGGTTAACGCATATTTCCCCACCATTCAAGTCTAGGAAGAGATTACAGGATTATTGGTAAATGATCCTGTCTTCCTGACACATAAGCCTTTGTCTGTAGAAATGGGATCTGGAATACTTGGTAATACTTTTTATGGGATTCAAAGTCATTTAAAAGAGATTGCCATAAAGTCTGGTGATGTCTATATTCCTCGAGGAGGGGTTGTTCCTCCTTTGGACAAGGACACAGCCTGAGATTTTCTGCCTAAGAAGTTATCTATTGGAGATGTCTTAAATGGTAGTGATTTATATGCGACGGTCTTTGAGAATACTCTAATGGAGCATGGGTGTTACTACGAGTGTTGGGGAAACAGAATTTGAACTGCGTTACTAGGTGCATCAGGGAACTAGAATTTGAACTTTGCGTCTCAGAACTAGAATTTGAACTCGAAAGCTTTTACTGTGGAAATGGTGTTGGGATGGGAAATATGCGAAGAAATTGTAGTGTTGGGATCACTGACAGCTCTGGGATGGATGGGCCTTTGGTTCCTCAACCGCGAATTGTACAAAAAAAAATGAAGAAAAACTAGTTCTGTTCTAGATCATCTTTAACATTGTTTTTTGAAATCTTCTCCAACTCGTTCTTTTTAGTCTTCAAATGGTTGGACCTCAATGCATTTATAGTTGGCCCGTTCTATTTTTAGACTAACCATACCAAAATTTAACTTCCTATTACATTCTTTAAAAGATATATAGAAACTCAAATTTCCATATATTTCAATTAATTATTGTTTTCCACATTCTCCAACACATTTCCCACTCCCCAACATTAAGTATTACTTTACACCTGTCGATACAAATGCTAATATATTCTTTTCACATAGTTCGATAATGACTTAGGCTACAAATGACAAATCAATTGTCCGAAATGCACCGACATTATCCACAATGCACTAACTACTACACAGGCATTTAATATTCTCTCATGTTACTGCTTAATATTTAAAATGCTCTCATGTTATTGTTTAATATTTATTTTTACTAAACAATAGTTTTTAGTGATGATGCTTACCAATTAAGTAATTCAATTTAAATCTACTTTTATATTAACACATTATTAGTTGCGTTCTAAAGGGGTTATATGCATAGTAATGAAAAGTATTTATGTGTATTATTATTGGAATTATAAATTATAGTAAAGTAGTGTTTAAGTTTGTGATTATGTTTAAAAATATATATATTAAAAAAATACCTCATTATATTTAATGAGATTATATTAAACAATTTAGTAACACATAATTCCAAACCATGAGCGAATATTAACTTTTCCGTAAGAATTCAAATCTATTGGCAACTAATTTAAATAAAAAGAATAAGAATACGCATTCTGGTTAATAAAAAATATCTTAAAATAATCATCATATAATAATATATATTATTTTGAAATAGTGAAATATATAGAAATATAATAATAGAAAAATAATTTGATTTTATTAGGATGCGTATCTTACAATTTAGTATGATGTGTAAAGGTGTTTATCTATCATCATAGTTGAAATTTTGTTCATATATAGTTATTCAAACTCAACTTATATGACATTTTTATATAAGAAACCAATTAAAAAAAACTAGATAATTGTAGTGTAGCTTTTTTATATGAGAAACCAATTAAAAAAAACTATAATATAATCATCGGAAATACATTTATCTACTTCAATATCATTTAGTAAAATAAATAAAAAGGTTAAGGTTAATTCAACACATAATCGAAAATCTTGCTCCAAAATGTTTTAATATTTCCTTTAATTAAATATTTGTCAAATGATTTTTTAAAAGGAAAACCATATCATATGGATATTATTGAAATCTCTAAAAACATAAATATTTCCACGTCAAAGTTGTAATATTTGAAAATTTTGTTATCATGACATGAAAAAAATACCATTAAATCCAATATTAATATTAATATATTATAATATTAATATTATAAATTAATAACTTAGGATTAATACAATATTAATTGTATGAAATATAATATAATATTAAATTTGTTATATTATAACATATATTAATATATCATGATATATATTAATTCTAGATATATGGGAGGGAAGAACAAAGACAAAGTGATTGAGGCGGAGAGATAGAGGGAGTGAGAGGAAGGGAGAGAAGGATAGAGAGGAAGGATGACAGAGGACTTGAGAGACATGAGGAGAGAGGGAGGGATATAGAAATGGAGTTGGAAGGAAAGAGAGGGAGGGGAATCACATGGAGAGAGAGAGAGAGAGAGAGAGAGAGAGAGAGAGAGAGAAGGGAGAGATGGAGAGAGAGTGTATATGTTTGGGGTGAGATAGAGAGATAAAGAAAGAGATGTAGAGAGAAGAGGGGGAAAGAAGGAGAGATAGTGACAGAGTTTGAGGGCGAAGAGAGAGAGAGATGAGGGGGAGAGACAGAGGGAGGCAGGAGAGAAAGGGAGAGGGGGGGAGGAAGAGAGTGAGGATGTGAGAGAGAGAAGGAGAGAGGAAGGGAGAGAAAGAAGGAGGTAAGAAGAAATGTGGAGAGAGAGGGGGGGAGTGATAAGGGAGATGGAGAGAGAGGGAGAGAGGAGAGCAGGAGGGAAGAAGAGAGACAAATATTGAAGCCCAATCGTAGTGCCGAAGCCTACAACCATAGTCTAGGCCGAGTGACCAAAGGCTTGCAGAGTGGGTGACCCTCCAAAGATTTAGTCGAAACTCTGACGGAACCTAAAGGTAGTTTGGGAAAGGTTGAACCTTCATCGGGAGGAGATATGGAGGGAGATATATATATGGAGGGGGGGAGAGAGAGAGAAGAAGAATTATTTGCATTCGTATGCATTGATTTCGCAGATGGTGATTCTAATCCTATTTTATTACTTCGTACTGAAGGAGATAAATCGAAGGAGAGGGGAGAGGAGGAATCAAGAGAGAGAGATAAGGGAGAGAGTGAGAGAGGAAGAAGAGAAGGGTAAGAGAGAGAGAAGGAGGGACATATGAGAGGTTGATACGTAGAGGGAGAGAGAGAGAGAGATGGGGGCAAGAGAGGGATATAGGAGAGAAAGGGAGAGATAATACTTGAGAGAGAGGGGGAGAGAGTGAGGAAAAATATATGGCATTGGAATGGGAGAGATGGAGGGAAGAAAAAAAACATACAAAGAGAAAAATGGATCAAAAGAGAGAGAGGTGGAGTGAAAAGGAAGAGATGGAGAGAGAATGTATGTTTGGGGATGAGATAGAGAGACAAAGAAGGAGAGATAGAGGGAGATATAGATATACATGGAGGGGGGAGAGAGGGAAGAATATTTCTTGCACTAAATGCATTGAATTCATGGTAGATGCATTGATTTTAGTGTATATATTGATTTCTAATCGTATTTGATTACTTGCACTAGATGCATTGATTTCTACCGTAGATGGTCTTTTCTAATCTTATTTGATCGTTGAACTAGAAGCTACTTGATTTTAGTGTAGATGGTGTTTTCTAATATTATTTGATTGCTTGCACTAGATGCATTGATTTCAGCTTGTAGATGTTGATTTCTCAATCTTATTTGATCGCGTGATCGCTTGCATTAGATTCATTGGATGTTTTCTAATCTTATTTGATTACGTGCATTAGATGCATTGATTTCAATGTAGACGATGACTTTTTATTTGATGTAACTCAATGTATGATGGTACATTAACTTAAAGTGATTGGATTAACAATGTGCATTGATTTCAATGTAAGCACAAAACAATGATTGACAATATGCATTGATTTTTGTGTTATAGTAATTCAAACTATAATATTGGAGGGCAAGAGAGACAAGGTATGATGTTTACTACAATAGTTCGAGCTAAATAATTGAATGGTTTACATCTCAACTATCCTTTTCATATAATCAATATGAAAAGATGGAAAAACTAAAAAATAATGTAAAGATTTTGTAAATATGACCACTCATTATAAAAATTCAAAATTACATTATTTCTTTACTTTTGAAAAACAAACTATAGATAAAAAAAAAATCATCAAAATGTTTTGAAGGAAATAAATTATTTAAAATTTTAGCAATGAAACAAATGATTTCAAGAGTAATCTTGATGCAATAAATTATTAAAACTACTCTTCAAGATATATTTAGTAATACCTTGAGGGGCACTATTAAGAATTATTAATTGTCAAAATTTTTGAAACCTAAAATTAAATGAAATAAATGTGCAGTATCGATCCTCTTGCAAATTATTGACAAGATTGTCTCCCTTCTTCATCACTAGCTAATTACTAACAAAAAATTACATACACATGGAAATATAACACAACAATCGTAGCATTCACAAACATTACCATCCAAATCCAAACACAAACACACAAACCAGTCAAAGCATCCAAGGCCAGACATACAAACCATTCAAGGAAGCAACAAAAGCAAAATTAAAGAAGAGAATGATATAGTCATGTCAAGCCATGAAAACATAATGTAAATTTCAAAGTATGAAGTTTATCTCAAACATATACATAATAATGATAATTTAAAAATGTGCCATTCTTGCCCTCAACTGATCCAACCTAGATCCATCTAACTCTGAATCTATCATGTGCCTAGAGGGTGAAATCCCTCAACCTAGATTCATCTAACTCTGGATCTATTATACACCTATAGGGATTGAATCCCTCAATGTGCTAAACATTTACTCAAATTATACATTCAAAAAAGAAGGTTTGCACCTGGAGGGATTTGATCCTTCTCAACGCATGATAAATCTGAAGTTAGATGGATCTAGGATGGCGTGTAACTCAAACTACTGTATTATATATATATATATATATATATATATATATATATATATATATAATTTTTTAAGTTTCTCAAAAGTGAGGCTATATCATGGTTATGTCCAAGAATAATTTCTGAATAGGGTGGAGAATTGAACCAATAACTTAACATCTAAGAGTGCCTTAACAACACATTTTATCACTATCCATGAAAAACCCATGGACTTCATAATGAATAACTCATAAATAGTGAATATTTATATTTTTTTAAATAAAAACTATTATTTATTAATATATTATAAAAAGTTTGGATTATATATATATATATATATATATATATATATATATATATATAACCACACTTTTATAATATCTTTCTTTATTACAATAATAATAATAAACAAACAAACATGAAGAATGAAAATTTGGGTTAAGACAATTTAAAAAAATAAAAATGAAAAATCATAATAAAAAGTATTAAATATTTTTCTTTTTCTTTTTAGAATTTATTATATAATTTTGAATAAAATTATGTTTTTTATTATTATTTAAAATATATATATTAAATATATAAATAAAATTAACATCTTAAAAATCCTTGTACAAATTGCACAGTTAAAATTTAAGATTCCAACAAATCTATATATATATTAAAACCCTTTAAAACTTAAACTACACTCTAGAAAAAAAGTACTCAAATAAATAACTCAAAACATTTAATATAATGATTATTTAATTTGAATTAATATAAAAATTTAACTACGGTGCTCTCTACTTTAATGGTCAACTACATCTTATCCAAATTGAATAGTGTTCAAACGCATAGTTTTTTAGCTTATGAATAGTTTTTTTAAATTGTTAATCATATATATTTTTTATTTTCAATAGACAACTTGTAACGAAGACAACCTTAGTGCCAAAACATAAACAAAGCGAAATGCCCTTTGGGCAATAGAATGATGCCAGTAACGAAGAAAATCTCAGTGACAACAAAATCACAGTATATATATATATATATATATATATATATATTAATTAATTAATTGTATTTAGAGGTGTAAAGGAACGTTGAAAAAAAGAATGGGGAATGTGGAAGATAATAATGAATTAAACTGTTTAAAAAAAAAATAGGGAACAAAGCTCCTTAAGCTATCAAGACTATATTTAGCGACAATGCATAAAGAAGAGATATATATCCTAAAAAGTTTTGTTGTATATGCATGTCAAACAACCCAAACTAAGAAAATACGAATATTGTAGAAGTTTGATGCACTAATACAAATTATTTTCTAGTTGTATTGCTTCCACAATATTTAGACTCAAAATTACTAATTCGGTAGAAATATTGATCCATTGAAATTAGGGCAGCCCCAATGAAAGCAATGATGAAAGATTAGTGAAGTGAACAAGTTGTCATACCTGAAAAGTGTAAAAAAAATTAAGCTAAAATCATTTGGAGAGAAAAAAGGCATGACCACTCTCAATACTATGTTCCAAACCTTCTTCTATAGTCAATGAAATATCATATAGGCATTCCCATCAAGTGAAAGAAGGCATTGCAACAAGTTCAACCATTCCTCTATACATCTTTGTAAAAAAAATCACATGATAGTTTACCATTTTGTAGAAGTTTTACACATAATTCATCTTTTAAATTTTCCACATCAGAGACACAAATTTCCTTAATAGCTATGTAGAATAACCCCTAGAACAAGTTTTCATCATTCTTCGCCAAATCTACTTGATTCTGTAAATATTGAAATTTAATTTCTATCTCTTTGTGAAGAAGAAAATCCTAATTAAGGAGGTAAGTGCCATACTTGTTAAATCAATCTTTGAGCATCTACATTATTATAAATTTAAAGGAGAAGAAATTGAAATATCATAAATTCAAAAAAACAAAACCTAATTAATAAGACAGTGCTAAAATCAAACCTTCTTGTTGTATATTGGTAGATTAATGAAGGAAACATTTAGGACATAAAGTGATGAATATTCTAGTTTTGTCCTCTCAAAACTCCCTAGTTTGTCAAAGTCCATCAATACATAAAAGCACATTAAATCTATCCCAACTCTCATTTACACCCAATCAGTGCACCTCCCCCTGGCTATGTCAAGAAGGGAGCCAGAAAAATAGCTTAGTATGTATGAATTACCACTATTTTGTTTTCGCACTAATGATACTACCTTGATTTTACCATCCCATCGGCTCAAACCAACATCATACAAGTAAAAGTGCAACAAAGTTTCCAAAGGATATACATTCAGACAAGGGATGTATGATTTTATTTGAAGTCGAGAAATCAAGTGATATAGTCCATTTATTCATCATGAGTTATTTCTATGGGCTCAAAACATATAGGTTGATAGACATAGTTTCCAAAGGAAATTTAGCTTATGCCAGAACACCCTACATCCATTTTATATTTTTTCTTCTAGAAAACAATTTGAGAATGATTTCAACACCTGTCTAATCCATATTCTAATATGATTCATAAAATCTATAGGTAAAACCTTGGATACCTAAGCATCATATAAAGCCAAAATCGGGTACATTAATCAAAGGCTACCATATCAAAACCCCTTTCAAATGTGTGAATAATATTGCTCCCATGTAGAAATGGTCCTAGCTTTAGGGTCATGTACAAGTTCAGCGTATTAAGTACTTTGCCAAGGACAAAAACCAACAACTCGCCAAATCTTATAAATGCAATTATTTTCAGATGTATTGTCTCGGGATCACAAGTTTGCAAATGGCTCCCAGTAAGAGGGTACAATCCAATGCATGAGTTGGAATTTAACCCATATAAGTCCTTTTTATTTGGTGCCAAGTCTACAATCATCCATTAGAAAATTCCGCAGTGTTGTGACAAAGCCACCTTTCAACATAATCACATTGTCTATTAGCTAATGCAACTAAAATGTCCCGAAATTAAGAATGCCAAAAATTGCCAATTTTACCTCCTCTTTCCAAATCACTTGTAGAATATCTGAGATGAGGAAATTTTATCCAGTTTATTGTCCTATAAATTAATGACAAGATCCCTGTGTTATGTTGGAGCATATCCTACTTCTTTTAGAGAGTCAAAAGTCATAAGCATAGTTGTTGCTATATAGGCACTAATAAGCATCACATCCCTCGAAAAGATATGACCACTTTCATAACTATCTCCCAATTATTCTTCTATGGTCGAAGAAATATCAGATAGGAAATTCTTCTTTTATGTTCGAAAAAATATCATATAGCCAAATATTCTTCTATGGTTGAAAAAATATCAGATAGGCATTCCCATCAAGTGAAAGGAAGCATTAAGTGATATCAACCATTCCTCCATACATCTTCTCAGAAAGTTTTCACATGATATTTTACAATTTTGTAGAAATTTTACACAGAATTCATCTTTTAATCGCCTTCATAAGAGACATTAGTATCCTTATGTAGAATAACCCATGGAACAAGTTTTCTTCATTCTTCACCAAGTTTATCCCACTCTATAAACACTAAAATTTAGTTTTGTTTTTCTCTTTGTCAAGATGAAAATCCTAATTAAGGAGGAAAGTGTCACAATTGTTGAAACAATATTTGAGCATCTACATTATTATAAATATAAAGGAGAAGAAATTTAAATATAAAAAATTCAAACCAAAAAAACCTAACTAATAAGAAATTCCTCAAATCAAACCTTCTTGTTGGTTATTGTTAGATTACTCAGGGCAACATTTAGGATCGAAAGTGATGAATATTCTAGGTATATCCTCCCAAAACTCCATAGGTCTGTCAAAGTCCATCAATACATAGAAGCAGTTTAAATCCATCCAAATTGTCATCCACACCCATCATTTCATCTCCCCCTGGCTACATCAAGGAGGGAACCAAATTGATAGTTTAGTATGTATGACTTACCACTATTTTGTTTTCCCATTGATGAGACTACCTTGATTTTACCATCCCACTAACTCAAAAAAACATCATACAAGGAAAAGTGAAACACAGTTAGTGATATGCGATTTTCATCAGTGAGGTATGGATGTATTTGAAGTCAATAATGCAAAGAGTATAGTCCATTTCTTTCACCATGAGTTTATTCGATGGGCTCAAAACATAAAGGTTGACAGACCGAGTTTCCAAAGGAAATTAAGCTTTCCCTAGAACGCACTCCATCCATTTTATATTTTTTATTTTAGAAAATAATTTGAGGATGATTTCAATACATGTCCAATCCATATTCAGAAATGACTCATAAAACTTGTATGTAGAACCTTGGATACCTAAGCATCATATACATCTAGAATACATTACATTCATCAAAGGATATCAAATCAAAACCCCTTTTAAATGTGTGAGTAATATCACTCCCTTGTATAAATGATCTTAGCTTTGGGGACATGTACAGGTTTTTCCTATTAAGTACTTTTCCATTGACAAAAACCAACAACTTGCTAGATCTCAAAAATGCAATTTCTTTCATATCTACTGTCTTGGGATCACAAGAGTCAGAGATGGTTCCTAGTAAGAGGGTACAATGCAATGCATTAGTTTGAATTTAACTCATTAAAGTCCTTATTTGGTGCTTATGAGTCTACAAGTATCCATTGTATACTAGGGTTATCTTCATCTTCACTTCACTAAGTACTTGCACAAATATGACTCGAAATGACCTTCTAGCTCTGATGGACAACTAACAATTAGTTGCACAGACTATAACTTCTAACTATGACTGGATGGCACTGGATGCTCTGACAAAGCAAGAAATATTTTGAAGACCTTTAAATTCGAAGTCGCAATACGAACAAGTGAAATCAGTGACTCCTAGTCAAATGTGATGTAACTCAAGGAAGATGCGAGAACAATAGAAGGGAACTTCAAAGGGAATGACCAAAAAATATATAACGCTAAAAGAAAGAGAAGGAGTGTTGCAATAAAAACTTGTAACTTACGAGTTGAATATAAAATAAGCAAAAGAAAAGTTCATCCTGCAATTTGAGCTTCTCTATGGAGAGATGAACCAGGAAAATTGCATAATTGAGGATGAATGGTTTCGTGCACATAATCACTAATATAAAAAGAAACAAATAGTGAAAGAGCTAAAAAAATAATGAAAATGATAAATCCTAACTCTCTATTTCATTCCTTCCTCATTAAATAACATCCACATACATAGATTTTCTCATAGCATGGATGGGAAATAGAGGAATAATCTCTATGATGAAGTTTCTCCATTGAAATAGGTGAAAATATTCAGAAAAATCCTTTGATTCACACTTCAGAAATTGGATATATCTCCCTTGTGAGCATGTAAATAGTCAGTTTTTGGACAATGCTTCAATTATATACTCTTTCATATTCTATCATGTGTTAGACTCTAAAAAAGGGTGAATTATTGTTCATACACAATCAATGGAAAAAAATAGAAGATATGATCCCTGTTATTATAGTACCTCGGAAATTTTTTTAATATAAAACCTAACTATGCCATTTCACTGAGACCAGTCAACATCGACATAAAATTTCCTCATCATGAAATATTTTTCAAGAAGGTAAGACCCACTACAACTTGCAAGCAGATTGTGAAAATGTTTGGAAGAGCTTAGAGTGCATGTGTGAGGAATCCCTATCTAGAGGCTTTATATTCTATAATTAGGGCAAGAGTTCACTAATTTTTCTTAAAAATTTTAAGATCCATATGAATAGTGTGTATGCTTTCCGTGAGCTACACTGCATACTCAACTTGTTTCGAAGATGAGATTACGGTATTTGAAGATAAGATTAATTCTCTGACATCTTTCCTGGAGAAAGCTTCCAAGAGTAGATCAAGGCATATGAAGATAATATTAATGTTGTGACATCTCTTCTATAGCAAGTTTCAGTTAGGAATTAAGAGATAGAGAATAACTTGAAGTTGATTCAAGTTAGATCCTAAGAACATGAGTTACAAGCTAGTGCCTAAAGGAAAAGACAAGTTGAGCTTGAAGATTTAATTTCCATTTCTCATGGTAAGGACAATGAGACTATAAAGAAGTCAACAAAATTGCAATCGTTACTGAAATTGGAAGAGAAAAGGAGTTCTAAGCTCAAAGAACAACTAAAGTTGGCACAAACTTAGTGCAGTGAAGCTAAAACTTAAGGAAAACAATTTTCTAAGCAGGCATATGAACTTAGAGTGAAGCTCGAGGACACTTTAGTAGAATTTGGAGTGATTGTGGCACAACTTAATGATAAATTATTTCAACTTGAGGAGTTAAATTCACATATGAAAAATGAGGTCAAAGTATCTAAAGATAAGATCAATGCTCTGACATCATAATTAGAGCAATCTTCAGCCAATAATGAAGAGTTGGAACAGAAGTGGAAGTCAATTAAAGATAGTATAAGAACCAAGGAAGATAAATAAATGAGGAAGATTCCTTGAGAAATATTGGGGTGTAAACAAGCTAGAAAGTGAAACTGATGCTCAAGAAGAATATTCTGAAGAAACAAAAAAGAAAGCAGAAATTAATTTCATGAATGTAGTTAATTAATACATCCATACTCAGTTTCTGTCCATTCGATTACTCACCAGATCTTTCAGATTGTATAACAAACACCAGATGTCAATACAATTCGGAAGAAGCAAAAGGCCTTCCTCCATCCTACTGGAGCTAAGCAAAAGGATGAGAAATGTCAGTTGATCATTAATAGTTATAAGAGTATAAATATTTCCTTTGTTTTTTGTGTGGTACCAGAAGGGTTGGTACATTCTAATAATGATATTGAGGCAGGTGTTTCCTTCCTATTCCTATCCTTTTGAAACCTCTGGAGCTCAGATGGTGATTATAATATGATATATGGTAAAAAATTAAAACAATAGTAAATCAAACTGCAAACTATATCACCAGGTATCTAAATGTTAGAGGAATCCATAAATATATTTAGTAGGTTGAAAAGTTATAAGACACATATATATAATATGTAGAAAAATAATAATAATTTGCACTCAAAATAAATCTTATTATAGTGAAAAAAAAATGCAAGCATGAAATGACAATAAAAATCCAGAGTAAAAAAATATTAGTCAATGATTGCAGTAAAGTTTAAATCACTTGCCCGCCTAATCAGCAAAGAAAGGCCCCCATTAACAAGCGCTTGTCCGCAGAAGCAACCCACGCAATACCAAAATTTTAGTTTATGCAACTCAGACGAAAGGGATTTCCTATGAGGCCTTTAGATGTAAATTAGAAAAAGTGATGGCACCTAGAAAAATAGGAAGGATAAGGGCACTCATGTTATAGCACACTCGAGTCACCCTAAACACAGACTCGTGAGAAGGAATGATAACACCACTGGCTGAGAGGAAGGATAAAGAACCCCTATTAAGGCTACATAGCCACATTGCAAAGTGACACATTTTTTACAATTTTGTTTGATAGACCACATGCCTCACACATGGAAGGTAGGGAGGACATGTGATAACTTTCGTTCTCTAGGGGTCGTTGCATTCTAAGTGGCCACTACATTTGTTAGACTTGTGGATCACTTCATCAAATTTTTTGAGCGAATGTTCATAGGTAAAATTTTTGTAGCATTCTAACAGTGCGTCAATGTGAATTGTATCCTTGTGCATGCCCAGAGACCTACTATTTGTAATTTGTTTCAACTCTCTGCAGATTCATTATGGAGAAGACCTTAATCATTGTAATATTCCAAAACTGGAATTTTCTACAACAATAAGAATACCTTAAGGTATTCCAAAGTTGGAGAACAGAAAGTAATCAAATCATGTAGTGTTTTTGAACACATAGCCATCATAATAACAATCACAGCAACAAACTATGCCTTTATACAATTCACCAAGTAGGGAAAAGCAGTGATTTTTGCCTCAAAAACGTTATTTTTTGAATATTGAGTTATAAAAGTGGAAAATAACGGTTGTGCCCCTTAGAATGGAAAATATAGGACATGCATGCAAAAGAGTTTCAAAAAAATGCCTTTAGCCTATTTAAACAGGCCTCCCATGCTTAAGACAACTAAAAATTGCCAAAACCCCAAGACTACAAAATGTCGGAGCTGATGCATAAGAGATTGCGCAGTCTAAATAGAGGTTAACTCAGAAATTAAAGAAAGATATCTGATATTATTATTATAATACTCAATGAGGCATAAAAATAGAGATCTAATCTCTTTTATACAGATCCAAGAAAACCCAGCAAGGGTTTCTTGACATAAAAGATATACAAGAGAAAGTTGCTGCAAATTTGTGGCTGAATAATGTTGTATGGATGAAGCTTTGAATAATATGGCTGAACATGCAAATAACTGGCTATATAAGCTTCCTCTAGCTTTCTCAAAGAAAGGCTGATCCTCCTCTTGGGAAACTAGCTCATTAAAATGGTGTTTTCACCCCTTCCACTGCACACCTTAAGAAATAACGCATTTTTCTGAAGGGAATGCATTTTTGTTGAAGGTCGATGCTTGGCCCAACACCAGGTAGTGGAAAATTCAGATCAGAAACCTCCTCTTAGATTTCTTAAACAAGATCTCTGAGAAAGAGTATGGAATCCCCACCCGGGCAAACCCTTGCATTAAGCAGTGCAACAACTTAGCTAAACAGCCAAGTATGCAGGAAGTCTAAGCAGACCACATAAAAATATAATCTCTGATATGTCCATATGCTTGCCATCTCCTTCATAATATAATTGTTGAGCTTCCTCACCAAGGGTCCCACCCACTATGAGGTTGCTTCCATGCAAAGGCTTCTCCACAAAAACTGTGTTGTCCATCAAGATGGTGCAATGTATCTAGACAGATTTGTTAACTTGGTCAACCTTGACTGATTCTTCATGCCTTGTCCCTTTTCACACTCAAGGTGCCTTCATTTTATCTAGCTAGATTGATCTCTATTCACATTGAGATGGCTTTATTTAGAATCCACTTCTTTGAGAATAAATCATGTTGACTTGGTCAAAATTGACCTTGTCCACATATTTTAGACCTTGTTCACACATGTGGATGCTTGAATTGGTTATTTCAAGATCCCCTTTCACATTAGGAAGGATTTTTATTCATACTTGAGCAAATTAGGAGCCTCTTTGCTCAATTATTCATGCATCTAGACTTCAAAAGAAAAATTAATATTCCTATTAGTTGAAGCTAAATTAGGAATATTACAGTCTCCCCCTCCCAAATGTTGCTTGTCCTCAAGCAACTGCAAGGGTGCTGAAAAATCTCCCCTCTTCGTCTTGTGGCCCTTTCATCCGATAGTCTCCTTCATTGCTTCAGAATTTCTGCAAAAATTCCACCTTCCAATGGCTCCTCCCAAGTGTGCAAGTTGGCCTTTGCTGAATAAACCCAATGGTTCTCATCATGAAATAATGGAAGGTTGTTATGGAAACCTTCTTGCTGATCCATGGCCTCCTCAAGATATAAGTGATGACAATCATGGGGAATTTCATCACCAATGAAGGTCTCCCTCCTCCATGCTATCATCCAAATAAAATGAATCAACTTCCAGCTTGGTAATTCATAGAAAAGCTCCTCCCAATTGCTCATGAGAGGCATGCCCCAAGTGCTCCAACCAAACATATGGTCCACATCATAAAGAAACAAGTGATATGCAATGGTGGCCATATAGTTTCTCATGCTCCCCTTGGAACATGTAGTGCAGAAAAAGTAGGGACTTTCTTCCCCCAAAGACACATCCAACAAGTGTTCCTCTCCTCCAACCATGTCCCCAACAAAGATAAGAACATCTTCAACATGTGGGATCATAAGTAAGATCATGCTAGCTGCCATATACAATAAGGGAGAAGGAAAATGGTCCCTCATGTGCAACCAGCGCAATTTTCCTCCTAACTTCCATAGAATATGATATGACAAGTGTTCTTCCCAACACTTGTTTGCTGCCCCATCCTTCTTTCATGTTTGGAGAAGGTGTATGATGGTTGGTGTTAAGGAATCACACCATGAAGAGTACATCACCTTTCCAAGATATCCCAAGGAATGGCTAGCACACCATTGTTCATGGCCAAAGGTGGCTCATGAAGCTCATTAGAAAAAGTGCCCCCTCTTGGAGCCAATTCCTGCACATGAGTGTTAAGAAAATACAAGTATATACTAAATACATCATGAGATTAAACATTATAATGTTTTTCATACACTGTTTTAAAATCAGCAAGGTAGCTCATGGATGAGCTCCCTCTCACACTCAATGAATAAGGAGGTGATAGTGATAACTCTTTCCAAGAGCTATGTTCCTCCTCAACCAACAAATAATTCATGCACTTACTCATATGAGAGTGCATCTCCTCCTTGAAATTTTCCCACATGAATCCATCTAAGATAGTATGATATGTTTTAATGAAGCTAGTGGGATTTGAAAGCAAGACCTCATAAGTTGTGTTAAGCAGTTTATTATTGAGTTTGGAATATTTAGTTAAGTAGATCTGATCATGAACATAAATGATCCCATCAACTAATTTACACTTCCAATATTTTGTTTTCCCATTAAGAAAATTACATGTGAATAGGTCCTTAGAATATTATATCAAGAGTTGGGACTCCCAATAAGGGTCTAGGCTTCCCAACATTGACAACGTTGTAGAGGTATGAAATGATGCATTTGTCATATGTTGGCTCTCCTCCTTGAAATTATTGATGCCAAAGTCACATGTTGGAGTATTCCCAACTTTATTTTGCTGCCTCTCTTGCAGCTGATCTTGCTCAAGACAAGATTGAAGTTTAGGAGAGTCACCCCCCCTTTGAAAGGTTCTCTTTCTCAAAACCATCCACAATTTTGCTCCTACATGCAAAAATGAAATTATTTTTTTGTTATGTTCAGAAATATTCATTATATATTGGAGTATACTTTGTTGTCCCAAAGCTATGGAGTAGCCTTTTGATACTATGCTCATATCAACACAAATTTCTAAATCTATTCCCTCCAATGCAAATAGATGAATGGAAGAAATCAAGGTCAATTTCAGAAATTTTCCTAGCCTTCCATCAATGATTTTCAGTGTTGTAGTGGCTCCTTCCAAGGTTCCCTCTTCAAACAAATATGTTTTTGTTGCATATAGTTGAGAGAACACTTTAGTTTCCCTCCAATCAGGAGGTATTCCTGCTGAAATTTCTCCTTGCAAAGAGGCATCAAGGCATGGAGTAGGGTGTGAATGTAGGTGGACAGATTTGCCCCTACCTTTGTTTCATAGGTCCTCTTGCCTTATTTTTTCTTTCAAAATTTGAAATAGAGAAGGGTACATGCTCTTCATCTTGTGATGTCATTCCTCCTCTTTTCCTTCTCCTATCTTCAAGATCTCAACATTTGGCAATGAGGGTACATGCTGCTCATGTGTTATGCCAAGAGCTCTATGTGTGAGACCTTTTGGAACTCCTTGCAAGAGTGCAAGAGTTCCTTTTCTTGGAGCAATTGCTCCATCCTCTTCTTCATGTGGTGTTTGAGGTGTCTTTGTTATGACTACGTTATCTTCTCCTGCCTCTCCTTTCTCTTCTTCACTAGTTGAAGTTGCCTTACCTTCAAAAAGAGACCTTAGATCTTGGTCCTCTTTTGAAGAAGGAATCTTCTTGTCTTCCTTTTGAGAAGGGAGTCCTTCATCCAAAGGAGATGTTGCCCTTGGCAAAGTATCAAACAAGCTCACCTCCTTTTCATTGGTCTTCAGAAATGGAGTTGGGTTTATAGACCCTCCCAACTCATGCAAAAGCTCTGTTTGATATGGTATGATAGTTTCAATAGAAGATGTTTCACATGAAATCTCATCAAACCTCTCTACTAATATTTTAATGAACTTTGCATAAGTAGATGTATTTGCATTCTTTAAGGAAAATGATTCAAACAACCACCAAGCATAGGCCTTACCCTCAAAATGCAGTGCTGCTACTTTGATGGCTTCAAATTCTGAAACTTGATGTTGCTGCACAAAGGTGTCTAGCTCCTTCACCCAAGCCCTAGCTGGACATAGAGGTTGTTAGTCATCCATAATTTTGACTTTATCCAAAGATGACTAAAGTTGAACAACTCATATTTCTAGAAGCAATATTTACAGAGAAATTGTAAGTTCCAGAAATCTCACAACCTCCATTATCATAATTCTATCAATTCACTTAAATCATCCAAGTTATCCTACCATCTCACAAAGGAACTAATTTCAGGCTATTTCCACCATTTTACCTACATTTCATTCCCCCATTTTATCATTCCTACCCCTATTTTTTCCCTATCAATCTTTTTTACCTCTAAAAAGACCTTTGTCCTCTTCATTATCCTCCTTTCTCCCTAAAAAAGGCTACAAAATCCCCTTAAGACCATTTATTCCTTTTTACTTGATTTAATTTGGCCTTTTTTAACCTATCAGAAGCCTTTAAAAAGCCAAAAAACAAAAAACCCATGTTTTTAGCCTATTCCGACCTTTTTCAAACATAAGGGCTCAAACACCTTTCGACTTATCCCTAGCCCTTTTTGTGCCATGAGACTAAGGCCCACGACCGTTGGCCGAAGTCTTAAGCCCCCGTCGGCCATCGCACTTCGGCATTTCCCGTTTTCGCTTTACCAAACCTCCGCCGATGGATTCGTGACCATCGATCAAATCTGATCGGACGGTCCGCACTGTATCGCACCTCGGCATTTCCTCATTCCCATTCTATTTTTCCCCATCGATGCAAAATCTCGATCGCATCTCCACCGTTTTTCATGTTTTAGATCGACGACTCCTGCACTTCGCCATCGCATTGCTCCGTCGGCATTTCATCGCATCAGCACATTACAACTTCCTAGTTCCTTATCCGCTGATGCTTCTCCCCCTGCCGATGCAATCCCCCAAGTAAATCTCCACCGTTGATCTTTTCCGATCCAACGGTCCATATTCCATTGCACTGTCATTTTTTTCCCCTTCATCGTCTTTATCAAAGCCTCCATTCGATGCATTTGGGACCGTTCATCTAGCTCCCCCGGATCCAACGGTTAGCGCAGTTTTTCCTTTTCGCCATTCCTCTACCCCGTTCACTCATTTTTGCCTTTCTGCGATCAAATCCTCACCATCCATTCCTCCCAGATCAATGGCTTAGGTTCATTGTGGGGGCATCCGACCAAAGTGGCCCGTACTCCCTAGTTCCCCTGCAGTTGACTCTTTTGACTTTGGAAAATCTTAGATCTATGGCTAGTATTTACTGCAGATACACACCCTGATATTTTCCTTTGTACCTCCCCAGTCCTCTCGCAGTTGATCTCAGCCGTCGATCTTCTCCATTGATCCAACGACGATCATCACCCCTCCCATTTCCACCTCTTTCCCTTTATATAATTTCCCCTACCTTGATTATAACCCTTTATCACTATAACCCAATGGCACACATTATTTTACCCAACCTCAAGCCTCCCCGCTACGCGAAAAATTATCTTACGTCAGCTTGGCCCCACCTCATTCTTTCGCCATGCATTTTTCCTCCTATCGCACTCATCTACAGCCGTTGATCTGGACTATCTAGATCAAACGATCCAAATTCCATTTCGCACTCGTTTCCACCCAATTGCTCTAACACGCAACTCCTGTGTGAAATTGGTGGTTTTGTGGGGGACATACGTCATCCACTCACTTGTATCGCGTCCACCCAACCCATTACCGCTTACCGCCCAGACCCTATGCAAAAACCATCTCTGGTTTTCCAAAACCGCCTATTCATATTTTCACGCCATAAGTAGATTTAAACCCTGTTTTTATCAGATTTCCTCCATGGAACCCTTCCCTACATATTTCCCTTCCTCTGCACTGCTCTTTCGCCCTCCGCCAAGCCCTCTGAAGCAGTTTATCCAATTCACAGGTTTTATATAATATGTTTGATTGTTTGATGCAGGTTTCATGGCGGTAGTCATATAAAAGCCATCCCGCAATCAAGAAATAGTGACAGAGGCCGAGGGTGACAATCCTCAAAGGCCTAAAAGCGAAAAAAAGGGATAAAAAGGGTAAATCTCCAAGTTTATGGCCGATGTATCATGATCATTGAATTATCGACAAAAACCCTCCAAACGCACTAAAGACCTGTATACAAGGAAGTGTAGTGAAGATCAGAAGTGCAGAGAAAACTAATGAAGATTGAAGAACAAAGGATCAAAGGCATAAACAGAAGAATAAAGACTAATCGAAGCGGATTAAGGATAAAAACACAGCTAAAATACAGAGGAACAGAGGTTTAAAGAAAATAGTAAGGTGATAAAGGCAACATAATGAGTTATGAAGGCCAAAAGCTAAATCAGGACTTAAGCACAGCTTATTGCTTAGATCAGTAAGGCTTAGGCTAAAGTAGCCTCAAACAGATCAACACAGAGCAGTTATTTCATCAGAAATATCAACTTACTCCTTTGGCCATTCTTTATCTGAAAAGGCAAATCAACAGTTATTACACAAAAGAATATAGTTTAAACTGTGAGGACAGTTAATGTAAAGATAAGATAAAGCCTTAAAGTCAATCTTTTCCACTTATCTTTATCTCAGAAATTAAGACAAAGTTATTTAAACAGAGAAGTAGCTGCAGATATTCTTACCTTATGCCCTGCGTGGTTTTCAAGGCTAGGAACGCATTACTCTATAGTAAATGACATTTGAACCCTAAAAAATGGTTCCACCTCCTCATTTGCAGTATAAATATTACACTAGAACTCGTTGTAAAGGTTGGATTTTTATCACTGATGCTGGAATAATACATAGTCCTTTGAAGCTCTTGAAGAGAAATTGATGTCTTGGAACTCATGCATGATCTGATTTGCTTGTTGATGGAGAAGGATTGTTTGCAGGATCCATAGGCTTGGTTGATGGTGAAGTTTTCTTTTGTTTATGTTTTCTAGTTTTCCATTATGTTTTCCATCTTGCTATGTTGTAGTAGGACAAAGAATTTAGATTAAGAAATGTTTTCTAATGGCACCTTAAATCTGTTTGTCCTTCACTGCCTTAATGTTTTCTTCTGCTAAGATACATTAGAGAAATCATTTATTGCTCTCTAACAAGTTCTTAGCTCGTCCATTTCTTGAATAAATTAGATCAGTTAGCATCAATTATGATTTATGGTTAGCCCTGCATATTGTTGCCACTGAAATATTCCGTTCTTGGAATCATCTCTTTAAAGCAGCTTTGTCTAGGTTTGTCAAAGAAGTCTGTTTAAAATCATGCTCTTTGCCTTTACTTAGCTAAAATTGTTTTAAGGAAACCTTATAGCTGTAATTTTGGATGTAGAGTTTTCTCTCCTTCTATGGTTATAGTTACTTGTATATCTTAAATGTTTTTTCTGCCCTAGATGATAAAAGCTCTGGAAGTTGGATAAGTTTCTTACTTTTCTGTGTTTTATCTAAATGTTTGTCTTGGTTAATTATCTGTTTTCAGTCTGAAATCAAATGTATTAGGTTCTGCTTATGCCTTTGATTCTCTTGATGTTCTTATCAATTTTCTAACTCCCTCAATTTACAAGTATATAAAGGATTTTGTTTCAGCCCTTTATTAGTTTGTTGTTCTCAATCTTTATGTCCATTTCATAAATCCATCATAACCTTAAAAGATCCACCAGCCAAGTAAACTTGCCCTGCACATGCTCCTAAAACCATTGATGAACTCATCTGGACCTTGTTAGACTCCATTGCCCAATGACTTAACAATCTTCCATGTTTCCTATCTAAAATCTATCAAAGTATCATGCCCAACCAAACCCAAACAAACAAACTTGCACTTAATAACTAGCCTAAAATCAACCTCTTAAAAGCATCAAGCTATATCCTTACAAACATATTGAGAGATCCCTCTCTGAGACTAGGAGGGCTAGATCCTAGAGCTCTAAAGCTTGGTTTGATGTTACCCTTGTCAATTTGTATCTCAATCAATCTAGAAAATTACGGGGAGCTAACATAGTGGCGATCATGATGGGACCCCTGAGTTCATAGTAGCCTGAAAAACTCTTATAGACTCATATACATCCCTAGTCTGACTTAAAAACCAACCCATAGCCAGAGTAGAAACTAATTACTTCATCATCCTAGCAATACAATGACTTAGTTAGGGGATACTCATTAACCTTAAGGCTGCATAAAGAAACTAAAAACCCAAAAGTACTCCCTAGATTGATCTTTTATCAAGAATTTTGTGGTGGATCATAAAACATTTTACCTTTAGAAAAGCTAAAAGTTTCCACCTGGCGACTCCACTAGCCTCCAGTAGGCCTTCCTCATCCCACTAGTCCCATAGGTTGTTCTAGGATTGTATCAAATCAGTCCAAAACAGTTTTTAAAGGCCTAGTTATACCTGGTGTGAATAAAGAGGTCTGGCTTCATGAAAGATCTATACTAGATCACACCCGGACCCAAATCCTCCTAAGATACTTGATAATCCAAAAAGTATCCTTAGGAAATCTCCTAAAACCAAGACTTCAACTATTTTCAGACCAACTCATAGAGCTAATTCTGTCCCTGAAAATCTCTTAGCTCTGCAAGATACACAAGTTGACTTACCATTCATAATAAGCCCATCCAGAACTAAGTCACTTAGTGATATAGATTAGATAGACTTTGAGCCTCCACACTCACCCCAACATAGTGGTGAACATACTGATAGCAGAGAAACCACCCCACCTAATCTGCATTTTATTCATAACGTTGGTTTTTCTCATCCTAGATTTGTTCAACAGTCTCTTTCTGTTCCAAGTACTTCTATTATCCATACACCCACTGTTCAGACTACTCCATTCCATCCTCCCCCTCCTTTCATAAACCCTCCACTTGTAAACCCCCCATTTTTTCCACAACCTCCTATCATGGCAACATGGTATGCCCCTCTATTCCTTCCTTTAATTTTAGCAAATTTTCCACAGTACTCTCAGTCCAAGATTCCATTATATAATGCTAATAGTTCTACTACTGCATTACAACATGTGGACAAGAAGAATGACTATTTTGATAGAAATGAGATAGATGATGAAACCATTAAACTCAGATTGTTTGCTCAAAGTTTAGGGGGAGAAGCAAGAAAATGGTTCAAGAACTTAACTCCTCATAGTATAAATGATCTCCCTTCTTTACATCAAACATTCATAAAAAATGGAAAATTAGGAAGAACCCTCTCCAAATACTTTCAGATTACAACAACCTCAAGAGAAACACTGTGGAAAGTCTTCAAAATTATTGCACTAGATTTCATAGTGTTTATAATGCACTACCCCCAGATTTGAAACCTCCACAAGGCTCAACTTTGGCCAAATTCCCTGAAGGATTTGATGCCAAAATGGCCTATCAACTAAGAGAAAGGGACCCCTTAACTTTAGAAGACATGCAGAAGGGAGCTCTTAGTGTGGAAGCAAATCTGATTGAGAAGAGAGCTAGAATGAAGACTGAGAAGAGGGTGTCATATAGGGATGAAGCTGCAACTTCCACATCTGACTCAAAAATGGAAAGGATGATGGAGGAGATGATGAAGAGGATGAGCATATATGAAAGATCTCAATCTAGATAAAACCTAACACCTCCTCAAAATAGAAACCAATCCCAGAATCAAAATCACAACTTTAGGAAAAATCAACCTCAAATCAGACAAAGAGAGAGTGACCAACAAATAAGACCCCCTTTCCAAGACAACTATGTAGATGAAGAAGAAAGAGAGCCTGAGTAGTTGGAAGAAGACCATGTAAATTTCATAGGTTCGGATGATGAGGATAACACATTCCTTACTGAAGAAGAACAAAGGATGTTTTCTTCAAAACCAAATGAGAAATCATATGAAGATTCCGAAGACTATAGATTAGGATTTGAGAATGACATAATGGAATTCCATAGGCAGTATAACCTTAGGAGCAATAAGAGTCAAGATGTTCCTAAAACAGATTAGCCAAACGTCGTTGTGAGAAAGACCTCTGAAACTATTCCTAAAAAAACAACAGAAAGCACAAATACTACGGCTAAGAAGACTGAACCAAACAAACAAAAGACTAGCCAGCCTATTAATGATTCAAGCTACCCTAGTACTTCAAATAGTGGCCCTGAAAAAACCTTGCTGTCCAAACCATCAAATCAGAATCAGAAAATTAAAAATGTAGAAAAGTTCATGGCTGATAAAACTGATGTAAATGCAATAAAGACACCTGCGCCTTTCAGTTTTGAGGGGGAGATTGCCAAAATCAAGATCACTATACCCCTCACTAAATTTGTAACCCAAGAGGTATATAGATCCCAGATTTTCAAAGTGTTGAACATAGGCAAGGATATTGATACCTTAAACTTAACTGATGATAAACATAACTATTGTTTGGTCTTGAAGTAGAGGGAAGATATCAAGAAGGAGCAGTCCCTCCTTTCTATGTAAGACTGAACATACATGACAAAATTATGCATAATCCTATTCTAGACTCTGGTTCCTCACACAATCTCATGCCAAAGGTTGTGATGGAGAGATTGGGCCTAGAAATCACAAAGCCTTACAAATACTTGTATTCCTTTGATTCCATTAAGGTTAAGTGTTTGGGCCTAATCAAGGATCTGTGTGTCAATCTGGCACAAATCCCCGCTAAGAGTCTAGTCATGGATATAGTTGTGGCTGACATTCCCCAAAAGTATGGCATGCTTTTATCTAGGTCATGGGGGGCCAAAATCCAAGGCAGCCTTAAAATGGACATGACCTATGGCACCATCCCAGTCTTCAATCAAACAAGAAGATTGTACCGGGTATCCCACATGAAATACATGGTGAGTAACATCGATAGGCCAAATAACACACCATTTTATTCCATCCACTCAGACCTCGACTCCTTCATCCTGTACAATGAAAATGACATAAGTGAACAAGTGAATGACAATGAGAGAGAAATACGTCCCCAAGAACAATCAAACCAGCTCTCTAATCAAGAAAATGACTCCCAAAACTCTAGCAGCCCCGAAGTACAGAACAGTGACAAAGCTGAAATTGACACCCTTTGGCATATGAACTTTGATGGTTCTTATGGTAAGGCTGGATCAGGGGCTGGTGTTTGGATCCACAACACAAATGAAGGCCATTCCTATAGGTTATATTTTCAATGCACCAATAATGTTGCAGAGTATGAGGCTCTCCTTATTGGTCTATACTTACTTAAAAATCTCAAAGCTAAGAAAATTTTGATCCAAGGAGATTCTGAACTAATCATCAATCAAATTAAGGGAGAATATTCAGCCAAAAACCCTAGGTTAAGGTAATATATAAATTCTTCCGTAGACCTTCTCAAAACCTTTGAGAAATATGAGCTTACTTTCATCCCTAGGGCCCAAAACTACCTTGCCAATGAGCTTGCCTTTGCTGCCAGCAATTTCTCTTTACCTTATGAAAATAATAAATGCCTCATCAAAATAAATAACAAGCCTACTGTACCGGACAACTTGAACCATTGGCAAGTGTTTGACAATGATGACCAAATAGATGATTTTCTGCAATTCAGAAATGACTTTGCAAGCACAAAACAAAGTTTGAGATTTGAAAGAAATAATTATGCTGAAAAAGAAACTCCCAAAATAGGGCTACCCTTTGATGATGATATAAACCACCTCAAAACCCTTGTGTTTCAAAAGTATTTGATAAATCAGATCAAATATAACTTGAAATTCTGCAGTACAAAGATGACACCTTTCCAAGAGACCTTACACCACTAGAAGAGTTGTTTGATTTCAATGATGTAGCTAAAAAACCCAAGATGGAACCCACTGAAACAAATGTAGAAGAGTGTAACATTGGAGGGATGAAAGAGCCCAAAATAATCAAGCTATCCAAAACTCTCCCATCTCACACAAAAAATAAATACATTGAGCTTTTTAGAGAATTTAAAGATGTGTTTGCTTGGGGGTATGAAGACTTGAAATCCTATGACACCAAAATCATCCAACATAAAATTCCTCTCAAAGAAAATTAGAAACCATTTAAACAAAAGTTGAGAAGAATAAACCCCCTCTTGTTACCCTCAGTTGAGAAAGAAATCAAAATGATGTACGATGCTGGGATCATAGTCCCTGTCCGATACTCAGAATGGGTGTCCAACCTTGTGTCAGTTAGGAAGAAGATCGGGGAAATTAGGCTTTGTATTGACTTCAGAAATTTGAACAAAGCCTCCTTGAAAGACAATTACCGCTTGCCTAAAATGGATCACATACTCCAAAAGGTAGTTGGTTCACAAAGAATCTCATTACTAGATTGCTTCTCAGGTTATAACCAAGTACTAGTCTTTCCAAGTGACCAACTTAAAACTACTTTCACTACACCTTGGGGTACGTTCATGTATGTTAAAATTCCATTTGGTTTAATGAATGCAGGGGCTACTTTCCAAAGGGAAATGGACATCGCTTTCTCAGAAGACATAGGTTACTTCATAGTCATATACCTTGATGACATCACTGTCTACTATAAGACTGATGAGGAGCACTTAGTCCACTTGAGAAAATTCTTTGAAAAATGTAGAAAGTATGGCCTGTCCCTAAATCCTAAGAAAAATTTGTTTGGCTTTCAGGAAGGAAAACTCTTAGGTCACATCATCTTTGAGGAAGGAATCAGGATCGATCCCAAAAGAATAGAAGGCATCTTACAAATCAGCCATCCTAGGAACATTAAAGAGCTGCAATATTTCATTGGAAAGATTAACTTCCTAAGAAGATTAATCTATAACCTTGCTAAGCTCCTAAGAAATATAATGAATATGTTGAAAAAGGAAGTAGGAGTGAAGTGGAATATGGAAGAAAAGCAATCTTTTCAGCTGGTAAAACAAGCACTCACACAAACACCAATCTTAATCAGCCCTCACTTCACCAAGAACTTTTAAATTTTCTCCTTTGCCTCTGAACATACTATGGCAACAGTATTGTTGCAAAAGAACATCATGGGGCAAGAGCATCCCATAGCTTTCTTCAGCAAAGCCTTAAGGGATGCCCCTCTAAAGTATAACATTATGGAGAAACAAGCCTTTGCCTTAACCAAAGCTTTGAAGGATTTTAGAGTTTATATTTTGCATTCACATATCATAGCCTTTGTCCCAAACATGGTTGTTAAAGATATACTTAATAAAGACCCTGATGGTAAAAGGGGCAAGTGGATTGCTACCATTTTAGAATATGATTTGGAAATCAGACCCACTAAATTGATTAAAGGACAAGGACTTGCAAAACTCATGGCCGAGTCAAACTTCCAAGCTTTAAATATGAACATGGTTGATATTTTGGAAGAGATAGAAGAATTCACAGCACCATTCATTGAAGAAACATTCATGAACTCTCCTTTGTATGCTGACATCATATATGTGTTGCTTTATCTAAATGCTCCTCCTTCTTTGTCAAAAACAAAATCTAGATTCGTCAAACATAAGGCTTTAAATTATTGTATATTAGATGGAGTTTTGTATTGGAATAATGTTGTTGGAATATTTCTTAAATGTTTGCTTGAGATTGATGTAGGAAAAATCATGCATGAGCTGCATGAGGGAGAATGTGGAGGACATATTTACTGGAAGACTACAGCAAATAAAATCCTAAGATCTGGTTACTATTGGCCCACCCTTTTCTTAGATACTCAAAGTCTTGTCATGTCTTGCCATGTGTGTCAAATTTTTTATGGCAAGAGAAAACTCCTACCTTTACCCTTACATCCCATCAGTGTTGAGGCTCCCTTTCAATAATGGGGTTTGGACTTCATTGGGGAAATTCACCCATCTTCTTTAGCCCAACATAAGTGGATCCTCACTACCACTGATTATTTTACCAAGTGGATAGAAGCCATACCTTCAGATAATGCTATTGCTTTCAAGTCTAAAAAAATGGTTGACTTCTGCCATAAATATCATTTCACATTGGGTCATTCTACTGCCTACTATCCCCAAGGGAATGGATTAGCTGAATCCTCCAACAAAAGCCTTGTCAATATTATCAAAAAAATGTTGGAGAAGAATCAGAAATCATGGCATAGTAAGCTTATTCATGCTTTATGGGCTGATAGATTAACTACCAAAAATTCAATAAATATGTCTCCCTATTAGTTGGTTTATGGTATGGATGCAATATTCCCAACATCCTTAGGAGTTCCAGTCATGAAACTTCTTCAAGAAGTACAATATGAAGAGAATGATATGCAGAGAAGAATCAATCAAACCATTCATTTACAGTTTACAGTAGTCAAGAGAGGAAGTGTACAAAAGAACACAAATAGTCCAAGAGAACATCAAGAAACTATTTGACAAAAGGACTAAAGAAAATGATTTCCAAGTTGGAAATATAGTTCTAAAGTGGGATTATAGAAGGGAAGAGAAAGGAAAAGATGGTAAGTTTGAAAATCTGTGGAAAGGCCCCTATATCATTGATTCAGTGAGAGGAAAAAATGCTTTATTTTTGAAGGAACTTGATGGAATTGAAATGTTTGGAGGTCCTATCAATGGCAGGATGCTCAAACACTATTTCTGTCAAGAGTCTTAGTTTCAAAGTTTTATTCATTGTACATAACGCAGTTAAAAGGAAATTATACAAAATACAAAAACAATAAAAACAATAGAAAAAGAAAAGAGGGTAGTTAAAAGAAAAGGTACAACCCTATACCCAAAAAAGAGAATCTTCTAAAAGTGTGCAAGTCTAAATGCCATTGCTAATCCAAAATGATATCTTGTTCAGTCATTTAGCCTAATAATGGCTGAACATGCTTTAAATTTATGTTGATAAGTTAGTAGAAAATTTGATTGATAAAACATTATTTCAGACTTAACTTATTCAAAGAAAGATAGATTAGGAGATTGAAAAGATATTGGTTCCACATGCTTAAAATAGAACCAAAGAGATAGATAAAGATGCCTCAAAAAATACAAAATCATGGCCTTATCTTTTTGATTTAATTTTATGAAAAATAATGTTGGTGTGCAAGCTTAAATGCCACTACTTGTAATTATTAAATCTTACAGCCTAAACATGATTGAGTAAATTTGAATTTCATGCTTATAGGTTAGTGAAGAAGATTTTCCAAACTGTATAATCTTGGCTTATCAGTAGAATAGATTAGGATAGAAAAGAATGGTTCAAAAAAACTCAAAATATGAACCAAGGAAAGGAAAAATATAGCTCTAAATAAATCAAAACTAGAGTTGGAAAAAGAATAGAAGGATGTTTATAATTTTTAGATCTTAAGCCTTCACAATTTTGCTTTATTTTTCTACAAATAAAGTCTATGTGCAACTTGTACATACAACCATAGACACCATAGAAAATCAGACAGTTTAATCCTGATTTGACTATGTTTTAAATTTTCTATTTTAGAAATAGAGAATAAAATTTGTCAAACAATCTAATCTTGACAGGTAGATAGTTAGGTAGAGAAATAAAGAGTTCAACAGTTTAATCTGGACTCTTGGAAGAAATAAGGATAGGATTAGATAGTTTATTTTTGTTTTCAAAAATAAAATGTCAAAATAGTTTTCTAGTTCAAATGCACTCAAAGGAAGAAAAAATGCTAGGACAAAGTAAGATTGGGTAGGTAGAGATGTTGTTTTAAAAGAGATTACATGTTGCAGATTGATAAAATTGTCTTTTTCAGAGAAAGATCAGCAAGAAAGAAAAGATATTCTGCCCAATGGATAAGGAACTAGTCTGCTGAAAGCCAGAAGATTGATAACTAAGGTTATGGACACCTAAAAAGACAGTTGTCCTCCCCAAGTGGAGCCACTATTAGTCATCCATAATTTTGAGTTTATCCAAAGATGACTAAAGTTGAAAAACTCATATTTCTAGAAACAATATTTACAGAGAAATTGTGAGTTCTAGAAATCTCACAACCTCCATTATCATAAGTCTATCAATTCACTGAATATCTTCACTTAAATCCTCCAAGTTATCCTACCATCTCACAAAGGAACTAATTTCAGGCTATTTGCACCATTTTACCTACATTTCATTCCCCCATTTTATCATTCCTACCCCTATTTTTTCCCTATCAGTCTTTTTTCCCTCTAAAAAGACCTTTTTCCTCTTCATTATCCTCCTTTATCCCTAAAAAAGGCTACCAAATCCCCTTAAGACCATTTATTCCTTTTATTTGGTTTAATTTGGCCTTTTTTAACCTATCGGAAGCATTTAAAAAGCCAAAAAACCCATGTTTTTAGCCTATTCCGACCTTTTTCAAACATAAGGGCTCAAGCCCCTTTCGGCTTAGCCCTAGCCCTTTTTCCACCACGAGACCGAGGCCCGCGACCGTTGGCCGAAGTCTTAAGCCCTCATCGGCCATCACACTTTGGCATTTCCCGTTTCCGCTTTACCAAACCTCCACCGATGGATTCGTGACCATCAATCAAATCTGATCAGACAGCCCGTGCTGTATCGCACCTCGAAGTTTCCTCATTCCCATTCTCTTTTTCCCTGCCGATGCGAAATGTCAATCACATCTCCATCGTTGATCCTGTTTTAGATCGACGACTCTTGTACTTCACCATCGCATTGCTCCATCAGCATTTCATCGCATCGGCACATTGCAACTTCCTAGTTCCTTGTCCCCTGACCCTTCTCCCCCTACCGATGCGATCCCTCGAGTAAATATCCACCGTTGATCTTTTCCGATCCAACGGTCCATATTCCATCGCACCATCATTTTTTCCCCTTGATCGTCTTTATCAAAGCCTCCAGCCGATGCATTTGGGATCGTTGATCTGGCTCTCCCAGATCCAACAGTTGGTGCAGTTTCGCCTTTTCACCATTCCTCTACCTCGTTCACTCATTTTTTCCTTTCTGCAATCAAATCCTCACCGTCTATTTCTCTCAAATCAATGACTCAGGTTCACTACGGGGGCATCCGACCAAAGTGGTCCATACTCCCCAGTACCCCCGTAGTTGACTCTTTTGACTATGGAAAATCTTAGATCTACAGCTAGGATTTATTGCGGAGGCACACCCCGAGATTTTGCTCCGTACCTCCCCAGTCCTCCTGCAGTTGATCTCAACCATCAATCTTCTCCATTGATCCAACGATGATCATCACCCTTCCCATTCCACCTCTTTCCCTTTATATAATCACCCCTACCTTGATTATAACCCTTTATCACTATAATCCAATGGCGCACATTGTTTTACCCAACCTCAAGCCTCCCCGCTACGTGAAAAATTAGCTTACGTCAGCTTGGCCCCACCTCATTCTTCTGCCATGCATTTTTCCTCCTATCGCACTCATCTACAACCATTGATATAGATTGTCCAGATCAAACGATCGAAACTCCATTTCATTCTCGTTTCCACCCAATTTCTCTACCATGCAACTCCTGCACGAAATTGGTGGTTTTGTGGGGGAAACGCATCATCGACTCACCTGTATCGCGTCCGCCCAGCCCATTACCACTTACCACCCGGACCCTACACGAAAACCATCTCCGGTTTTCCAAAATCGCCTATTCGTATTTTCGCGCCACAAGCAGATTTAAACCCTGTTTTTCTCGGATTTCCTCCATGGAACCCTTCCCTACATATTTCCCTTCCTCTACACCGCTCTTTCGCCCTCTGCCAAGCCCTCTGAAGTAGTTTATCCAATTCACAGGTTTTATATAATATGATTGATTGTTTGTTGCAGGTTTCATGGCGGTAGTCATATAAAAGCCATCCCACAGTCAAGAAATAGTGACAGAGGCCAAGGGTGACAATCCTTAAAGGCTTGAAAGCAAAAAAAAGGGATAAAAAGGGTAAATCTCCAAGTTTATGGCCAATGTATCATGATCATTTATTCATCAACAAAAACCCTCCAAACGCGCTAAAGACCTATATACAAGGAAGAGCATTGAAGATAAAAAGTGCAGAGAAAACTAATGAAGATTGAAGAACAAAGGATCAAAGGCATAAACAGAAGATTAAATACTAATCGAAGGAGATTAAGGATAAAAACATAGCTAAAATACAAAGGAACAGAGGTTTAAAGAAAATAGTAAGGTGATAAAGGTAGCATAATGAGTTATGAAGGAAAAAAGATAAATCAGGCCTTAAGCACAGTTTATTCCTTAGATTAGGAAAGCTTAGGCTAAAGTAGCCTTGAACACATCAACACAGAGCAATTATTTCATCAGAAATATCAATTGACTCCTTTGGCCATTCTTTATCTAAAAAGGAAAATCATCAGTTATTACACAAAATAATATAGTTTAAACTGTGAGGACCGTTAATGTAAAGATAAGATAAAGCCTTAAAGTCAATATTTTCCACTTATCTTTATCTCCAAAATTAAGAAAAAATTATTTAAACAGAGAAGTAGCTGCAAATATTCTTACCTTATGCCCTGCGTGGTTTTCAAGGCTAGGAACACATTACTCTGTAATAAATGACATTTGAACCCTAAAAAATGGTTCCACCTCCTCATTTGCAGTATAAATATTGCACTGGAACTCATTGTAAAGGTTGGATTTTGATGACTGATGCTGGAATAATACATAATCCTTTGAAGTTCTTGAAGAGAAATTGATGTCTTGGAACTCATGCATGATCTGATTTTCTTGTTGATGGAGAAAGATTGTTTGCAGGATCCATAGGCTTGGTTGATGGTGAAGTTTTTTTTTGTTTATGTGTTACACAGTAATTTGTCACCGTCCCTACCATTCCCCGTCCCGCACAATGGAGGACCCATTATGTGACCTGTGAACACTGTCATGCCTTGAAAACATCATCAATGCATCCCTCTCCTATTGCTTATTTTCTCGAGATTGACGGAGAGAGCCCTCTCCTGTCCTCGTAGGGCTAGCTACGAGGCTGAGCGTGGTTTGATGTAGCCTTGAGTTTTACTTCATTTCAGCCTGAGGTAGATTTGAGTGCTAACAGGGTACATGGGCTTCATCTCATGATGCTATTTTTCCTCTCTTCTTCCTCCTATCTTCAAGATCTCATGATTTGGCAATGAAGGTACATGGTACTCATGTGTTTTTTCAAGAGCTCTATGTGTAATACCTTTTGGAACTCCTTGCAAGAGTGCAAGAGTTTCTTTCCTTGGAGCAAGTGCTCCATCCTTTTCTTCATGTGATTTTTGAGGTGCCCTTGTTATGACTGCGTTATCTTCTCCTGCCTCTCCTTTCTCTTATTCACTAGTTCAAGTTTCATTACCTTCAACAAGAGACCTTAGATCTTGGTCCTCTTTTGAAGAAGGAATTGTCGTGTCTTTATTTTGAGAAGAAAGCCCTTCATTCAAAGGATATCTTGCCCTTGGAAAAGTATCAAACAAGCTCACATCCTCTTCGTTGGTTTTCCAAAATGGATTTGGATATATAGACCATCCCAACTCATGAAAAATTTTTGTTTGATGTGGTTCGATAGTTGACATAGAAGATGTTTCACATGAAATATCATCAAACCTCTCTACTAATCTTTCAATGAACTTTGCATAAGTAGATTTATTTTCATTCTTTAAGGAAAATGATTGAAACAACCACAAAGCATAGGCCTTACCCGCAAAATGCAGCGTTGTTACTTTGAAGGCTTCAAATTCTGAAACTTGATGTTGCTGCACAAAGGTGTCCAACTCCTTCACCCAAGTCCTAGCTGGCCATAGAGGTGATCCATAAAAAGTGGATAGAAAGAATATACTCACTCTACTTCTTGCTCCTTGTGCTCTTTTCCTCCTTCATTTGGAAAAACCCTTGGAAATTCAAGTGATATTTGAACTCCTCAGACTGAGCTTCATATTCCTGCAAATAATCAGCAAGAGTATCTTTCTTTGGCACATCTCCTTTCTTCTTCTTCATGAAGAAATTGCTGATAGAACATGGTAGATCGGATGATATGGCTGAGTGCTCATATCCAAAATATGAGGAGTTAGAATCTTCCTCCTGTATAGATATGTGTGAGGGATCTTCATGTGTTTCCCTCCTCATTTCTTTGATGCCCTTGCTTTTTCCCTGCAGATTTGAAAAGAGAAGTTTTGAGAACCTATTTTCTCCAGAAAACAAGGGTTTTTCTTCTACAAATCTCCTTCTCCCCATGAGAATATTCCATAATGCTTGAGCTCACAGGCTGAGCCAAGATTGTTGCTCTAATACCACTGTAATATTCCAAATCTGGAATTTTCTACAACAATAAGAATACCTTAAGGTATTCGAAATTTGGATAACAGAAATTAATCAACTCATGTAGTGTGTTTGAACAAATATCCATCAGAATAACAATCACAACAACAAACTATGCCTTTATACATTTCACCAAGCGGGGAAAAGCAGCTATTTTTGCCTCAAGAACATTATTTTCTTAATATTGAGTTATAACACTGGAAAGTAATGGTTATGTCCCTTATAATGAAAAATATAGGACATCCATGAAAAATATTTTCATAAACAAATGGCTTTATCCTAGTTAAACAAGCCTCCCATGCTCAAAACAACTAAAAATTGCCAAAACCCCAAGACTGCAAAATGTCGGCGTTGCTGCATAAGAGAATGTGCAGTATAAATAGAGGTTAACTCAGAAAATAGAGAAAAATATATGATAATACTATTATAATACTCAATGAGGTACAAAAACAGAGATCTAATCTCTTTTATATAGATCCAAGAAGACTCGGCAAGGGTTTCTTGACAGAAAATATACACAAGAGAAAGTTGCGGAAAATATGTGGCTAAATAACATTGTATGGCTGAAGATCTACATAATATGGCTGAACATGCAAATAAATGACTGTAGATTCTTCCTCTAGATTTCCCAAAGAAAGGCTGATCCTCCTCTTGGGAAACTAGCTCCTCAAAATGGGGTTTTAACCCCTTCCACTGCACACCTTAAGAAATAACGTAGTTTTTTGAAGGGAGTACATTTTTGCTTAATTTAGATGCTTGGCCCAACACCAGGTAGTGGAAAATTCAGATCATAAACCTCCTCTTATATTTCTTGAACAAGATCTCCAAGAAAGAGTAGGGAATCCCCACTCGGGAAAACCCTTGCACTAAGCAGTGCAGCAACTTAGCTAAACACCCAAGTATGCAAGAATTCTAAGCAGACCACATAAAAAAAAAACTCCAATATATCCATATGCTTGCCATCTCCTTCATTATATAATTGATGAGCTTCCTCACCAAGGGTCCCACCCACTATGAGTTTGCTTCCATGCAAAGGCTCCTCCACAAAAACTGCGCTATCCATCTAGATGGTGCAATGTATCTAGAATTTTTTTTTGACTTGGTCAACCTTGATTGATTCTTCATTCCCTGTCCCTTTTCAAACTCAAGGTGCCTTCATTGTATCTAGCTGAATTGATCTCTATTCACATTGAGATTTCTTTATTTAGAGTCTACTTCTTTAAGCCTAAATCATGTTGACTTGGTCAAACTTGACCTTTCCACATAGTTTAGACCTCGTTCACACATGTGAATGCTTGAATTGGTTATTTCATGATCCACTTTTACATTAGGAAGGATTTTTATCCATACTTGAGCAAATTAGGAGCCTCCTTGCTCGATTATTCATGCATCTAGATTTCAAAAGAAAAATTAATATTCATATTAGCTGAAGCTAAATTAGGAATATTACACTCTCATGCGTGATGGATCCAACTTCTTTCTTTTGTCCGCTGGTATATTACGGGACGACCAAATATACAGAGATGGTATATAATTGGATTCTTCCAAATGAGTACTTCTTCGACAGTTATTTTATGTAGTGACTTGTGGTGACCTCAATTTTGAATAGATATTTCTTTCTTCGTGGTTTCTCCCCACAAAAATTTTGGTAGACCTTGATCATGAAACATTTATTTTACACTTTCTTCAATGGTCCGATTGTTTCGTTCTAAAGCTCCATTTTGTTCGAGATTGTACGGGACTATAAAATCCCTCTTAATTGAGACTCCTTATAGAAAGATATAATTTCCTTGAATGTATACTCTCCTCTATTATCAGATCTTAGCATCTTGATTCTTCTTTCAGTAATATTCTCTACTTCAACTTTTAATTATTGAAATTTTGTAAATACTTCGTCCTTGGATTTCATCAATTAATCTCATGGTTTTCTTGAATGATAAGATAGAAAGGTGACATAATATTCATGACCTAAAATTTATTTAGCAGTCATAGGGCCACATACATTAGAGTGAATAAGATCCAATAATGATTTTGACCGTGAAGCACTGCTTCCAAATGGCATATTGGTATTCTTACCCAATGCACATCTCTTACATACTCCTTCGTGATCTTCTTTCAATTCAAGTGTTCCATCTGCTATCAAAATTAGAGTTAGAAGGATTTTGAAATGTCGATGAAAAAATATTCTATGAAAAACTTCACATGGGATGATTTCAATGTGAACCAAAGCTTGAGCTAGAGGAGATATAAACTTGTAAACTATTCCTTGTTGAATTATAATTACTCCAACATTATATATACTTGAGTTTTTTCTCCATACTACAAATTTTCCATCAATTAAAGATACTTTATCATCCTTACATTTTAGATTTTAAATGGAAAGTTAGTTCTTATGAAAACCTAGAACAAATAGGATGTTGTTGAGGTGAATGTTGCTTCCATTCTCCAACTCTATAGTGGTTGATCTAATTCCTCTTATAGGACAAATGTTATTATCTCCATGTTCCATCGAGTAATAAGACTTTTTCTTTAATAATTTCTTCAGTTGTTTGTGATGACCACTCATGTGTCTAGATCCACCACTATCAATTACCCAAATGCTCTCATCTTGGAATGTGCCAATGAGTGCATAGAAGAGATATTCATATTTTTCCTTGATTACTTCCTTATTTGTAGTGAATATAATATTCCATGCTTCCTTGGTACCTTTTTTGAGATAGCTTGCTACATTTAAACACTTCTTGATGAACTTATTCAATGTAATGAAGATATGTATAATGTCATTAGCGAACCATAGCTCTAATACACTATTGAGAAATATATATGGTAATTATTATAATTATTTCTCTTTACTTAATAATTGCTTCTGATTTATTTCTACTTATTAGATTTGTTCCTTATTATTATATGTTTAAATCATCAAACAACTACCAGAAAAAGAAACAAAAGGACACAAAATATAGGTTGTAGGCAAGGGCCAAAACCTCTCCTCTTGAGAGAAAAACACGTAAATATAATCTCTTCCTTACAGATTCTTCAATTGATGAATTCCAAGACCTTATGACTAAGAGAAATACCCTCCAAGACCAAGACCAACCTTTTAGGATAATGTTATAAAATCCAATCAAAACCAGTAAAATCTCTTGCAGTAGAAATATTTTGGCCTTCTCTTGCAAGAATCTCGAACTCTACTGGAGATATGAAATTCCATCCTCCGTGAAGTTATTGCTGTCACATATGTGAATTTTGATCTACCTTTCGAGACTTCTTTTGACCTTCACTCTCCTTTCTCTGACTTCTGGAGCTTGAGGATAACCTTTGGAGACCTTTTCTTCACCTCCTAGACTTCTTTTCTCCAAGATCAAATTTGTAGATAGAAACCCTAGGTTTGTTGTAGAAGCCCTAGACCTCCTTAGCAAGTGTGAGAAAAAATTAACCCAAAAAAATTCTCCTTCAGCCTCTTCCTTCTTCACTACCTTCTTCTTCATCTTCTTTTGCTAGAATGAGTTGTGAGTGAATGTGTCCCAAGGAGGATGCGTCCTGTTCTATATATAGGGTCTTCAAGATGGATGTTGGTATTTCTTTAAGGACTTTCCAGTTTCTCAGATGACATGGTCTTGGAGGGTATTTGAACACTTTTATAAAAAAAAAAAAAATTCCTTACAAGCTACAATGTGCTCCATGGCGTCTTCAACTTATGAAAATGACTCTTTTGACTTCTTGAACTAGGAAAGACACTAGAAGCACTGAATGGGTGCATTACCTATAAAATAAAACACCTTGAGCATGGAACCAATGATCCAATAATAATAATGATATTTTTTCTTTCATTTTAGAATTTACAAGAATAAAAATTACATTTCATACAGATGAAGACCGAACCTAATTACACAATTTTCAACACTTAATGCATCATTTCTCTCCTTTTCTATCTCGTTGTTCAGTGGGATGTTGATTAGGGACACCTTTGCATGGTAGTCATAAATCTCATCGTCCTTCTTCAGATCCATATCTAGCATTTAATTTTCCATGTGAATTTTTTCCTTTAATCAGCAAGGCACCCACATAGAGGATTAGTGTATCCTTTAATGCAACAAGGGAAATGGGTGGCTCATTAATGGAGATTTAAAACTTGTCTCTTCCCCTAGCAATATTCCCCAAAGCCTCCCCTCCACAGTCTCTAAATCGATGTCCACTCTCAACCCAATCACCTTTTATCATTTTCATTACTTTACATAATCAATGCACATTGAAATATTCACCAGAGGGTAACGAAAGGGCTATTACATAAAAGTCCTATTAATAGGGATTTTTGGATTGGTAGACTTCTTTACTTTTGAAATTATAGATATTTTTTCAATGTGCAGACTTTAAAAGACAAGATCTTGGAAGTTTTAACATTTTTTATCTATCAAAAAATAATATAGAGTAGCCTAAGAAGGAAATTTCCAAAATTTTGACTTACAATAGATATTGAATTTGCTGAAGACTAATCTTAAGTATTTTCATTTATGTGTGAATTCTATGAGATTTATTACTATTAGCCATTGAACTGTTATATGAACTAGATATTTCTTTCTCACATGGTTACTAATTATTTATTTTCACTTTCTTTGATGAATACTTGTTAGAAAAGAGACTAACTATTCTTTATTTTATCTAATAAATTAAAAATTCTAGTGATAAGAAATCAACTAATTTTTTTTGTTCATTCAACTATTGTCGTGATTAGTATTTCACCTCTTCTTTTCCTAATATATATTTTAGCATTTGGTTACTAAAACAGTTCACATGAGTTCCAAAATTCCACTCACACACTCCCATTGCACGAAAATTGGGTAGTGTTTCCATGCAAGGATATTTTAATAAAATTTTGCTAGTTATATTAAACTTTTTGATAGATTTGCAATTTTATAGCCAATAAAAGCACAAATTAACAAGGTGTTTTTGGCCAAAGATCCCCTTCCTCCTCCCCCCTCCCCCATATTGTTTCTGACAAAATAATGGGGACCCTTCATTTTTCACCCATTCTATTACTTACAGGGTGGTGAATTTTGAATTCTATGATCTTTATAACTTGCCTCTGTTTATTTTTTTTCGTGAACAGTTTTGATCATATATTTTAACATTCATTATTTTGACCATTATAATTGAAACTTTTGGGTTTTTAACACATCTTCGCTATATTTTGAGTTCATGAAATTATTTCATATTGGTCACAAAAAGGCGACTTGGAACCTCCACTTGCCACATCATCTTACATCTAGAATTTTTTATGGTTGGTATTTTCCCTAATCTTTATTGCTTGGTATTGGGGCTTTCAACAATTCAAAATTTGTAAATTTATTGGGTACATATTTCACTATGGGCATTGGGATTGTTATTGAAATTTCTTTATTGTGATTCTTATTTAATTTTTGGATTGTGAAGATCTTTATTTTCCATATTTCCTCATGTTTCACAATTGATGACATTGGTTGTTTGTCCTCCCCACTTTACTTCACACATAAATCTTCACTTGACACATAATTGCATCAAATTGAAATAAATCATTAAACATTTTAAACAATACAAAATAGAGTATATACAAAATAAAAATAAAACCAATGAACTAAACAAGAAAAAAAAGTGTAAATAAAATCAAATAATCTAATATAAATAAACATATAATGGTCACTATATTGTATTTAATACATACAACAATGTAAATATTATTACAATAAAAAATTTAACCTTAGTTATGAAGATATATAATCATTTAAATATCTAAATTTTAATTAATTATTAATATAATTTACCATAACATAATTAAACATTTGTAAATAAAATTAAAGAAAAAAAAATTAATAATAATATAAAAATAATAAACATGTCATCCCACTAATTACCCTCCACTTCCATTTATAGATTTTAATGAGGCTATCACATATTTTTTAAAAGCACACTTAAAAACTTGCGATAAAAAGTAAACCTTCGATATTCAGATAATCATTCCTCACCAATATTCATAGCTCTCAATATATGGACTCGATATGATTTCTCAAAAGAATTTAATGAGGATTTATCGCAGTTTCCCAACCTTCCACTCTTTCAAAAACTGTGGTGCATGAACCTGGATATGATATAAGTTTTCAATAAAATTTAATAATAATTTTGGTTCCCCTCCTTCACGGATTTTCTAAACCTCCCACTCTTGCATGAACTTCCCATTTCATTTTCTCTTGCCACTTGTCAATTTCGGAGCAACCACTATTATAATAAATAAAATCTATCAGATTCAATGATCTTTGCGAGATAATTTGCTAATTTTGGATTTACACTCTATTTTTGAATGAGTTTTGCGAGACAATTTGCTAATTTTGGATTTACTCACTATTTTTGAATAGTTTTTGGATCTACATTTTTTATCTCTGTTATTTTTGAAACATTTATGAACCCAAAATCAATGAAGTAGAATATTCCTAATCAATGACTTCACTTCATTGATCTTCCAAGTTCAACAACAGAATAAAAGCAAATATCTGAATATATGAATATACCAATAAATAAATAGTCATGGTTATCATTTTAATCCTATAAATTCCCATCTCTTCGGTGGGAAGGAGAAAAAATGGGTTGGGGGTGAAGAGTTTTCCAGATCCACAATGGGTTGGTTTTTTCTGTGTAATTTTTTATTTTTTATTTTTTCATTATTGTAGTAAGTAGGGTATGAGATTGTACAGAGAAAGATAAATTTTAATCTCGAAGGAAAGTTGTCTTGCACTGTTGTAAACTAATTTTTCAAAGGATCAGATTTTGTTCAAAAGATTGCATTTTTAATGAACATTTAGTATTTTTTTTTATAATTTTTTATTTTGGTTCACTATTGTCCTAGCTACCAAAGTTTATTTAAATGGTTTTGATTCATTTTCTAAGTAGTGTATTGTTTTCGTGATATTATACATTTTTGTTGTATCACTTTCTACTAATGCTCTGCTACAACTATCTTTGCAGGCAGGATGAAATTGAAGTTAAGTAGAATCCATCAAAATGAAGATGTTTTGAACATTATTATGCATTTTATAAATTTATTTCTCAGATTGATTCATAATAGAATTAGTTTCTCCCCATTTAATAAATTTTCTCTTGGATTGGAAAGAGTCTTTTTTTTATATTTGAGTTCAAGATAGGTTTTTCTTTCTTGCATTTTAGAATATTTTGTGCGTCTGCATTTTAGTTTTGAATCAGTACTCTGTTAAAGAGGTAAAATCATTTAGTGTAATTTTGATCAAGCCTTTAATTAGACTAAATCCTTATATTGATATAATTCTTTAATTTTTATCATTAATATATTAATGAAAAGAAATGTAAATTTATTGTATATTAATTTAATTTTTTCTTCCTAAAGTTTCATTCTCTTTATAATATTTAATAAGCTCATTTTATTTTATTTTTAGCAAATTTAACAATTAGAGATTGGAAATATTATTAATATACAAGCTTTATTCAATAACCATATTAATATACTAGACTCGTTAAGTAGATAATAATAATAATAACCATATTTAACCTTAGTGTTACAGTAACTTTATCTTAGGACTTTACATTTTTCCATTTTAATAATTTATATAGTATTATTGTATTATTATGGAATAACATTATAATTACAGTTTATTGGATAGTTTTATAATATTAACTAATATTTAGTTAATCTCTCATCATGGGCTTATATAATAGTAAAGCATTATTTCATAGTTAAATATATATTAAGTAATACTAATCATATAGGAATACGATAAGAATATATATTAACATATTAGCATCTAATATAGCATTAATATTAAGATAATATGTATAAATATATTCTAATAATATATATATATATATATATATATATATATATATATATATATATATATATATATATATATATATATATATATATATATATATATATATATATATATAAGTTATCACTAATATAGAGGGTTTATATTAACTTAGATTAATGACTAACATAGCACTAATATTAGGATAAAATAAAGAGATATTCAATATAGTGATATTAGACTAATAATTAGTGTTAAGTTGATATAGAAATATAGATTAGAAAATAACATAACCATAGTATTAAAGAAGTAATTAACATATATTAAACATAGTTTTCCATTCGGAATAAACATTAGGATGAAATTTGATATACTAACAAATAGCTTAGGATAAATAGGATTAGGCATTACTTAGTCGTTGCTTCATTAAGCCCCAAATCAACTTAAGGGTCATTCTCTTTCCTCATTAGAAGGAAGGATCAATCTGATGTCCCCGCCTATTGGTAAATAAAGACACATATTAGACCAATAGAAATAGGGAAAAGGTAAAACGAACTATTTTAACCAGTTGAAACCAACATTCCAAATAGAAAAGGAATTGATCTAAGGTCTGGACTGGGTGGTCTCCCTTATAATGTTGAGGTAGTGAATTTCAAGCCATTAATATTTTGGCACTAGAAAATGGCCCTCAGCTATTTGATTCGTGTAAAGTCTTGTTTTAAAATTTTTAACTAGTCACGGCTCCTATTTTCATTCATACATTAGGTCACTCTTTTAGCTCACACAAGCCTACTAGAGGCATACCCAAGATACAACTTGAATCCATTTCTGAATTGCAACATGATAGTGAGAATTCCATTTCTTCTTTAGATCATGTTGATAATTTTATACATAAATGATTTTTTTTTAACATCACTAAAGAAGATGAAAATTGCAGGTTATTCACTCTCACGCTTCAAGGGAGGATTCATGAATGGTATAATATCCTACCAATCAAGTGTATTTACTCTTGGAATCACTTCATGTAGGTATTCATTTTCACTCATCACAATTATAATTATGAGAAATTGTGCTTAGAATTTGATAACTTTTCAATGTTTGATGATGAATATTTTAGTGAATATATGATAAATTTACATTATTATGCTACAGATTTCATCATAATGATTTACCCCCTAAGCAATTTTTAACGGAAAAATTTACCTCAGTTCTTCAAGAACATAATATAAGAACTTAAAGTGAACATAAAGACAAATTATCATCACTAAATATTAGTTCTACAATTGATCCTATTGAAAATTTAAATTAAAATTATAATCCTTTTCAAACACTAACATTAGGAGATAATATTACATCTGAAAGTGTCTCTATGGTACATCCTAATGTTTTTGATAATGAGTCACGTTCAATAGAATTAAATTCTACAAAACTTCAAGATTTAATGAATAATCATAACGATAATTCTTCTTTAGAAACTTGATTGGATTCTATTTTGGCAACAGATGACACATCACTAAACCAGGGAATAAAAAATGACGATCTTACAGAAATTATCTTAACTTAAATTTTGGTTATCATTATTTGCAACCTAATAATTGTATAGGTCAACCAATATTTGCTAGTTCAAGTCTAAAGATTGAACTACATCATGAAATGAAAGGGGTATCCTTAAATGATCAATTACTTATCAATATCACCTCATACATGTCTACTCATATTTTTCACAACATTCAAGATTCTTGTAAGTCATTGGAAAAGAATTTGATAATTAAAAATCATGATATTTATGAGTATGGATCATTTGATAACTACAAACCTGCTTCCTTCCATTCTGATTACGATCATAAACTTATATTACAAGTTTTCGATATCAATCATTACAATCTTTTATATGATACTTGGTATATTAAAGGCTTATTTCAATCATCTGAAAACCCTCTTAATTTTGGAGTTATTTATAGGTTGGTTAGTTACATTGATTTTGATGTACGTATAATAGATCCCTTTAAAGATATTCCTTATATTTCTCTTCATTATGACGATCAATCTCTCACAAGGGAAAAATATTGTTCTTGTAAAATTTTAGAAACAATTGATCTTAATACGTCCCATCTCGTATAGTTGTCAAAAAAAAGACCTTGGTGGATACTTAAAATGTAATATCTCTAACCCTTTATATTGTACATATTTCGATAGGCTTTATTTTCAATTAGAAAATTCTATTAGCATCAAATTTCCTTATTTTAAATTTCTTCTATATTCATTTTTAGGAATTAACATGCATAATGATTCTAGGAGTGTTGTACATAGTTTAATAATTGATATTTTTCTTTTGATAATATATGTAATGCACATGTTTGCAGGTAATAAAATGATTTCTTGGTTACATTGGAAATATCATTATACCTAGTTATTTTCCTTCAAGAGAATTAGAGTAGGAGTAAATTTATTTCATCTAATTTGATGTTATTTTTTTCTTCCAAAATAAAATAAATATGTTGTTTTAATAAATAAGGATGAGACCTTACCATTTATTCAATTTGTGTATTTCTCATTCTGAGGTTTTCATTTTTATTTATTTTACATTTAATCAATTCGAAAAAATCATATGATAATATGTTAACTGAAATATAACATTCTCATTTCTACTTTTATACACATAATTTCTATAATATCATAATTTACCCACAAGAAAAATCTTCAAATTTTGGCATAAAATATTTTTTATTTGCATGCCAAGATTTATTATGTCTTGCTGAGAATTATTTTAGCATATTTCTTAGTTTTTAGGTTCAGTAATTGATGAATGTTAATATATGCAAACATAGAGATAAATGTAACTAATCTTGCTTATTTTTAAATACTCTTCATACGAAGATGTCAAGATTCATAGTGTAATTCGATATTTATTTCTCTTAGGTATGTATATATGTTGATCTTCATTCATGCTTAGTTATTTTCTTTTGTTTTGTCTTTTAATTTTACCATCCTTGTTTTTTCTTTTGCAGGTTTTCATGAGTGCGATTTGAATATTTTCTTTTGCTAGAAAAAGAAATTGACAAGAACAATTATCATAATGCATTCATGGAATTTCCTTTTCCTTCTTTCAAATTTTGCTTCTTGTTTTACTTCATACTTTTTAAAAACTATTTGCTGGTTTATTTCTTAAGAACTTGATCTCTAAATACTTCCAAATTAAGTTTTAGGAAACATTGACGAAAGAAGGAAAAATCCTATTGAAACACTTGAATACAAACATTAAATCATATAAACACTTAAAAAATAAGAGCTTCACTTAACAAACATCCTACAAGATGAAATCATATTCATCATTTTATGCATTTTTTAATCTTGTAATATTTTTCTCATGGTCTATATGCTCTTAATGGTGTTCTTTCTGGGTTCCTAGCATTTTTTATAAAATTTTTCATTTGATTTGATTTGATTTTAATAATCTCAGGAATATGATAACTCCTTAAACAAGATAATAACTTAACTTGACGAATATTTATAAACATAAACTTAATGTTGTTACGATAGGTTATCTTACACTCAACTTTAGCTAATGTAACACAAAGAAATATCTGAATATTATTTTTATAAACTCTCCCATGTCATCCCAAATCTATTAAGGAGATAGCTTTTTTCCCCTTCTATTATCATTAATTTTGAGAGTATGAAATTTTAATAAACCTAGAAGATAGGGGGTCTATGTGAAAGAGCCAACCTACAATTATCATGAAGTTTGATGATTATGCCATTATCGATCTAGTTACCAAGCCAGGATAATGGCTCAAATATTTTCGTTGTTTGACTAGAGGTCGCATTACAAGCCAGATTGTTCATAACCATAAAAACTTGTCAATGGAATTTCCGTTATCTAGTCACCAAGCTAGGGTAACGGTTATCGAAGTTGTAATAAAATAATTTTTTCTCTGAATAGTCAAATACATATGGGACACTGATGTCTTGGGCTAAAAGGTAACACTGTCGATGCTATGGATGCCTACTGGTAGTAGTGGCTCTACCAATGATTATAAAAGTTCATTATTATTAATAAAAAAAACAAAATGAGTGTGTTCTTTAAGTTTAAGATTTCACTAATTAGTTGTTGTCAATTATCACCCTTATAAACAATAATTACGAGATACACAAAATCATAATATTTTTATTTCTCTTAACAGTTATGAAGAAAAGTTTGAATCCTAGAAATTTTGATTTGATTTAACTTCTATTCCTTCTTCCTTTGAATTTTATCATCAATTTTTGCATAGATAACTCAATCTTCCTAGTATGCCATCATTTTTGTTGGGCAACAACCCCCCCATAATTTCTCTGACAAAATAATGGGGACCCTTTATTTTTCACCACTTCTCTTATGAAAAGGTTGGTGAATTTTAAATTCTATGATATTTATCACTTTCCTCTAGGTTTTTTTCTTATCATGATAAGTTCGGATCATATATTTTCACATTCATTATTTTGACCATTATGATTGACAGTTCTAAATTTTTGACACATCTTCGCTCTATTTCGAGTTCATGAAATCATTTTCATATTGGTCAAAAAAATGTGATGTGGCACGTCCGGTTGCTACATCACCTTGCATCTAGCATTTTGATGGTTGGTGGTTTCCCTAATATTTTTTTCTTGGTATAGGGGCTTTAGAAATTTCACAATTTTTTAAATTATTCGGTACATATTTCAATATGGTCATTGGGATTGTTGTTTAAATTTCTTGATTGTGAAGATCCTTTTTTTCCACATTTCCTCATGTTTCACAATTGGTTACATTGGTTTCTTTCCTTCCCCACTTCGCTTGACACATAACTGCATCAAATAGGGGTAAATCATTAAACATTGTAAACATTAGAAAATAAAATATATAGAAAGTAGAAATAAAACCAATTAACTAAAAAAGAAAAAAGGTTATAAATAAAAAGAAATAATGTAATACAAATAAATATATAATGGTCACTATATTGTATTTAATATATAAAATAGAAAATACAATGTAAATATTATTACAATTAAAAAAAAAACATTAGTTATGAAGATATATAATCATTTAAATATCCAAGTTGTAATTATTAATATAATGTACCATAATGTAATTAAACATTTGTAAATAAAAGTAAAGTGTTTTTACCCAATTATATATATCCTTTCAAAATTGTGAACCCGTAAATTCCAAAAAAACAAAATGAAATAACAAAAAAATAATAAACATGTCATCCCACTGATCATCCTCCACTTCCATTTATAAATTATATTGGGGCTAGCACATATCAGAGGTGTTATTTCAAATCACACTTAAAAAATTGCGATAAAGATCAAACCTACGATAGTATGATAATCATTCTTCGCCAATATTCATAGCTCCCAATATGTGAACCCAATATGAGCTTTTAAAAGAATTTAATGAGGATTTCGAGTCCACTCCTCATGACACTTTCACAACCTTCCACTCTTTAAGAAATATGATGTGTGAACCTTCGATTCCATTTTCTCTTGCCACTTTTCACCTTCAGAGCAAACATTATTATAGTAAATAAGAGCTATCATAGTCAATGAGTTTTGTGAGAAATTTTGTTAGTTTATCATACACTTTGGGTTTATCCTTGTTTAAAAAATAACATACATACATACAAACACACACACACACACACAGATATATATATATATATATATATATATATATATATATATATATATATATATATATATATATATATATATATATATGTTATTTTTTAAACAAAGATAAACCCAAAGTCTATGAGGTACAATATTCTCGATCAACGACTTCGCTGCAACAATCTTCCAAGTTCGACTAGAGAATCACAAAAAATATCTAAATATAAAAAGAAATAAAAGGTCATCTTTAATCCCATAAATTCCCATATCCTCGGTGACAATAAAAAAGGGGGGAAAAATAATTTTTCTAGGTCCACAATGGACTTTTTCTCTTTAATTTTTTATTTTTATTTATTTGCACTATTATAGTAAGCATGGCATGAGATTATAGAGAGAAAGAGAAATTTTTCTCTGAGAGGAAAGTTGTCTTGCACTGTCGTAAACGAATTCTTCAAAGGATCTGATGTTTCTCAAAGGACTGCAATTTTAATGAAGGTTTTGTATTACTTTTATGAAGGTTTTTTATTTCATTTCACTATTGTCTTAGTAATAAATAAATATATTGTTACCAAAGTTTATTTATATGATTTTTATTTCCTTTCAAAGTAGTGTATTGTTTTTGTGAAATTATACAATTTTGTTATATCACTCACAATAATTCTACTAAATATTTGTTAGAGCTATCTTTGCAGGGAAAGAATAAATTGAATTTAAGTTGAATCCATCGAAATGGAGATGCTATGAACATTAACTTTTTAGTGTCCACTTACATACTTATTTTCTTTTCACTTTCATTAATTAAATGAATTATTTATTTTAATTAATGAGAATCATATAATGAATTCAACTCTTTAATAAAATTCATATATGAGTTTCTAATTAACTTTAGTAACTATTTATTGAAGAAAATTTGATCTTCCTTACGACTATTTTAATAAATTGCAAATTGTAAAATATTTTTCATTTTGCAAATTTATTTCTAATTCTCGATTAATTCATAATAGCATTTGATACATAAGCATCCAACTCGAAAAAATTATTGTATTTTTTTTAATTAGGGGGTCTAATGTTTGTTAAAGAATTTAATTTATTAATAAGAAATTTGTATATTTTAAATGATAAATATGTATGCGAGGTTTTTAATGTAAATATTCTCAAATATGTGAGAATATGAGAGATATTGGCCTTATGAGGATCTCATAAAAATCTTAGGGATTAGGAAGTCATATAATAGAGAATTAGTTGAGTTAAAAGAGGATTAATTTTTTTTGGAAATTAGTTGATTGATCTAGGGATAGGATCATGTATCTAGAATGATCCATAACTATGTAATTGTTCCTATAAATGTAAGCCTACATATGGGAAGAATATGGAGTGTGTGTGATGAGATGTGGGTGTGAGTGTGTATGAGAGTGTCATGAGATGTATAAAAAGGAAATTTCAAATGAAGAAAATCAAACCATAGATAGATGATAGAGGAGAAATTATGAGTATATGTACATGCATAGAATTTGTATGAATGAAATGGTATTCATGTAATATTTCATTGTCTATGTGTGTGTTCTATATATTTAATTAACTTATTGTTGTTGCATAAGAGAAATATTGTATACAATCAATGATGCTAGAGATATATTGTTGCTGAAATAGGAATGGTACATAAATTACAAAAACTATTGTAAACCACAAATCCATTTCATATTTTTCGAGGAACAAATTTAATCCATTGTTCATTGGGTGTAGAATGTGGATCGAAGAGAATTCCTTGTGTGAGGACTAAGTATGAGTCATGGAAAATCTTCAAGGCATCACAAACAGTCAAAGAATGTACCCTCATTTCATACAATAGTTAAATTCTCTGTGAATTTAAATCAAACATAACAAGATTAAAGTGCCAGAAATTGGGTGTCGATGACAATGCGTAACTAGTGAGGTTGCATATCATATTAGATGTGGATCGAAGTTTTTTTCGAAGTATAATTAGGAGGTGGATTGAAACACTGTTTTCAGAGGTCATAGTATCATATTAGTCTCAGAGGTAAATCAATTTCTTTGTGAAGATATTAATTTTATACATTGTTGTGATTTCTAATAGATATTGGTGTCTGAGTGTATGTGTTAAGACATGAAGGGATTGTAGTCATAATTGGAACTCTAAGGAAAGGATTGTAGTCAGAATGAGTGAATGAGGTAGTGTTAACCAGATCGAAATTTAACCTCACGTGTGCTCCTTTAAAGAACAAATTATGGTGAATTGTGTGAGTATAGGAATATCCAACTTATGTAATCTAGAGGAATTCAGTGTCAAGTGGAAGAATTTGGAGATAGATAAGTGTGAGTATAGGAATATCCAACTTATGTAATCCAGAGGAATTCAGTGTCAAGGGGAAGAATTTTGGAGATAGATCAAGAAGATCATTGAGGAATATTGCAGGGGATCACTAAGAAAGCAATTGGATTCACTATGAACAAATATTTAGGTGGAATCGATGTGAGGAATCAAGTTTCTCTTATTATTGATTTGGCTAAACTTGTTTTGAGATCAAACAAGTGAGTGTTGTATGGGATTTGTATTAACCGAGCAGACGGAGTAGTAGTAGAAGGATGTTATGTTCCTGAACTAGTGTTTTAGTTCTTGTTCCAGCAAATGGATTCTTATTCGCACCCCTAACATTCTCACACATAGTCCTGGTAAGTCATCAGTTTTGGTATCAAACCTCAGTGTATAATCCAGATTTGAGGGATTGTTGTCAGCGTGAAGACATGAGTTGAGGTGTTAATTAATGATTCATATAAGTGGTGAAGTAGGGTGTGATATGGAGTGATTTCTGTTTCATTGAATCAAGTCCATTTAGGCTGCATAGTCATGGAAGGAGTGCTTAGAGAACCACTCCATATGAGATAATGATCTGGAAATTGAGACAGAGTAAAACTTGAGTAGTTTGAGTTGCTTAATTAAAGATCTTGTTAGTGGAGCCTGAGTCTTGGTCAACCATGGAACATGTTGCCTGGAATCTGAAAGTGCACTATAAACGATTACCACGATATAATACCAGTCGAGAAGAATGGAGAGACATTATTAGAGAAGTGGTAGGAGGAGTTGACTTGTGGAATAGGTAACTTGATGGTTGTGGTGTGGTTCATTCATGCCTTAGCTAAGTTATGTGATTGGGCATTGCATATTTTCATGTAATTGATGTTGTATATGAAAAATACAATTGTGATTAGAGGAAGCGAAGAAATCAAATTTTAAATCTGGCAAGAAGCAGGCTCATAGAAATAAAGTGTGACAGAAGATCTTAAAGGTGAGATGGTATGTTTTATTTTTAAATATGGGTTTGAGGATTGTGTTTTCATATTTTAGGATACAAACAAAGAGGGTATAAGCAACAAATAAATACGAGCAGAGTTGTAACAAATAACTAGTTGTGTTCTCAATACGAATAACATTTGAGCTCCTAAACAATGGCAGAACCTTGAATAATTCCAATAGAGGTTGGATAGAGAGGACAAGTGAAAGTTGTCAAAGGAAGTGGCGTTGTAGAGCCTAAAAGAGGAAAATATTTTTCTCAAAGAATGGTTCCAGAAGCAAAGAACCATACATCAAGCACAGGCAGATAGCTTGGTAAGGTAAGGTATCAATAGGCTAAGCTTAAGGAGAAAATCTTGCTGAGATATCAAAGGTCGGTATGGAGACCTACCGAAAAGGGAGGCTTAGGTGCAGTCCACAAGTAAACAATATGGAGTTCACAAAGGAGGGGAAGCCAACGGTCACTGAAGCTCATTGCATAGGTTTAGAGGAAAGACACAACAGAACGAAATATACCAAGGTAAAGTGTAATATTCCCATTTTTTCCACAAGATAATTGGAATATTCGAGTTGTTAATTTTAATAATCAATTAAGTAAATAAGAGGGTGGAGGGACCCATAAACCCAAAATATAAATAAAATCCACTTTTTATGGGTGTATGTGGATATTTTAGATCTAGACCCACATTATGGAGTAGTGGAGTAGCTTCTTAATGTGGAAGTAGTGGAGGTCACATCTCATTAATGAGATAGATCATGGAGTTTGAAGCAGTCAAGTAAGATCATGGACCTTAAATGTAAAATCATGAGGATCTTGGAAGAGGTCAACTAAGATCATATTTAATTCAAAGTAAAACATAAATAACTTTGGTAAGTTACTAGAGGAAGTGATGCATCTAATGCACACATGATGGAGGAAGTAGTGCATTTAATGCAAACATGATTGAGAGGGTGATCATTACATTAATACATGGTGGAGATCATGGAGAGACAGTGAAGTACACATGGAGACCTATGTCCAAATGTATGACACAGTTATGAGGTGCACCATGGCATGAGAAGGATCATAATCTATATAAGGAAGATGAAGGCACAATAGAAGGGAGGATTTAGATTATTATTAATGTGTGATCTGTTTAGATCTAGATTTTTCATTTGACATTCCAAGCATGCTTGAGTTGTTTAGCTAAGTTAGCACTGTTTTTTAGCATAGGGTGTTTCCGAGCGGAAATCCCACCCTTACCCACGAGGGACTTGTGTGCCTACTCTGGGAAGGTTTTCTATTGAGATTATTCATGATCAAGCATTGGTGCCACATTATTTCCACTCTCTATAGAACATATACATTTAGGAATTACGTATTTATGAAGATCTGTTTGGTAGGAGGAGGTTGTCGTTCAGTATTTCAGCTGAGGAACCAGTAAAGGGTCCATCCTTTCACTTTGTGCTTCAAGATCAGCCTTCCAGTGCTTTAGATCTATATCAGCCATCATGCCATCTATTATTCATCTCCCAGAAGTATTATTTCCATCCAGAATTGCTCATTCCATCATTTTTCATCCAGAGGATAAGGGAAGTTGCTATCATTTTAGCTAGTAATCCAGTGGAGGACCATTCCTTCACATATTCAGTATTTCCATCATTATTGAGCTGATTTGCATATCTTAGCAGTAGGTTATAGAGCCTCCATCCTTGACACCACATTTTTTGTGTGCAGTTGTGTAGAAACAGCTGCAATCATCAGAGGAGGATTGAGGAGCTAGATCTTGAGCTTCTAGCTTTGATGATCTAATGGAGGGAACATCCCTTCAAGCTTAGATCTGATCTTATGACATATTTTGGTCATATATTTGTTAGATCTAGCTTCAGATCTACATAACCCAATAGACCAGGGATCAAACCCCAAGAGGGTAGATTTCCAATCTAATAGATCTAGAATTTCCTTTCTGGGTTATCTTGGGTTTCCATCATAGTGCCCAGATCTAGAATCTTGGCATCATTAAAGCTATATATTTCCATAGATATTCATTTCCATTTTTAGCCAACAGTTATATTTACATCATCCACTAAAGGGACAATGCAGTTTTTCTTGCAGCAGCTCTTCAGTTACGTAGTGCCTACTCTGGCATGTTTTTATGGTCATTCTACCCTATGTATTTGGCTTGAGTGCATCTATTTCAGCACTATTGTACTATTTATCGATCTCCAATGATAATAAAAGGCTCACCTATTCTGTATATTCTATGATTCTTGAATCTTTAAATGTACATTTTCTGTGTTACAAATATTGTGTTTGTGTATCAATGCATTATTCCATTTTGGGATATTACAGTGGTATCATAGCATGATCTTTGGCTCAGATTGTGGACATTATTGAAAAAATATCAGAATTAGGTAGTAAAGATATAATACTATGGAGGGATTAATTTTTTCCTCATATTTGTTTAGAGCTATGATGGATCTCTCCAAAGAGATCAATGAAACTAGAAGAGAAAGGCAAAGAGAAACCTCAAGAAGGTTTCAGAATGAAGAAGGTACCAACACTTCTTATGAGCAGAAGAAGAAAATGGAGAAGAAAAGAGATTCACATTATTCCACTAGATCCACTTTATTTGCTGAGAAATAGGATTGTTCTGAATATGTAGAAGACTTGTGGCATGAGACCCTAAGTAAATATCTGTCTGAATACAAACCACAGACCAGAGCTTTGAAGGGATCATCCCTTCAAGTTTAGATCTGATATTATGACATATTTTAGCCATATACTTTTCAGATATAGCTTCATATCTACATAACCCAGCAGACCAGGGATCAAACCCCAAGAGGGAAAATTTCCAATCTAATATATATAGAATTTCCTTTCTGGGTTATCTTGGTTTTCCATCATAGTGCCCAGATCTAGAATCTTGGCATCATCAAAGCTCTATATTTCGATAGATATTCATTTCCATTTTTAGCCAGTAGCTATATTTACATCATCTACTGAAGGGACAATGCACTATTTCTTCCAGCAGCTCTTCAGTTACGTAGTGCCTACTCTGGCATGTTTTTAGGGTCATTCTACCCTATGTATCTGGCTTGAGTGCATCTATTTCAGCACTGTTGTACTATTTATCCATCTCCAATGATAAAAAAAGGCTCACCTATTCTGTATATTCTATGATTCTTGAATATTTAAATGTACATTTTTTGTGTTACAAATATTTTGTTTGTGTATCAATGCATTATTTCATTTGGGGATATCACAGTGGTATCAGAGCATTATCTTTGGCTCAGCTTGTGGACATTATTGAAAACATATCAGAATTAGGTAGTAAAGATATACTAATATGGAGGGATTAAGTTTTGCCTCATATTTATTTAGAGCTATGAAGGATCTCTCCAAAGTGATCTATGAAACCAAAAGAGAAAGGCAGAGAGAAACCTCAAGAAGGTTTCGGAATGAAGAAGGTACCAACACTTCTTATGAGCAGAAGAATAAAATGGAGAAGCAAAGAGCTCCACATTATTCCACTAGATCCACTTTCCTTGATGAGAAAGAGGACTGTTCTGAATATGTAGAAGACTTGTGGCATGAGACCCTAAGTAAATATCTATTTGAATACAAACCACAACCCAAAACTTTGAAGGAGAATGTCTCTCTCCAACAATTTTTGCAAATCAAAGAAGAGAGGAGATCCAGAAGTAGCAATAGAAGAAAGAGGCATAGATTCTTCTTGCCTACATTTTATGGATCTTCCACAAGCACCTTGAGGTTTTGGAGGGGATAATTATTTACACTCTTTCTGAAATATCCTATATCAGAAAGAGAGGTTGTGGAGTTTGCAGCGCTGCACCTAGAAGGTGAAGCAAGAGATTGGTGGTTCAGTCACTTGTCACACATGAAAGTTTCTGCTTATGCAGATTTTATTCAAATACTGAAGAAAAGGTATGGTAGAAAGAAACCAGACACATCTAACATAGTGACATCTCCTATCATCAAGGAGATAGTACATGAGGATCCAAAATATGATGTTCTCATTATCACTTAGGAGGAGGAGCCTCTACCACCACCATCAGCTCTAGATGTTCTTATATCAAGAGGAGGATTAGTTTCATATTTGCAAGATGGTCTCGAGTTATTGAAATTTTGAGACCCATGCATGATTGATGAGATGCATGATGTGCAGGAGACAGATACCAGTGCTGGTACAGTTGTAGAGATGCAACCATCATCCCTACCAATAGTTGGAGATACTATTGCAATGGTGGGAGGAACTCTTGTGTTCTTGCAAGATGTTTCTGAATATCAGTTGATCCAAGGTTTGCAACCAATTTCATCTTATATTGTTTCATTACCTCCTATTGAAACTTATGGGGACATGCCATCAGGGTTATTGCATGACCAAGGGTTAGAAGAACATGTTGATTTGGGGAAACATCATATCACTGCGAAGAGGACCCTTGATCTAATCAAGGAAGGAAGGAAGAACCATCCTAGTTTGTAATTGATGGAATACATTCAACCCTTTGAGTTGAAGTGTAGAGTTTCAGAAGATGGGATGATTATGATCCTATGTAAAATGGTTGGCTATGAGTTCAGCATTATGCCTTTCTCTGAGACAACACATATATCACCTTGCATATCTACATTGTTGTTAATGAGCAGCATTGAGAAGAAGAGAACCCATTCCTTATGGGAGAAATCAAATGGCAGCTTCATTTATGAAGAAATGGAGGGAAACATGATATATGGTAGACATCTTGAGATGGGCAATACGTTTCCCTTTCAATATGACTCTTTCTCCATGAGCATCTCGAAGCTCAAAGAGAAAATTATACCTGCAGTAGATCCAGAACCTTATTGGTTTTGGAGGGCCATTGATGAGAAGAAAATCTCATGGATAGATCTCAATGGAGGTGCACTTCAACATTTCATGGAGTGAAAATATTCATTTGGAGGATGTTGGTATTATACAATGGGAGGATACCAAGTTTGATTTGGGGATGATTCATCATTCACATTGGAATGAAAGGATCCAGATGAGAATCAAGAGGTCTCCTACCTTCCTACAGATCTATGACACTAGGCAACAAGAAGCATTGTTGTGCTGGTTAATTTTGGGTGAGTATGGATACTAGCCCACATATCACATTTCCAAGATCCATGCCATTAATATAAGTGATGACATGCAACAACAGGAGGCATTTTGTTGTCTAGGTAAATCCCCTCTATGGACAGAGGTGATCCCTCTAGCCCTAGGGTGGCTCTAGCAACTACGGGAACATACTAACATCTACCTTCCTAGATTGTAGATGAAATTCAGAGCAAGGAAGATCACCTACGTTGTCCTGATGCTATGTTGTCACTTTCCGTTGAAGCTTCTTGATCCATCGCTCTTCTCAAGATTGATACACATTGATACCAATGTTGGATTACCTGTACAGGCAGTCAAGACACCACGACAAGCATAAAATCACGATAAACATAAAACAATTACAACCTATATAACTGATCAAGGAATGCTAGAAATATTATTATAAATGTAAAGAAGAGTGGAAGATAAACATCAGATGAATTTTATTATGACAAAGATAAGGTGACTTTACAACCAAGCCATGATTTTGAGGCTCTCCTTCGGCAGGTCCGAATCCAAGCACGTTTGTAACACCCTCACACACAAAGGTCCAAGATCTCACTATGTTCCCAACACACGAAAACAATCACAGTCTGCACTATTCTCCCGAAGCTATATTTGCTTCTCTTCTCTATGCTAACTAAATAAGGCTATAGAACTGAAGGAGGTCTCCTTATATAATAATGGAGGAGGAGGTTATGGGCCCTCAAATAATGGGAAAAGAGCTTATCCTTTGGATTAGTTACTATTTCTTGGGAAAAAGAAGCCCAAAGGGGATTTCCTCAGCCATACCATCAAAACAAACTTCGAGCTCGCCGCCTCGTGAAGCTTCTAGTCGCGGAAGCATCCTTTCTATTTAAAAAACTTTCTAAAAGAGGATCAGCGCAGGTCCAAAAATAAGACATAGAATCGATCGACATGGGCCTCAATGTAAATCGCTGCTGTCAGCACAGTTCAAACACTAAGAGGAAGCACCGACCTTGAAAACTAGGCTTTTATAGGGATCTTCCTAAAAATTTGTAAAGGGAGATGAATTGGGAAACAAAATGTGGTTCAGGGGTATGTATTCCATGCTTGGGAAGTACACAAGGGTCACTGTATGGGTCCTCTAGGATCAAGGAATAGAGAGTACAGGGATAGTGACAAATTTATGTGTAACAGATGACCCTAACGTATGAAGTTCGAACATGAGTGAGGGGTGAACTGCTTTACAATTATGTGCAAGGAACAGGTCGCTGGCGTTGGGAGACCTACAAATCAATAATAGATACATATACATAACTGAAAACTCTGATGAAAATACATGAATCAAGGTATAGACACAGCCATCCGTAAAAAGAGACCATGGTATGGTCACAACCATCCATTTGAGAAAGATCTCATCTAGACTCATGGTATGGTCGTAGCCATCCATCTGAAAGAAACATGTATCCAATCATTCACAAATCATATCGCCTTGCAACCTGGACTCTAGAGAATAACATCTAGGGTCTTGTGCTCTATCACGACCCAATCAAGTACAATTTCAAGCATGTAAGTAAATGAGTTGAAGTTGAATATGCAGGAAAATCACCTGATTACCAGCCAATGATGAAAGCTATTAACAGGCATGAGAGAAACCACCAATAATGACAATGGTTCTCAAGGTACAACCAGTACAATCCACAAAATGTGAACAGTGATCTAGCATCGAACACCTGCGAAACCACTCGATCAAAGGCCAATGATGAGTACCTGTCGTCAAATGCGAAGAACTTGCCATTGAGGCATGCAAGCTCTAAGGTACCAGAAATGAGTCTCTAGATCGACTTCCCAGATAGTGAGTTGAAGTCGACAGCAATTGATCCATCGAAGGAGGGTCATAATGAATCCCACATCATCGATGTGAAACAGAGAAGGTAATATGAGTGTGAATCAAGACTGAAACAGAGGATCAGGGAATGTACAGACTGCAGAAGGACTTTCTCTTGAACATATCGGCGACATGACTCTAGAATTTGGCAACATTTTACTGGAATAGGATCATAGGTCATGTTGAAAAAATTGGTAGTCGAATGAGAGGCAAACGAATTTCCCAAAACCATGGAGGAAAATTGACAGAGTGAAGATATCCCAACCCGACACAAACTGTAGATAAGTGTCATGTTCAAGAGTGACATACTTTCGACACAACTGACAAAAAAACTTCCATTTTTCCCCACCATTTCTAGCGAGTACCTCTTTATTTTTACACAAGCTTGAAGAGGATAACATATGCTTGTCGTATAAGTTTTTCCTTCAGACAAATCCATCCTAGTACATTTTACGAGCCCTAGGAAGGAGGAACTCGGGTACGTCATGGTGACAATTTCCAATGTCATGTAGATTTTAATGAGTCTTACAAAGGAAGAACTTGGCATCTTTTCATATTTAGAGAGTTTGAAAAGAGGAGAAAAAGAAAAATCTAGAAATCCCCTTTTCGTAAATAGTCCCTTAGATCTGAGAAGGTAGAAAACAATGTCTGAGAGAACCTCTTAGTTGCGATAGGTGAAGGTATTCCTTTTTCGTAAACAATCTATCCCAGCCCGAAAGAGGGGTAAATGTATACTGCGCAGATATTGTTTCACAGCCATTTAACGAGTTCAAAATGACAAGAGTCTCAGCAATATTTTCATGTTTTGAGAGTCAGGAAAGAGCTGAAAGTTGACTCTTCCTAATGGAACGAGTGGTATAAAGGGTAACAACTGGTTCCGGTGATGGTGGAACTACTCAGAACAAGTAAAGGTTAAGATGTTGGCTAACAAGACCACTCATTACAGTGGTTCCTCAGGAACGGGTAAAATGATCAAGTGAATGCATATTATGGGCCGAGCAGATGGTGACGACGGAATGAGAAAACCAAGGCTCATCTAGCAAAACAGGCTGATAAAATTGCAATCACGAGAGGTAAAATAAGAATTATCTCATTTTTACACAAACTTGAAAACATGAAACTCTGCTTGAAGTTGGTTTCATTTTTACACAAGCTTGAAGCAAAGATAAATTGTGCTTGAAGTTGGTTTCATCTTTACACAAGCTTGAAATAAAGATAAACTACGCATGAAAAAGTGGGCATGCCCCCAGCATGGTGACTCAATTCGAGGTACATACACCCCAAGCTTCAGTCCATTCCCCTGAGTAGACAGCTAGTTACTAACAGTTGGACAGACTAAATTTTAGGTCCCTATATTACTAGTATAGTCCCTTATTGTTGTTAGTATAACCCCCTTATTGTTACTATTGTACCCCTGTAACCCCCATATTGTTATTATTGTGCCCTTAAATTATTATTGTTAGGTCGGATAGGATTACATTGTGGCCCCATGGATTCCTATATATAGAAAGGAGGTTTTGTAATTTGTATCATCAAATAATTGTTCATTCATGTAATGTATTGGAGGTTGCCCCCTCAATGTGGCTTATTTCTAAGGATTTGATATCTCTTTTCTTCTATTTTTTGGAGTTGGCTTCACAACATTTGGTATCGGAGCTTTGGATTCTAGGGTTTTGCTGCTCCAAACAAGTCATCGTGGAATTTTCGCTATAAATTTTTTTATAAAAAGTTTCAGAAGCTGAAATATCTAGGTGCGAAGCCGAAATCCTTAGGAACATCATCGCAAAATTTCAGAGCTTCGTTTGCAATATTTCGGAGATATGATCTGTTGAAGTTAGGTCTTTTTGCAGGCTCCTCAATTTAATCTAAATAGGCCATCGTGGCATTTGCGCTATAAATTTTTTTCTACGAAGGTTTAGAATCTGAAATTTTTAGGGTGTCAAGCTGAAATGTTGAGGAAATTCATCGCAAAATTTCAGAGATGTTTTCACAATATTTTCGAAGATATGATCTGTGGAAGGTAGTACTTTTTCAGGCTCTTAAATTTCATCTCAAAGAGGTGATCGTGGGAAAATCATCATAACTCTCTCTCTGAGCATCAGATTGGAGTGCCCTAAAAATTGGTCGCAAGTACATGAACTGTAGTTTCTTTGCTATCAATTTCAGAGATAAAAGACAAAAAAATGACATGTGGCAAGTCATACAAGTTCGCTTTACTGAACCAGTCCATAATTAGGTCATTGTGGGAGATTGGACATAACATTTCCTTGGAGAATCCAAATCAAGTCAGACCTATGGCATTTTAAAGACAATTTATAAGGCCACCTCAGTGACAAATTTCAGATATTGAAGTACCGAAATCACAGAGATAATCCAATTTCAATATCGATCTCCTCAAAAGAAAGATAAATGTGTGTATTTTTTTCCGAATTGCATAAGTCTTGTTTGAAGAATCAATTTTAATTGATTCCAAGGGAATATTGTAGAATAGATATCAGTATTGGGTTCTAAAAAATGCCCCATAAAAATAATTCAACACCCATTAAGCCTTCAGAAGCCTCTACTATGACTCATGAAGATGAAGAATTGCAACATGATCTATAAAAATTACAAGATCAAGTGCACCAAATTTCGCTCTCGCAAAGAGCAAAAAAACATGGAAGGGATGTTTTGAAGAAAGGCATGGAAGTGAAGATGGATGGTTTGAAGAATAATATGGATTATTTGAAGAAAGGCGTGGAATCTAAGATAGATGGCATGGAAGCTGGCATGGATTCTAAGATGGATGACATGGAAGCTAAGATCGATGAAAACATGAAAGACAACATGGAAAACATGAAGAATGATCTAATAGCAGACATGGAAGGTTTGACAAAGTTGATAAAATAATTTTTTCCTAATGGTGAAAATATAGTAGAGGAAACTCATGATGAGAACAAAATAAATGTTAATCGTGACTTCATAAACTCTAATGTTGGCAAGAAGAACCATCATATTCCAAAAATGGATATGAGGAAGTTTGATGGAAAGGATCCTGTAACATGGATACTACAGATGGAGCAATATTTTTATCTCCATAATGTGAAAAACACACAAAAGGTACGCATTGCAACTTTACATTTAGAACAAAATATATTTGTATGGCATCGATGGCTTTGCTCTCATAAAAAAATTGTCACTTGGTCAATTTTTACGGAGGAAATGATAGCACATTATGAGGATACAAAGAGAAATACCTTATTTAGCCAATTGATAAATCTCAAACAAAAGGGTTTAGTGGGGGAGCACATTGAGGAGTTCCAAAAATTGAATATAAGGGTAATTGATATTCCAGAGGAACACAAGATTGATCTCTTCAAAGGTACTTTAAAGGATAAAATCCAACATGAAGTTGGCATTTTGGAAGCTGATTCATTGGAGAAGGCATTCAGGTTGGCAAGAAAAATTGAATGTAAAATTATGGAAACAAGGAAGCCTACCACTCACTTCTATAAAGAAGGAAGTGTTGCTATGCCTAGATTTCCACAACCTACAAGGTTGACACCACAACAATTGGAAGAAAAAAGAGCAAAAGGGCTTTGCAACAGTTGTGATAGAAAATACACTAAAGGTCATAAGTGTGCTGAGAAGAAATTATTTTACATAGATTGTGAAGAGGAAGAAGAAAATGAACAAGAAGAGGATACACACCAGGAACCAACCCTAGAAGAAGAAGAAATGAATCCGACCATATCGTGTAATGCACTGGCAGGAATTACCACTCCTCAAACTCTCAAGATACAAGGACAAATCAAGAAGAAAAAGGTAATAGTGTTGATTGATTCGGGTAGCACCCATAATTTTATTCATTGTAAGGTAGCCAAGGAATTAAATTGTTTCCTATACCCAGCACCAGAATGTCAAGTGATGGTTGCAAATGGAGGAACTATAAATTTCTCTGGAAAATGCCATAATATCAAGCTAACCATGGGGGAATATGTATTGAATAGTCCAATTATTTCCATTCCTATGGGAGGTGCTAATGTTTTACTAGGAGTACAATGGTTACAATCTTTTGGGACAGTAGCTTTTAATTTTCAAGAACTTTTCTTGAAATTTTTTTCAGAAGGAAAGGAATTTGAATTATGGGGCATTGCATGGAAGCCAGGAAAGATAATAAGCTCTAATTTCATGAAAAGTCTTCTAAAGAAAGAAAAACGAGGCTTAATTTCACAATTATGCTCACTAGAAGTTCCAACATCAAAATCATCTATTTCTGCAGATCTCCAACAAGTCTTGGACAATCATTACAAGCTATTTGAAACTCCAAAAGGACTCCCACCTATTCGTGATCGTGATCATGCTATTCATTTGATTCCAGGAAGTGTTCCTCCAAACATCAGGCCTTATAGATATCCTTATGTCTAAAAGAGTGGAATTGAATGTAAGGTTGCAGAAATGTTAGAGGAGGGTATAATTCAACCTAGTCAAAGTTCTTTCTCTACTCCTGTAGTATTGGTACACAAGAAGGATGGATCATGGTGCATGTGTCCGGATTATAGGGAGCTCAATAAGCTCACCATTAAAGATAAATTTCCCATTCCTGTGATTTATGAATTATTGGATGAATTACATGGAGCTATTTATTTTACCAAGTTGGATCTCCGTTCAGGATATCATCAAATTAGAATGAAGACTGAAGATATTCCAAAAACAACATTTCAAACTCATGAGGGTCATTATGAATTTTTGGTCATGCATTTTGGCCTTACCAATGCACCTTCTACATTTCAAGGGTTGATGAATTCCATTTTCAAACCCTTCCTTAGAAAATGTGTGCTAGTATTTTTTGATGATACACTAATCTACAACAAGTCTTGGAAGGATCATGTTGAACATGTTGATAGGGTGCTCAAACTATTGCAAGAGAAACAATTATATGCAAAAACATCCAAATGTTTATTTGGAGTACAAGAGGTGGAATATCTGGGTCATATTGTATCTCATGAGGGTGTTAAGGTATACCCTAACAAAACTAAAGTCATTAAGGAAAGGAAATTCCCCACAACCATAAAGCAGTTGCGAGGATTTCTCAGGTTAACAGAGTATTATCACAACTTTGTTAAGAATTATGGGAGAATAGCAACACCTCTAACAACGTTATTGAATAAAGATGCATTTTCATGGACTCTTGAAGCAACTAAGGCCTTTGAACATCTTAAAGAGGAAATATTCCTAGAAGCAGTCTTAGCTACGCCAAACTTCACAAAAACCTTGTTGGGCATGTGTTATATTCTTTCCACGACTAGCCCCATGTGCTGTACGTTGCACCGGGTGCAGCAGGGGGGTCACAACGGGGGAGGCAGCCCCCATTGTTGGGGTCCGGGGCAGCGCCCCGGTGAATTTTTTTTTGGTGTGCAGACCCACTCATAGGTGGACCCACCCATGTTTTGTGCATGAGTTTGCACATGGTTTTGGGGTACGATGGTTTTCAGCCCCTGGTATTTTTTAGATCCGGTCAAGGGAACTACGTTTATGTTCTAATCCAGGGTTAATGGATTGGGGTCTATGTATGCTTCGGCATGTATATATATGTGTTGTAACACTAAAAGGAATATAATGAAAAATCAAGCTGGTCATCCTGATTTGGGATCCGGGGGAAAATCTCTGTGTTTATTTGTTTTATGTTTTATGCTTTTGCTATTGTTTATTTTCTGTTATAAGATTCGCGTGTAGATAATTTTTGTTGAGGGTTAAAACCTACATTTGGTATCAAAGATGTTTCGGCTTCAAGGGGATGCCTTTGTTGCTGAGGGTTTTTTTCTCGGGCCTGAGGTGGACCCTATTCAGTGGGAGATCTGCGGGATCGATTCTTGCAGTGAAAGAAGATAGCGAGTGACGGAAAGATAGATATCGAGAAATTTAATGGTCAGAGTTTTTAGTTGTGGAAGCTCAAGATGGAGGATTTGTTGGTGGATAAAGATCAGTGAATCACGGTAGATCCAGGTACTAAACCAACGGCAATGTCAGATGAAGACTGAAAGAAACTGGATCGGAAAGTTAAGAGCACAATACGGTTGCGTGTCTCAGATTCAGTATTCTTGAATGTATCTGGGGAAGCTACGACGAAGAATTTGTGGGAAAAACTTCGAACTTTGTACCAATCTAAGTCTCTGGTGAATAAGCTGTTCCTGCGGAAAAAGCTGTATAACCTGAGGATGAAGGATGGAGACTCGGTGACAAAGCATCTGAACGCCTTCAATACTGTGGTAAGTCAGTTGTCATGCGGTGATATTAAAATCAGATGAAGATAAGTGCATCGGTTTGTTGTGTTCTCTACCAGACTCATGGGACAGTCTGGTTATTGCAATAGGTAGCAATACAACTACCTTGAATTTTGATGACATTGTCTCAGCCTTGCTGTCGGAGGAAATGAGACGGAGAAATATGGAGGGCCGGAATGGAGATGCCTTATCTGTACGAGGAAGGTCCCAAAACAGAAACAAGAATAAGGTTTCGAGTGGGAGATCCAAATCTAGAGGGAGATCTAAATCTCCTGGAAATTTTGTAAAGGTGTGCTGGAAATGCGGAAAGGAAGGGCACTACAAAAAGGACTGCAGATCTAAAGCTCTTGAGAAAGGAAAGGGATCTGATGATGCTCCTTCTGCAGAGGAAAAAACCACCTCGGATGAAGGTGGGGATGTGTATTTGGCTTCTTCTTCAAATACACATGTAGATCATGAGTCATGGTTGATTTACTCAGGTGCATCCTTTCACTTCACTCCCCATAGGGAGTGGTTCTGCGAGTATGAGAAATATGATGGTGATGTCTTCCTAGGGGATGATAGGAAGGCCAAAATCATCGGACGTGGAAAGGTCAAGCTGAAGCTGCAAGGTGGAAGGATTAGAACACTTCCTGGTGTTCTGCATATTCCTGCATTGGCCAGAAATCTGATTTCTGTAAGCAAGATGGATGATGCAGGTGTAAAAACAGTGTTCGAGAAAGATGCCTGCAAGATGGTTCGGGGAGCACTGGTATTAATGCAGGGAGTTTGGACTGGAACTCTGTACAAGCTACAAGGTAGCACTATTATTGATGGGTGTAATAATTATGTGGTTCCTGAAAGTGGAGCGGAAAGCCTAGCTATCTCTGGAGAAAAGACCATGCTATGGCATCAAAGGCTTGGACGTATTGGAGAGAAGGGCCTTCAGATACTACATAGAAATGGTATGGTAGAAGGTATGTATAATTGCTCTCTGGATTTCAATTTTTGTGAACATTGTTTATATGGGAAGCAGAATCGGGTGAGTTTTCCTTTTGGTGCTAAGAGGGTGAACAAGATATTAGAACTTGTGCACAGTGATGTGTTTGGACCTGTGTCAGTTCCATCACTGGGAAAGTCTGTGTACTATGTTTAAGTCATAGATGAATTCTCAAGTAATACATGGATATATTTCTTGAGGAATAAATCTGAAGTCTTTGACAGATTTAAATAATTTAAGGCTCTGGTGGAAAACCAGACAGAGAAGAAGATAAAGGCGCTGAGGACAGATAATGGTGGGGAGTTCTGCAAGAAGGAATTTGAAGAGTTATGTAAGAAGTGTGGTATAGCACGACAGAAGACTACTCCATACACACCTCAGAAAAACGGAGTTGCAAAAATAATGAATAGAATGCTGATGGAAAAGGCAAGAAGCATGCTCAGTGGTACCGGGTTAGGACAAGAATTCTGGGCAGAGGTAGTGGAGACTGCATGTTACTTAGTTAATAGATCACCTTCATTAGTGTTGGAGGATAAGACTCCACATGAGGTATGGACTGGTAAGAAACCCTCTCTTTCACATCTAAGGGTATTTGGATGTGATGCATATGTACATATTCCAAAGGAGAAAAGGACCAAGTTGGATAATAAATCTAAAAGGTGCATCTTTATTGGGTATAAGGATGGTTTAAAGGGTTACAAGCTTTGGAACCCAGAAACAAGGAAGGTTGTGTACAACCGAGATGTGGTGTTTAGAGAGGTGAAAGATGTTGTTACACATGAAGTCCTACCAAAGGAACCTGAGAAGATAGAGTTTGAGCTAAAGGATTATGAATCAGACTCTACAACAGAAGAAGATTCAAAAGAGGAAGAGCCACAAACTCCAGCCTTGAGAAGATCAATTCGAGAAAGAAGGCAACCAGAAAGGTATAGTCCATCTGCTTTATGTTCATGTTTTTACTTAAATGTAACTGATGATGATCCCAGAACTGTCAGGGAGGCAGTAGATTCAGAGGATGGAAAACTATGGAAGGAGGCCATGGTTGATGAAATGGCATCCTTGCACAAAAATGAGGCATGAGATCTGGTAGAGTTTCCGGCTGGAAGGAATCCCATCGGGAGAAAATGGGTGTTTAAGAAGAAGATGAATGTAGAAGGCAAGGTGGAGAAATACAAAGCTCGGTTGGTAGCAAAAGGTTATTCCCAAGTGCCAGGAATTGATTTCAGTGATATTTTTTCTCCTGTTGCCAAGGTTACTTCTATTAGATTACTTTTATCTATTGCTGTTGAATTTGATTTTGAGATAGAACAAATGGATTTGAAGACAACATTTCTTCACGGGGATCTAGAAGAGGAGATCTACATGAAGAAACCTGAAGGCTTTATGGTGAAGGGTAAGAATTAACTGGTATGTAGGTTGAAGAAGTATGTGTATGGGTTAAAATAGTCACCAAGGATGTGATATCAAAAATTTGATACCTATATACGGGGACTTTGCTTCACCAGAAGCAAGGAGGATCACTGTGTTTATTTTAAATTAATTGGTGACCGTGTTATTTATTTGGTCTTGTATGTGGATGATATGTTGTTGATTGGAAATGACAAATAAATTATCCAAGATTTGAAGACACAGTTGTTCTCCAAATTCGACATGAAGGATCTTGGTGCTGCAAAATATATTTTGGGCATGGAAATTAAGAGAGATTAGGCAAAGAGGATGCTCTGGTTAAACCATAGGAAGTATGTCGAAACTATATTGCAGAGGTTCAATATGCAGGATAGTAAACCAGTGAATGTTCCTATTCCTGTAGGTGTAAAGTTGTCTGCTGAACAATGTCCCAAGACACACGAAGAAGAGGAGTATATGTCCCGTGTTCCATATGCAAGTGCAGTGGGTTGCCTGATGTATGTAATGGTCTGTACTAGACCAGACATTGCAAATTCAGTGGGAGTATTGAGCAGGTTTATGTCAAACCCAGGAAAGAAGCACTGGACAGCAGTGAAGCGGGTTTTCAGATAGTTACGTGGCACTAGTGATTATGGATTGTGCTACCAAGGATGTCCAGGATTGGAAAGAATGTTGGACATTCATGGTCTTGTTGATGAAGACTGGGCTGGAGATCTAGACCAAAGAAGATCTACAAGTGGGTATGTGTTTGACCTATTTAGAGGCGCAATCAGTTGGATGAGTAAAAGATAGTCTGTAGTGGCTCTTTCAACTACAGAGGCAGAATACATAGAAGCCACTCATGCAAGTAAGGAAGCAGTTTGGTTGCAGAGATTGTGTTCAAGTATGGGGTTGGTACAACAAGCTATAAGGATAGACTGTGATAGCCAAAGTGCAATTTTCTTGGCTAAGAACCCTGCTTACCATTCAAAGACAAAGAACATTGATTTTCAATATCACTTTGTTAGAGATATGGTTGAGGCTAAAAGGGTGTTGCTGGTAAAGGTGGACACTTTGAAGAATGTTGCAGATGCATTAACGAAGTCTGTGAGCACTCAGAAGTTCTCTTCGTGTAGAGAAACAATGGGTGTTGAATAATTGGCCCAATGAATAAGCTCTCTTATGGCCCCCTATGGAAAGAAAACAACAAGTGGGAGAATGTTGGGCATGTTTTATATTATTTCCACGACTAGCCCCATGTGCTGTACGTTGCGCCGAGTGCAGCAGGGGGGTCACAACGGGGGAGGCAGCCCCCACTGTTGGGGTCCGGGGCAACGCCCCGGAGAATTTTTTTTTGGTGTGCGGACCCACTCATAGGTGGACCACCCATGTTTTGTGCATGAGTTTGCACATGGTTTTGGGGTACGATGGTTTTCGGCCCCTGGTATTTTGTAGATCCGGTCAAGGGAACTACAGTTATGTTCTAATCTAGGGTTAATGGATTGGGGTCTATGTATGCTTTGACATGTATATATATGTGTTGTAACACTAAAAGGAATATAATGAAAAATCAAGCTGGTCGTCCCGATTTCGGATCCAAGGGAAAATCTTTGTGTTTATCTGTTTTATGTTTTATGCTCTCGCTATTTTTTATTTTTTGTTATAAGATTCGTGTGTAGATAATTTCTCTTCAGGGTTAAAACCTACAAACCTTTATTGTGGAATGTGATGCCTCAGGAAATGGAATTGGTGTTTTTTTAATGTAGGAAGGAAGACCCATTTCTTTTGAAAGTTGTCCAATCAAAGGAAAGTATTTACAGAAAACTATTTATGAGAAGGAAATGTTAGCAATACTGCATGCACTAAGGAAATGGAGAACTTACCTAATGGGAAGACACTTCAAGGTAAAAACTGATCATGATAGTCTTAAACAATTTTTGGAACAAAGAATATCTTTAGAAGAGCAACAAAAATGGGTCACAAAGATGTTGGGTTATGAATTTGAAATAATCTACAAAAAAGGGAAGCTTAATGTTGTTGCATATGCACTCTCAAGAAAGAATGAAGAGCTGGAAGCATTGCTTTGTACCATTTATATTATCCAACCAGATTAGATAACCAAAGCAAGGGATGAATGGAAGAAGGACAAATAAGTATGGACACTCATTCAAAAGTTGCAGCAAGATCCTAGTACATCTGATACATTTAGTTGGAAAAATGATTCTTTATGGTACAAAGATTGCTTATATTTTTGTAAGAATTCCCAACTAAAACAAAAGATTATTTTGGAATTGCACATTTTTCCTTTAGGAGGACACTCAGGATTTTTAAAAACTTACCACAGGGTGAAGAAAGAATTTGTTTGGGATGGCCCTAAATCTGATATTGAAATGTTTGTGGTGAAATGTTTGGTTTGCCAGCAGAATAAATTTGAGACAATTAAGACCCTGGGACTTCTACAACCTTTATCCATTCCAAGTCAACGTTGGGAGGAGATTTCATTGGATTTTATCACAGGTTTACCTAAGTATGAAAGAGAGAGTGTCATCATGGTGGTAGTTGATATACTTACCAAGTATGCACACTTTTGTGTATTATCTCACCCATTTAAAGTAGGTACAGTTGCTACTAAATTTATGGACACAATTCAAAAGCTACAGGGAAACCCAAGGGTTATTGTGATTGACAGAGATCCCATTTTCACTAGAAATTTTTGGACGGAGTTATTTTCTTCTTTGGGTACTCAATTAGCTCATAGCTCATCCTATCATCCTCAATCTGATGGTCAAACTGAGATAGTAAATAAATTTTTGGAAGGATATCTTCGTTGTTTTGTATCTAATAAACAAACACAATGGGTCAAGTGGTTACCTCTCGCTGAATGGTGGTATAACACTTCCTTCCATACTGCAGCAAAAATGACCCCATTTATGGCACTTTATGGATATCATCCACCATCCATCACATCATAGTTCTCCAAATATTAAAGGATAACCTGTATTTGGCACAAAATCGAATGAAACAACAGGAAGATCAACATCGCAACAAGAGAATTTTTGAAGTAGGAGACTGGGTATTTTTACGGCTACAACCATACAAAAAAATGTCCCTCAAGCAAGCTAAGAAGGATAATAAATTATCGCCAAAGTAAGGATAATAAATTATCGCCAAAGTACTATGGTCCTTACAAGGTGTTGCAAAAGATTGGTACTATGGCATACAAATTGGAGCTTCCTGCTTCTTCACGAGTGCATCCAGTTTTCCATGTTTCATGCTTAAAGAAGGTTATAGGTGAAAGTCTTCCAATTCAAACAATATTGCCAGAATTTGATGAGGAAGGAAAAATCATATTGGAACCTGAAGCGGTCACGGAAACAAGAACTCGACAGCTACGGAATCGATCAATTTCAGAGTATCTCATCAAGTGGAAGAACTTACCCACTGAATATTCTACATGGGAGGATGATAATTTTATACAGAATCACCCAAAGCTACTCAAGCATTGAGGACAACACTTTTTTGAAGGAGAGGGGCATGTTAGGTCTCTATATTACTAGTATAGTCCCTTATTGTTGTTAGTGTAACCCCCTTATTGTTAGTATTGTACCCCTGTAACCCCCATATTGTTATTATTGTTCCCTTAAATTATTATTGTTAGGTCGGCTAGGATTACATTTTGGCCCCACTAGGATTACATTGTGGCCCCATGGACTCCTATATATAGAAAGGAGGTTTTGTAATTTGTATCATCAAAGAATTGTTCATTCATGTAATGTATTGGAGGTTGCCCCCTCAAAGTGGCTTATTTCTAAGGCGTTGATATCTCTTTTCTTCTATTTTTTGGAGTTGGCTTCACAACAGTGAAGGTTCAATTACGATATCAAGAGGAAGACTTGACTGGGATTTTACGAGATCTAATAAAAGGCTCAAATTGAAAAGAGAAACTGTTTAATTTTTTAACAAGTTTGACATAGTAAAAGAACTATCCTCATGACACCTTGTTTCATTTTTTAAGGAGCTTGCCACAAGAAAACGAACTGTGCTCCAAGGACCTTGTTTCATTTTTTAAGGATCTTGACACAAGAAAAGGAACTGTGCTCTGCTCAGCTTGTTTCATTTTTTTAAAGAGCTTGACACAAGAAAAAAAACCATCCTCCAATCGCCTCATAATATTGAATAAGAATTCATGGATTCCAAGAAGTTCTCATCTGATGGAAGGAAAACATCTTCGAAGTCATGACCCAATGCCGCCAGCACATGATGCATAACGACACTATCACTGAATGTGGGCATGGCACAGGTAGCTATATAATTACCCTGCAGCCGGGAAGATACAACTGATGGATAAAGACCCATAAGAGATGATGGTGGATCATGTGTCGTATGAGGACCAAAGAATGAAAGCTGATCAATGGTTACGATTTTCCCTTTGTGTGTAAAACAGATCACACGAAAGAGGGAAGAGACAAGCATACCCATAGCATAAGCATAGTAATTCCCTAAGAGTAAATTGAAATCCAAGGGGCCTGGAAAAACCATCACATATATTTTGATGGTTTTCCCTCCCTATGTAATAGGAAAATTTGGAAGGATCGCTAACGGTTGACTTGTTCTTCTGTTAAATGCCAACAAATTCTACGTAACATGCACAAGCAGTGGAGAACCAAAAGCTTGCCAAGTAGTTGAAGATAGAACACTAACATATGAGCCTTCATCTATAATCGTGCTAGGTATGACCATATCAAAGGCATGTACCGTGATCTCAAAAGGCACATAAGAAGGAAGATAGTATCCTGCAAATCGAATCCAATCGAAGAAAGCGACCAAACTACTTGGAGGGGGTACCATTGAACTGAGATGGTCATCCCCTTGTGTTACCAGAGCAAGAGGACCATCCTCCTGGACCACAGACATGGGAGCAGGAAGAGAAACCTATAGAGTAAGAGGGACAGGAGGATCTTTCTCCAAGTCGGAGGAATCTGAAGAAACAAGAAGAACATGAGGGGGATGAGATCCACTCTCAACGAAAAAGACCTAATGAACCATGGGAGGGATCAGATTGACCGATTCCATGACCAATGGTTGGTCAAGAATGGATTCGTGATTTCGAATTTCTGGGGGAGCGGGATCAACCAAGGATGACTCTTGACCGATCGTTGAATCAACTAGCATAGGACTTGAAGAAAGCTTCTGGTAACCAACCAGTAGACAGGGTGTAGAAATAGTAGGGTTTTCCAACACTCTCGAGGCTTCATCCATGTATGGACAAAGGTGAATGGGATGATGCCCTTCACATAACTTACAAGGATTGGTAATATTAGCCTGTTTCTTATGAGTCTTATCATTGTTAGTCGAAGACGTGCCACCAATATGACTTGCAGAAGCCAAAGGAAATGGTGGATGACCGTCAGACCATGCTTCAAGTACCTTGGGAATGTCAGGGTAGTCTCGAAGAAAATGGTCAAATTTGAACAACATGCAAGGGAATTTGAATTTCCGAGGAAGGTTGGATGGTTCATCAAGGGAAGGCATCTTAGGAGAAACAACTACATCATCAGACTCTCGCTTATCTGAGTTCTTCTTCTTTGTCTTCTTCTTCTTCTTCTTCTTAGCCACCTGGTTACTAGAATCAAAAATTTCACCAGGCGAAGTAGAAGAAGAGGACGAAGAAATAGGCGAAGAAATGGAGAGGTCCACCTTAGAATCAACATGATGTTGTCTAGGTGGAGGGGGTGTTTCTACAGTGGGGGGAACATTCGAGACCACAGAGGTCGAGAACAACCAAACAGGAAACCCAACAGTTAACCCAGGCAGGGATAATGTTTCCATATAAGGAGAACCAACATTCTCGAAAGTAGGAAAAGGACCAAGATTCCCTTCAGAGCAGATTCCTTGGTTGGTAAGCTCTAGAAATGTTGCCATTGGAAACAACCCTCAAAAATCTCTAAGGCAGATAACTTTAACTAGGAATATTTCATGGACATTTAATTTTTTAAGACACTGAAACAAAACTTTGTCGTTTCATATTTTAAGAGTCGATAAATAGGAAAAAGGTGACTCTATCACTTTCAGGTCGAAACAAGCATGAAAGGACAAGAGCTTGATGTTATTTTCAATTTTAGAGAGTCACGAAAAGATCAAAATGACTACTCAGGAACTCTAGGCAAAAGGGTGAACTAGGTAATTGTGAACTGCCATATACACCTTGGTGATCAAATGAAACAAAAATGACTAAGGGCTTGACGTACGTGCAGGTAGTCTCAATGAATGTTGTGTTCGGTGTATCACGGTTACAGGGCAACAGACTCAGCTTCCTATGGATAAAGGATTTGAACTTCTAGGGGTCTCCCTTTATATACTCAATGGTATAGGGAGCACAAGTCTGTTCTAGCATTGTCTAATGCCAGATGGCAAGCGACAACTGCTAGGTTTAACGACGTTGGAACACGTCACTAACCTAGACCTCTAGGTGTGAGCGTTAGGTTCCAATGCTTCCTTAGGTTAATTGAATAAATTTTATAGCTGATCTTGAATTATGTCTCAATTACAAGGCCCTACTATTGTCATCTAACAATATCCTATATGCATCTATATGAGAAAAGAAATCTTTCAATTCGATGAATGCTATCTAGTTAAGGGAAGAGTTTCAAATAATGATGCAATAAACAACAATACTGCAAATGAAACTTTTTCCTAAATAGATTAATTTCACTATCCAAAAGTAATCTAAAACATTCAAAGATGCGAATTATGCAATGTAATCTATCCAAAATCCTCTTTTTTGAAAACTATGCAATTGTAATCTATGCACAATTTCCTTTTTCTCTTGAATGAGTAAGAATGCACTCGATGCATTTTTCGATAAAATGGGAATCTACTTAATGCATGCTTTTAATGAAAGAGAATGCACTCAATGCAATTTTTTGCTTTCAATCATTAAACAATGTAATCTAAGTTCAATGATGGATCTCAAAAATACTTTTCAATGCAATGTGATCTAATGCATTTTAGCAAAAAGAAAACTATGAGACGAAAACTAAATAAACAAAAATTTCCTTAATGGAAGGATGAATGCAAAAGGGATGCAAAAAAACAGTAAGAATGCAATCGTTGTTTCGAACGCTTTGTACCGAAATTACTCAAAAGTCTACAAGACATACGAGGTCAAGCACAAAGAGGACTTCCAAAGCGTGAGCTCAAACAAGGAATTCATTCCCTTTTACATCAAGCAATCATAGAAAGAAGACTTTTCAGTTGAACAATGATGAATGTAATTTATGTTCACAAGTGAACAAGTAAAAGGGAGAATGTTTAAATCATACAGAGAAAAGGACCAAAAGGGCAAGAGACACTAGTGAAGGACTTAGGGAAAAAACCTTAATTTTTCACACACCTCGAAATTGTCATGACTTTTGTGGGTGAAACTAGCGGCAACTGGTGCGACTTGCTAACTAAAAACTAGTGCCAATGGCTATTTGGCATGACTTTCTAACTGACAACTAGCGCCAATCAACATGACGTTCAGAAAAATAAAAGCGCTAATGCCTGAAAAAGAAAAAAAAAGGAATTTCTCCCAACCAAGACCATATTTACGACTTCAAGAAAGAAGGAAAAGTTCGTAATTGATGAAAAACATAGGAACAAAGGAATGGTCGTTCGACTAAACTCATCAAATGACGAAGACCTTAAAGAGTGAGAAACTCAAAGAAAACTCTCTAGTAGAGTTGCCAATTTGTTGTCCAAGTAAATCCCCTCTGCGGATAGAGGCGATCCCTCTAGCCTTAGGGTGGGTCTAGCAACTACGGGAACATACTAACATCTACCGTCCTAGATTGGAAATGAAATTCAGAGCAAGGAAGATGACCTGCCTTGTCCTGATGCTATGTTGTTGCTTTCCATTGAAGATTCTTGATCCGTCACTCTTCTCAAGCTCGATACACACTGCTACCAACGTTCGATTACTTGTACAGGCAGTCAAGACACCACGACAATCGTAAAATCACGATAAACATAAAACAATTACAACCTATTTAACTGATCAAGGAATGTTAGAAATATCATTATAAATGTAAAAAAAAGTGGAAGATAAGCATTAGATGCATTTTATTATGATAAAGACAAGGGGAGTTTACAACCAAGCCTTGATGTTGAGGCTCTCCTTCAGGAGGTCCGAATCCAAGCACGTTTGTAACACCCTCACAAACAAAAACAATCACACTCTACACTATTCTCCCGAAGCTATAATTGGTTCTCTTCTCCATGCTAACAAACTAAGGCTGTAGAGATGAAGGAGGTATCCTTATATAACAATGGAGTAGGAGGTTATGGGCCCTCAAATAATGGGAAAAGATCTTATCCTTTGGAGTAGTTCCTATTTCTTGGGAACAAGAAGCCAAAAGAAGAATTCCTTAGCCATATCCTCAAAACAAACCTCCATCTTGCAACCTCGCGAAGCTTCTAGTCGCAGAATATTCCTTTCTATTTAAAAAACTTTCCAAAAGGGGATCACCACGGGTCCAAAACTAAGACAGAGTGCCGATCGGTGTGGGCCTCATTGTAAATATCTGCTATCGGTGCGAGTCAGACATAGAGAGGAAGGGCCAACCTTGAAAACTATGCTTTTATAGGGATTTTCCAGAAAAGTTGTAAAGGGAGATGAATTGGCAGAAAAAATGTGGTTCAGGGGTATGTATTGCATGCTTGTAAAGTACACAAGGGTCACTGTATGGGTCCTCCAGGATCAAGGAATAGGGAGTATAGGGATAGTGATAAATTTCTATGTAACACATGGCTACGCTAGTTATTGATGAGAGAATTTGGACATCACATAATATATCTTATTTCCTTGTATTTGTTTTTGTTTGGGATATGTCTCATGTCTTTACATGTATTTCTATTTTGGATATATCTCATGTTCATCTATGTACCTAGGTTTGGAAGAAAGCATAACTCTCACATGATGTGGCATAGAGGAGCTTGTTTGTATTATTCTGATGAGACATTTCACATGTCCATTACTATGTTGTTGCTCCATGAATTTCATCATGGTGATGTAAGGAGGCAGCAGGAATCCTTGTTGTTGTGGTTACTATTGGGAGAGTATGGGATGATTTCTTCCCATACATTGCATAATGAAGATAGAGGATGACAACAGGAGGGCTTACAACACTGGCTTCTGTTGGGGGATTATGGTCATTGTACATGGTATGATGAGGATGTGATGGGGCATCAAGATCCCTTACTAAGGTGGCTTCTCTTCAGAGACTATGGCCACTACATTTGGTACAATGATGATGTGGTGTGGCAGCAAGAGGCATTGTTGCCGTGGCTTCTATTGAGAGATTATGGCTCTCATATATATATTGATGCAAATTTGTCATGGCAATAAGAAGCATTGTTGCAGTGGCTTCTATTGAGAGAGTATGGCTCTCTTACTTGTTTTCATGATGATCTACCATGGTAGCAGAAGGCTTTTCTACGTTGGTTGTTAATGGGAGAATATTGTTTGACATTGTTCATGTTCTTCCATATGTCTCTACCTCTTGTTTTTCACTTCGATGATGTTATGTTTGATTCCTACATGGCCAACAGGGCCAATGATGTGAGCATTCATGGATGCAATCTAATCTATGTATGATGGGTTGGAGAGATAGTTCATGAGTTTGGACTTTCCACTTTGGGAAGAAACCACTTCATTTTATGTATCTCATGTTTAAAGGAGATCTTTGGTCATGATATGGTTGCCACTTGGAGATTCATTGATGAGGATGCGTATCTAACTTTTCAGTTGGAGGACATTCTGGAAATTCTAGAGAGGCAGCTTTGGAGCTCGACATGCATTACACATTTTGACATATGGGAAGGCCTTCCATATGAGGATGTCATTTGGAGGGAGGATGTTTGTTGTAGCATCCACTTTTGTAGTTGCTTGAGGACAAGAAACATTTTTCCGGGGAGGACTGTAATATTCCAAATTTTTCCACAAGATAATTGGAATATTAGAGTTCTTAATTTTAATAATTAATTAAGTAAATAAGAGGGTGGAGGGACCCATAAACCCCAAAGATAGATAAAATCCACTTTTTAAGGGTGTATGTGGATATTTTAGATCTAGACCTACAATATGGAGTAGTGGATCAACTTCTTAATGTGGAAGGAGTGGAGGTCATGTATCATTAATAAGATAGATCATGGAGGTTGAAGCAGTCAAGTAAGATCATGGATATTAAATTTAAAATCATGAGGACCTTGGAAGAGTTCAAATAATATCATTTTGCATTGAAATTAAGACATAAAGCACTTATTGTAATTTAGTGGAGGAAGTGATGCATCTAATGCACACATGATGGAGGAAGTAGTGCATTTAATGCACACATAATGGAGAGGGTGATCATTGCATTCATAAATGAATGAGATCATGGAGAGACATCGCAGTCAACATGGAGACCTATGTCCACATGTACGACGCAGTTATCAGGTGGGCCAAGGGATGAGAAGGCTCATAGTCTATATCAAGAAGATGAAGGCACAATAGAAGGGAGGCCTTAGATTATTATTGATGTGTGATATGTTTAGATTTGGATTTTTCAATTGAAATTCTAGGCATTCTCGAATTTTTTAGCTAAGTTTGCAGTGTTGTTTAGCACAGGGTGTTTCCGAGCGGAAATCCCACCATCACCCATGGGGGACTTGTGTGCCTACTCTTGGAGGGTTTCCTATTAAGATTATTCATCATCAAACATGTTAGTCTCTCTCATAAAACAATAATAAATCCAAAATAAATAAATTAAATATTAAAAGTTAGGAATTTATGCCTAACGCTTTAGATTGGGTTGTTCCTCTAAGATAGGAGTTAGTTTAGGTATCTCCTATATTGGTGTGTTTTTGGTTGAGAAATTATCTCAACAAAGGTGTCCAAGATAGCACGCACTATCTTGAGACACTGTCTCCTCATCTATTTAATTATAACACTACATTCTTTTAATAATGAGAAAAGTATATGAGGAAGCCGTGAGGCTGAAGCCTTTTTCGCCAATGTTTTGTCTCTTGTTTATTGTGTGTGTTTTATGTATTTTATGAGTTGATTTGATTTTTAATATGTGGTATCGAAGAAACATGGTTTGTTCTTTGGGGATATAACATGAGTAATTCTGCATTGAAATTTTTGGACCAACCTCGGAGTGCGTAGGAGCTCAGATGGATGCTTTCGGAATGGGGTGCAACGCTCCACAATGGATCAGTTGTGGCCACTTATAAGGGTTGGCATTGTGCGTTGTTGTTTTTTGTATTGTTTTTCATTTGGTTTTTGGTTTGTTTAATTCCTGTCCGATTTGCGTGGAGTTGTGCAATGAATTACAAAAGAGGAACAAATAATTTGTATCAAATAAGCAATTGGTTGATGACTAGATGGAGATCCAATCCGCGGGTTGCTTCGAAGATAGTAGAATTTGTTTTTTTTTCACAAAATAAAGCTTTAGATAAAAAAGCATTTGAATAATTTCCTAAACATGATAGATTGTTAATTCATCATCAGGCTAGTTAATTATTGGATCAATAGTAAATTCGTAGGTCTTACAGGATGAAAATCCATTATTACGAAGTTCACTTAACATAACTCAAGTGCAGAAATTTCTATACTTAAATCACAAGTGGATTTGAAACCAATTTTTACAGCCAAATATACAGGAACAAAATGATGTCATCCTTGCTTCTAAAATTGATACAACGAGTCAAATTCCTACCAAAGGAACTATGTACTGTTCGTTGACAAATCAATGATTTCATCTGCAATTTCCGTGCTACTTTATAAGCAGCTAACATACTCAAAGTTTCAAAGAACTCTGTATGGTGTATGAAAATAAATTTGATGGCCGTAGAATATGCCAGGAGTTTTGAGAGGAATTGTATTCAAATATTCGTATTCAAATATTCGCCGACTACCTAGATTTCCTGCTGACAGATTGTTGAGCTGGTTGTATGATATACTCCTATGATGTCTGGAGCTAACTCTCTAAGAAGGTCGATTGTTTCTGCAAGAAGAATCGAGTGGAATAGTAGATGCGTGGACGAGTTATTACAATGCATTGCGATGTTGGTGCAGCTCGAAGGTTGATGTGTGAAGAAGGATATCTCATGCGTGCATTGTTGCCTACATTGAAGATGCTGAAAACATTGAAGACGACATGTGAAAATATGTTTCTAAGGTTGATGTGTGAAGATGCATGATGCGTGCATTTTTTTTGCATTGAAGATGCTGCAAAAATTGAAGACGAAATGTGAAAATCTATTTTGAATGAGTCAATCACTAATTAAAACTAAGCACAACAGAATCACCATAGAAACATGAGACAAAGCTCACTTAACTCAATGAGTTCAATTGCTCAATTACATCACACTTATATAGGAAACTGCACTCACCTAATCTTTTTGAAGAAGAGGAAACAAACCTGAATATGTGCAACCAATTCCTAAATAAACACTCTTGTTCAACCACTCAAATTTAATTCTATTTCTACATTATTCTCACATCCTCCCTTAATGGAGAAATGGATTTTCTATAATACCTAACTGACTTCTAAAAACTTCAAATTTGATTTTATCAAGGGGCTTAGTAAATATATCAGCCATATTATCCTTGGTATTACAAAATATTAATTCAATTTCATTCGAATCAATTTTCTCATGTACAAAGTGGTACTGTAACTCAACGTGTTTTGTTCTAGCATGGTAAATTGGATTATGTGCTAATTTGATAGCATTCTAATTATCACAATTGATACATGTTGAACCACTTTGCGCCTCTTCAAGATCTGCAAGAATTCTCCGCAACCAAATAGCTTCACAGGTGGCATTGGTCAAAGCTTTGTACTCTGATTCTGTTGATGATAACGAAACAGTTGGCTGTTTCTTACTACTCCAAGATACGACCCCTGATCCAATATGAAATGCATAGCCAGAGGTAGATCGTCTGTCATCTGGATTTCTTGCCCAATCTGAATCAGAAAAACCTGTCAGTGCAACATCAGATTCATCAGTATACATAATACCTAAATTCACTGTTCCCTTTAAGTATCGGAGAACTTTCTTTGCAGCATTCCAGTGATTTCCTGAAGGCTTAGCCATGAATTGGCTAAGAATACTGACTGGGTATGCAATGTCTGGTCTGGTAGTGGTGAGATAGTTCAAACTTCCCACTAACTGACGATATAATTTTCCATCTGCCTCTTTCGTTCCATCTTCTTTGTACAACTTTGCATTCTGTTCTAAGGGAGTTGACATAGCTTTGCAATCAGTCATATTGAAATTTTTAAGAATTTCCTTTGTATATTTGCTTTGAGTGATCAAAGTTTTACCAGGCTCTCTCCATACCTCAATTCCTAAACAGTAATGCAATTCACCCAAATCTTTCATTTCAAATTCCTGTGACAATTGAACTTTAATTTCTTCAATTAACTTGTGAGCACTGCCTGTGATAATGAGATCATCCACATACAAAGATATTAAAGAAACATTTCCTTTTCCATCTTTCTTAACATACAAGTTAGGATCATTTTTTCTTTTCACAAATCCATTCTGAAGAAAGAAGGTATCAATCTTTACATACCATGATCTCGGCGCCTGTTTCAAACCATATAATGCCTTTCTTAACCTGTAGACTAGATGCTCTTGTCCCTGTTTGACAAACCCTTCAAGTTGCACCAAATAAACTTCTTCCTTTAAATCACCATTTAGAAAAGCAGATTTGACATCCAATTGATGTATATTCCAATTATGTTTTGTGGCTAAGGCAATCAGTAATCTAATTGTATTAAACTTAGCTACTGGTGCAAAAGTGTCTTCATAATCAATTCCCTCCTGTTGAGCATATCCTTTTGCTACTAATCTTGCCTTAAATTTATCAATTGTACCGTCTACTTTAAATTTTGATTTGTACAACCATTTGCTTCCAATTGGAACTTTATTTTCAGGAAGTTCCACTAATTCCCATGTTTGATTTTTTATAAGAGAAGCATACTCATCATTCATAGCATTAATCCATTGTTCATGTTGTTTAGCTTGCTCATAATCAATTGGTTCAACAACATTCATTATATTAGACATTAAGGCATAATCTCTATACCTTGCAGGAAGATGAGTTTGTCGGGATGACCTTCTTGGTGCTTCAATGCCTGTGGGTGTTCCATCCATGATTCTTCGGCTTTGAGGTGAATCACCCCCTTGTGATGACTCACTGCTGCTGGATGTGCTCATACTGCTCTCATCCTGATCCTGTACCTGTACCTGTACCTGTTCCTATTCCTGCTTAATCAAAGTATCAAGTTTGACATGACCATAATTAGATATATGCCATGCATCATTCTTTGTATTACTTTTATCAGCCTGCTCATGAAACAGCACATCACGACTTGCAAATAGTTTATGGGAACTTGGATCAAACAATTTATAGGCTTTCTGATCCGCACAATACCCAATGAAAACACAATTGATTGACTTGGCATCAAGTTTTCTTCTGTTAGCCTTAGGAATATGAGCAAAAGCAGTACATCCAAAGACTCTGAAATGACTCACATTAGGTTTATAACCATGAAGAACCTCAAAAGGAGTTTGAAAAACTAATTGCTTAGAGGGACATCGATTCTTCAAATAAATAGCAGTATTAATGGCTTCTGCCCAGAAACCATTAGAGATGTTCTTACCTTGCAACATACTATGAGCAGATTCCACCAAGGTTCTATTCCATCGCTCAGCAACACCATTTTGTTGAGGGGTATGTGGTACTGTGAACTGTTGTTGAATTTCATTAGATTTACAATAGGTGTTAAATGCATTTGACTTATATTGACCCCCTTGATCAGATCTGAGTATTTTAATGCACTTTCCTATTTGTTTTTCAACCATAGTTCGAAACTCTTTAAAATACTCAAATATGTCACTTTTCCTTCGAATGAAATAGACCTAGGTATACCTAGATCTATCATCAATAAAAATAACAAAGTATGAAGCACCACCAAGAGACCTAGTTTGCATAGGTCCACATACATCAGTGTGAATTAATTCAAGTATATCATACCGTCGTTTCTCGGTATGAACAGGAAACTCTTCTCTATGCTGCTTACCAAGTGCACAAGCTTCACATGGTATATGTTCACACTTCATAACAGGAAGACCTTCAACCATTGATTTCCTTTGCAACAACGATAAATCATTGTAATTTAGGTGCCCATACCTGTGATGCCATCATTCTGCTATCGATGTCTCTTTGGATGTCAATGCAACATGGCGCTTCAATGTCACATCCAATCTGTATAAACCTCCAACTCTGGTACCTATAGAAACAACCCTGTAGTGGTCCTGAACATCTTTCACAATACACCCTAGTTTACCAAATTCAACTTTTAAATGATTATCAGTGATAGTGGAAACAGATATCAAATTCTTTTTGAGAGCAGGTACATACATCACATTATGAATTTGTCGCATTTGTCCATTAGGTAAGTACACATTTATTATGCCATAGCCTTGAACTTTAAGTGGCTTGTCATCTCCTAGGTAAATGTGTGTGCCATCAGATTTCTCATAATATTTATCATACCATTCTTTATTACAAGTCATGTGCGCTGATGCACAGAATCTATGAACCAAGCATTCTCATCATCAGTTTCAGTAGACAATGCAGCATCAGAAAGAAACAACTTAAGATTTTTAAATCCATCAGTCACTGAGGTGTCTCTGTTTATGTAATTTCCATTATGCCTTCTATGTCTTTGATTTGATTCATTATTCTTTCTCCTATAGCAATCTTTAGCCAGATGTCCAGGTTTTCCACAATAATCAGATTCAATGTTCCTCTTAACATAAGAATTAGGAGGTGTCATACCTTTCTATTTTGCTTGAAACCGGGCTCTGTTCCTGTCCCATGGTCTCCCTCGGAATGGTCTTTTGCCTCTTGCAGTCAAAGCCAAATCAGAACCATTTGACTCCAGTTCAAAAAATTTCATGCACTCTTCTTCTTGAAGAAGAATTCTAGCCAATTCTTCAAATGTAGGAGGTGTCGGTCTAGTTGAGAGAGCTGAAATAAAGACTTTATAGTCTGGGACTAACCCCTTTAAAGCAACAGTTACCAAGTCTGTACTAGACACTTTTTCACCAATATCACCAAGCTTATCACTCAAGTCTTTAATTCGGGAAACAAAGTTGCCAATGCTTTCATTGGCTTCCATTTTGATAGATAGCAGCTTTGTTTTTAAAAATAAAATACGGTTTGCATTAGTAGTTTCATACAAACCTTTGAGAGTGTCCCATGTCGCCTTGGAAGTTTCACAGTCCCGAATGTGAGGAATAATATTGTCCTTCACTGACATGCGTAGCAGCACCTTTACTTTCATTTCACGCTTATCCCAATCTTGAGTGGCAGCAGGAGGTTGAGGCTTGGGCTCGTCACCTGACAATCGTCCAGAAATTGTATGCCTCCAGTACTGTGATCAGCTTAAATTTCCAATTTACATAATTTTCTCCATCAAGTTTTGTAGATTCGTTTAAATATGAATCTGCAAGGGGATTAGCCATTTCAACAACAATAATGACCAGCTTCTAAAGCCCAATGAATGTTATGCACACCTTGGTCTTAAAGCCCACAAGGACAAATTAATTTTCAATAAATTACCAATGAAGCCACAAGCTTCATATAATGAAATAAAAAAAAAATCCTTTAAAAAGGTTTTTTTTTTACTAAATAACCTCTAACCAACTCTTTCTCCTTTGCACTAAAAATGGTGTTTGCCTCTTATAACAAACATGTATGTAATTCTTGCTCCAATAAAAATAAAAATAAAAATAGGCTTTGACTTATTTTTATTGGCAGGCTTTGACTGCTTCTAAGGTGACAACTACTGCTGCCACAGAATCTATCCAACGCACAACAAATAAACAACACCTTTAATAATTTGCTGCCATAAACCATTTCAAAAAAAACCGCATGGCCTTTTTTCAAAGTTTGGCTTCAGATTAAAACAAAACGTGATTTTCAGTCAGCGGTCGGCTTCAGATTAAACATAATCTATTTGAGAGGGCGTACACTCAGAAATTTAAAAAAAAACGAACCTTATTCTGACTACGGCTCAGCGGTCAAAGAGATAAGATTGCCACCGTGGGTAAAAGAGCAGAGATCAACTACTGTCCGGCGTATGCACCAACACTGAAAAATGCAGATTAAATGGGACGATGGCTCTTTCGCTGCGCAAGAGGGGACGTCTCTTCTATCAACAGCGTTCTGCCTTTCCTGTTCAACGTTCCACAGATATGTGATGGCGTACGACAGCAGAGGTTACCCAAACAGAACATTCATTCAAAGCAACAATACGCTGGTTTGAAAACTTCACTCTGCGCACACTCTAATGGCAGATTCATTCACTGCCCGCGAAGAGGAGAGAGGCACAGACAACATAAACAAATGAGCTCCGATACCAAATTAAAACTAAGCACAACAGAATCACCATAGAAACGTGAGACAAAGCTCACTCAACTCAATGAATTCAATTGCTCAATTACATCACACTTATATAGGAAACTGCACTCACCTAATCTTCCTGAAGAAGAGGAAACAAACCTGAATATGTGCAACCAATTCCTAAATAAACACTCTTGTTCAACCACTCAAAACTAATTCTATTTCTGCATTATTCTCACATCACTTGCAAAAAAATTACAGCGTTTGTTTTTATCATTTGCTGAAAAAATGATTTTGGTATCATGTCCTATTTTGGATTGAAAGGTACGTGAAAAAAATGCTTTGATCCATGAAAAATGTAGCCCATATACTTTAATATCAATGATTAAAAAAAAAATCCATGGTCAAGTCATTATTTTTAAAGAGAAATTAAAGTAATGCTGAAAGCATCTTCATCAAACAATTTTAAAACAGGATGTGTAATAATGAGGCAACACTTGGAGTGTGCGTGGAACCAAATGGCATGATCATATTAAAGAGTATGTAAAGGCACTTATTAAAGAGCGATCATAAAGTATATTAATGGAGGGATAAGGTATGTCATTTAAATTACACACTTTAAATGTTTCATGAGGATACGTACGAGTATAAAGTTTAAGAGAGATAGTAAGTGGGAGGAGAGATAGTGAGTGGAATGAGTGTTTATTTTTTTGTAATTTGGAGTGATAAGTTGAAATTTGAGAGTATTGAAGTGATTTTTTTGGAGCGATAAGGATTGTTTTTTGTTGTAATTTTTGGAGTAATAAGGTGCATATTTTGTAAATTTTGAGTGATAGGGGAAAGTCATTGTTGTGATTCAAAGTACCATTTTTCTTTGAGAAAGATTGAGCCGGTGAATATCCAGATTTTGAAGACAAATTGCTTCCAAGGGTTGCGAGCTTGGAATTTTCATTACTTGAAGGTGGAGATTTATTATGTACTGAATACTTCATAAAGATATCATTTTTTGGTGATTGTGTCCCAGATCTACTTGAAATTGAATAAGGGGATCTTAGGTACAACATGTGTGTGTTTGTGATGGCGAGTGTTTTTACGGCTTCATGATGTTGGATATGATTTGTGTGTAGTTTTGACACACAAATGATCTTATTTAACACACACATAAATTTTAATGCACGCAAACACAACACTTGTAACGAAGTAGCGACAAGGAAGGATAACTAATCTCAACACATGCATTTGTGCCACTACAACACATAATCAATGTTTTTCAACATCAGCATTCTACCTCAAAAATCAAATTCACTCAATACAATCAAGTTAATGCATTTCCAAACATAATATACATCAACATTATTGCAATACATTTAAGAACTTGTAATCTGAGTTGGATTGTAAGGGTGCATTCTTGGTTGAAACCGACTCCCATGTTTTGAATTGATAAGAATTCAAGAGCGCCAATTCTCTTCAACTAATTCAAATTAAGACAAGTGAATTCCTTGTTTTATGTGAGTCATTAAAATCATTGTAAGTTTTTTTGTGTGCATTTTCGACAGTTTTTGAAAACCTTCATTTAAAACACAATCAAGTGAGTACCTCAAGTGGGAAATTTTTAACTCTAAAGCAAACAAACAGCAAGTTAACATCTCCTACAAGCGAGCATGAATATTCATTTAAGCAAGTTCCATCAAGTCAGTACAACGTTCAAAACATCAAGCGAGCCAACGTGAGGTTCATTGCAGAAACCATCAAAACAAGCAAGCGAGTTCAACTCTAACATCAATCAAACAAGTTGAAATCTACAACAAGCGAGCGTGAGTTCCAGTTAGTGTGAAACAAGCACCAAGTCTGACAAAGAAAGAGATCAAGAAAATTCTGAAGCAAGCGAGCATGATAAAATCCATCAAGTGAGCCAACACAAGCAAACATGTTCTTCAAGCAACAAAGAAAGCAAGTGTGTCATTAACATCAAGAATTCAATACCCAAAAGTTCAAAATCAAGTGTGACAGTTCAAGAAAAGTGAGCCTGAATTCAAGCGAGTGAGTTCAGATGCCACAACACATCCAGTTGTTAAAAATTCTTCACAATTTGATCCTCTCAAGTGATGAAGACATGGTGCACATCAGCAAAGAAACTCTTGCTAATATTTCATGACATCTACAATAGACAAATGAAACCATTGAGTTTCTTCAACTGGAGTCACAAATACGAAGAAATGAGTTGCAAGAAAAGAGTGATGCTTCCAAGTCTTTGAGCCATCCAAATGATAAGTCATTCATCCAAACAACTTCAAGTGTTGAAGTTGTTCCAGTTCAACTTTCTTCCAAGCCCATCATCAAGCCATGGGAAGAGATCCAAAGTAACATAAATCAACGAGGCTTAAGATATGTCAAAGATGACGCCAAATTGCATATCGCAGATTATTCCAAGTCAATTAAGTTCATCAGTGAAGGATTTATTGAACAAATCACCTCAGCAAGTTTTGAGAAAGTTGGAGACAAATATAAATGCACGCAACTTGAAGTTGCATTCAAACCCACATGTTCTCATTTTCAAAGAATCGATCATATGGAAGATCAATGTTTTGATCTCCATCCTTGTCGCCATTGTGGAAAACAAAATCATTCATCAGAGAAATGATGCAAACAAAAACAATAAGCCAGATTAAAGATCAACTATGAATGGATTGATCCTTGGGAATGGTCATCCATAGTCACAAGATTGTCTCAGTTCTACAACCGAATACAATCACACATAGTGCAAAAAACAGTGGAAAGAAGATGGTACTCTCATGTAGTTGAATGGGGGAGTACACCAGGGCAACACTCCTACACCTGAAGTGGGGAGTTCAGGAATACTTTCCAGAGAATTGTCTCTCCTTTTCAATGACAAAGGGGGGAAAATGTCAATGAAATTGATGGTGGTTGTCATACTGAAAGTCTTGACAAAACCAGAAAAAAAAGACAATGGGAATCATCAATAGCCAGTGGGCATCAACAAATTCCCCAGTGGGTAGTCGACAGCAAAGCAACAATGAGCATGTTTCAACACAACAAAAGCAATAGTGAGTTGTTTTTGACATCATCAACCATTCGGCATTCAACAAATTTTGTCAATGGAAAAAGAATGTTGATTTCACGCAAAGGATAGATGGATTCTTTTGCAAATTGGCACGTGATGGAGTTTTCAAGAAAAATTCAAAGATGAATCAGACATGCAACTAACTTAGGGTCTCTTTATATTGCAGTTTTTTCAGCATCCAGTTTTGGTAGTTTTTCAGGCAATGTTTTTGATGATCAACATGAGAACTTGGAAGATGGTTCCTCTTTATTATTTTAGATTTATCATTGAAGGGGGAAATTTTAGCCTCTCTCATAAAGAAATAATAAATCCAAAATAAATAAATTAAATATTAAAAGTTAGGAATGTATGCCTAACCCTTTAGATTGGGTTGTTCCTCTAAGATAAGAGTTATTTTAGGTAGCTCCTATATTGGTTTGTGTTTGGTTGAGAAATTATCTCAAACCAGGTGTCCAAGATAGCATGCACTATCTTGAGACACTATCTCCTCATCTATTTAATTGTAACACTACATTCTTTTAATAATGAGAAAAATATATGAGAAAGTTGTGAGGCTGAAGCCTTTTCTGCCAATGTTTTGTCTCTGGTTTATTATCTGTGTTTTATGTATTTTATGAGTTTATTTTAATTTTAATAAAACATTGGTGCCACATTATTTCCACTCTCTGCAAAACATATACCTTCAATAATTATGCATTTGTGAAGATCAGTTTGGGAGGAGGAGGTTGTCCTTCAGTATTTCAGTTGAGGAACCAGTGAAGGGTCCATCCTTTCACTTTGTGCTTCAAGATCAGACTTCCAGAGCTTCATAACTATATCAAGCATCAGTCCATCTATTATTCATCTACCAGAAACAACATTTCCACCAGGAACTACGCAATCCATCATTGTAGATCTAGAGGAGAAGGGAAGTTGCTAGCATTTCAGCTAGTAATCCAGTGGAGGAACATTCCTTCAGATATTCAATATGTCCATCATTATTGAGATGATTTTTATATATTAGCAACAATACAGAGAGCCTCCATCCTTGATAGCGTGGGTTTTGTGAGTAGTTGTGTAGCAACAACTGCAATCATCATAGGAGGATTGAAGAGCTAGATCTTGAGCTTCTAGATTGAGGATATAGTGAAGGGATCAACCCTTCAAGCTTAGAGAAGATATTATGACATATTGCAATCATATATCTGTCATATCTAGCTTCAGATCTGTATAACCCAGCAGACCAGGGATCAAACCCCAAGAGGGTAAATTTCTAATCTCATAAATCTGGAATTTCCTTTCTGGGTTATCCTGGGTTTCCATTATGGTGCCCAGATCTAGAATATTGGCATCATCACAACTCCGGATTTCTGCATATCTACATTTCCATTTTCAGCCAACAGCTATACTTGCATCATCAACTGAAGGGACAACGGAGTATTTCTTCTAGCATCTCTCCAGTTACAAAGTGCCTGCTTTGGCATGTTTTGAGGGTCATTCTACCCTATTTATTTGTCTTGAGTGTATCTATTTGAGCACTATTGTACTATTTATCCATCTCCAATGATAATAAAAGGCTCACCTATTATGTATATTCTATGATTCTTGAATCTTTACATGTACATTTTCTGTGTTACAGATATTCTGTTTGTGTATCAATGCATTATTCCATTTTGGGATATTACATAAAGTGCATAGAGGTGATGAGTTAAGAGGAGTTTAACAGAGAGATGACTGAAATAATAGGTGAACTCAGTTATATGGAGAAGCTGCTACAAATAAAGGTAGATGTAAACCAGAGAAGATAATGGAATATGAAGAAGCCAATTTGGTGGCCAGCGGTACAATTATTCGTAAACAAACTGAGGAAGAGTCTAAGGAAAATGAGGAAAGAGAAGCTCAGAGAAGCTAAGTTCATATACATTCCATTGACAATAGAGGAAACAATTCACTATTGTGAACCATAGAAAAGTGATATTCTTGGAGAGGATGATGTTGAGAAAAGGTCTATTGAAGATCTTATAAGTTACTTGGTGAATAAGGAGGAAGAGACACTTTCATGAAGTATCATGAGATCTTTGAAGAGTTCAAATTAGCAAATTGATATGATGATAAGTAAGGTTGACATACGTAATGCTTTTATTTCTGATATTTTGTGTGTGGTTGGAGATTTTTTCGATGAAGACAGTCAAGGTAGAGTCCATATGCACGTTGCTAAAGAAGGGAATGAAGAACAATTATTGAAAACAATTATAAATGTTAAGGAATATGAGAATCATAATTAATTTCTCATGTGCAATGATAAATTATAAATGATGTCGGTAAAAGGATATCATGTTTGTCATGATTGGTGTAAATAGGTAGGTTTTGAAGTAGATAAAGATGGACAATATTATGCAGGTATCATAGAAATTGAAGAAGACTGTAAGCCCATATATATGATGAATACTTCTAAGAAGAAGACAGTTTTGAACTGTTACAAAAAAATACGTACATAGATGCACCGCTTAATGGCGGACAATTTTAGCATGAAGATCAAAGATATGAAGTTAAACACAGATATTATGATATGGAAAAACGAGAATCAGGTGATAGACAATCACTTGAAGCTGTCATGAAGATGAAGGAAATGTACAAAGTCAGTTCAACAAGGCAAGATCATAATTTCATTCTGATGGAGAATGAAACTATGTTGTCTCATGAGGACAACGAAAGGGGAGCACATGCAGTTTTGGAGACTGACAAACAATCGGAAGAATTTGTTTTTGAGGATATAAATGAAGATGAGGAAATTCACTGGTGTGAAACTGAGCTGAGATTTATGCTCAATGATGGTATTGGTAGCTCCATTGTTTGGAAGGAGACATGCAGGAAACTACAGGAAAATGTGCTTACAGGTTGTCGAGCACTAAAGGATGTGGTGAAGGAAGAATTTCCTCGTCAAGGGCATATTAAAAATTCAGATTTATAGGGAAAAACATAAATGGATTCTGTGATTGAAGAAATGTGGAACATAATGATTAACTAGTCCAGATGGAGAATACTGATAGCATAAGGGATGGTCAATCAGAATTTGGAGCTGATTGAAGGAAATAAGATGAACTAGAAGATAGTAGACATACAAGAACAATAAAGGTGTAGAGAATTTGGACAGTTAAAAAATAAGGTTTGGGACTCTGGAGGTTTTCATATGAGTATGAAATCAAATGATCAAGAGATCATGAATGTTTTCAACTTTAGGATTCTGATGTAGGAGCATTCTACTAGAAAAAATATTTGTATTTTTGGTTGACATATGGCATCTAATGTTTGTTAAATAATCTAATTTATTAATAGGAATTTTGCATATTTTTAATGAGAAATATTTATGTGAGCTTTTTAAATTAAATATTCTCAAATATGTAAGAATACGAGAGATATTGGCCTTATGAATATCTCATAAAAATCTTAGGGATTAGGAAGTACTAAAGTATAGAATTAGTTGAGTTAAAAGAGGATTATGAGATTTTAGGAATTAGTTGAGTGATATAGGGAGAAGATCATGGATATAGAATGATCCATAACTATGTAATTGTTACCATAAATGTAAGTTTGCATATGGGAAGAATATGGAGTGTGTTTGATGAGATGTGGGTGTGAGTGTGTATGAGGGTGTGTTGAGATGTATAAAAAGGCCATTTTAGATGAATAAAATCAGGGCATAGATGGATGGTAGAGGAGAAATTATGAGTATACATTCATGTATACAATTTGTATGAATGAAATGTTATTAATGTAATATTGCATTGTCTCAGTGTGTGTTCTATCTATTTAAATAACTTATTGTTGCTGCATAAGAGAAATCTTGTATACTATCCAAGATGTTGGAGATCTATTTTTCTTGAAATTGGAATGGTACATAAATTACAAACACGGTTGTAAACCGCAATTCCATTTCCTATTTTTCGAGGAACAAATTTTAAGCCACTGTTCAGTGGGTGTAGAATGCAGATCGAAGAGAATTCCTTGTGTGAGGACTATGTATGAGTCATCGCAAAGCTCCAGAACATTACAAACAGTCAAATCCTGTACCCTCATTTCATACAACAGTTAAATTATATGTGAATTTAAATCAAATAGAACAGGCTCAAAGTGCCAGAAATTGGGTGTCAATGACAATGCATAACTAGTGAGGTTGCAGATTAAATTAGATGTGGATCGAAGTTATGTTTGAAGACTAATTAGGAGGTTGATTGAAACACTTTTTGCAGAGGTCATAGGATCAGATTATTCTAAGAGGTAAATCAATTTATTTATGAAGGTAGAAATTTTATACATTGCTATAATTTCTAACAGCTATTAGTGTCTGAGTTTATGCATTAAGCTACAAAGGGATTGTAGTCATAATTGACATTGTAAGCCAAGGATTGGAAGTGGTAATGTGGATTGAATCTGTCCTCAGAATGTGTGAATGAGGCAGTGTTGACCATATCAAAATTTAACCTCAGGAGTGTTCCTGTGAAGAAGATAGTATGGTGAATTGTGTGAGTATAGGAATATGCAAGTCTTCTACTCTAGACGAATTCAGTGTCAAGGGTAAGCATTTTGGAGATAAATCAACAATATTATTGAGGAATATTGCATGGGATCATTCAGAAAAAAATTCGATTCACCATGAACAATATTTAGGTGGAATCGATGCGAGGAATCAAGTTTCTCTTATTATTAACATGGATAAACTTGTGATGCAATCAAACAAGTGAGTGTTGTGTGGGATTTGTATTATCTCCGAGCACACTGAGTAGCAGTAGAAGTATGTTATGTTCCTGGAACAACAATTATGTTCCTAAACTAGTGGTTCAGTTCTTGTTCCAACAGTTAGATTTCTGTTCGCACCTCCAATGTTCTCACACATTCGTGGTAAGTCATTGGCATTGTTTTCCCCTAATTTAATTAATTTTCTCCTGGATTCGAAAGATACTTTTTTTTTCTTCCAATTCAAGTTAGGGTTTTCTTTCTTTCTTGCATTTTAGAATATTCTCAGTGTTTGCATTTTAGTTTTGAATCAGTCCTCTCTTAAAGAGGTAAACTCATTTAGTGTGGTTTTGATCAAACCTTTAATTTGAACAAACCTTTATATTGATATAATTATTTAATTTTTATCATTAATAAATAAATAAAAGGAAATGTAAATTTATTTTATATTAATTTAATTTTGTTTTATTTTCAGATTGCGTAACCAAGACGCTTCATAAAGTTTCATTTTCTTTATAACATTTAAATAGTTAGTTTTATTTTTTGTATCTATTTAACAGAATTAGAGATTGAATTTATTATTATTATATAAGCTTGATTTAAGTAGACTTTTTAAGTAGATAATAATAAAAAAAACCACATTTAACCTTAGTGTTATATAAACATTATCTTAGGATTTACCTTTTTCCATTATGACAATTTATATAGTATTATTGTATAATTAGTATGGTGTAGTAATAGAATTAATGTTATAATTACAGTTTATGCATTATATTTAGAATATTAACTAATAGTTAGTTAATGTTTCATCATAGGAGTATGTAATAGTAAAGTATTAGTTCATATTTAAATATATATTAAGTAAAATTAATCATATAGGCCTAACATAAGAATACATATTAACATATTAGCATCTAATATAACATTAGTATTAAGATAATAGGTTGAAATATATTATAATAATAACATACATATATATATATATATATATATATATATTAGTTATCACTAATATAGAGGATTTATATTAACTTATATTAATGACTAACATAGCACTAATATAAGCATAACATAAAGAGATATTCAATATAGTGATATTAGACTATTAATTAGTGTTAAGTTGATATAGTAATATAGATTAGTAACTAACCTAACCATAGTATTTGAGAAGTAATTAACATATATTAAACATAGTTTCCATTAGGACTAACCGTTAGTATTAAATTTGGCATACTAATATATAGATTAGGATAAATAATATTAGGAATAACTTAGTCGTGACTTCGTTGAGCCCCAGATTAGCTTAAGGTTCATTCTCTTGCATTATTAGCAAGAAGAATCGATCTGATATCCCTTCCTATTGGTAAATAAAGAGACCTCTTAAACCGAAAACAATAGGGAAAAGGTGTCTCGAGCTTGTTAAACTAGATGGAACCACCATTCCAAAGGGAAAAGGAGTTGATCTAAGGTGTGGACTAGGTGGTCTCCCTTATAATGTTGAGATGGAGAATTTCGAGCAATCAACATAAGGGTAATAGCTGCAATGCAACATAGTCACTTAATTTACTACTAATTAATTAATTAAAGGTTGTGCAGAGTGCAAAGAAATCTATGCACAATAAAATATATATGCATGAAACTCTTGGCACAATGAGATCCTTCTGCCCAGTCAAATCTCTCTAGACAATGAAATGTCTCCACAAAAAACTATTTCCATGATGAAATATCTCAGCACAAAGATCTCCACATAGTGAAAGCTCTTTGCATAATGAAAGCTCTCAAAACAACACATAATTAGCCAAAAAATCTAATTAATTAATTGAAGGTTGTGTGAAGTGTGGTGAGAAATATGCACGATGTAAGCTCTTTGCACAACTGAATCTCTACCCAAAAAAATCTCTGCACAATAAAATATTACCACACAAATCTCTCCGCATAGTGAAATATCTTTGCACAAAAACATATTTGTGCATAAGTATTTTTGCATAGTTAAAGATCTTTGCACAATGAAATATCTCCCCAAAAAAATCTCTACAAAATTCAAAGCTCATAAACATTACCTGCTAAATTTATTTGGTGTCTCTAGATTCATATGAAATAAATGCTAAGGAATAACGAGCCCAGAAATTTACAATATTCATTGTGCAGAGTGTCACAATTCACATGAAGCAAATATTTAAAAATATTACATATCATTACACAATGAATTTATTTTACATACAAGGAACAATTTATTGAGGTGTTTCTGCATAAGGAATGCTTATCTATGATGTGCATAATTGTAACATCCCTTGGTAACCTCGCAGGAAAAACTACGGATTTAGGATTTTTTTTCAACATTTACCAATGTGTAACTCTCAAATTTACTTTCCATATTCCTTTAATGACCATTAGATAAACCATAGTGATTACATACAATAACCATTAGTAACATAATAATGAATTACACAACCATTAGCTTCCATTATTGTAGCATATTAGCATAAACTCCCTCATGTAAGCTTGCATCAATTCGATGATTATTTTAAGGAATTATTTATTAATAAAATGAACTTAGAAATAATGGTTACCATTTTTTACCCTTAGTATGTTATGGAAATGCCTGGGAGGTAATTAATTCATAATATTATTTCATTGGAGTTAAGAAGGTCACGTTGAGGAAACTAATGCCAACATCAACACGAAAGTCAATTGAAAAAGAGTATAATTAGAAGAAGAATGTAAATGAAGGATTATGTGTTGAATAAAATAGCATAAACCTTTAGTTGACATTCATAAAATTTAAAGGGCCAAATGAAAAAAAAAAGGAGAAAAGAAGTGAGTACATTTCAAATCCTTCACCTCTAATTTCGAATGGTGTTTGAACGAGAAGTATTTAGATGCAGTTAATTCTTGATTGTGTGACCAATTAATTTTTTTAATATAAATTTTTGTATCAGAGGAAATATTGTGCATCACAAAACATCGAGGAAATCCTCACGGTGCCTTATTTTTATTTGAGACTCCCTTTTATATTACTTGTTCCTCATAATAATCATTATAAATATTTTAAAACCACTCATATAGGTTTTTTTTATCCCAGATTGATGATTTTTAACATTATCCTTTGACCATGGATTATTATATTAAACAGAAACATGATGGATGAATCAAATGATTTCCTCCAAGATATATTTTACGAATTTATTTTGAGTGTTAATTAAGAAACATGCTCTTGCTTCCACTATCATCAACAGATTTCTCCAAGTTTAATTCTTGATATATATTTTCCCACCACTTAAAAATATCTTCTAAATTCAACATCTATGTATGGATTATTTTCTCATGCTTAGGTTTAGGTACTACCAGTAATTGAACTAATTTTGTAATATGGGTATAAGTGAGCATTTTATCTTAATAAACAAAAAAAACAAATATAATTTGATTGATTTATTCATGAATACATAGATACATATATAATCATACATTCATACAAACATAGATGAGAGAAGGGAAGGAGAAAAAATGCAGTGGGAAACCAACAAATTATTAATTTATTGATATATAACACAACTCTTACAACATTTCCTTCCAACTTATACCCCCTCTCTGTTACATCAAATATATATTTGTAAAATATTTTTTGGCTTGAAGGTGGTTATAACAATGTAACTATTGTAGTTGGTCTGTTAGGTCCCTATATTACTAAGTTTCAGAAGCTGAAAATTTTACCATGTGAAGCCAAACTCCTGAGGAACTTCGTGTAAAAATTTCATATCTTGGTTCGCAATATTTTTGGAGATATGATCTGTGGAAGTTAAGTTTTTTGTAGGCTCCCGAATTTCATATAAAAGAGGTGACCTTGGGAAAATAATCATATACCTCTCTCTAAGCATCGAATTGGAATTCTGTAAAATGTGGTTGAAATTACATGGAGTGTAGCTTCCTTTGTATCAATTTCAAAGTTGAATGAGGAAACATTGACACATGGAACGTTGTACAAGTTCGATCTAATGGACTAGTCCATAATTAAGTCATTGTGGGAGATTGGGCATAACTATGTCTTAAAACATCCAAATCCGGTCATACCTATGGCATTCAAAAGAAGATTCAGAGGGCTACTACAGGACCTAATTTTAGATATTTAAGATATAAAATCACAGATATAATTCAGTTTCAATATCAAGCTCCTCAAAACCAAGAAAAAAATGTGTATTTTTTTTCAAATTGCACAAGTCTTGTTTGAAAAATTACTTTGAAGTAATTCCAAGGGAATATTGAATCATATATATCAGTATTGGGTTCTAAAATTCCACCTAAAAATAATTCAACACCCATTAAGCCCTCAGAATACTCTACTATGACTCATGAAGATGAAGAAGTGCAACATGATATATCAAAATTAGAAGAGAAAGTGCACCAAATTTCTCTCTCGCAAGGAGAAACAAAAAATTAAATCAAAGTTTTGAACAAATGCATGGAAGCTAATATGGATGGTTTGAAGAAAGGCGTGGAAGCTAGTATGGATGGTTTGAAGAAAGGCATGGAAGCTAAGATGGATGGTCTGAAGAATGGCATGGAAGACATGGAAGCTAAGATCGAAGAAAAAATGAAAGACAACATGGAAGGCATGAAGAATGATATAAAAGAAGGCATGGAAGGTTTGAAGGAAGGTTTTACAAATTTGATACAAGAAATGATTGCTAATGGTGAAAATATAGTAGAGGAAACTCATGATGAGAAAAAAAATAAATTTAATCGTGATTTTATAAACTCTAATATTGGATTGAAGACCCACCATATTCCAAAGATCGATATGAGGAACTTTGATGAAAAGGATCTCGTAACATGGATACTAAATATGTAGCAATATCTTGATATCAATAATGTGGAAAACACAGAAAAGGTACGCATTGCAACTTTATATTTAGAAAAAAATACATTTGTATGGTATCGATGGCTTTTTTCCCATAAAAAAATTGTCACTTGGTCAATATTTACGGAAGAAATGATAACACATTATGAAGATACAAAGAGCAACACCTTCTTTAGAAAATTGATAAATCTCAAACAAAAGGGTTCATTGTTGGAGCACATTGAGTACTTCCAAAAATTGAATATAAGGGTAACTGATATTCCAGAGGAACACATGATTGATATCTTGATAGGGACATTAAAGGATAACATCCAACATGAGGTTCGACTTTGGGAACCTGATTCATTGGAGAACACATTCAGGTTGGAAAGAGAAATTGAATGTAAAATTATGGCAACAAGCCTACCACTCACATCTATAAATATTGAAGTGTTGCTACTCCTAGACTTCCACAACCTACAAGGTTGAAACCAAAACAATTGGAATAAAAAAGAGAAAAATGGCTTTTCTATAGTTGTGATATAAAATACACTAAAGGTCATAAGTATGCTGAGAATAAATTTGAAGAGGAGGAAGAAAATGAACAAGAAAATTTAAAAGAAGAGGATATACACTAGGAACCAACCCTAGAGAAATAATAAATGATCCTGACCATATGATGTAATTCATTGGCATGAATTACCACTCCTCAAACTCTCAAGATAGAAGGACATATCAAGAAGAAAAAGGCAAGAATGTTGATTGATTCGGGTAGTACCCAATGTTTTTTTCATTGTAAGGTATCTAAGGAATTGAATTGCTTCATATACCCAACACCATATTGTCAAGTGATGGTTGCAAATGGGGGAACTATAAATTTCTCTGGAAAATTCCATAATATCAAGCGAAACATGGGGGAATATGTATTGAATAGTCATATGCTTTCCATTCCAATGGGAGGTGCTAATGTTGTACTAGGAGTACCATGGTTACAATCTTTGCGGATGATATCTTTTAATTTTGAAGAACTTATTTTGAAAAAAATTTCAGAAGGAAAGGAAGTTGAATTATGGGGTATCGCAAGGAAGCTGGGAAAGATAGCAAGCTATAATATCATTACAAAGCTTCTAAATAAAGAACAATGAGCCATAATTGCACAATTATTCTCACTAGAAGTTCCAACATCAAAATCATGTATTTCTTCAAATCTCCAAAAAGTCTTGGACAATCATTCCAAGGTGTTTGAAACTCCAAAAGGACTCCCACGTCTACGTGATCATGATCATGTTATTAATTTGATTCCAGGATGTGTTCCTCCAAACATCAGGCCTTACAGATATCGTTTTCTCAAAAAGAGCCAAATTGAACATATGATTGCAGAAATGTTATAGGCTGGTATAATTCAACCTAGTCAAAGTTATTTCTCTGCTCTATTATTATTGGTGCATAAGAAGGATGGATCATGGAAAATGTACCCAGATTATAGGGAGCTCAATAAGCTCACTATTAAAGATAAATTTCCGATTCTTATGATTTAAGAATTATTGGATGAATTACATGGAGCAATATATTTTAAAAAGTTGGATCTTCATTCAGGATATGATCAAATTATAATGAAGACTGAAGATATTCCAAGAACAACATTTTGAAGTCATGAGGGTCATTATGAATTTTTGGTCATGCCTTTTTGCCTTACCAATGAACCTTCTACATTTTAAGGGTTTATGAATTCCATTTTCAAACTCTTCCTTAGAAAATTTCTGTTAGTATTTTTTGATGATATACTAATATACAACAGGTCTTGGGAGGATCTTGTTCAACAGGTTGACACGGTGCTCAAACTTTTGGAAGAGAAAAAATTATATGCAAAAACCTCCAAATGTGTCTTTGGAGTAAAAGAGGTGGAATATCTAGGTCATATTGTATCTAACAAGGGTTTTAAGGTAGACCCTAAAACAATTAAATCCATTAAGGAATGGAATGTCCCCACAACCATAAAGTAGTTGTGGGGATTTCTCAGGTTAACAGGGTACTATTGCAAGTTTTTTAAGAATCATGGGAGAATAGCAGCACCTCTAACAACATTATTGAAGAAATATGCATTTTCATCGACTCCTGAAGCAACGAAGGCCTTTGAGAATCTTAAAGAGGAAATGTGCCTAGCACAGGGCTTAGCTATGATAGACTTGAAAAAAACCTTTATTTTTTAATGTGATGCCTAGGGAAATAGAATTGGTTTTGTTTTAATGCAAGAAGGAAGGCCCATTTCTTTTGAAAGACATACAATCAAAGGAAAGTATTTACTGAAATCTATTTATGAGGAGGAAATGTTGGCAATACTACATGCTCTAAAGAAATGACGACCTTACCTAATGGGAAGACACTTCAGGGTAAAAACTGATCATGACAGTCTTGAATTACTTTTGGAACAAAGAATGTCTCTAGAAGAGCACCGAAAATGGGTCACAAAGATGTTTGGTTATGACTTTGAAATCATATAAAAAAAAGGGAAGCTAAATATTTTTTTGTATGAACTCTCAAGAAATGATGAAGAGGTGGAAGCATTTCTTTCTGCCATTTCTATTATCCAACCAGATTGGATAATCAAAGCAAGGGATGAATGGAAGAAGGATGAAGAAGTGTGGACACTCATTCAAAATTTGCAGCAAGATCCTAGAACATATGATACATTGAGTTGGAAAAATGATTCCTTATGGTACAAAGATCGCTTATATATTTGTCATAATTCCCAACTAAAAAACAATATTCTTTTGGAATTGACACATCTCCCTTTGGAGGACTCTCGGGATTTTTAAAAACTTACCACAGGGTGAAGAAATAATTTTTTTGGAATGGCCTTAAATTTGATATTCAAAAGTTTGTGGCGCAATGTTTCATTTGCCAGAAAAATAAAGTTGATACAATTAAGACCTCGGGTATTCTACAACCTTTATCCATTATAAGTCAACATTGGGAGGAGATTTCAATGGATTTTATGACAAGCTTACCTAAGTCTGGAGGAAAGAGTGTCATCATGGTGGTAGTTGATAGAATTACCAAGTATACACACTTTTGTGCATTATCTCATCCATTTAAAGAAAGTACAGTTTCTACTACATTTATAGAAACAATTCAAAAGCTACATGAAAACCCAAAGATTATTGTGAGCGACAGAGATCCCATTTTTACTGGAAATTTTTAGACAAAATTATTTTCTTTTTTGGGTACTGAAATAGCTCATAAATCATCTTATCATCCTCAATCCAATGGGAAAACTGAGATAGTGAACAGATGTCTGGAAGGATATCTTTGTTGTTTTCTATCTGATAAACAAACACAATGGGTCAAGTGGTTACCTCTAGCTGAATGGTTGTATTACAATTCCTTCCATATTGTAGCACAAATGACCCAATTTATGGCACTTTATCGATATCATCTACCACCCATCACATCATCTTTAAGATACAATTCTAAGGTTCAAGTAGTGGAAGATCACATCCAGCATCCACAACAAGTTCTCTAACGCTTAAGGGATAACATAAATTTGGCACAAAATTGAATGAAACAACAGGAAGATCAACATCGCAACGAGAGAAGTTTTGATGTAGGAGACTGGGTATTTTTACGGCTAAAACCATACAAACAAATGTCCCTCAAGAATGCTAAGAATGATAATAAATTATCACCAAAGTACTATGGTCCTTACAAGGTGCTTCAAAATATTGGTACTATGGCATACAAATTGGAGGCTCTTGCTTCTTCTCAAGTGCATCCATTTTTCCATGTTTCATGCTTAAATAAGGTTATACGTGAAAAAATTCCAGTTCAAACTATATTTCCAGAACTTGACGAGCAAGGAAAAATCATATTGGAAGCCGTCATGGAAACAAGAACTTGGCAGCTACGGAATCGATCAATTTCAGAGTATCTCATCAAGTGGAAGAACTTACCCATTGAAGATTCAACATGGGAGGATGATAATTTTATACAGAAGCATATAGAGCTACTCAAGCGTTGAGGACAACACTTGAATGGGTGTTCTTCATTTTACAAAGGCGCAAAGATTTTTTATTTCCCCACCACTCCCACACAACACTCCAATTTATCCCATCTTCTGGATTGAGTATTAGAAATTGTCAAAAAATCTATTTTCCTGCACCTATTTCTCAAAAATTGTTTTTTAAATATGATTAGTAAGAAGCGCAACATCTGATTGGAAGAGTCCTCTCTACGATTTCAGATTACTGAAATAATCAAAATCAAAGGTGAGGGGGCTCCCAGGATCCATTGGCAATATGGTTGTGTTTTCCACTAATATTTTGCACTTATGCTTGAGATTCTCTATGTAGGACTTGTCCAGAGAAGGATCCATGTCCCCTTTCCCTATGAAATTGTACAGTAGGTTTATGAACGAATTGCAGTGCCCTATTCTGATAGTATGTGCCCCCGCAGCAATACACGATCAAAACCTAACTTGTTAACTTAATGGAATGAGTGAATAGTCAACTTAAAATAGTAAAATCATATCTTTATTATCTTTAGACCTACTTGATATAACAACTAGGTCTTTAATGTTAAGTCCTTTACGACTGTCTTATCTCAAGAAAAAATCCCTTGGTTGTGATAAGGAATCCGTGTTGAAGACATTTTTAAATATATGTCACAAATTTAAGAAATCAGATGGTCTTTGTTAAGCACCTTTGAAAATTAATTATTTATAACCCTCAATGATTTGATACAATGAAAGATTTCACAATGCCATTATCTGCTGATATTACTTGAAATGGAAGGAAGAAAATGGAATGGAAAATTAAATGATATGTTGTATAACAGAATCTATCACTTTAAATCTCAGAAAGAAATTTATAGAGAGAAAATAGTTGGAGTGAAGGAGTGCACATTAAGGAAATTTAACTCTTACTTACAAACTATAAAAAGAGACCCACAGCTACATTAATTCACCACATTCACAAAAGAATAAACACATGATGAAACTGGAAAAATGCATCAACATCAACAAGTGCAAGAAACTTGATCTTATTTCATTAATTTCCATAAAATTAAGTACAAAATTGCAGTCCTCGAAAGGTCCAAAACTCGGAACCTGCACCCAATCCAATTTCTCCGCTTTATCCTTTTTCCCTGAGCGGTCTACCTAAACAGTTATTAAACTGATTTATGAAACAGTGAATAAACTGTTTTTGACAGTATTTCTTTCAAAATTCTCTTCGAAATAATGAAATTACATTTTTTATTTAATATTATATATATTATTAATAATAATATATATAGTATATTTAAAGGCTTCTTATGTTTTACAAGCTTTATACATTCGAACGCTAGCATTTAATTAGACTCCTTATACATAGAATAAATTAATGAAGGAGGATCAAATTTTCAACGTACAACCATAGAGATAATGAATATGGATGGAGTGTGGGTAACATTGTCCTCTTCGAACATAACTTTCCCAAAACCATAAACCACTTGCCGAGGCACCTTTGGTTGTTTATAGAAATTAATAGAGTGATGCCGCATTGAATATCAACCGTTGATTTCTTTAATGGAATTTTGGGAAAAGAATGTTTACGGGATCACTTCTTCACATATGTTTCATACATTTTGTGCTTCTGGGTTGCGACAATCATTGCAAGAGAGACTAACTCCTCTTCCTTTGCTAATGTTCATTGAATTCTAGCTGCCTTAAAAATTTGGCACTGGGATGCTTCCACCAATGCAACTTTACGAGGCTCCATAGATACTTTTGTTGTGGTTTGTGATGCTAGCTTCTCTCTTTCTATCCTAGGTAAATGTGGATTTGAATCACCCAATGTCTCTTCAAGTGTGGCATTTGTATCTTTCTTTTCCTGAAGCATTCTTATCTTCCGCTCTAGATACAATTTTGTTCTACAACTGTAGTGAACCATTACAATGGAAGCCCAGTAGGGAAGTGGCAGCATTGACAAAGGGACCATGCATAGATGTTGAGAGAAACAAACACTGGTCCGAATTTGACACAAGTTTATGTTTTCTTCTGCCAGGAATTCACAACTTGCAGGACGTTTTTTATTAAAAATGACATTTAAGGAACTGGCGAAATCTCTAAACCCACTTTGAATTTTTGGATAATTCTCTCATTAAGTTCAATTGGGGTCACTCTGCAAAAAATCCATGTTGCGGATTCTTGCAATTTCTCTTCGTTTGCTCGCAATTTGAAATAAAAAATCTTGTGCTGGGAATGTCTTTGTTTTCTAAGATGTGCAGTCATCTATTTCCAATTCTTCATCTTGGCATAGTTCTTCAAATTCCTTTAAAATGTTTTTTTTACCTCAATTATGACTTCATATGTAGAATTGGATAAGCATCTTTTCATTCTTTCAAGGAAATTTTCCAATATCATTTATTTCAAGCAATTCTTCATTTTTTTCTAGGAGTCTTTTTATTGATATGTTGTATAACAACATTCTCCAAAATATGATTAAGGCATAATGTTCCCTCCAGCTTCCTTGACAAGTATCATTCATAGAAAATGCAAGGGGCTGGATCAATTTGTGGCTGAAAAGGAGGTAACCCATCCTCAACTAGGGAATTTGTATTTGTTTTAGGCAACTGAAATTTCTTCAATGAAGCATATTCCTAACTCAGAATTTTTCCACCTCCTTGAACACTCAAAATTTCATGCTTCTACTTCTTAATTTTCTGACACATTGAGCCATGAAACACATACAAGACATGAGACAAGGAGAATCATTAAACAACATATGTTGAGCTTGTGGTTACTTGAACATGTTGTAGTTCTTCTTAAATTTTTAATAATTGTTCCTCAACAAACTTGAATTGCTCAGAACTTCTCTCGACTTTTATCTAAGTCAAATTGTGCTACAACAACAGGCCAAAAAGGCTTTAAGCTCAGCGAATATGAAAAAGGACGCAGGGATATTGCTCATAGCTTCGTTTTCCCTCAATACCATTCTGTCCATGCAACTTGTCTTTACTTCCCAGTACAGTCCTTTATGTTAAGATTATTGAATACAACAAATACAGAGGGATGTGTTTCCCCCACAACACAGAGAATGCAACAATATCTGGAAATAACAGTCAAAATTCATAGATAGACAGCAAGAAAACACAGAAGTGGAATTTATTCAACTCTTCTCTAAATTTGATTCATTGCACTCCAAAAAAAAGGCATATGGAAATCACATTACATTTATTGAAGATGGCCGAAGCCTGAGCATCCAAAAAAAAAATTAATGCAGGATCGGTCATTTTAACAACAAAATTGTCCTCCACTCTATTTTTGTTTTTTGCACACAAAACAACGTTCAACACAAAAATTGGCGGACCTGAAATATTATTGGTTTCCACTATGAAACCACATCACATCTGTCACCCCATGACAAGTCACTCATTGACAATTTTAACTTTTAACATTGCATGATACGAGAAACACTTAAACTTTGCGATGTGTGATGTGACGTGGCACGTCGCATCACATCTTAAAAACAATAACTTGCAGGCGCTATCCGTTATATCCTAAGATTTGCAATGTGCGCTTTTGCACTATCCATTATCTCCTAATATTTGCAATGTGCGCCTTTGCGCTATCCTCTTGAGCTTACCACATGCCCCTTTGCTATTGCATCGCATCGCAGATAACTTAAATTTGTGGGAGGATTTAAAACATAAAGGAAAAAATTTGCGAAGTGCAGGCGCAATGCGGCCTAAAACTATGATAAGTGAGAAATCTGTAAAAGGCAAGGTATAAAGAAAAATACAAAGTTTTGGACGGTTTTCAATGTGGAAAAAGGTAAGGTGGATCCCGTCGAATCGCATCAGCGGAAACATATGTTTTTGTGCGGAGCTTAAGAACTAAATGCTAAATGTTTCAATGTGCTAGTGTCGATGTCGTAAAGTATGGGAAGTGAGATATGCATAAAGGTAAGGAATAAACAAAATAACAAAGGTTTTCATGGTTTGGTTAATGGGGTGAGGATATGTGGTGAGTCCCACCAATATTGCATCGGTGGTGGGGAAATAACTTCCAATGAAAATTTAAGCAGTAAACAAGAAAATTTGCGGGTGGAAAATTGTGGGTAATGGTAAGTCAACGATGGAAGGGAATTAAATACAAAGTATGGCTGTCAGTACTCTGTTTCATATTTTGCGTGGATTGAGAGAAAGTGTCTCCAGATTTCCAAGATGGGTTGTTTCCTTCCCTGCAAAAAAAATTCAATTCAGTGTGGTCTTCTGCCACTTCTTATTCATGGCGGTGGTTGGGAGTAATTTCCAACACTCCCATTAATGACAACTGTTGCCATCGATCATTCCTAGACACTGTCTGAGATAAACAAAACTTTTTTGTCCCAATGGGTTTGTGAGGGTAGCAACACATTATTCCTCTGACCTGCAATGTTGCAAAACAATTTCACCATTGTTCACTAATTCCCTTATAAAATTTTATTTGGCATCTATATGCTTTGTTCTCTTGTGGAAAACATAATTCTTTGACAAGGAAATTGCCGAGTTTTCATCATAGAAAATTGTGGATGCTTTGTCTTGATCATGGCATAAATCTCTCAGCATCCTTCTCATCCAAACTTCTTGACATGTTGCTACATATTCAACTTCTATTATTGATAATGAAACTATTGGTTTCTTCTTGGAAAGCCATGAAATGGCTCCCAATCCCAAATTAAATACATACCAGATGTGATCTTTCTGTCATCTACACTTCCAGCCCAATCACTATCAGTGTAACCAATGAACTTAAAATTATCATTTGGGGAGTATAGAACACCATACTCCTTCATTCCATTCACATAGCTTGAAATTATCTTGGCTGCTTGCCAATGTGTCTCCTTTGGTGTCTTCATGAATCTAGATATTAAACTCACTGCATACATAATATCAGGCCTAGCTGTAGTAAAATACATTAGAATTCCAACTATTCTCTTGTACAATGTCGGATTGACATTCCTGCTACTATCTTCCTTGCTTAACTTGAACCCCATGATAGTTGGAAATGTTAATGCTTTGTTGTTCTCCATATTGAACCTCTTTAAAACTTCCGCAACATATTTTTCTTGGGAGATAAAATTTCCCTTTTCATTTTACTTTACTTCTATGCCCAAAAAATATCTCAATAAACCCAAGTCATTCGTTTCAAATTAATTTTTTATGACTGCTTTAAAATCTGCAATGAGAGAAACATCATTTTCTGTGAAAATCAAATCATCTACATATAAAACAACAATAATAATTTTACCGTCATTTTCTTTGATGTAGAGTGTGGGTTCACCATCACACTTGTCAAACCCATTCTGCACTAGGTAAGCAACAATTCAGTTGTACCATGCTCTTGGTGCTTGCTTCAGCCCATAAAGAGCTTTCTTCAACTTACATACCTTGTGTTAGTGGCCTTATATCTAATATCCAAGAGGTTGTTCAACATATACCTCCTATTTCTGTTATGACTCCAATAATTATTAATAGTTGTGATATTTTTAGTTTTAAATAATATTATAGGTAACCACAAACCTACTTTTAAGCCTTAGGATCTAGCCTTCCTAATGCTTAGAGAGGGCTCTCTCTATATGATTTATCTTTGTTGTTTGTATTTGATTTTAGGCTAGTTATGTATGGTAAATTGGTTTTGGGTTTTTATTTGATTTGGTGGTGAAATCAGTTACTTAGATGGATATCTATAGATTTGTATCCCATTGGAAAAATGGAGTCAATGTGCCAAGCAGTCAGATCAAGATCAAGTTCTAAAGGTAAATGTTTATAGGGAAAGATAGCTGATTCACTTTAGATCTTCAAGGTTGATGGTGAAATGGTTTTGATTGGGATAAAAGAGAAATTAAGGTTTCTTAAATCCGGATTATGAGTGAAAAGATAGAGTTTAATCAAAACTAGGGAGAAATTAAGGGTTCCCTAATCTAGATATCAGTGGAAAACATATAAATTATAATCAGTCAAAACAATGTGCTTTAAACATACTCTAAAATAATAATTCCTAATTTATCATTTAGATTTAGAACACATATAGGTATTGATGGAAAACATAGGAAATTGACAAAATAATAAGTGAAAATACTTCACTGTAGTGGTCCAACACATGAATCCCGTAATATGAAGTTTTATTGCTATGATCGAGTCTACTGACTTGAAATTGGTACAAAAAACCCTTAGGTTTAGAATAGTATAACTACATAAATGTTCAAAAATTCATCCACACTCAATAATACAAATGATGAAGTATTCATACAAAAACTCATACAAAATATCCTAGAATAAATTTAGGAATTATTCATGGAAAAGGAATATCTTCATGTAAGAAGATAGTGACAACTTCCTAACTAATGCTAGTTGTCCCTTTTTTATTGAAATAAAATGTTTTGATGTCTTGATTTTGATGTTTCATTCTCTCTTTTTCGTTCAACGAATACTGTAGCTGGACAATGAGGTGTCTTTCATGCTGGCAGATTCATTTTTGCTCTGATTTTGTCTTTATATTTTCATTTGATACACTTTATCCTGATACTCTTTTACTGTAAAACAGTCAATACTGATGTGAAAACATCAAACTTTGTTTTTTACTTTCAGTGCTCTATGCTTATTGCAATTTGACTTTACAGTATATCAGTTAACCTTTCCTAGAATTCTATCTCTGGAAGTTTTATCTTCATCATCGTTCTGAATATTTCATCATCTTCAGTATACTTTGAGAATGATGGTTTGTTCACAAATAAGTGTTTTACTTCATGTTGTAAGTAAAACAAATTCTAAAAATTATTATATAGTACCTTCCCTGTTGGGATTCCCTGCAAGGCTAATTTTTTCACTTGTTCCTCGACAAACTCTCTTATATTTTTATCGTAATCATCCTGCTTCATTAATCTATCATTAATCACTAGAGGATTGAGACGGCCTTTTTTCCTTAGAGCATAAAATTTTATCATGAACCTTGTGATTGCAATATCCATGTTTTGGCATCTCTCCTCTAACTGTGTCATAAAAATTTTCTTGGATATTACCTTCCTAACATCTAGGATGGTCTCTATTCTCGCATTAATTCCAATTTCTTCCAGCTCTTGTCTATTTTTTGAATTAAGAAACTTGATAATTTCTAGAGCTTCTTCAGTTTGTTTTCCAAGCTCTTCTTTGATCTTCAGGATTGCTTCTGTTGTTGATTTCAATAAGTCTTTTTGCTAATATATGACCTGTACGGATGGAAAAATATCATTGACTGCTTGAATGATATTGGACCATAGCTGTTGCTTAACATGTGCCATTGGTTCCTTCAGTGTGGCTTCTTTTTCCAACTTTTTTAGTTTCTCATTCAATCTGTTGGCTTTTTGTTGTTCATTCTTAGAATTTATTGGAGACATTTTCTTAGCATCTTCAAGATTTTTGAGTTGTTCTTTTAATCTATTTATCTCATTGGTTTGAATAGACATATCTTTCATAGCCTTACTAGTTTGCTTGCTTCATCTGTGCGTTGTGCTATTTTTGTTGAAGATTCTATGGCTGAAGTTCTAGATGAAGTAACTGGAACTATTGTGGTGATTGAGACATTAGGAGCTAGTGATTCTACCAAAGTATAAGGTACAGTTGTTGTAACTATAGGGATGAAAGTGGCAGGAACTTCTTCTGCTTGGTTGGATTCTTTCTTCTGGACCAACTTGTCCATTTCAATTTCCATTTTGTTAATCTAAGTTAGTAATTGTAAAATGAGACTCATCATCTCATCTTTTTGATCGGTATCCTATAAGACCTCCTTGGCTTGAGGATGTTCTGTAGGGGGAAGTTTTAGTTGTTTCCTTAATGCAACAATGTCTGCATTTTTCTTTTTGATCAATTCCTCTGCAACTTTTATATTTCGAGGATCATATCCTACTTCAATCACTAGCTCTTCCAAGGATTTGATTCTAGTGTCCTTTGCATATGAATATGATTTCTCCAATTTGAGATGATCTCTTACATTTACCAGAGTGTTTTGAATTTTTTGTGCACTCATGGCCTTGGTGGTCATTGTATAATAAATCATCTCTCCTTCCTGCTTATGAAATTCAATTTTATCTAGAGGATGAATATCCTGGACTGGAGCTTCTAAATCTATATTTCTGTAATCAGAGGATGATTTAGGAGTTTGAAATGTGAGCTAAAGAACTATCATCAACATCTTTTTTATTCTTGTAGTCAAAGAGTGAAATTAGCCTATTATGAATGCTAGGAGTTTGCTTTAGATATTGAGAATATATTTCATTTTTTATTTCTTCATTTTTGGCTTTGATTTCCTTGTATCTCTCTTTGGTATCCATGTCCTTTTCAGTTGTTTTTTTAGATGAAGATACTTATATACTGTTTTGTTTCTGAATTAGCTATGTCTTAGAAGTAGTGGGCTGCTGGTCATCTTCAATTCTTGTAGGAGGTGAATTATATTTTTCTACAATTTATGTGTCAATCACCTCTATTGTCTTATTTTCTTTATTGGCAACATTTATCTTGATCTTTTTACTATATATTAATTTGAATTTAGTCTCTATTGTATTTTCTGTTGTATATCATCCTTATTCTCTGTTTCTCTTCACATTTCTGTCTTCTTGTGCTGGAGTTTGCAAAGTTTGACTAGTATCACTTTGATTCTCCGCCTCTACCAGTGTATTCTCTAACCATTCAGATTGTTTTGAGAATTTCTCAAACTTTGGCTTCTTTTCATGTATATTTGGAGTCAATTTTCATTTAAATCTCATTTTACTAATAACACCAAGGGGATCATAATACCAAAGAAAAAAGGACTGAATTTGAACTCCTACAACTGTTTTTTAGCCTCTAGACCTGCCTCTCTATTACTACAGATGAATGGGCCAACTTGGTTCTTCAACTTGAACCGTGTTTTATTCTTTACTATCAAGATATTGACAACATATAAATTTAGAATCTGCCTTATGTATTCCAGGGAAAATAACCTCATAGGGAGGTATTTTGGCAGTTTATAAGGGATAAGACTTGATCCATAAATTCTTATTTCAGTGTGATTTTAGTACAAGTACCAATCACCTGTCTTGTTATGTTCAGACAATTGTAAAACCTTCTTGATTTCATTACTAACTCTGGGCTGCACACTGCTTTTTACCAAATTTAACATGGGATGGATGAAGGAATTTGTAAACTCTAAATAGTTGAACTCATTTGAATGTTTCCTTATCAAGGAAGTCCAAAATATGATTGATTGTGGATTTCCTTCCACATCAAGATTCTGAAGGTTTATAGGAAACTTTTTAGACTGAAAATATAGGAACATGTGGGATAGGAATGAAGAATACTTGAAAACACCTTCAGAAGGAATTTTGACTAATTGCTCATGGATATTGTTAGCAATATATTGGGCAAAGTTAAAGATGGTAGCAGGAGGCTGACCAACTGTAAAAGGGGAAAAGAAACCAATAACTGCAACATCAACATGTTCATATGTAAAATAGCCAAGAATGAAAGATAACATGGAAATAATATGTCTTGTCCATTCAGAGAATTTAGCAGAAGAGTATGGATGATTTAGCTTGGGAATTTCTACATAAGAATTCATGAAGGTCTGAAAAATATGGAACCTCTTGGGGGAGTCCAGGTCCAATTATAATTTAGTTAGGGCTTCAATAGACAAAGGAACTTCATATAGTCCAGGATGTATCTGAAGCATCTGGTTGATAGACTCAGCTATAATGGTAAAGAAAATTTTCTTTTTAAGGTTCACTATGGATCTTTGATCATGAGAGTAACATGATTGGTAGAGTCTGATTACTTTTGGGCATTGGTAAGTATGAGGAACAACATATTTTGGCAAGTTTGAGTCCTAGATAAACACTTCATCAGCATGATTTAGGCATTTTTCTTGGCTCCAACAGTGGAGCTCAAGAAGGTTGAACTCTTTCAATGTATCAGTAATCTTGAAGTCTACATCAGCCAGGGGAATATGCTCTACATCTAGAATAGGGGGTTGTAGAGGATTGACTGCTAGAATGTTTTTGGAAGCCATTATTCTGATTGATATAAAAATTTCAATACTCTTTTGAGCTTTAAAAAGAACGATTTAGACCTATAAGAACACCTCTGGAAATTTTAACAGTTTGCAAAAGGACTAGGATAAAATAGGGGTTATCTATTGTCTAAAAAACAATTTTAAACTCATTCAATTAACCAAGCTATAATCTTTGTAAAAAAAGAGCAACTTCAAGACCTTAGAGCTTTTGCAAATAATATCTAGCGTTTGTAGTGCATTCTCTGTGATAAAACAATCTCAAGACATCAATTTTATGCAAAAAGGATGCCTAAGTACTGTAGGAAAGGGTTGGAAGGTCACAGAAGGCTTTCTCAGTTCTGCAGATGGCTTAAATTTCTTCATATTACTCAATCTATTGTTTTAATAGTCTAGGGTTTCAAAATTTGTGAAAGGATTGCTCAGGGTTTACAGAATGAAGGATTTTATGAATCAAATGAGTTTTATTTAGGTTCCAAGGTTCCTAAATGATTTGATTAACTGTGTAACTCTTTTAGATTGATGAATGAGTCTTTTCTTCTGAAGAATACTTGGGAAAATTGAAATTTTGTTGTGCTGAAGGGTTTATGGGGTTGTAGAAATATTTCAGAAGCTTTTGCTGGTCTTTATAGGTACTCAAATGAGTTCTGCACTGTTTGTAGCCATCAAATTGGTGAAATTGTGTTTCATTTGGGCTAAAAAACAGATTCGGTAGTGTTTATATTGGTCTGTAAAGCTTCTTCTTCGTGAAAACGGTAACAAAAGAGTTAAAAGAATGCATTGGGGCAGTTTATAAACATTTTTATCCAGCAGTGAATGCATTGATTGTCGGGTCAATTCAAGTAGGCTCGTGGTTTGGGCGCGTGGGAGGGAAAAACTGCCAAGCAGTGTTCGCAAGGTTCAAAGGTGGTAAGCAGAATCCCTTTGATCGGTGCGATGCAATACAATGAAGACACGTAGAGGGGAGAGAAAACGCGCAAACCGAGCTTATTTCAAGCTTTGGGGCTGCTTAACCTTCGCGTAAGGAAATGTGCAATAAGGGATATCTGCCGTCGGATCTGGGGGTTGAAAAGAGAACGACTAGGATTGTGCGATAAAGATGCATGGTAAGATGGCATGGGGCCCAGGGTTTCAATGCAACAGGGGGTTAAATATGTATTTAAACTAAGTTTTAATACATATAAATTGTGTTTATAATGATAGGCGGAGGTTAATGTTTCAACAAATAGGATGCGGCCAGGTGTAACTTTAGAACTGGCAGGGATTATATATAGTGGGACTGAAATTAATATTTTTAATAATTTTAATCTATGGGATGAGCAGGATTATATAACACGTGGGGGAAATAAAACATAGGTTAAACTAAAAATATGCGTTGGGATATATTATATAGGGATTTAATTTAATATGGGATAAAAGGTATATATAGGGAGTTAATACCTTAGGTAAGTGTTAAAAATAAATATACTAAGTATAGTGTAAAATCTAATGTTGGAAATAGTTTTCTTTATAATGGGTCCCAACATGTCATTTTAGCATTTATACTTAGGATAAAAACTATTTTTTGGGTTTTTTGGGTGTTTTTGAATAGAAAGGGGAATTAGTTAAAGGGTTTTTACTTTTATTAAGTAAAATGTGTTTTAAAATTGGGAAAAAGGGGATTTTTACAAAGGAAAATGGATGATAATTGGAAAAAGGGAAAAATGAAGGGGAAAGAATGAAAACGGAGGGGATGAAGTATTTCTACAAGGGGATGATTTTTTGAAGGAAGTTAGTAAATGAAATGACCAATTTTCTACCTCTCCATGATTGTAAAAACTACTTGTACCCACCCATATGCTACCTTAACATTTTTTCTTCATTAACCTAGGTACATTTGAGCTTGCAAACCCTTGTTCATTTTTATTTTAAAAAAACAAACAAACTAATTCTATCCTTATTTCTTCCAAGGGTTCAGATTAAACTGCTGAGCTTCTTATTATTTTCTACCTAATTACTGATATGCCAAGATTAAACCGTTTGGCTAGATATTTATTCTCTATATAACAACATGAAATTTAAAGCATGAGAGGTTAAGATTGAGATGTTGAACCTTCATGGATTGTGGAATTTTAACAAGTTTCACACAATATTTATTTTTCATTAAAAATAAATAGTATTGGCATTTGGATTTGCATCACTTTCATGTTTTATTTTTATATCTTTTTGTTTTGGGTCCATGTTTGTATTCTTTTTATATTTTTCTTTCAAGTCCTTTGGTTTTTCTTTTAGGACTTTTACTCTCTTTACATTTTTTTATTTTTTTGATATGGGAAAACAATTTGCAGAAAGAAAAGTATGTACATATTACAAGACTAATCAAAGTTAAATCAAAATTATGAATCCTATTATTATAGGACCCTAACACTTTCAACACTCCATTCAAGAATGCTGACTTTACATCCATTTGATAAACCTTCCATTTCTTTTTGTGCTGCTATGGACAACACTGTCCGCACTATCTACATCCTTACAAATGGTGCAAAGGTTTCCTCATAGTCTCTACCTTGCTACTACTTATATCCTTTGAAAACTAGCCTTGCTTTGTGCCTTTCTATTTTTCCTTCGATGTTGCTTTTGGTATTATAGACCCATTTCACTCGAATAGCTTCTTTTCCTTGTGGGAGGTCCACTAACTTCCATGTGTCATTATTTTCTATTGCTCCTATCTCTTCATTCATTGCTTCAATCCATTTCTCTTCTTTGACTGCATATTCAAAATGGATTGGGTCATCAACATGAAAAAATAAGGAAAATAAAGAATTCAGACCAGGATTAATATTTAATTCTTCTTGCTCATAAATTTCACTTAAATTTCTGAGTTTTTGTCTTGCATTTTCTGAAGATGTGCTTGGAGTTGCACTTGAACTCGAGGGAGTTGTTGAACCCTGTGGTGTTCTTGGAGAAGCACTTCCTTGGTTTTGCACTATTTTCCTATTGCTTTCTTATGGTGTGCTCTGTTGAGCTTATGTAGGTGGAGGAGGAGCCACCATTGAGGAATTATGTTCTACAATCAATTCCTCTTTGTCTCCATGTGAAATACATGTCTTCACATTCACTGTCTTCTCTAAACTTTCATCCCAAGCTTCTTATTCAATGAACTGAACATCTCTACTAATTATAACCTTCTTGGTTGATGAATTATAGAGCTTGTAAGCCTTGGATTCATCACGGTATGGAATAAATATACACTTCTCCCCCTTACTATCCAAATTCTTCCTTAACTGATCTGGGACATGCGCATATGCTACACATCAAAACACTCTCATGTGAGTGAAAATTTTCTTTGTTCCACTCCATGCTCCTTCTGGAACTCTGTTCATAACACCTTTTGTTGGACATCTATTAATAATATAAGCTGCACAATTGACAACTTCTTCCCAATACTCATTTGGAAAATGTTTTTCTTTCAACATACTCCTTACCATATCCATGACGGTCCTATTCTTTCTTTTTGCTACACATTTTTGCTGAGGTGTATATATTGTGGTAAATTTCTTGCGAATCCCATGCTCCCTGAAGAAACGTAGGAATTCTTTGGAGATATACTCTCCTCCTCTGTCAGTTCTCAACACTTTTATGTAGTGTCCACTTTGCTTCTCAACAAGAGCTTTGAAGTGGTAGAACTATTCAAACACTTCACTTTTCTATTTTAGGAAATAGACCCATGTTTTCCTTGCGTAATCATCTATAATTGTCAAAACATAATGACTCCCAGCTAATGATCACATTTTCATTGGTCGACACAAATCTGAGTGGACAATATCGAATGGTGCCTTTGCCCTTATACTCTTTCCTATTGGAAATGATTCTCTATCTTGTTTTCCCAAGATGCAGCCTTCACACAAGCTGACTGGTTTCTCTATGAGTGGTAATCCCTTTACCATGCCTTTTCTATGCAACAAATTCAAACCTCCGAAATTCATATGTCCAAATATCAAATGCCATAACCAGTTTTCATATTTCACTTCTTCTTGAAAGAATTCTATTGTGACAGCTGCTACAACATCTCCTTCCTTCAATTCTTCTCTGATCTTGAGAGGAAACATCTTATTTCTTGTCATATGAACTTTTGCAATTACCTGTCTACTTGGAGGTATATCCATGATTATGCACACATCATTCTTAAGAATCACATTGTAGCCCTTATTAACAAGGTGTCCAATGCTTAGAAGGTTACATTTTAGGCCAGGTACATAATAGACATCTGACACAAACTTCTTCTCTCCCTTCTTTGTTATTATTTTTACTCTTCCTTTCTCTATGACAGAGACTTTGCTATCAGTCCCCGTTGTCACTTCAGATTTTACACTCTCATGTAGATTGGCAAACATTGCTATGCTCCCAGTCATATGGTTACAACACCCTGAATCTAAGAACCATACATCTTCTTGTTTTTTGTGTGCTACATTACAAGTTAAAAGAACGTTTACTTGGTTCCGATTTTCTTTTGTAAAATTTACACTGGGTTTATTACCGATGTCACTTTGCTTCTTTCTACATTCATTGGAATAATGCCCATACTTTTTGCAATAATGACATTGGACTTGAGATTTATCATACGTATGTCCTTGTGCTTGATTTTGGCTTGAGCCTTCACATTGATTCTCGTTTTTTCCCCTTCCACTTGTGCTTGCAGGGCTACTTCTTCCACCTCTGTGTGGGCTTCTTCCTCTTCCTCGGTAGTTTGATCTTCCTCGACCTCTACGTCGCCAAAAAGACATGTGTGTATTGAATGGATGCTTCGATGAGGAGTTTGTTGCTCTTTTCAGTCTATGTTCATGAGACATCACAGATAGATGAATCTTATCCACTAAAAATTGTGAGGGATCCATTTTCTCTTCTATGGCCACTATTATGGCATCAAACCTTGATGGTAGAATTCTTAGGATTTTCTCCACTATTCTCCTTTCTTCAAGTGTCTCTCTGTGAGACCTGATTTGGGTAACCAACCCAATCACATGTGTGAAGAATGAGTCTATGATGTCAGACTCTTTCATGAAGAGAGTTTCAAAATCTCTCATCAGCATTTGAAGTTTTGTTGTCTTCACTTTTTCCATACCTTGGTAGGTTGTCTGGAGGCTATCGCATGCCTCCTTAAAATTTGTTGCTAATGCAATCTTTTGGAAAATACTCTCATGTACTTCTTGAAAGACATAGAAAAGGGATTTGGAGTCCTTCTTCTTATTTTCTCTCAAAAAATCTCTTTGTGCTTGTGTCAAAGCATTAAGTGCTACTGCATCTGCTAGTTCTTGGAAACCATTCTCCACCAGCTCTCAAATATCTTGTCAGGAGAACATGACCTTCATTGTAATAGCCCAATAATCATAATTATTCCCATTGAACTTTGGTAGTTGGGGATTTTTCAGGCTTGTTCCTACTGCGGCCATCTTGACTGTGTAACACAAAATTTCTTACTGCTGTAAAATCTTTCTCACTGCTGGAGACTTCTACTTCTACAGAAAATCTTACAACTTCTTCAGTAAAGAAATTCCGTTCTTTCATTGAGAGCCTAGAACTTCTCTGATATCATGTTAAGAATACTGAATACAAAAAACACATACGAATGTCTTTCCCCCACAACACAGAGAATGCAACAATATGTTTAAATAACAGTCAAAATTCATACACAGACAACAAGAAAACAGAGAAGAGGAATTTATTCAACTCTTCTCTAAATTAGATTCATTCCACTCCAAAAGAAATAACATATGGAAATTACATTAGGTTTATACAATATGGCCGAAGCCTCGACATTCAAAAAAAAAATTAATGCTGGATCAATTGTTTTAACAACAAAATCGTCCTCCGTTCTGTTTTTGCTGTTTGCACATGAAACAACATTCAACACACAAAATGGAAATCTTGAAATATTATTGGTTTCAACTATGAAACCACATCACATCCATCATCCATTGCAAATCGCTCATCGATGATTTTAACTTTTAGCATTGCGCGATACAAGAAACACTTAAACTTTGCGATGTCTGATGTGACGTGGCTCATCACATCGCAACTTAAAAACAATAACTTGTGGGTGTTATTCGCTATCTCCTGAGCTTTGCGATGTGTGCTTTTGCGCTATCCTCCCGAGCTTTCCATGTGCACCTTTGTGATCGCATTGCATCACAGATAACTTAACTTTGTGAGCAGCTTTAAAACTTAAATGAAAAAATTTGCGAAGTGCGGGCATTATGCAGCTTAAAACTATGGTAAGTGTGAAATGCATAAAAGGGAAGGTATAAAGAAAAATACAAAGGTTTGCACGGTTTTTACCGCGGGAAAAGGTAAGGTGGGTCCCGCTGGATCACATCGGTGGAAACATATGTTTCGGTGCGGGGCTTAAGAACTAAATGCTAAATTTTGCAAAGTGTGGGCGGCGATGCGGTAAAGTACAGGAAGTGCGATATGCATAAAGGTAAGGAATAAATAAAATAATGAAGATTTGCATGGTTTGGTTAATGTGGTGGGTCCCGTCGATATCGCATCGGTAGGGAAATAACTTTCCATGAAACTTTAAGTGGTAAACAAGAAAATTTGCGGGCGATGAAGTGTGGGCAATGGTAAGTCAACATCGGAAGGGAATTAGACACAGAGTATGACTGCCAGTACTCTATTTCATATTTTTCGTGGATTGAGAGAAAGCATCTCCAGATTTACAAACTAGGTTTTGTCCTTCCCTACAACAAAATTTCAATTCAGTATGGGTTGCTCCCACTTCTTATTCATGGCGGTGTTTCGGAGTTATTTCCAACACTTTAATCTGCATACATATCGTCAAATGTAATTACTCTCCCTCACTATGACACCTTATGATACCTTAGAATTACAAGGCGAACAAATAATTTGAAATTCAACTCTAATTATCTGAATTGTGTATTTTAAGAATATTTTGGATTAATTATCTAAATTTCCAACATATTATAATCTAGATTGTGGATTTCCAAAATAAAAGTGAAATCAATTTACACCTCCTTCTAGTCGCTTAGGTTCCAAAATATTCTGGATATCGAGAATTAAGGTTCAATATTCGTGGTAGCGCAGGATAAAAAATGTATATATTACCGCAACAACAACATCTCGAGGAGCAAGTGAGACAATATTAGCACACGATACCACTCCTGGACATATTTTCTCTAATTCTTCCTTTGCATCGTCTATAACTTCAAATCCACGAAGGGTGAGATTGGGAATTTCATCTTTTTGTGCCACGTTGTTTTTCGTAGAGTTTAACAGAACTAATCCATCGCAACCCTGCAGTCACACGCAGTTTTCAATTCAACAAATTACTCATACTAATAAATATACCTGATAAACCCATAAATAACTGATACCAATAAACATAATTGATAAACCCATAAAGTTATTTATAGCTCTATTGATACACTAACACTGAGGCAATACATGATAATTCTTGAATTTAACCAAATGCAAAATCCAATAAATAACATATAATTATAACTACCCAAATAAATGACATATAATAAATAACTAATAAATAACTACCTAAATATTTGTTGCCAACACATTCACACATACATAACCTAAAAAATCAATCATGAAAGTGCATTCTTCGAAGAGGAGCCGGGAGAGTGTCATCTTTCTTTATGTATTTCCTTACTACTTTTGTAACCGTGCTCTCGGCGGATGGGCAACAACTTTTGTAGAAATCATACCTGAGATATTTAGCCTCACACCATTTCACTGAAAATAATACTGCAACTCCCAAAAAAAAATGACAATATTGGCAACACATGCCTTACTCCTCAACTAACACTTTGAAGTTTTAACTACCTTTATTTTACGTATTACACAAACTCTCAGAGATTTTAGATTTTCGCTTCACTCTCCTATCGTGGCAAGGAGCCAACAATGAATTTATAGCACTTGTCCTTGAGCAAAGATCAATACTACTATTTGGGCAATAAGAATTGCAATTGCCATTAGATAACCCAACCGCTGCTCCAACATGTTTTGAAGCAGTCAAGACAATATTAGATTTCAAATTATATACTAGATTTGTCATGAGGGGTCTACATTCCTCATCTCGACAACTTCTTTTAAAACAGAGTTAACCAAGTCAAATTTTTTTTATTAAACGTCATAATAGAAATTATAACTAAGTCGTTTATGTGGTGATGTAATGCATAAAGGATAATTGTTGCTTCAAAATATATATGAGTGAGGGATACAATTATTTATATTTAAGCATATATTTAAGAATATCCAAATTGAAAGGGTATTTGAATCTTAAAATACAACTCTAAAAATATGAGATAGATACAATTATTTAGATTTAAGATCATCGAAATTGAAAAGGTATTTTAATCTTAAAATACAACTCTAAATTAATTAAAAACCTGCAAAAAATATTTGATGTCTTGTAGTGTTTGGATACTTCAATATTTTTATGTCTTATAGTGTTCGGATACTTTAAGAAAAAGTTAGAGTGATGTGCTTTACATGATAAAATTATTTCATTAAGAAATAGTTTCGTGTTTTAATTTTAGTTTTTTTTTTTTTATTTCCTTTAAATTTTATAAATATTTGCTACAATTAGAATTTAAAGTTATGTATTTTTTCTATTTAAATTTACAACGCAATTTTTTTTTATATTTTGAATTTTTAAGATTAATTTTATTCAAAATTTAAGTTATATAGGAATTATAAATTTGTATTATTAAATTTCTATAATCAAAGTATTTGAAAATTCCTCTTTATGTATTTAAAATAAAATTTTAAAAAATCACAAAAAAATTAAAATTTAAAATAGCTAAGCTGAGACCAATCTAAATATTCCCAAAAATATTCAAAATATTAAATTATTTATATATTTAATAATGCAAATTAAATACTAAAATATTATAATCTCATTAACTAAATTTGAAAAGAAAAAAATATTAAACCACATCATTATAGGCTTAAACATTTTCTAACACCCTAATAAAACTAAATTACAAATATAAACATTTTGGCTGGAAAACATTCTCGTGTCAATCTTTGGCGATATGAAATTATTATTTTGGATACTTAGCATTATTGCGAATGAATCGATGTGCGAGAAAAGCTGACCACTGAACAAGACAACTATCTTTAATACTCTAATGGATATTTTTCTGCAAAAAAAGGTTTAAAACGAAACCACACTTTTAATTTTTCCATTTTGATTTGATTGTACACAGAATAGAACGAGTGTTGCTATTGTGCTTGATGTGGCAGCATGATCGTATAGATCATTATTTAACACATTTATTGTTAATTATTTTTATATCCATTAGAAATTTATATTATTTTATATTAATATTATATTCATTATCATTTTCTAATATTCAAAATTATTTATGCTAATTTTTGTTGGGTTTTGGATTAGAATGTTATTCAATGTCTTACAAGAATTGAAAGCAAAAAAGTGGAGCAGAGATTATTCTTTTCAATATTTAAAAAAAGTTAAATAGATTACATTCTAAACATCAATAATAAATGACTGGAGTAGAACTCGAAGTAAAACTAAACTGTACTCTATAACACCTAGCAGACAAAAGGATTAAACGTAATTACACATAACACAGAGTGAGATTAGTATCTCAACATCTCCTCCTAATCTCAACCGTTACAAGTGGATGCACTAACAATGCCCAATTTCTTTCTTTGAAACTCAAATACATTCTTTCCTAATGACTTTGTAAAAATATCTGTAAGATGATCTTTGAAACTACAAAAAGAAAGTATTATGTCCCCATCATTTACAAGTTCACTAATGAAATGAAAACATATGTCGACGTGTCTTCTCTTTTTGTGAAAAAACACGATTTTTTGATAAAGAAATTGTTGAATTGTTATCACAGTAAGTTGTAGTTGGCTCCTTCTTAATATTTGAAATATATTAAAAAAATCTTCTGAACCACATTTCTTGACAAGCTGCTGAATTTGCTACTACATATTCTGCCTCTGCAAAAGATATTGAAACAATCAACTGTTTCTTGGATGCCCATGTAATAAGATTGGCTCCAAGATACAAAAAACATAGCCTGAAGTACTTTTGCGATCATCTAAACTCCCTGCATAATCGTTGTTTGTATAACAAAAAATGAACAATTCTATGAATGTGTGTAAGACAAACAATAGCCTATGGTCCCTGTAATATACCTTAAGATCCTTTTTGCAACCTTCCAATGAGTAATATTTGGTGACTCCATAAACTTGGAGACAAAACTTGCTGCAAACATAATATCAGGTCTAGTTGCAGTGAGATAAAACAAACTACCAAGTAGACTTTTATACAATGTGGGATCAACGGGTGGTGCTACATCTTCTTTGTTGAGTTTGGTAATTGATCAATTGGTGTATCAACTGATTTTGAATCAGTCATTCTAAACTTTTGGATGATGTCAGTGGCATATTTTTGTTGTCCAACAAGAATGCCATTAGCAGATTGGTGAATTTCAATGACTAAGAGATATTTCATGACTCCTAGATCTATCATATCAAACTCTATTTGCATTGTTGTTTTGAAATCTTATAACATGATATTTCTTGTATAAAGAAGATCATATACATAAAGGCATATAATGAGATTTTTATCTTCATGAGATTTGGTATACAAATTAGGTTATGGTTGCTTCTGGAAAAACCACTTTTTTTGAGATAGGTGTCGATCCAACTATACCAAGCTCTTGGAGCTTCTTTCAAACCATAAAAAACTTTCTTCAATTTATATACTTTATGCTCCTATCCTAGCACTTAAAAACCAAGAGGTTTCTCTACATAAAATTATTTCTGTAATATGCCATTTAGGAAGGCATATTTTATATCTAGTTGATAGACTTTCCATTTGTGTTGAGCTATGGTGGACAAAATGATTCTGACAGTGTCTAGCCTTGAGACTGGAGAAAATGTTTCACTATAGTCGACACGAAACTGTTGTGAGAATCCTTTGGAAACCAACCTTTCCTTATGTTTCTCAAATTTTCCTTTTTCATTTAGCTTGTTCTTACATACCCATTTTATACCAATTCTGGTTTTGTCTCTTGGGAGATCAGTTAATTCCCAAGTTTTGTTTTTCTCTATGGAAACAATTTCTTGGTTCATTACATCAACCCAGTATTTTTCTTTAACTGCTTCATCAAAATGGGTAGGTTGATTTGAAATAAATGCAAGCATATTCTGTTGGTCAAATTCATGTTCTTGTTCATATATCTCTTTCATGCTTCTTGTTTTATGTCTCTCCTCTGAAGATGTTTGATTACTCGCAAAATCACTACTTCATGATGTACCATTTTGAGAATGGTTTGGTTGATTTTGAACCTGCAATATTGGTGACTATGGTGGATACAAAGACTGATTTGAAGTTTCATCTACCTGATCAAGCCAAGATTTATTTTCGAAAAAATTGACTTCTCTACTTAAAATATTTTTTTTGGTAATAGGACTGTAAAGTCTGTAGGATTTTGAGTGCTCACTATAGCCTACAAATATGCATCTTTCACTCCTATCATCAAGATTTTTTCTTAGTTTCCCGGGAACATGTGAAAAAACTACCGATCCAAAAATTATAAAGTGTGATTCATTTACCATGTTAGCATCCCATGCTTCTTGAGGTACTGTATCCTTGAGATAGGTTGTTGGTGATCTCTTTAGAAGATACATTGTTGTCGACGTTGCTTCGGCCAAATAGTTATTTGACAACTTCTTCTCACGCAGCATGCATCTCCACATGTTCATGATCGACTGATATTTTCTTTCTGCTACTCCATTCTGTTGTGGAGTTTATCTTTTGGTGTTTTGTATTATGATTTCTTGTTGTTGACAAAAAGTTTTGAATTCATTGGAGATGTACTCTCCTCCTTTGTCTGATCTGAGTACTTTAAAAAAATTTCCACTCTATTTTTCTTCTTCTGCCTTGAACTCTTTAAATTTGGAGGATGTATCTAATTTATTTTTTTAAAAGTACATCCATATCTTCCTTCTAATGTCATCAATAAATGTCATAAAATAGAAACTACCACCAATATATTGTGTCTGCATTAGGCCACATATATTTGTATGGACAAGTTCTAAAGGTTCTTTCATCCTTGAGGATGATGTGGAAAAGCTATCTCTTTTATGCTTAGATAGGACATAAATTTGAAAATTACAGTATTTTTCACTCATACTAGGGAGACCAATGACTATATAATTCTTCTGAAGTAGAATTAGACTCTTGATTGGGATGTCGCCATACCTAGAATTCCATACATGAGTCACATCTATTCTTGATATTTTGTGGACTAAACACTATCTAGTATTTTGGCTTCTAAGAGTCAATGGAAACATCCTATTCTTGGTCTTTTCAAATTTTTCTATCAATATTTTATGGGTATCTTTTTCATATATATAGCATGTGTTCTTTTGAAATAATACATCATAGCCATGTTCCACTAGTTCTCCTACACTAATGAGATTATGTTTCAGTTGAGGAACATAGTAAACATCAGGGATGTATTTGTTCTGATTTTGTTTAGTAAAAACAGGGGCAATGCCTTTTCCTTCAGCTTTAATACTTGAATGGTTTCCAAGTGTAAGCTCTGATGTTATGGAAGCATCAAGAGAAGAAAAAATATTCTTGTTACTTGTCATGTGATTGTTGCATCCACTGTCTAGTAACCAAAGGTCTTCACTCTGTCTGTCTTCAAAATGATGGCAAGAAAGAAACATCATCTCAAAGGATTCTCCTTCATTGTTGGAGAGATGGATAATGCCTCTTTGTTGATTGGATTGTTTCTTTCTGTAGTCTTTTTCATAATGGCCAAACTTCTTGCAGTAATGACATTGGACACTCGATCTGTTCCATGATATGCCTCTCTAGGTTTAGTTTTATGGATGTTTCCACTACTCTATTGCATGATGATGTTCTGATCTACCACTATTTCAGCCTTTTCCTCACTTTCTACCGCCTCTATATCCTCTCCCTCTGCCTCTGTCAAATTAGAGTTGTATTTTGAAATCTTGTTCTTTGTAGTCTTCTGTCAGATTGAGTCTTGTTTCGTGTGCCAAAAGCGATCCAATAAATTGTTCTAGAATGAAGGTTGGAAAATATTTGGGTTCCAAGATGTCTGTTACAATCATTTCATACTTCTTGGGTAGACTTCAAAGGAATTTTTCAACAATTTTATGATCTGTATTGGTTTCACTAATGAGTTTGATCTGATTAACTATTCCCATGACTCTAGTCATGAACTGATCCACATTTCTGGTGTCAATCATATTTAGGGTTTCAAACTGTGCTTGCAATGTTTGCAATTTAACCATCTTGACTGTATCATTTCCTTGATACGCAGGTTTCAAAATATATTAAGATTATTTTTTTGTTGACACAACAATTATCTTATCAAAGATAGAGTCACCGACTGACTTTTGCAGCCAACATTTGGCTCTGTTCTACTTTTTTCTGAGTTCAATAGTAGAATTCCTCTGATTATTGGTCATGACCACCCATGATTCTTGGGTCGGCTCTACATAGGCGATATGAAGTGTATCCCAACACTATTGGGCTTGGAGAAAAGTATTTATTGTTAAATTTAAAAACCCATAATGTTTTCCAAGTATATTTGGAGTCTGTGGAAAAGCACCAGAAGAATCCATTATTTATTCAAATTTCTTTCTCTGCAACGAGCTCACACCAATGTGGCTCCATAACACTGCTTCTGCTATGGTATCTGGCATGGGTATCTCTGTTAAAAGTGCATTGATCGGCCCTAGTATTAGGTTCAAAGTAGCGTTGATCGGCCCCGTTTCTCTTTTAAAAAGAGCGTTGATAAAAAAAACTTCACTCATCTATGAGGGGGGGCTTCTCCTCTACTGGTTCTTTGTTTTTCATTTTCCTTTCGATCTCTTCACCTCAACAGTATTCCTTTGGATCTCGGGCTCACCTCGTGTTCACCTTGCGCTCACTTTATTGCTTTGCAGTCTTACACAATGTAGCTTCGATCTTTGTTGCTCTCAAGGAATCTTACAAAGATTAAGCTCTGATACCTTGACAATAATTGAAAGCGAAAAAATGGAGCAAAGATTGTTCTTCTCAATATTCAAAATTAGTTAAATAGAATACATTGTAAACATCAATAATAGATGACTCGAGTAGAACTCGACTAAACTGAACTAAAACTAAACTATGTACAACACCTAGCAAACGAGAAAATTAAATATAATGACACCAGACAATAAGAATAGTATTTCAATAATATCACTTATTTGAGTAATCGATCCAAAATTAAATGAATCGAACGATGAGTATGTGGTTTTCGTATTATACCTGCTACAACAAGGTATATAGTGTTAGATTAAGCCATTATATCTATTCGGGAATCCAAGACCTTATAGGAACTGTCAAACTTTGCAGAAGGTACTGCCGCTATGCAGTGTAAAATAGGTATTTTTCTTCTTTGATTGGAGGGCTGGTTAAACTTGTCATTTGGAAAATTTATAAAATGCATAAAAAACAAAATGGAATTTAGGTCTTAAAACTTTATGGTCTAACAGAATACTAGATCATAATTTCCTTATTATAATATTAGACGGTGTGTAATTGTAGGATGGCAGGGGAAAGAAGCGAAAATAGAAATGAAAAGACATACCACATACAAACAAAATCAGAAATAAAAATAATACATTATATTTCAAATCACCAATGTCATAGTTGCTTGGCTTGTATGCAACAATTTCGGGAGCAAATAGACGCTCAATTATATTTAACTTGCAATTATATATGATTTAAATTACTCGTAGTTTATATTTATGCTCTAACTTGGAAATTTTCATTCTGTCGTTCAGCAATGTATGACAGCGATCAAAATAAGGAAAGATGGATCATGGATCATAAAGATGGTGCATAATAATGAAAAAGATATTTTCATTGATATTAATCTTCTAAAAACTACTACATCCATGTTCACGCTTTGCTTCATAGTTTTCAAAATGGATTTATGTTTATAATTTTAAATTAAAAAAAAAAAAAAAAATCTAGATGAAAAGATGCCACAATACTAAAAGTCAATGGTTAAAAAGGGATTCAATTCATACAGCCATACAATGTAGTTGAGTATTAAAGAGATGGTTAGTTTACTTTTTTTTTTTCTAAATAAGACTAATTCTATTAGGTAAAGAAATATAGTACAATAAAAGCTTGCATAGAAGCGAAGCAAGAGAGCAAGGGAGCCCGAAATGATGGACTATCAACCTCGGTCCCAATGAACATCCACGACATAAGCAAAAGATAACAAGAAAAACATAAAACAAAGAACTAGACTAGCGAGTTGATGTAGAATGGGTAGAATCTCCCAATCGACATTTTTTCCCTTTTTTTTTATTGACTGTGACCCAGCCATTGTGAGCTGGCTGGACGGGAACCACCTGCAAACTATTCTGCGCAGAAGGAGGAGTCTCCTTATCTGAATCTGAGGATGAAGACTCATGAGTGCGCTTCTGCAAAATCGGAGGAGCCACCGGATCCGCTGGGCTTGCTGGGGGTGCGTCCCTCGGGGGGTCTTGATTCTCCTCTTCCACTTCAATATCCTCCTCATCAGAGCTAGGAATCTATGTCATCCATTGGAGGTCTATCACATGGTTTCCAGTTCTTGGATTTGGATTTGCGCGGGATATTCTTATTTTTGTCGAGGAACGTCGCACAAGTATTTTGAAGATGCCCCGTCTGATGGAAATGGCGACATCTAAAAGCAGTGTTCTCATAGTCTAAGGTTTGCGTCCAATGAAAGTCCCCAACTTTGAGGTTGATCTGATCAGGCAACCCTTTACTAATGTCTATTTCTGCACATATTCTGCCAAAAGTATATATTCCTTTCTCCCCTCGAGAGGTATCTATTGCCACGAAGCGGCCTAATGTATCCCCAATCCCTTGGAAGATAGTGAAATGTCATAGATGAGCAGGGAGATTTGGAAGATGGACCCAAATGGGAAGCTTAGTGATGACAGCCGAAGAGGGGTCAAAATCAGGGAACCAGGGCATGAAGAAAAGTCCCGTTGATCCCCAGCACCAAGGGCCTCCCGTTAAGGCTTTCTTGTAATCATCTCTCCAGGAAAAGACGACAATGAAGAAGCCTTTCGAGCAAAAGAAGACCTTGCAGTTTTTGGTCCAGTTGGAGTGGAGCCACTGGTATAGATCGGAAGTACGAGGCCATAGTCCATTAAATCTGCATATGATGGTTGTTTCTGCAAACAACTGATATTGATCATCCAGGGAGGGATGAGAGATTTCAATGGAGGGAGTTTCTTCCATTTTATCCACCAAGAAAGGCTTAGGAGCCTCAGCTAGTTTGGCCGTCTTCTTGGAAGATTGTGCATGAACTGCATCTTTCTAAGAGAAAGAAGGAGCCAACGAGGTATGCCCAGAAGTTCCTCCTCTCAGATGTAAGGAGAGCATCACTAAAGCATCTCTTTCAATAATGTAATAAGACAAGGGCAGAGGGTCTTCAAGCTGTTTACATTTGTATGTTAGTCTCTGAATGACTGAGGGGATACCCAATCTGAGCTCAATCTTTTGCAGGAGTTCATGTACTAGATATGAAGCATCCACCGAAAGAAACAGTGTTTTGTCAGAGAGAAGTGAAATCTGGATTTGAAAGCCAGAGGGTGAGTGGTGAGAGGCCCTCAGCAACCCGCCACGATTTTGTGCCTTATTAGAAATTAATCCTTGCATCCTCGAATCCGAGAGGCACTTTGCCTTGAATGCGGCTGGAGGATGAGCGTGGCCCTCCTAGATCTGATAGATATCAGTTTGCGGTGACTCCTTGAAGAAACTGTATAGCCCATTTGAGAAGCTGAGCCCCTGCAGAGTCGCAAGGGTGGGAGAAACTGCATTTGGCAGTAGAATCCTAGCAGTCCGATCATGTAGATCTGAGGAACTAAGCTGCAAACCTACTGCTGTGTCGGATCCGCCAAGGTTACCTATGCAGTCTTCCTCTCTCGCACTTTTTTCTTGGAGGAGGGCGACATCTGCAGTTCTGGGTCGCTTTTCATCATTGATGTAGAAGGCGTTGCTTGAATCCCAAGTGACGACAACCTTCGCCGCCCCACCGTTGCCCTCATCACTGTTGGCGGTCGCATCTTTGGATGGATCTTTGAGCCATAGCGAGGGCGAGTAACTGAGGGTAGCAGAAATCAACTTGATCTTTGGATCTAGTAGGTTTAAAGTGACCATGGCTTCCACAGAGGCTTCAGGATCAACCATGGAAGCGACATCAGAGCCTAGCGCAGCGATTTCTGAAGCTATGGTGCCAACCGCTGAACCCAACAAAACCCTAGCCATCGTTTTAAGATTTCTCTGTTGCCACGACTATCGTGATATACTCCATTGTTAGAGCATATGGCCTCCGATTGTTAGTTTACATTATTATTGTTATTAAATATAAAATATAATAATTTTTTATTATTAAATATAAAATATAATCACTTTTGATAAATGATAGTAATAAAAATATATTTTCAAAATTTAGAAATATTAAAATGTTTATTTTCTAAAAACTTAAAAAAAAAATTAGATGAGAACTTTTAAAGTAATTAACATTATTGATTATCTTTTATAAAAAAATCATTGTATATTATTATTTTTTTCATATAAAAAAGAGCCTCATATTGATATGTATTTATATTTTTCATGAGAATTTTTTTTGTGTTATATGCCAACTACTCATTATTATTTTTTCTTCTAACTATTTAGTTTGTTTATTTCTTTCCTACATAATATTATTGATATGTATTTATATTTTTTCATGAGAATTTTTTGTGTTATATGCCAACTACTCATTATTGTTTTTTCTTTTAACTATTTAGTTTGTTTATTTATTTCCTACCTAATATTATGTAGGTCTATTACATTATTATACTCACATTATATTCACTAACTCGTTACATACATTATAATCATCTTTTTATATTGTTTTGTCCTAAAAATGGGAGGAAGTGATATACTATGATATGTTATGCAAAGTAGTCTAGTGAACTGATATCAATTAAGATTATCTATCCATCCTATTGATATGATAAAATAGGGTCCAATTTCTTCTTTTTCACATCAATATCAATTCTTGTTGCTCTTTTCATATCATTTTGTTGGTATGCTACTACAAAATCTCGATGTATCACTTTTATTACTCTATTCACCTCCATACTAGTTTCTTTCCAATTTCCATGTTGGTAAATAATGTATTTTATGGTGGTCATTCCCTTTCTTTCGTGAATGTTATTTCTTTAGGTGTTGTGGTTGATTATACACATTAGTATTGGGAATCATTTCTTCTTTCTTCGAATCATCAACATTGTGTTCCATTCAGTCAAATAGATACATAGATTTTCTTCCTTGTTATACTCTTCCCATGACTTTTCTTCATGCACTTTTATTATTCCCTATTCTCATTCAGCCTTGACATATTTTTTTGATGTGTCGACAAGTTCTAGAGTTAGTTTTCTCGAGGATATATTCAACTTCTTATTTGGTACTTTCATGAAATTTAGCAAGATAAATATCTTGCAATGTAATTTTTTCTTATACCAAAGCTTTGAAAGATTTCTTTTGCATATGGGTACCAAATTTACTAATTAAGTGCATCCAAGGATATCTAAAATAATATCCACATAATCAATGTAAATAACATGAACATCAAAATGAAAGAAATACATATCCATGGTAATCTTTAAATCCTTAAAAATTTTAACATCCTTGTTTTGCTGTATTTGTTGCTATGGAGTACCAAAGAAACCATACGTGGAGTTGGTTGTTACCTACAAGGAAAAAACAATTATTTGGTTGTTGTTGGTGGAAAAACATAGGTAACCAAGAATTGAAAGTGACGGGAACAATACATAAATAAAAATAAACTAAAAATTAGAATAAATAACACAAACGATGCTTAATGAAGAAAACACATCAACAAAGCTTACGAAAATGGTTTCCTTTATTAACTGTTGAAAGTAGAAGAGATGGATTAGATAAATTGGAAACACTTGGAGAGAATTGTTTGAGAAATGGTGCTAAAATATCCTCAACAAGGAAGTTCCTTTCTCAAATTCCTTGCAAGCTTCATCTGTCTCTAAACTAATTATGAAAACACTCTCAATGTTAAAATCCTCTTCTCAATGAAATGATTGATTTTTAAAGACAAATTTTGACATCATAACAATTCTTTACTTCTTATTTTTTAGCTCTCCTTGAAATTGTATTTATATATTTGCTTATATACTCCTCTCCTCCTTGGCTCATTAATGTTTTGGCTCACCTCATAATTGAGATGAGTTATACCAATTCATTTCCTTTAAGGATTGTTAGGGCTCAAGGCTTGAATCTATCAACCCATCATGTCAAGATTTGGAGTTTTCGCGGCCTAAGATGCTGACTGGATTTTTTGTGAGTGCACAACTATATAATATATATTTGTGTGGTTGTCAATTTCTAGTAATGGTGCACCTATGTAACCCAATTTTTTAACATGAACCTTGGGAAAATTTTTTAAGTTTCTGTCTTCATGGTGCTTCCAACTGAAATGTAACGTCTATATGCATTGATAACTGAATTTAAGTGTCTTCTAAGGCATATAGATAACTGTATGAATTTCACAAGATAAAATTCCCCCCTGATGTATGAGGTTATGAGTAAGCGTATAACCAAAATACATCATGTTTTTGCTGATCTGACTAAGAGTCTTGGTAACTTCGTGAGAGATAGATAAGCTTATTGTGGACATCATTAGGGAAAATCCTTCACTTAGAACTAAAAAGAACCACACTCTCAAGAAATACTCATACAAAATATTTTATACAAGGCGGGCATATCCCATGCTTGTTTTGATGGATACGACTAAGTATTAAAATCACATAGTAAATGACCTCGTGAAGTTATCGTTGATGTGGATGACATGATGATCGCTAATTAATAAAACTTCTTACGCACTAAGGGGCGTCTCTGGAAAATATGAAAAACCAGGTGCCCCCATCCATCAAAAGTGAAGCACTGTTGAATGAGGTGCTATGTGATGCATGGGTCTTAATCTTTATGTACCTCCCATGCATAGAAAGGTAAGAACTGTTGAATGAGGTGCTAAGTGATACATGGGTTTTTGAATAAAAAAGAGAATTGAAATGTTCATATAGTATGGTACGACCCTTACATGAAAAAATATGTTGGTGTCAAAATTTCATGGAGACCAATGAAATAAATAGCTAATAATGATTCCCACTATGCTACCCAAGGTTGAACCTTTAAGGGGGGAGAAACCAATATACTACTTCAATCTTGGAAGATGATTGTTGCAGAGTTAAGCGCCAACCTCCTAATGAGATTATTTGTGAAATATTTACGAAGGAATAAAGTTGGTTATAATATGATGGTTCATAAAGGAATGATTATGAGAGTTGATAGTATGGTTGAATAAAAAAAAAAATCCCAAGTTGGAGTTTTCATGTGAGTGGAGGCATTCAAAACAATTTTTTTCAAAGAAATGCATTTGGAGTTGGTGGGACATCCAAAGTGGATATGAGTATGTTCTAGCTGTCACGATGGGTAATAAATGAATATATTTCATGATGTTAGGTCCCAATATTACTATTATATTCCCTTATTGTTGTTATTATAACCCCCTTATTGTTATTTTTTTACCCCTATAACGCCAATATTGTTATTATTGTGCCGTTACATTATTATTGTTATGTCTGCTACGATTATATTGTGACCCCATGAACTCCTATATACAGAAGGAGGTTTTTTAATTTGTATCATCCAAGAATTGTTCATTTCTGTAAGTTAAAGGAGGTTTCCCCCTTGAAATAGCTTATTTCTAAGGCGTTGATCTCTCTTTTCTTCTATTTTTGGAGATGGTGTCATAAAATTTGGTATCAGAGCTTTGAATTCTAGGGTTCCGCTCCTCCAAACAAGCCATCATGGAATTTTTGCTCCAAATTTTTCTTTACAAACGTCCAAAAGCTGAAATTTTTATAGAGCAAAGCCGAAATCCAGAGGAACGTTGTGTGGAAATTTTAGATGTTGGTTCACAATATTTTCGGAGATATGATCTGTGGAACTTAGGGTTTTTTTAGGCTCTAGAATTTCACCTAAACCAGGTCATCAGGGTATTTTCACTATAATTTTTCTTGTACAAAGATTCAAAAGCTTAAATTTTGAAAGTGAGAAGCTGAAATGCTTAGGAACTTGCAGTAAAAATTTCATATCTTGATTCACAACAATTTTGGAGATATGATTTGTGGACGTTAGGGTTTTTTCAGGCTCCGAATTTCATCTCAAATACTTGACTATGGGAAAATCGTCATAACTCTCTTTGTGAGTCTCGGATTGGAAATCTAAAAAAAGGGGCCACAATCACATGGACTGTAGTTTTCTATGTATCAATTTCAGAGCGCAAGGAGTAAATTTTAACACGTGGAATGTCGTACAATTTTTCTCTACTGAACAAGTCCATAATTAGGTAATTGTGGGAGATTGGGCATAAATTTGTCTTGAAGAATACAAATTAGGTAAGACCCATGGAATTTGAAAGAATATTTAGAGGGCTACTTCTGGGCCAAATTTCAAATATTGAAGATTCAAAATCACAGAGATAATTCAGTTTCAATATCGAGTTCCTCAAAAGCAACAAAAGGGTTTGTATATTTTTTCCGAATTGCATAAGTCTTGTGTAAAAAATCAATTTGAATTGATTCCAAGGGAATATTGAAGCATATATATCAGTATTGGTTTCTAAAATACCAAATAAAAAGAATTCAATGCCCATTAACCCTTCAGAAGGCTCTAATATGACTCATGAAGAGGAAGAAGTTTTACATGGAATCTCAATATTACAAGAGCAAGTACACCACATTTCACTCTCATGAAGAGTAACAAAAAATGAAATAAAATTTTTCAAGAAAGGCATGGAAGCTAAGAAACATGGTTTGAAGAAAGGCATGGAAGATAAGATGGATGGTTTGAAAAATGGCATGGAAGCTAAGATGGATGATATGGAAGCTGGCATGGAAGCTAAGATGGATGAAATGGAAGCTAAGATCGATGAAAAAATGAAAGAAAACATGGAAGACATGAAGAATGATCTAAAAGAATACATCGAAGGTTTTATGACAAGGGTTATACAAAAAATGATTCCTAATGGCAAAAAGATAGTAGATTAAACTCATGATGAGAAAAAAATAAATGTTAATCGTGATTTCATAAACTCTAATTTTGGATTGAAGAACCACCATATTCCTAAGATGGATATGAGGAAATTTGATGGCGAGGATCCCGTTGTTAGACTCCTATACCAATAGGTGTCATTTTTCATGATTGTCTTGATTGAACTATGGAATATGTTCAAACCTTTTTCTTGAGCAAAGGTGTTCCATATTCTTGAAAAACCAAAAAATCAAAAAAATTTAAAAATGTAAAGAGGGTATACCCTAAAAGAAAAATCAAAGGGTAAGAAAAATAAATTGGTCAAGAAAATGAAAGAAATGAACCCCAAGCAAAAAGTAGACCAAAGAAAGTGTGCAAATCCAAATGCCACTACTATTTCATTTTTGTAATAAAGCAATTGTGTGCAGCTTGTCAAACTTTTGCCACAATTTATGAAGAGTCAAACTGTTTAAACTTGACTCATTCATGTTTCAATTTCATGTTGTAGAATAGAGCATAAATATCTGACCAAACAGTTTAATCTTGGCAGATAAGTAGATAGGTAGAGTTAATAAAAGGTGCTCAACAGTTTAATCTAAGCCCTTGGATGTAATAAGTTGAGAATTAGATAGAATGGCCATGTAAAAGAAAACAAAATTGATAAGGGTTTTCCAGTCTAACTGCACCCTAATAAAGAAGAGAAAATGGTAGTGTAAAGTAGATAGGGTAGGTAGATGGTGTTGCAAAGTTTCATGTGATGAATGATGCTGCTAAATGTGTTTAATCCTTTACTTTCATCACAAGTACTGAAGCAGAAAATACATTGGAAAATTCACAAAAAGCAAAGTCAAAATCATTAACTTCCCACATCACTTTCTCCCTAAGAATTTTACTAATTTCCCCAAAGTGCTAAGGTATTTGAAGATTAAAGGGGCTCAAGGCATTTCCTTGACTTTTGGAGGGACCGGACCCTCGGCCTAATGATCAAAAAAACCTAAGTACTTGAACTTATTTATCATTATAATCATTCACTTTTAATCTTTTCCTAAGTAAAATTATATTTTACTTGGCAAAATTATGCAAATTTCCATAATAATCCCTCAAAATTACTTGCTATTCTATGTTTAAGTGTTGAAATTGAGATGATGCAATTTACTTCAGAAATCTCCACTTTCCTAGTTGTGTAAAGTATTTTGAGTTTCCCTTGTCCCTTTGTCATATTAACATCTGATTTATTTATTAAATCCTTAATAAAAATACCTTATCCTATTGTATTTAACTCCTCCTATGTAATATCCCCAAAACCCTCTTATTATAGATTTTTAGCCAAAGTATTTAATTCCAGATGTTTGAAATAAAATCCCTCATTACAATACCCTTTGGTTAAAAACATATCCTTATAAACTATCCCCGCCCCTATGGTTAATAAATTGCATTAATTTATGACCATATAATAAAAATATTGAAAGGGTTTTAAACATATGTTTTATGTTTTAAATGGAAAAATGAATAAAACCCGAAGTTTTAATTTAAACCAAAACTTCGAAATACACCATCCATAACCCCGACCCCTATTAAACCACCGAAATTAATTAATAATCTGGATTAATTAATCGTTTAACCTCCATTCAAAACCCGCCCGAAATGATTAATTAACATTAATCACATTGAACCCCCGCTTGTTAACTCACCGCCAATTCCATGTTCCGCCAACCGTTGGATCACTCCGCTGGAGATCTACGGTCCACAAACATTACGCTAGCCATCCCTTGTACGAAGATTAACGCGCGAAATCGCGACGGTTTTCAAACAGTGCAATGGCTACGTGTCTTTTAACCAGTGGAATCGCTGCCTCCCCACAGAAAACCGCCTACTCCCGAAAGCGGTGCGGAGTTTACCGCTTACCGCCCGACCCCGGTGATGCATCCATCGTACATCAGTGACGTCATCCCATAAAAATAATAAAAATTCCCCCCCGTTTGACTTTGCCGATAAAACAAAACATTCACGTCTTTTTCATCATTTTGTACGCCAGTGGAAGAAAACGCCTTCCACGCAGAAAAATTCAAAATTCGAACTTGTGAAGTCCACTTACCTTATCCTTTCGAAGAAGATTGCAGACAAGCCTCTCAGAAGATTATCTACCTTAGCCGGCACCTATCGAAACACTGTTTTCTCCAAAAACAGGTATTTACCCTAAATTCAAACTGAACTCTGTTGAAATCTCGGCTTTCCTTTTTTCCTTCACTGAAACAGAGTTAGAATTAATTACTAGTTCATTCCATGACCCCGAGAACTGTAATTGAATTACTAAATCTGCAAATGGACCTGTTTTTGTCGTGAATTTACTCAATTCCTCACCATTAGCCAAATTTCCATTTTTCCACAAGAACCAAAATGGGAGTTCCTGTAGCCTTGAATGATGCTCCATTTTGAACCTGGTCAAAACCTCACTCCCTTGTCCATTGGGGAATTGCTTGAAAAATCTACTCGGTTGTCCCCTGAAGAGGTGATCAGAAGATCACATCCTTGGATAAATAGTCTTAATACTAGTCATAAGATTTTTTTACTCCAATATTGTTATCAAATATATTCAAACAGAGGTTAGAAAGCATAACAGCTTAAGAGTATCAGTGGTTAAAGTGTATCAGGTAAAATTCAGTGAAAGTTAAAATGAAGTTACAGAGCAGTCAAAGGTAAACAGTAAAAGTAAATACAGAAGGAAGTAAAATGGTAAAAAGAGATGAGAATAATTTCACCAATAGTGAGGTTTGTATAAAGTGAAAGTAAAACAGTCAAAAGAGCAAGAAAGTAAAATGATGAAAAAACATAACAAGAAGGAACATTTTTGTAGAAATTGCATTTTTAAAGTCATATTTTTGCAGAAACTATTGTGATCAATCCAAGATGAATTTTGAAAAACGGAAGGAGGTTTATGTTCTTAAGAGGACCATATACAAAAATATCTCTCACTTTTCTAACAGCTATTATGGTTTTGGAAATATTAAACAATGTTGGAAAGCACTTTTTGCAGAAAATTCTTGTTAAGTCATCATTTTGCAGAGAATATTGTGGCCAATCAGAAATACATCTTACAAAACTAAAGGAGGTTTTTGTTCCTAAGAGACCCATATATAAAAACCTATCTCATTGTTTTTACATTGATTTCCGACTAAGAGATACATGCACATATTTAGAGGCTATTTTTCAGACTCTGTAAAACTATGTTTTACACATCTGGTTGCAGAGCCTATTGTGCATAGTTGGAGAGGCATTTTAGGAAAGTGAAAGAGGTTTATCTCGACACAATATATATCTAAAATAACCTCTTTCACTTTTTACATATCTATTACGCATTGATAAATATAAAGGTATCATTGGACCCCAAATTTTCAGAATTGTTGGAGCAGAATTGCACAAAGAAAGGAAACAGTTAGTGACTTGGATGCCTCATCATCAACTAAAAGTTGGATAAAATTTGAATTCTCCTCTTTGTCATCACCTATCCATACAAAATAGTGCCAAATAGATGAATTAGTTTGAGTTTCCTTTACTTAAGTTCTATTTATGTAAAATAGTTGGAGAGATTTGTGAACTAATCTTGATATTTTTTCAAGATATTTTAGTTTAGAATTTGTATAAATACTTCACTCTTGGAATTAATTTGAGTGGATTCTACTACTTTGCTGTGACATTGATATTTTTGGAATAAAAGTGTTCTGTAGAAATTTATTTGTGGCTTGCTGGATTACAATTTGAAGCTCAGGACTTTTTGCAGGATTCATGTGTCGGACTGCAGTTCAATAAATCTTTCTACCGTATGTCTTAAGTTTTATATCTATTTATAATATCATTGTGTCCATTTCTGAATAGTTGACATAAAAGAATAAATCATAATTTACTTAATTGTACTCTGATTTCAGATGTGATTATTCTTAATGTTTTCTTCTAAATTGGTTATAAGCACGAATTCTTAAATGCTCTTGCTTCGCTAATTTAAACATTTTGATTACTATAATAAAGAATTCTTCACTTCTCTTTATTTGTAATCATTTCATTTCTTTCTTTTGAACATGTTGAAATATTATTAACTTCCTTTCATCCCTTCAAACCCATTCCATCCACTTTAAATTCTAAAAATTGTTCTCTGTTTGGCTATCTTGCCCTGCAAAGCTATCTTGTGTGTAGAATAGAAATCCAGTAAAGCCATCCTTTGACTCCATAGCCCAATGGCCTGAAAATATTCAACCTTGCCCTCAGTTGGCGAATTCCACCGTTTTCTAACAAACTCTTGGATTTATAACTAGCCTAAAACTTTCTAAGAACAAAGATAAATTATAAAGAGAGAGCCCTCTCTGGATGCAGATTGGCTAGATTCTGCATCTGAAGGTTGGTTTGTGGTTACCTCGGGTATACTTTCCTTTTCCACAACTTCAAGGAAAACCTGAGTGATAACATAGTGGCGACCATACTGGGGACCTGAATCATTTTAATTGTTACTATTGTTTGCTTATAAGCTACAGATAGAGCCTGAAGATCAGCCAGGTAGCCTTTGAAATGCTTTTTCTCTGCAATTGCATAGTAAATAAATGCTGCTTCAGTCTATCTCTGGTCTAGCTTATAAACTGAACTTTGGTTTCAAACTTTCAATCAGTTTCTCTAGTTCAATAATTCTTTAAGAAAATTTAAAGTCTCATATCTAAAGCCTCTTAAAGAAATCATAGAAGTTGTTTTGAAAATTCATAAAAAACCAAATAATCATAAAATACTCAAAGTTTGGTTTCCTGAAGAACTAACTTTTTCTTCAAAATTTTTTTACAGGTTCAGATCTAATCTATGATGGTGGACAGTGATCAGACACACAAAGGTTAAAATCATCCACCTGGCGACTCCAAATCAATTTCACAATCAAGACTCCACTGGAGGAATGAACCTCAAAGAACAATATGGAAAGATCAGGCTTTCAACTTGGATCTTAATCCAAGACATTATGTTCTTTCTCATTAAGAAAATTTTTCAATGTATATTGTATTTTATAGAAGATCTTATATTAGTTTTTAATTATTTTCCTTTGAAGATTGTAAGCAATAACTCTCCTAATCTCTTTGAGCAGCTTTCTTATGAATCTAATGCTGATCATTTTCCAATTAAGAAGCCTCAAATAATAAAGACTGATCTTACAATCCTTGTTCATATCCCTGTGCCATATAAAGTTACAGATAGATATAAGCCCCTTATTTTACCTCCTATACTCCATGATTTTCCTAAAAAATACTACAAGTATCTTCCTAGATTTGATGGAGAAAATGGTATCACTGCCCAAAAACATATTCAAGGTTTTGAAAATTATTTGGATTTATTTGAGATTGATGAAGATGATGTTAAAATCAGACTTTTTGCTCTTTCCTTGCAAAATAGAATAAAGAGTTGGTTCAAAAATCTGCCTAATGCTAGCATCTCAAATTTCCAACAGTTTATCAAACTTTTCCTTGATTGATGGATAGTCAAAGTTAATCATTTTGTGATCATGGAAGAATATAATCAATTAAAAAGACATCCAAATGAAACAATACAAAAATTTTCTGACAGATTTAATCAAGTTTATTATTCAATGCCAGAAAATATTAGACCTCCTCATGATTCAACTCTCTTGCATCATCCAAGTGCCTTTGATTCAGAAATAGAATTTCGATTAAGAGAAAGAAATCCAAAAACACTTGTACAGATGCTAAATATTGCAGTTGATGTGGAATTTAATCTCCAAATCAAACAGGAAAAGTTGAAAGCAGAAGAAGAGGAAAAGAAAAACATTACAGAGGTAAAACTCAGCCTTTTGGTAAGAAAACTAGATGAAATGACACAGGAGATTACTATGAAAGAAGAATTTTTTATTCAAAATCACCATGAAGAAATAGAAGAGGTTGATAGCCATGAAAAAATTCCTGCTAATTCCAATTATCATAGATCAGAAAATGAATTTACAAATCAATATGAGGAAGAGGAATCTGTTGTTCTAATGTGTATGTTTGATGACATTCCTTATTTTGATGATTTTCCTAAGTATGATCATTATGATGATAGTTATGTTCTCCAAAGTCAAGCTAACTTTACAGAGGTATCAGAAGCTAGTTTGGAGGATGAAGAAATGCAGTTTCAGCAGATTGAAGACAGTGATCAACCAATACAGATCAGCCATGAAAGTGAGGAAGGAAGAGCAGAAAATGTGGAAATAAGTGAAGATTCTTTACCTCTTTGTTTTGCTTCATTTCAGTTCATTAGAGAAAACTATCATGCCATCAATAATCAGCAATATTTAGGAATTGTGATTGACAACAAAGAAGATAATGAAACTATTGATCAAGATTTTTTAGTTTCACAATTGCAGTTATCGGTTCCCATTGAAACAAATGATCAAATGACACAAGAAAGTTCCATACCACTATTTTTTGAACCATTTCAGATTTTAAAGGAAATGTGGTATAAGATATTTAAAGAAAAGAATGGGAAACTTGTTGAATTTTATGAAGTCCCATGGAATTTTATATGTCATAGGTTCCAACAATTTTCCCAAGATTTTCAGGATCCAATAGCAGATATGTTGAATATTGAAGGCATTCAAAGAATTCCTCTATTAACTAACTATGATTTTCAAAATCAAGATGATAAAGGATTCAACACTCAAACATTACAATCAATAGGAATATCATCACAAATCTTATCTGAAAGTTTACAGGGAGATAAAGATGAAAATAGCATTTCATATTCATGGTATGGAGGCCATCTAGAACAGATGTACAGTTGTTCAGATTAGTTAAACATCAGTGTATATATTTTGGAAGATCCTTTTGTACAGTTTCTAGAGTCAAAAAAGGAAATCAAGTGTTTCCTTATCCTCTCATTTGTTGACAAGTTTCTAATAGGTTGCAGAAGTACAATTTTGATAATCAACAAGAAAATGCAACAAAATATATCAAAGTACATAATGCTTGAATGGTTGCATTGGCTATTTGATTTTACCTAAATAACAGTTTAACAGTAGACTGAGTAGGTAGATGAGTGCCAATAAGCTCAGAATTTTGAGCATTTTTTTAGTTTTTCAATTTTCAGCTAGTTTTTCATTAAGTTGGTTTGAAAATTTTTGTGTGTTGTTTTAGTTTTAGATCAGATTTCAGGTTGCAGAAAAAGGACTATATTCAATTCAAGATTTTCAACCACAACAAATTCATGTTTGGGATTGGAACAAGGCAGAAAATTCCTAACTGGACAACAAAGTTTTAAGTTTTGAGTGGATAGTAACTTACTGGAGTTGAAGCCCGAAGTGAAGGCCCTAAGCTTCAGAAGTTTTAATATCATATATACAATAAAGCTACCAGAAGAAGGAGATTACATGGTTTAGTTTGAAGACATCTTGAGGCAACTGACCTGTTGTTCTTCACTTTTCACAAGGAAAGCCATGCCCAAGTGGAGCCAGTGTTAGACTCCTATACCAATAGGTGTCATTTTTCATGATTGTCTTGATTGAACTATGGAATATGTTCAAACCTTTTTCTTGAGAAAAGGTGTTCCATATTCTTCAAAAACCAAAAAATCAAAAAAATTAAAAATGTAAAGAGGGTATACCCTAAAAGAAAAATCAAAGGGTAAGAAAAATAAATTGGTCAAGAAAATGAAAGAAATGAACCCAAAGCAAAAAATAGACCAAGGAAAGTGTGCAAATACAAATTCCACTACTATTTCATTCTTGTAATAAAGCAATTGTGTGCATCTTGTCAAACTTTTGCCATAATTTATGAAGAGTCAAACTGTTTAAACTTGACTCATTCATGTTTCAATTTCATGTTGTAGAATAGAGAATAAATATCTGACCAAACAGTTTAATCTTGGCAGATAAGTAGATAGGTAGAGTTAATAAAAGGTGCTCAATAGTTTAATCTGAGCCCTTGGATGTAATAAGTTGAGAATTAGATAGAATTTCCATGTAAAAGAAAACAAAATTGATAAGGGTTTGCCAGTCTAAGTGCACCCTAATAAAGAAGAGAAAATGGTAGTGTAAAGTAGATAGGGTAGGTAGATTGTGTTGCAAAGTTTCATGTGATGAATGATGCTGCTAAATGTGTTTAATCCTTTACTTTCATCACAAGTACTGAAGAAGAAAATACATTGGAAAATTCACAAAAAGAAAAGTCAAAATCATTAACTTCCCACATAACTTTCTCCCTAAGAGTTTTACTAATTTCCCCAAAGTGCTAAGGTATTTGAAGATCAAAGGGGCTCAAGGCATTTCCTTGACTTTTAGAGGGACCGGACCCTCGTCCTAATGATCAAAAAAACCTAAGTACTTGAAGTTATTTATCATTATAATCATTCACTTTTAATCTTTTCCTAAGTAAAATTATATTTTACTTAGCAAAATCATGCAAATTTCCATAATAATCCCTCAAAATTACTTGCTATTCTATGTTTAAGTGTTGAAATTGAGATGATGCAATTTACTTCAGAAATCTCCACTTTCCTAGTTGTGTAAAGTATTTTGAGTTTCCCTTGTCCCATTTTCATATTAACAACTGATTTATTTATTAAATCCTTAATAAAAATACCTTATCCTATTGTATTTAACTCCTCCTATGTAATATCCCCAAAACCCTCTTATTATAGATTTTTAGCCAAAGTATTTAATTCCATATGTTTGAAATAAAATCCCTCATTACAATACCCTTTGGTTAAAAACATATCTTTATAAACTATTCCCGCCCCTATAGTTAATAAATTGCATTAATTTATTACCATATAATAAAAATATTGAAAGGGTTTTAAACATATGTTTTATGTTTTAAACAGAAAAATGAATAAAACCTGAAGTTTTAATTTAAACCAAAACTTTGAAATACACGATCCGTAACCCCGACCCCTATTAAACCACCGAAGTTAATTAATCATCTGGATTAATTATTCGTTTAACCTCCATTCAAAACCCGCATGAAATGATTAATTAACATTAATCACATTGAACCCCCGCTTGTTAACTCACCACCAATTCCATGTTCCGCCAACCGTTGGATCACTCCTCTGGAAATCTACGGTCCACAAACATTCTGCTAGCCATCCCTTGTACGAAGTTTAACACGCGAAATCGCAACGGTTTTCAAACAGTGCAATGGCTACGTGTCATTTAACCAATGGAATCGCTGCCTCCCCGCGGAGAACCGCCTGCTCCCAAAAGTGGTGCGGAATTTACCGCTTACCGCCCGACCCCGGTGATGCATCCATCGTACATCAATGATGTCATCCCATAAAAATAATAAAAATTCCCCCCCGTTTGACTTTGCCGATAAAACAAAACATTCACGTCTTTTTCATCATTTTGTACGCTAGTGAAAGAAAACGCCTTCCATGCAGAAAAATTCAAAATTCGAACTTGTGAAGTCCACTTACCTTATCCTTTCGAAGAAGATTGCAGACAAGCCTCTCAGAAGATTATCTACCTTAGCCGGCACCTATCCAAAGGCTGTTTTCTCCAAAAATAGGTATTTACCCTAAATTCAAACTGAACTCTGTTGAAATCTCGGCTTTCCTTTTTTCCTTCACTGAAACAGAGTTATAATTAATTACTAGTTCATTCCGTGACCCCGAGAACTGTAATTGAATTACTAAATCTGCAAATGGACTTGTTTTTCCCGTGAATTTACTCAATTCCTCACCATTAGCCAAATTTCCATTTTTCCACAAGAACCAAAATGGGAGTTCCTGTAGCCTTGAATGATGCTCCATTTTGAACCTAGTCAAAACCTCACTCCCTTGTCCATTGGGGAATTGCTTGAAAAATCTACTCGGTTGTCCCCTGAAGAGGTGATCAGAAGATCACATCCTTGGATAAACAGTATTAATACTAGTCATAATATTTTTTTACTCCAAGATTTTTATCAAATCTATTCAAACAGAGGTTAGAAAGCATAGCAGCTTAAGAGTATCAGTGGTTAAAGTGTATCAGGTAAAAGTCAGTGAAAGTTAAAATGAAGTTACAGAGCAGTCAAAGGTAAACAATAAAAGTAAATACATAAGGCAGTAAAATGGTAAAAATAGATGAGAATAATTTCACCAATAGTGAGGTTTGTCTAAAGTGAAAGTGAAACAGTCAAAAGAGCAAGAAAGTAAAAAGATGAAAAAACATAACAAGAAGGAACATTTTTGCAGAAATTGCATTTTTAAAGTCATATTTTTGCAGAAACTATTGTGATCAATCCAAGATGAATTTTGAAAAAATGAAGGATTTTTATGTTCTTAAGAGGACCATCTACAAAAACCTCTCTCACTTTTCTAACAACTATTATGGTTTTGGAAATATTAAACAATGTTGGAAAGTACTATTTGCAGAAACTTCCTGTTAAGTAATCATTTGGCAGAGAATATTGTGGCCAATCAGAAATACATCTTACAAAAATGAAGGAGGTTTTTGTTCCTAAGAGACCCATATACAAAAACCTATCTCATTTTTTGGACATTGATTTCCGACTAAGAGATAGATGCACATATTTAGAGGCTATTTTTCAGACTTTGTAAAACTATGTTTTACACATCTTTTTGCAGAGCCTATTGTGCACAGTTGGAGAGGAATTTTAGGACAGTGAAAGAGGTTTATCTCACCAACATATCTATTTACAATAACCTCTTTCACTTTTTACATATATATTACGGATTGAGAAATATAAAGGTATCATTGGACCCCAAATTTGCAGAATTGTTGGAGCAGAATTGCACAAAGAAAGGAAGCAATTAGTGACTTGGATGCCTCATCATCAACTAAGAGTTGGATAAAATTCGAATTCTCCTCTTTTTAATCACCTATCCATAGAGAATAGTGCCAAATATATGAATTAATTTGAGTTTCCTTTACTTAAGTTCTATTTATGTAAAATAGTTGGAGAGATTTGTGAACTAATCTTGATATTTTTTCAAGATATTTTAGTTTAGAATTTGTATAAATACTTCACTCTTGGAATTAATTTGGGTGGATTCTACTACTTTGCTGTGACATTAATATTTTTGGAATAAAAGTGTTTTGGAGAAATTTATTTGTGGCTTGCTGGATGACAATTTGAAGCTCGGGACTTTTTGCAGGATTCATGTGTCGGACTGCAGTTCAATAAGTATTTCTACCCTATGTCTTAAGTTTTATATCTGTTTATAATATCATTGTGTCCATTTCTGAATAGTTGACATAAAATAATAAATCAGAATTTACTTAATTTTACTCTGATTTCAGATGTGATTATTCTTAATGTTTTCTTCTAAATTGGTTATAAGCATGAATTCTTAAATGCTCTTTCTTCGCTAATTTAAACATTTTGATTACTATAATAAAGAATTCTTCACTGCTCTTTATTTGTAATCATTTCATTTCTTTGTTTTGAACATGTTGAAATATTCTTAACTTCCTTTCATCCCTTCAAACCCATTCCATCCACTTTAAATTCTAAAAATTGTTCTCTGTTTGGCTATCTTGCCCTGCAAATCCATCTTGTGTGTAGAATAGAAATTCAGTAAAGCCATCCTTTGAATCCATAGCCCAATGGCCTGAAAATATTCAACCTTGCCTTTAGTTGGCGAATTCCACCATTTTCAAACAAACTCTTGGATTTATAACTAGCCTAAAACTTTCTAAGAACAAAGATAAATTATAAAGAGACAGCCCTCTCTGGATGCAGATTGGCTAGATTCTGCATCTGAAGGTTGGTTTGTGGTTACCTCGGGTATACTTTCCTTTTCCACAACTTCAAGGAAAACCCGAGTGATAACACCCGTAACATGAATACTACAGATGGAGCAGTTTTTTGATCTCAATAATGTGCAAAACACAAAAAAGGTATGCATTGCAACTTTACATTTAGAAAAAAATACATCTGTATGGTATCGATGGATTCTCTCCCATAAAAAAATTGTCACTTGGTCATTTTTTACAGAGGAAATGATAGCACATTATGAGGATACAAAGAGAACCACCTTCTTTAGCCAATTGATAAATCTAAAAAAAAAGAGTTCAGTGGTGGAGCAGATTTAGGACTTTCAAAAATTGAATATAAGGGTAACTAATATTCCAGAGGAACACAAGGTTGATGTATTGATAGGGACTTTAAAGGATAACATCCAACATGAAGTTTTCATTTGGGGACGTGATTCATTGGAGAAGGCATTCGGGATGGCAAGAAAAATTGAATGTAAAGTTATGGTGACAAGGAAGCCTACCGCTCACATCTATAAATATGTAAGTGTTTCTACTCCTAGACTTCCACAACCTACAAGGTTGACACCACAATAATTGGAAGAATAAAGAACAAAAGGGCTTTGCTACAATTGTGATAGAAAATACACTTAAGGTCATAAGTGGGCCGAGAAGAAATTATTTTACATAGATTGTGAAGAGGATGAAGGAAATGAGCAAGAGACTTAAAAATAAGAGTATATACACCAGTATACACCAGGAACCAACCCTAGAAGAAGAAGAAATGAATCTAACCATATCATGTAATGCATTGGCAGGAATTATCACTCTTCAATCTCTCAAGATAGAAGGGCATATCAAGAAGAAAAATCTAATCGTGTTGATTGATTCAGGTAGTACCCATAATTTTATTCATTGTAAGGTAGCCAAGGAATTGAATTGTTTCCTATACCCAACACCAGAATGTCAAGCGATGCCTGTAAATGGAGAAACTATAAATTTCTCTGGAAAATGCCACAATATCAAGTTACCAATGGGGTATTATTTATTTAATAGTCCAATGTTTTCCATTCCAATGAGAAGTGTTGATGTTGTACTAGGAGTACAATGGTTACAATCTTTGGGGATGGTATCTTTTAATTTTCAAGAAATTTTCTTGAAATATTTTTCAGAGGGAAAGGAAATCAAATTACGGGGTATCGTAAGGAAGCCATGAAAGATAATAATCTCTAATTTCATGACAAAGCTTCTAAATAAAGAACAATGAGGAGTAATTGCACAGTTATTCTTACTAGAAGTTCCAAGATCAAAATCATATATTTCTCGAGGCCTCCAACAAGTCTTGGACAATCATTCCAAGGTGTTTGAAACTCCCAAAGGACTCCCACCTATTCATGATCATGATCATGCTATTCATTTTATTCTAGGAAGTGTTCCTCCAAACATCAGGCCTTACAAATATCCTGATGTCCAAAAGAGTGAAATTTAATGTATGATTACAGAAATGTTAGAGGCTGTTATAATTCAACCTAGTTAAATTTCTTTCTCTGCTATAGTAGTATTGGTGCACAAGAAGGATGGATCATGGCACATGTTCCTGGATTATAGGGAGCTCAATAAGCTCACTATTAAAGATAAGTTCCCCATTCCCATGATTAATGAATTATTGGATGAATTACATGGAGCAATTTATTTTACCAAATTGGAACTTACTTCAATATATCATCAAATTAGAATGAAGACTGAAGATATTCCGAAAAAATCATTTTGAACTCATGAGGGTCATTATGAACTTTTGTTCATGCATTTTGGCCTTACAAATTCACCTTCTACATTTCAAGGGTTCATGAATTCCATTTTCAAACTCTCCCTCAGAAAATTTATTCTAGTATTTTTTGATGACATACTAATCTACAACAAGTGATGGAAGGATCATGTTCAACATGTTCACAGGGTGCTCAAAATATTGGAGGAGAAACAATTATATGAAAAAACATCCAAATGTTTCTTTGGAGTACAAGAGGTGGAATATCTGGGTCATATTGTATCTCACGAGGGTGTTAAGGTAGACCCTAACAAAATTAAAGCCATTAAGGAATGGAGAGTCCCCACAACCGTAAAGTAGTTGTGAGGATTTCTCGGGTTAACAAGGTATTATCACAAGCTTGTTAAGAATTATGGGAAAGTAGTAGCACCTCTAATAACATTATTGAAGAAAGATGCATTTTCATGGACTCCTGAAGCAACTAAGTCCTTTGAACATCTTAAAGAGGCAATGCGCCTAGCACCAGTCTTAGCTACATAGGACTTCACAAAAGAATTTATTGTGGAATGTGATGCCTTGGGAAATGGAATTGGTGTTGTTTTAATGAAAGAAGGAAGACCCATTGCTTTTGAAAGTCATCCAATCAAAGGAAATTATTTACAAAAATCTATTTATGAGAAAGAAATGTTGGTAATACTACATGCACGAATGAAATGGTGACCTTTCCTAATGGGAAGACACTTCAAGGTAAAAACTGATCATGATAGTCTTAAACACTTTTTGGGAAAAAAATCATATTTAGAAGAGAAAAAAAAATGGATCACAAAGATGTTGGGTTATGACTTTGAAATCATCTACAAAAAAGGAAGCTAAATTTTGTTGTAGATGCACTCTCAAGAAAGGATGAAGAGGTGGAAGCATTATGCCATTTCTATTATCCAGCAAGATTGGATAACCAAAGAAATGGATGAATGGAAGAAAAAGGAAGAAGTGTGGACACTCATTCAAAAGTTTCAGCAAGATCCTAGTACAGATGATACATTTAGTTGGAAAAATGATGCCTTATGGTATAAAGATTTCTTATATTTTGTAAGAATTCCCAACTAAAATAGAAGATTATTTTGGAATTGCACACTTCTCCTTTAGGAGGACACTCAGGATTTTTAAAAACTTACCAAAGGGTGAAGAAAGTATTTTTTTTGGGATGGCCTTAAATCTGATATTCAAAATTCTATGGCGGAATGTTTAGTTTGTGAGCAAAATAAAGTTGAGACAATTAATACCTCAGGCCTTCTACAACCTTTATCCATTCCAAGCTAATGTTGGGAGGAGATTTGAATGGATTTTATCACAGGTTTACCTAAGTCCAAGGGAAAGAGTGTCATCATGGTGGAAGTTGATAGACTTACCAAGTATGCACACTTTTGTGCATTATCTCATCCATTTAATGCAAGTACAATTTCTATTGCATTTATGGAAACAATTCAAAAGCTACATGGAGACCCAAATATTATTGTAAGTGAGAAAGATCCCATTTTTAATAGAAATTTTTGGATGGAATTATTTTCTTGTTTGGGTACTCAACTAGCTTATAGCTCATCTTATCATCCTCAATCCGATGATCAAACCGAGATAGTGAATAAATTTTTGGAAGGATATCTTCGTTGTTTTATATGTGATAAGCAAACGCAATGGGTCAAGTGGTTCCATCTCAATGAATTGTGGTATAACACTTCCCTCCATACTGCAGCAAAAATGACCCTATTTATGGCACTTTATGGCTATCATCCACCGTCCATCACATCTTCTTTAATAGAAAATTCTAAGGTTAACGGAGTGGAATATCACATCGAGAATCAACAAAAATCTCTCCAACTCTTAAAGGATAACTTAAATTTGGTACAAAATCGAATGAAAGAACAGGAAGATCAACATCACAACGAGAGAATTTTTGATGTAGGAAACTGGGTATTTTTACAGCTATAACCATACAAAAAAAATGTCCCTCAATAAAGCTAAGAAAGATAATAAATTATCACCAATATACTATGGTCCTTACAAGGTGTTGCAAAATATTGGTACTATGGCATACAAATTGGAGCTTCCTGCTTCTTCGCGAGTGTATCCAGTTTTCCATTTTTCATGCTTAAAGATGGTTATAGGGGACAAAATTATAGTTTAAAAAATATTTCCAAAACTTGATGGGGAATTAAAAATCATATTGGAACCTGAATCAGTCACAGAAATAAGAACTTGAGAGCTACGAAATAGATCAATTTCAAATTATCTCATCAAATGGAAGAAATTATCCACCGAATATTCTACATGGGAGGATGAGAATTTTATATAGAAGCATCCATAGCTACTCAAGCATTTAGGAAAACACTTTTTGAAAGAGAGGGGCATGTTAGGTCCATATATTACTATTATAGTCCCTTATTGTTGTTAGTATAACCTCCTTATTGTTATTGTTGTACCCCTGTAACCACAATATTGTTATTATTGTGCCCTTGTATTATTACTATTAGGTCGACTAGGATTGTATTGTGACCACATGGACTCTTATATCTAGAAGGATGTATTTTCATTTGTATCATCCAAGAATTATTCATTTATGTAATGTAAAGGAGGTTTCCCCCTCTAAGTGGCTTATTTCTAAGGCGTTGATCTCTCTTTTCTTCTATTTTGGAGCTGGTTTCATAACACATGGCGTGGTGACAAAAGAAAGCTCCATCTAAGAATGAAAAGGGACTAATGTTGGGTAAATGACACACAAATATGGGTGAGAATCCTTTTCCTTAAAAAAAATGTACACTTTCCAAAAGAATGTAAAATTTTTTTGGGATGTAGAAACACAAAGACGAGTTCCCATCAAAAATTGTGGTCTACGTAATGATGCATGTCTGTTTTTTTTGTGAGATTCGGGGACCCTTTTTTTGTCTCAGTGTGACGGTGACAAGGTAGATGGGGTGAAAAAAATGGGCTATTGCCATATGGAGGGGTGATAGCCCAAATGTAGAATGCAGGGGTGCATTCGATTCAATCCGAAATAGAATAAATATGGTGGCTCAGGAGTAGGGTTGGTAAGAAATAAGTAAAGAAGAGGAGAATGAGTCTGATTCTCAAGACATGTGTATGAGTTTCCTCCTAGGCCCGTGGTAATTACCATAGATTGAAATAGTATAAATTGAACTATAAAATGAGGTGATCCATGTGTGGTAAGTGCTATCGACATGGATGTTTTCCATGGGTAGGTGGAAGTTGTTAGTAAATGTCATCAAGATGATGGACCCTTTGGGTTATTTCAGAGAAATGATGTGAGGATATGCAAAGCTTTGAAAGAAGCCTATCATGTTCAGTGGATAATGACACGTTCACTTTCAATCGTCAATAGGGTATTTATTTTTTTGAGAAACTACGGGGAACTTGCAACTTTAACAACCAACACCCCAAGTGAAAACATCTTGATGAAATCATGAGTAAAATGAAATTTACTAAACAATATGACTGAAAAAAAATGGAAAGGTGCCCCTGGCTGGTACTTTGAAACATGAAATGGGCCCAAATATAAGTATGATATTGATAATAAAAATAAAATAGGGAATGATTAAATGGCCCTTAAAAGGGTTGACTCTAATACCTTGTTCACAAATGATGAAACTGAGTAGTCATCATGTGTTAACGCAAAATACACTCTTGAGAGGATTGAAGTGTAGGTTGTATTTCCAAAATCTCTGGAAGACCGGGTGGAAATCCCCCAAATGGTCTTAGAATTTTTTGGATTTCACTGTCAGGGCATCCAAATAGGCCAATATAAGATGATCCAAGTCATGGAATATGTGGTTCATAGCCCATTGAAAGGTGGAACCAACATTTTTTAAGGACAAACTGCATGAATTAATAGGTGAATGTGCCCCATGGGGTCATGAATGTTATTTTATACTGATTAGTATGGCGTATCCGAATCTAGTTAGACCTGGAGAATCTGTCCATGAAGGATAAGGATTTATGTACAATGCATGCATCAATTATTTAATCGATGAAGTGTGTAGGATAATTATCTTTGAGACATTTCTTGTTGATATTTCTAGAATCGGCACAAAATCAAATGGTGCCCTCCTTCTTCATGATGGGCACAAAATTAGAAACCAAATAGGTGTAAATTGTAGGGTAGATGAAACTAACCTTATGAATCTTATTAATTTCCTCTTCAATCACTTCTACTTTGGAGGCATGGAGTTGACATTGCTTTTTCATAACATGGTGGGCATCAGGTTGTGTGTTCATATGGTTATCCACTATCATAGGACTACCTATAATTTCTAACTAATAGGATGAAAATATGTCTCCATACTCTTGAAATAGGGCTTTATAAGAAGCCACCTTGTTTGAGGAGCATTTTTACCCTCAACGATATTTCTTAAACTATGTCAAGCTTGGTGGAAATATCTACCTTGATAGTAGGTGATATATTGAACATATTCCCTTCCTCAAATGCATCTGGAGTAGGGATGTGATTTTTGAACCAATCTACCTGTCCTAGGGGTAGGAATTCCTTTGTCTCTAGTATGAAAATATTGTGGCCTGATACTTCAGTAGGTGAGAATTCTTTCTTTGCTAAAAAGAAAGAGTGGTGATGAATATCATCCCAAGGGCACTCTACTTCTGTCATAGCCTCAAAAGCATCTTCATATGAGTGAAAAATATAGTCTAATGGAAATGTAGGTTGCGAGAGGTCATGACGATAGGATAGGGACCTAACGGTGTGGGTTGATGAAAAATAAATGGAATTTTTAGTCACTACTATAGAACCCAATAGTGTTGACAATGTGTATATGCTATGGGTTTGCAGATTCAGGGTTCGTACTGCCTTTGAGGTTTGTGTAACAGTATCGAAACCAAAAAATTATGAGAAGAATACATGAATCATGGTTTCTAGGGTCGAGGAAATTAAAAGTATGTGGTGTTTTGTGCTGTCAATAGCAAGCAGTGGGAGAATTTCATGATGGTGGATTGATGGTGAGTGGGAGAAGGTTCTCAAGATAATGTTGGTGTACTAAGAGCCAAGGCATCATCATCTATCAGATGAGTGGGTTCATGGATTTCCTGAACTAGGTGGTGCCATATGTTAAGTTGTCCAAATGTTCACAACATAAGACATGTCTCTATATTATGAAAGTTATTGATAAAAATATTGCAAGGATGAACTGCAAGCAATGCAAGTTCTCTATTGATGTAATAAATGGTGTGTGTATAAAATTTTATCACGATTTGTGACAATGACACATGGTTGACGTCATGAGGTGGTACTTTTAAGGATTTGGGTCACCTTTTGGTCTTAACATCAGTGATGTGGGGAGGATTTGTGATCTTGACATTAGTTTGACACAACGATGTTCTTGCTCCTCAAAATAATGGGAGGTATTAACAGTTACATGAATTATGCACTTGGAGAAAAATGAGACAATGATTTTCCATGCATCTAGACTGGTGTGAGAAAGTCATGGAATGTGTACCAATAAGAGAAAAACATCCCTGGTTTTTCTCAATTCTAAGCATTGATTAATTTAGTGGCCTAGTCTATCGCATAGGGAACATTAGTGGGAAGGATTTGGCCACAGTGTCTTAGGCATATTTTCCATCCTTCTCGGTACAGATAATGGGTGATAGGTAGAATGAAAATTGGTGCATGGGTTAATTTGGTGTGAAGCTTCCTCCTCAAATACACAGTAAACAGTTTTTGACCCATCATCCACCACTAGTGCAGTGGGAAGCAATTACGTCACATTATTGGTTTGAGTGATTTCTCTAAATGCATCTTGATAATGAAGAATTTTAAGAAAATTATGTACGTAATTTTTGTACTCTATTAATATAGCACATGCATGGTTGGTGTGTAATTATTGATAACGTGGTGGTGTTGTTGAACCCTTAGTTAAATTGAGAGGGGGGTGAATGAGTTTAACATATTCATGGACTTTTAAAACTTTCTTTTAAACTTGTTTACACCTTCATTTCTTGATCAAATTAATATGTGAGAAATCTTAATATGTGAGCAACAAGTATTAAGTAGACTAGATACACCATATCAACAAATAAACATCATGCAAATAGAGAACATATATAAGTGGAAACCCTTAAGGGATAAAATGAAATCTTATTATTGTTGTGATGCAAAGGCAAGCTCCAACTCCCTCTCACCACTGATTTTCTATAGGCTCCAACCTACAGGAGGCTCCTACCTCAATTCTGCAAGGTACAACTTGAAAGGAAGCTCCAACTCCCATCTATTTTTTGCAGGCTGCAACCTATAGGAAGCTCCTACCTCAGCCAGCTACAACTGAAATCTATAAAGCTACAACTTGATATGGAAGCACCAACTTCCTCTATTTTCTGTAGGCTACAACCTACAAGAGGCTCCTACCTCAGTCAGCTACAACTAATATCTATCGAGCTACAACTTGATATGGAAGCACCAACTTCCTCACACTACAATGAAAACACATGTTGATTTACCTGGATATCAACTCTGTTATGTTCCTTCATCATTGCTATCCACTAGCCTTAATATCTGCCTTATATCATCTCTGAATCTTCACAGCTTCTCCATCTGCTCCTCCTTCTTCTTATCCTTTCTGCCTCATTTCTCCATTCTCTTCCCTCTTGCAGCTTTCTTATATTCTTCTTCTCTCTTCCATTCTGCAACTTTCTAACAATCTTCAACTCTGTTCAATTCTGGTGCACACTCTCTCTTTCTCTCTCTCTATTTTCGTAACCTTATCTCCATGCATATTACCTGTTTTATACAAATAACTTCATGACTATTTGCATTCTACTAGGAATTCGAAATGAACAGCCATGACTCTTTGCCTTCCACCTTCTCGTTTTCTTTCCTAGAAAATTAGGAAAAATGTATACATTTCAATATTACAGAGGGGTATTTCTTTACCTATGGAGACTTTCCTTTGCATCACACATAATAAAAATAATTTTAAATCATTTACATTCACATTTAGAGTTACGTAAATCAATTTCACTCGGCCCTTTTTCTGGCCCTTGGCTTGCTGTCCATTTTTCTTTTCTGCTGCTGTCATGTAACACTTTTTCATACTCTCCTACTCTCTATGCATGTACCCCTGCCAGACCCACATTTTCATTCCCGTGCATGTGAAAATTCATCTCCAATTTATGTGCTCTATACAAATTCTAATCTGGGCAATTTCAATATGTTATTTTCTGAATTGGCAATTTTAAATTACTGTAGGCGGAAGCTTCTTTCATCTATGGTTATGAAACCACACATATGATAAAATTCATATTTCAAATATGCATATACAATTAAATCGAAACTCTAACCCTCAGTCAATACACATATGAAAATTCGAATCAAATTTCGACCTTTATAATAAAATGCATTCTATAGTGGCCGCTTTATGGAATGGATACTCATATAGGTATAAACTCCACATCATAAACCTTTACGGTTTCAACTCACCTTCTTATCATTGATCAAATGTGTGCAACATCCTTGTGGTTATAAATCCTTGAATTCAAATTCATTGAAAACCCCAACTCAAAATCCTTCGGATCTACAATACTTTAGCATATGAATGGAGATTAAACTTTCGTCCTCGGTTCAAATCACTTACTTAATTACCAACCTTAAGCTTATAACATTTAACCCCATTTAACTCTAAGAATAAGAGTTTTTTGTTAGGTTGGATTCTTATGGGCCCCGCACATACAATATTCAATGTACCCAAAACATATCTTTGCACCCACACATATATGAATATATGTATCAATATTTTACAGCCCAAGGCAGATATCCAACTCACTTAAACATTGGAATTAAACCAAAGGGTGACTTTAGTTTAAAATCCAAGGCACTAGAAAATACCTTATATTGTCCATAGCTTATCAATTCACGCATAATCAATTCTTCTATGTGCTCACCATCCATCAATACACATTGGCCATATTAATGCTCTAAACTTGCTTTTAAACCTAAATATCAACATAATGATCAGATTTTGGGTCGGCCCCACAGCATATATAACTTAACATCCTATCTTCCCATCGAATAGAGGATGCACTCCCTCAACCTTATCTTACCAAATCCTCGGCCATCATACGGCAAAATTGTGTGCTCTTTAATGTCCCTTATCAATCGTTAACACCTCTGCAACTTATGTATACAAACGTCATTGATCTTTGATGTAACCCAATTGAACGAAGATCACATTTTTTAAACATGGAACTTTAACTTGAAAAAAAAGTGTGAAATAGGTGGTAATTGAATAGCACCATCAACCATGTGTCAAGAGCCTAATATTATCATGTTCCAAAAGGATAAAACCACTTAGCATGTTTTGGTCACGCGAAACCTGTCTATGGTTTTGTAAAACCCACCTTCATGTTCATGGTTCCACCTTCTATTAGACACACTGTTCCATTAACCAGTTCTGCTTCACTCCTTCATAGTTCTAGCCACTACCACTGTTCAATGAACTATCCAATCTTCAAGCCCAATTCTTCAGCGCCGTTATTTGTGTAAGCTACGCTTTCAGCTTCACATCCTTAACTCGGATTCTAAATATGATCCAACGCCTCTTTCCTTCACTCAAGGATCCACAACACTTGCCCTGCTTCATTCCATTTGTTTATACAAATCTATGAAATGAGATTTGACCCTATTCAATTTTCGATTGCGTCTTCACAACCATTTGGTTCTATATGTGCTAGCGCCTCATTATTCCAATTGTTGTTTGTTCACAAACCATTCTTTGTGCCTTATGAAGCTCCATTGGCTTCATATTGTTCTACGCATTCCAAGAATCCATACTTCATTCCAAAAGCACTCGTGGGTGAATTCACCATTCTAGATAAACTTTTAAAGACCTCTACTCCATCGTTTTATTGTCTAATCGCTTCAGTTAAGGTCCGAACAACCCCAATATCAAGTTCTATAAAATAAAACCTTGAAAGCTAAATTTTCAAAAGTTGGGTCTTGTGAGAGGAAAGGAGCTCATTCCGTATTGTATCTAATAACCTCTTTCTGCTACTACAGTGCAAATGATCATTGACTTTGTTCTTCTCATTCTCCAAAATCTCTTCGGCCTTTATCAAATATTCTTGAGAAGAAAGCTCTGAGATCCAGATTTTAGCCTTTCTGGAATAGTAACTTCATGTATTTTGCAACAGGGGTTGTTCAAAGTCACTCTTATACAAATCTAGGTCAGCCTCCACAAAAAAAAAAATTCAATAGAGCTTTGTCAATTTTCTCTCCATCGCGCTCTCGATTAATGAGATTAATCACCACAATATTCACAATAATGTTCATTGTAGGATATGCCTGCTCACAATAGGCATGCTCTCTGTTTAATGATGGCAAAAAGCTTCGTAGTGATGTATGCTAGAAAAAACCTGTGCCCCTCTTCTCTACCTCAATTTTCTACCTTTGCTTCCTTTGCTCCTTGTCTGTTCCCTTTGCCTTATTGCTGGTTCTTCTTTGTGATATTTCAGGTGCAGCTCCTTTCTTCTCCTTTTCCATCAATGAAAATATTTTTAAAAGTATCCTCCATTGGCATTGATGGCAATACTTTAATACTCTTCTTTTTCTTGCTTTTCCTCCCCCTTTGACATCAATGGAAAAGGGTTGCACATTTCCTAGTGTACTTTCTATCTTTGCATTTCCTCTCTTTGAGTTGTGTTTAGGACCTTCTTTTCACTTTATACCTTGCTACTCTAGACTGGTGTACACGAGTTGTTGAGAGAACACTTTTGAGAATTATTGAACTTGTATATACACAGTAGGTTGATACCATCACAAAGCACAGACTCCTTGCACTTGTATTGAGTGTAGGTGATGATAGAGAAACCATTTAAAATCAGACTTATATAATCAGAGATGCATCACTGGACCAAAACTAAAATACTGAGGATGCTTCAAATATACTTCAGTCTCTAGTATGATCTTCATTAGAAATGCATATTTGTTGAGGAAGATTGTAGATGGAATATGTCTTCTACTACAATACACATCTGCACTACAACATTTGTTCAATTATGATGATGCCAATATATCTTTTATAGTTGTGGTTCACTTTTCCTGCCTGTTGGTTGTGATATGAGTTAGGATGCTGACAAGGATATTACACTTAATAGTTGAAAGGTCCTTGTTACTGATGTGAACAATGAATCAACCCAGAGCTCACAACTTATTGTGAGATTAGACGATATCTTTCAATCTAAGAGACCAAATGACTTTACTGATTGCACAATGTACTTTCAAAACAAACCCTTGAGGCTAGATACATTCAATGTGTTGGTAAGTCTCACTTATCAACCATGAAATTTTATTTATGACATAAGGGGTTATGTATGTCAATGATCAATCCCTCTTTAAAGGTGAAATACCAGCAAATCCTTTCTGCTGAAGTATGTTTTTGATGAATCAATAATAGACTTTTGAACTTCAACTGACACAACTAATCCTTCATACTTTCGATACTTTAACTGTTCTATCATGATGATCTTCAGCAAAACATCTTTAAGTTGTTTAATTGAAATCTTAGCAAACAGACTTCACATAGTTTTATGAATGATCATAAGGAAGAGGCCTTGAAGATATATATGTACTGACTTTAGGAAGGCATGCAGTTATGTTTGAAGTAGATATTGCTTCAATGCTCAATATAATTCTTCAAATGTAAACAAAATAATGATCCTTTAGCACTGTTATTGGCATTTTCATGCTTTAATAATGAAAATAACGCTGGGAATACTACCTTGATGTACTTTTTCCATAATCCTTTGATCTTGAGGACCTATACCATACCAATGCTCCACTGATAACACTTGGTATTCTGTTGATAGGCATGTTGCTCATACCAAATACCAATTGATACTACTTTGATAAATCATGCAGATATTTCACTTTAGCTTGCACATGAACCCATAGTTAAGACAACCTTCATAGTTTCTACTACTGAGATCTCCACTGTTCTCAACAAAAATCATCAATATACTGAATCTGATCTTTGCATCATTAACCTTTTTCTTACTCTATCATTCTGATTTAAAAGAATGTCACTGCATTTTCCTTTCTAGGACTTCTCCAGAATCATTGTTTCTTTATATACAATTCAATTGTTCTAACATAATGATCTTCGGGAAGACATCTTCAATTTCTATACTAGGAACCTTAATGGGCTAATCCCCCAGAGATTTATCACTCACTTAACTGCATTCCCCAGAGGGGACTTTCATAGATGAATGATGTAATGAAATAATGATGATAGGCACTTCTCTTACTCATCCTTCTTAATGCGATTCATTGTTAATTCTAGCATTATGATGCAAAATGTGATCATCCTTTATGGGTCTTTCCAGTTCTGTGGCTCGAAACATAATTTTTTGTGATTTTAACCATTCATCACTTAATGTTTTGATGTCTTCTTAGCTTACATGTTCATGATTGATGTTACCTCTACCATCATGGCTGATTGTTGCTTTCTCTCCTTCCATCAACCTCTTGGCTATTGTGTGCTTTAGGTATTCTTCTTTCTCTATAGTTCTCTGTTAGAGAAATTTTCCTTTCCCTTCCTGATCTTATATTTGTTCTCATTCGAAGGAGCTCTTCTTAGACTACCTTCATGGGGACTATTTATGAACTGCTCCCCCCCTGGGATGTTGCTTCATATCTATCACTGGTTGGATATTTGTGTTGCTTCCTAGAGTAGCTCCCCCTGAGACTATGATTGATTCATTATGTTTTTGGGGTAATAGGATCCCACTTTATCTTTTCCTTCCATAATTTATTGGGGTTCTTCATAATGTTTGCACTTCCTTTTGATTCATAGTTTTTTTTTATTTGATTAGATTTGATCATCTGTCTAGAATTATTTAATGTATATGGAATTTTACAGTCCTTTTTTTTGTGACCAAGCTTGAGGCATACATAAAATATTATTTTAACAAGGTACGTTTGAGCTAATGTATAATATTTTGTTCCCCTTTTTGAACATAATTTGCATTCAACAGATTTTGTCCAAATTCATTGCATGCATAATAGTAGCCATGGAAATGATTTGTTTACCTGGCGAAGGATTGTCTTTTCCATTTTCTTGCTTGAGGGGTTCTTCTCATTTGCTGCATATTTTGCTAGTTAAATTTGATATGCTTGGTCTTACAATGTGCTGAAATATGTCCTAGTTTATGACAAGAGAAACATGTGATATTTTTCATAGGAGGAAAGAATTTCCTTTGACATCTTCTGAGTTTGTTCAGTTCATCCTTAGGAGTGTATGATCCTTTAGCAGTTGATTATTTCATCCTCTCATTCTCTGTTCTTTCATGTTGCTACTTGTTTCTGTTTGTTTCTTTACAAATCATGTTCATGCTGGCTTCTACTTCTGTAGGAACCTTCTAAGCTGCTTCATTATCCTTTACAACTTTTACAAAAATGATATTCCTGTTATCTTCTACCTTGGACTTACTTGTTACTCCTTCATAGCCTATCCCAATCTTTATGGGAGGATACTTTTGAGCATTTAGAATATTTAACAACTATTCAGAGCTTGTCATTTGAGGAGTACTCATTAGTAATTCTCTTTGGGATTTTTCTAGTTTCTTTCTTAGGCACACTACTTCTTCTTCCAATTTCTCTTGCTTCTAAATTTTATCCTTTATTTGCTTTAGTAGATTGTCTTATACTTTCCTTGCTTCCTCAAGCTGTGTCTTCAAGCCAACAATTTCTTTCTTATCTTCATATTCTTTCTCATCACATATTTGCACCAATTTCTTTAGGTATTTTTTTTCATTCTTTGATATTTCTATTGCAGTCAAGGTTGTGTCAATTTTGGTTTTTTCCTTAACTGTAATTTCTTCATGGTACTCACATCCATTCACCCTAGTAGGTATCTCATTTGATTGACATTTTTCCTTTTGAAAGGAATTTTTCTTCTTCTTCTGGTTTATCTTCTCCTTCTTGATAATGCAACCCATAGTGTCTACTTCATGCATGAAATGCAATCTATCCCAGATTTCTTTTGCAAAGGTTAGATCCATTCTTAAATCAAGATCCTTGTTATGAAGACATTTATATATCACACATTTTTCCTTGGCATTCTAATGTTGTTCTTGCAAAGAGGGAGATTCTATGCAGTAACCATCACATACAAGTTTCCATACCTCAAGTTCAAAATCCATTAAATCTATTTTAACCTTCTCTCTTCATTCAGGAAAGTTTGTTGTATTTCCCATCGGTACATTTTGATAGTCCATGACTCAACCAGATCTGCTTCAAGCTATTAGGCTTACACCAAAGGAACTTTCTCCGATACCAATTTTTGAACCCTTAGTTAAACTGAGAGTGGGGGTGAATCAGTTTAACACATTCATGAACTTTTAAAACTTTCGTTTAAACTTGTTTACACCTTCATTTCATGATCAAATTAATATGTGAGCAGCAAGTATTAAGCATATTAGATAACATAACAACAAAATTAATATGTGAGCAACAAGTATTAAGCAGACTAGATACACCATATCAACACATAGACATCATGCACATAGAAAACATATATAAGTGGAAACCCTTAAGGGAGGAAACCACCTCTTATTATTGTTGTGATACAAAGGCAAGGTCCAACTCCCTCTCACCACTGATTTTCTGTAGGCTCCAACCTACAGGAGGCTTCTACCTCAATTCTACAAGCTACAACTTGCAAGGAAGATCCAACTCCCTTCTATTTTCTGTAGGCTACAACCTACAAGAGGCTCCTACCTCAGCTAGAAACAACTGACATATATCAAGCTACAACTTGATATGGAAGCACAAACTTCCCCTATTTTCTGCATGCTACAACCTACACGAGGCTTCTACCTCAGTCAGCTACAACAGACATCTATCAAGCTAAAACTTGATATGGAAGCACCAACTTCCTCACACTACAATGAGAACACATGATGATTTACCGGGATATCATCTTTGTTTTGTTCCTTCATCACTGCTATCCACCAGCCTTCATATCTGCCTTATATCATCTCTAAATCTTCACATCTTCTCTATATGCTCCTCTGTTAGGTCCCTATATTACTAGTATAGTCCCTTATTATTGTTAGTGTAACCCCCTTATTGTTATTATTTTACCCTTGTAACCCCCATATTGTTATTATTGTGCCCTTCAATTATTATTGTTAGGTTGGCTAGGATTACATTGTGGCCCCACTAGGATTAAATTATGGCCCCATGGACTCCTATTTATAGAAAGGAGGTTTTGTAAATTTTATCATCCAAGAATTGTTCATTTATGTAATTTATTGGAGGTTTCCCCCTCAAAATGGTGTTGATATCTCTTTTCTTCTATTTTTGGAGTTGGTTACACAACATTTGGTATCAGAGCTTTGGATTCTACGGTTTCGCTGCTCTAAACAGGTGATCATGGAATTTTCACTATAAGGTTTTTTCTAAGAAGGTTCATAATCTAAAATTTTTAGGGTGCGAAGCTAAAAGCTTGAGGAAACTTGTCAAAAAATTTCAGAGCTTGGTTCAGAAAAGTTTCAGAAATATGATTTGTGGAAGGTAGTAATTTTTCAGGCTCCCGAATTTCATCTCAAAGAGGTGATCGTGGGAAAATTTTCATAACTCTCTCTCTGAACATTGGATTGGAGTGTTGTAAAAAGTGGTCACAAATACACCAAATTTAGTTTCTTGGCTATCAATTTTAGATCCGAAGGACATAACAGTGACATGTGGCAAGTCATACAAGTTCACTCTACTGAACTAGTCCATAATTAGGTCGTTGTGGGATATTGGACATAAATTTGTCTTGGAGAATCCAAATCAGGTTAGACCTATGGCATTCAAAAGAGAATTCAGAGGGCTATGTCAATGCTGAATTTCAGATATTGAAAAGCCACATTCACAGAGATAATCCAATTTCAATATCAACCTCCTCAAAAGCAAGAAAAATGTGTGTATTTTTTTTCTTCGAATTGCATAAGTCTTGTTTGAAGAATCAATTTGAATTGATTCCAAGGGAATATTGTAGAATGGATATTAGTATTGGGTTCTAAAAAATGCCCTGTAAAAATAATTCAACACCCATTAAGCCTTCAGAAGGCTCTACTATGACTCATGAAGATGAAGATTTGCAACATGATCTATCAAAATTACAAGAGAAAGTGCACCAAATTTCACTCTCACAAAGACAAGCAAAAAATGAAATGGAAGTTTTGAAGAAAGGGATGGAATCAAAGATGGATGGTGTGAAGAATAATATGGATGGTTTGAAGAAAGGTGTGGAATCTAAGATAGATGGCATGGAAGCTGGCATGGAATCTAAGATGGATGGCATGGAAGCTAAAATGGAAAACATGAAGAATGATATAAAAGAAGACATGAAATGTTTGGCAATGTTGATACAATAAATGTTTCCTAATGGTGAAAAGATACTAGAGGAAACTCATGATGAGAACAAAATAAATGTTAATCGTGATTTCATAAACTCTAATGTTGGTGGAAAGAACCACTATATTCCAAAAATGGATATGAGTAAGTTTGATGGAAAGGATCTTGTAACATGGATACTATAGATGGAGAAATATTTTGATCTCCATAATGTGCAAAACACACAAAAGGTACGCATTGCAACTTTACATTTAGAAAAAAATACATTTGTATGGTATCGATGGCTTTGCTCTCATAAAAAAAATTTCACTTGGTCAATTTTTACAGAGGAAATGATAGCACATTATGAGGATGAGAAGAGAAACACCTTCTTTATCCAATTGATAAATCTCAAACAAAAGGATTTAGTGGGGTAGCACATTGAGCACTTCCAAAAATTGAATATAAGGGTAACTGATATTCTAGAGGAACACAAGATTGATCTCTTCATAGGCACTTTAAAGCATAACATCCAACATGAAGTTCACGTTTTGGAACCTAATTCATTAGAGAAAGAATTCAGGTTGGCAAGAAAAATTGAATGTAAAAATATGGCGACAAGGAAGCCTACCACTCACTTCTATAAAGAAGGAAGTGTTGCTATGCCTATATTTCCACAACCTACAAGGTTGACACCACAAAAATTGGAAGAAAAAAGAGCAAAAGGGCTTTGCTACAGTTGTGATAGAAAATACACTAAAGGTCATAAGTTTGCTGAGAAGAAATTATTTTACATAGATTGTGAAGAGGAAGAAGAAAATGAAAAAGAAGAGGATATACACCAGGAACCAGCCCTAGAAGAGGAAGAAATGAATCCGACCATATCGTGTAATGCACTGGCAGGAATTACCACTTCTCAAACTCTCAAGATAGAAGGACAAATCAAGAAGAAAAAGGTAATAGTGTTGATTGATTCAGGTAGCACCCATAATTTTATTCATTGTAAGGTAGCCAAGGAATTAAATTGTTTCCTATACCTAGCACTAGAATGTCAAGTGATGGTTGCAAATGGAGGAACTATAAATTTCTCTGGAAAATGCCATAATATCAAGCTAACCATGGGGGAATATGTATTGACTAGTGCAATGCTTTCCATTCCTATGGGAGGTGCTGATGTTGTACTAGGAGTACAATGGTTACAATCTTTGGGGACGGTAGCTTTTAATTTTCAAGAACTTTTCTTGAAATTTTTTTAGAAGGAAAGGAAGTCGAATTACGGGGTATTGAAGGGAAGCCAGGAAGGATAATAAGCTCTAATGGCATGACAAAGCTTCTAAAGAAAGAACAACGAGGCGTAATTGCACAATTATGCTCACTAGAAGTTCCAACATCAAAATCATCTATTTCTGCATATCTCCAACAAGTCTTGGACAATCATTCCAAGGTGTTTGAAACTCCCAAAGGATTCCCACCTATTCGTGATCATGATCATGCTATTCATTTGATTCCAGGAAGTGTTCCTCCAAACATCAGGCCTTATAGATATCCTTACGTCCAAAAGAGCGAAATTGAACGTATGATTGCAGAAATGTTAGAGGCGGGTATAATTCAACCTAGTCAAAGCTCTTTCTCTGCTCCTGTAGTATTGGTACACAAGAAGGATGGATCATGGCGAATGTGTCCGGATTATAGGGAGCTCAATAAGCTCACCATTAAAGATAAATTACCCATTCCTGTGATTGATGAATTATTGGATGAATTACATGGAGCAATTTATTTTACCAAGTTGGATCTTCGTTCAGGATATCATCAAATTAGAATGAAGACTGAAGATATTCCAAAACAACATTTCGAACTCATGAGGGTCATTATGAATTTTTGGTCATGCCTTTTGGCCTTACCAATGCACCTTCTACATTTCAAGGGTTGATGAGTTCCATTTTCAAACCCTTCCTTAGAAAATTTGTGCTAGTATTTTTTGATGATATACTAATCTACAGCAGGTCTTGGAAGGATCATGTTGAACATGTTGATAGGGTGCTAAAACTATTGCAGGAGAAACAATTATATGCAAAAACATCCAAATGTTTCTTTGGAGTACAAGAGGTGGAATATCTGGGTCATATTGTATCTCACGAGGGTGTTAAGGTAGACCCTAACAAAATTAAAGCCATTAAGGAATGGAAAGTCCCCACAACCATAAAGCAGTTGTGCAGATTTCTTGGGTTAACAGGGTATTATTACAAGTTTGTTAAGAATTATGGGAGAATAGTAGCACCTCTAACAACATTATTGAAGAAAGATGCATTTTCATGGACTCCTGAAGCAACTAAGGCCTTTCAACATCTTAAAGAGGCAATGTGCCTAGCACCAGTCTTAGCTACGCCAGACTTCACAAAAACCTTTATTGTGGAATGTGATGCCTCAGAAAATGGAATTGGTGCAGTTTTAATGCAGGAAGGAAGACCCATTGCTTTTGAAAGTCGTCCAATCAAAGGAAAGTATTTACAAAAACCTATTTATGAGAAGGAAATGTAAGCAATACTGCATGCACTAAAGAAATGGCGAACTTACCTAATGGGAAGACACTTCAAGGTAAAAACTGATCATGATAGTCTTAAACACTTTTTGGAACAAAGACTATATTTAGAAGAGTAGCAAAAATGGGTCACAAATATGTTGGGTTATGAATTTGAAATAATCTACAAAAAATGAAAGCTTAATGTTGTTGCAGATGCACTCTCAAGAAAGAATGAAGAGGTGGACTCATTTCTTTGTGCCATTTCTATTATCCAACCAGATTGGATAACCAAAGCAAGAGATGAATGGAAGAAGGACAAAGATGTATGGACACTCAGTCAAAATTTTCACCAAGATCCTAGTACATCTGATACATTTAGTTGGAAAAATGATTCTTTATGGTACAAAGATCACTTATATCTTTGTAAGAATTCCCAACTAAAACAAAAGATTCTTTTGGAATTGCACACTTCCCCTTTAGGAGGAAACTCAGGATTTTTAAAAACTTACCACAAGGTGAAGAAAGAATTTTTTTTGGGATGGCCTTAAATCTGATATTCAAAAGTTTGTGGTGGAATGTTTGGTTTTCCAGTAGAATAAAGTTGAGACAATTAAGACCCTGGGACTTCTACAACCTTTATACATTCCAGGTCAACGTTGGGAGGATATTTCAATGGATTTTATCATATGCTTACCTAAGTCTGAAGGAAAGAGTGTCATCATGGTGTTAGTTGATAGAATTACTAAGTATGCACACTTTTGTGCATTATCTCATTCATTTAAAGCAAGTACAAATGCTACTACATTTATGAACACAATTCAAAAGCTACATGGAAGCCCAAGGGTTATTGTGAGTGATAGAGATCCCATTTTTACTGCAAATTTTTGGACGGAGTTATTTTATTGTTTGGGTACTCAATTAGCTCATAGCTCATCTTATCATCCTCAATCTGATGTTCAAACTGAGATAGTAAATAAATGTTTGGAAGGACACCTTCGTTGTTTTATATCTGATAAACAAACATAATGGGTCAAGTGGTTACCTCTTGCTGAATGGTGGTATAACACTTCCTTCCATACTGCAACAAAAATGACCCCATTTATGGCACTTTATTGATATCATTCACCATCCATCACATCATATTTAAGGGAAAATTCAAAGGTTCAAGCGGTGGAAGATCACATCGAGCATCAACAAGAAGTTCTCCAACTCTTAAAGGATTACCTGAATTTGGCACAAAATCAAATGAAACAACAGGCACATCAACATCGCAGTGAGATAATTTTTTATGTAGGAGATTGGGTATTTTTACGGCTACAACCATACAAACAAATGTCCCTCAATCAGGCTAAGAAGGATAATAAATTATCACCAAAGTACTATGGTCCTTAAAACATGTTGCAAAATATTGGTACTATGGCAGGCAAATTGGAGCTTCCTACTTCTTCACGAGTGCATCTAGTTTTCCATGTTTCATGCTTAAAGTAGGTTATAGGTGAAAATATTCCAGTTCAAACAATATTTCCAGAACTTGATGAGGAAGAAGAAATCATATTGGAACCTGAAGCGGTCATAGAAACAAGAACTCGACCACTATGGAACTGATCAATTTCAGAGTATCTGATCAAGTGTAAGAACTTACCCACTGAAGATTCTACATGGGAGGATGAGAATTTTATACAGAAGCACTCAAAGCTACTCAAGTGTTGAGGACAACACTTTTTTGAAGGAGAGGGGCATGTTAGGTCCCTATATTACTAGTATAGTCCCTTACTATTGTTAGTGTAACCCCCTTATTGTTATTATTGCACCCTTGTAACCCCCATATTGTTATAATTGTGCCCTTAAATTATTATTTCTAGGTCGGCTAGGATTACATTGTGGCCCCACTAGGATTAAATTATGGCCCCATGGACTCCTATATATAGAAAGGAGGTTTTTTAAATTGTATCATCAAAGAATTGTTCATTTATGTAATGTATTGGAGGTTTCCCCCTCGAAGTGGCTTATTTCTAAGGGGTCGATATCTCTTTTCTTATATTTTTGGAGATGGTTGCACAACATCCTCCTTCTTCTTACCCTTTCTGCCTCATTTCTCCATTCTCTTCCCTCTTGCAGCTTTCTTATATTCTTCTGCTTTCTTCAATTATGCAGCTTTCTAACAATCTACAACTATATTTAATTCTGCTGCACACTCTCTCTTTTTCTCTCTCTATTTTCGTAACCTTCTTTGCATGGATATTAACTGTTTTATACAAATAACTTCATGACTGTTTGTATTCTACTAGGAATTCGAAATGAACAACGATAACTCTTTGCCTTCCACCTTCTTGTTTTATTGCCTAGCACATTAGGAAAAATGTATACATTTCAATATTACAGCGGAGTATTTCTTTGCCTATGGAGACCTTCCTTTGCATCACACACAATAAAATTAATTTTAAATCATTTACATTCACATTTACAGTTACATAAATCAATTTCACTCAACCCTTTTTATGGCCCTTGGTTTGCTGTGCGTTTGTCTTTTCTGCTATTGTCATGTAATAGTTCTGCATATTCTCCTGCTTTCCATGTATGTACCCCTGCCAGACCCACATTTTCATTCCTCTACATGTGAAAATGCATCTCCAATTTCTACGCTCTATACAAATTCGGATCTGGGCAATTTCCATATCTTATTTTCTGAACTGGAAATTTTAAATTACTGTACGTAGAATCTTCTTTCATTTATGGTTATGAAACCATACATATGATAAAGTTCATATTTCAAATATGCATATACAATTAAATCGAAACTATAACCCTTAGTCAATACACTTATGAGCATTCGAATCAACTTTCGACCTTTATAATAAAATGCATTATATAGTGGCCACTTTATGGAATGGATACTCATATAGGTATAAACTCCACAGCATAAACCTTTACAGTTTCAACTTAACTTCTTATCATTCATCAAATGTGTGCAACATCCCTGTGGTTATAAATCATTGAATTCAAATTCATTTAAAACCCCAACTCAAAATCCTTTGGATCTACAATACTTTGGCATATGAATGGAGATTAAACTTTCATCATTGGTTCAAATCACTTACTCAATTACCAACCTTAAGCTTATAATGTTTAACCCCATTTAACTCTAAGAACACGAGTTTTTTGTTACGTCGGATTCTTATGGGCCCCGCGCATACAATATTCAATGTACCCAAAACATATCTTCGCACCCACACATATATGAATATATGTATCAATATTTTACAACCTTGGGCAGATATCCAACTCACTTAAACATTGGAATTAAACCAAAAGGGGGCTTTAGTTTAAAATCCAAGGCACTAGAAAATACCTTATATTGTCCACAACTTATCAATTCACACATAATCAACTCTCCTATGTGCTCACCATCCATCAATACGTGTTGGCCATATTAATGCTCTAAACTTTTTTCTAAACCCGAATATCAACATAATGATCGGATTCTGGGTCGGCCCCACAACATATATAACTTAACATCCTATCTGCCCATCGAACGGAGGACGCAAGACCTCAACCTTATCTTACCAAATCCTCGGCCATCGCACAACAATATTTTTCACTCTTTAACATCCCTCATCAATCGTTAATACGTCTGCAACTTATTTGTGTGAACGCTGTTGATCTTCGATGTTACCCGATCAAACGAAAATCACATTTTTTAAATGCAGAACTTTAACTCGAAAAAAAGGTACGAAATAGGTGGTAATTGAGTACCACCATCGACCATGTGTCAGGCACCGAATATTATCGCATTCCAAAATGAAAAAACCACTTACCATGTTTTGGTCACACGAAACCCGTCTATGGTTACGTAAAACCCACCTTCACATTCACAGCTCCACCTTCTATTAGACACACTCTTCCATTAACCAGTTCTACTTCACTCCTTCACAGTTCTAACCACTACCACTGTTCAATGAACTATCCAATCTTCAAGCCCAATTCTTCAGTGCCTTTATTTGTGTAAGCTCTACCTTTAGCTTCGCATCCTTAACTTGGATTCAAAATATGATCCAATGCCTTTGTCCTTCACTCAAGGATCCACAACACTTGCCCTGCTTCAGTCCATTTGTTTATACAACTCTATGAAATGAGAATTGACCATATTCAATTTTCGATTGTGTCTTCACAACCATTTGGTTCTATATTTTCTAGCGCCTCATTATTCCAATTGCTGTTTGTTCAGAAACCATTCTTTGTGACTTATGAAGCTCTATTGGCTTCATATTCTTCTGTGCATTTTGAGACTCCATACTTTATTCCAAAAGCACTCGTGGGTGAATTCAACATTCCAGATAAAATTTTAAGGACCTCCACTACATTTTTTTACTGTCTAATCGTTTCATTTAAGGTCTGAACAACCCCAATATAAAATTCTATAAAATAAAACCCTGAAAGCTAAATTTCCAAAAGTTGGGTCTTGCGAGAGGAAAGGAGCTCATTTTTTACTGTCTCTAATAACATCTTTCTACTGCTATAGTGAAAATGATCTTTGACTCTGTTCTTCTAATGCTCCAAACTCTCTTCGGCCTTTATCAAACATTCTTGAGAAGAAAGCTCTGAGATCCAGATTTCAGCCTTTTTGGAATATTGACTTCGTGTATTTTGCAACAGGGGTTCTTTAAAGTCACTCTTATACAAATCTAGGTCAACCTCCACACAAAAAAAATTCAATAGAGATTTATCAATTTTCTCTCCATCGCGCTCTCAATTAATGAGATTAATCACCACAATCTTCACAATAATGTTCATTTTAGTATAGGCCTACTCACAAAAGGCATGCTCTTTGTTTAATGTTGGAAAAAACCTTCGCACTGATGTATTCACAGTGATGTATGCTGGAAAAAACATGTGCCCCTCTTCTATACTTCAATTTGCTTCCTTTGCTTCCTCCACTCCTTGTCTGTCTCCTTTGCCTTATTGATGGTTATTCTTTGTGATAGTTCAAGTGCAACTACTTACTTCTCCTTTGTTCAGGTATAGCTCCTTTCTTCTCCTTTGCCATCAATGACAATATTTCCAATAATCTCCCCCTTTGGCATTGATGGCAATACTTTAATACTCTTCTTTTTCTTGCTTCTCCTCCCCCTTTGACATCAATGGAAAAGGGTTGCACATTTCCTAGTGTACTTTCTATCTTTGGATTTCCTCTCTCTGAGTTGTGTTTAGGCCCTTTTCCTTTTGACTTTATACCTTGCTGCTCCAGAATAATGTACACGAGTTGTTGAGAGAACACTTTTGAAAATTATTGAACTTATATATACACAGTAAGTTGATACCATCCCAAAGCACAGACTCCTTGCAATTGTATAGAGTGTAGGTGATGATAGAGCAACCATTTATAATCAAAATTATATAATCATAGATGCATCATTGGACCAAAACTAAAATACTGATAATGCCTCAAATATACTTCAGTATCTAGTATGATCTTCATCAAAAATACATATCCGTTGAGGAAGATTGTAGATGGAATATGTCTTCTACTACAATACACATCTACAGTAAAAAAATTGTTCAATTATAATGATACCAATATATCTTTTATAGCTATTGTTCACCTTTCCTGCCTATTGGTGATGATATGAGTTAGGATGCTGACAAGGATATTACAATTAATAGTTGAAAGGTCCTTGTTACTGATGTGAACAATGAATCAACCCATAGCTTACAACGTATTGAGAGATTAGACGATATCTTTCAATCTAAGAGACCAAATGAATTTACTGCTTGTACAATGTACTTTCAAAACAAACACTTGACGCTAGATACATTCAATGTATTGGTAAGTCTCACTTATCAACCATGCAATTTCATTTATGACATAAGGGGTTATGTATGTCAATGATCAATCTCTCTTTAAAGATGAAATACCAGCAAATCCTTTCTACTGAAGTATGCTTTTGATGAATCAATAACAGAATTTTGAGCTTCAACTGACACAACTAATCCTTTATACTTTCGATACTTTAACTGTTCTATCATGATGATCTTAAGAAAAACATCTTCAAGATGTTTAATTGAAACCTTAGCAAATAGACTTCACATAGTTTTATGCATGATATTAAGGAAGAGGCCTTGATGATATACATGCACTAACTTCAGGAAGGCATCCAGTTATGTTCAGAAGTAGATATTGCTTCAATGCTCAATATAATGCTTCAAGTGTAAACAAAATAATGATCCTTTAGCACTGTTATTGACCCTTTCGTGCTTTAATAATTCAGATAATGCTGGGAATACTACCTTTATGTACTTTTCAATATTCTTTTGATCCTGAGGACCTGTATCATACTGCTACTCCACTTATAACACTTGGTATTCTCTTGATAGGCATGTTGCTTGTACCAAATACCAATTGATACTACTTTGATAAATCATGCAGAGATTTCAATTTAGCTTGCACATGAACCCATAGTTACGACAACCTTCATAGTTTCTACTATTGAGCTTTCCACTGTTCTCAACAAAAATCATCAATATACTGAATCATATATTGGCATCATTAACATTTTTCTTAGTCTGTCATTCTGATTTAAAAGAATGTCACTACATTTTCCTTTCTAGGATTGCTCCAGAATCATTTCTGCTTTATATACAATTCAATTGTTCTAACATAATGATCTTCGAGAAGACATCTTCAATTTCTATACTAGGAACCTTCATGGGCTGATCACTCAGACATTGATCACTCACTTAACTGCATTCCTCCAAGGGGCCTTTTCATAGATGAATGATGTAATGAAATAATGATGATAGGAACTTCTCTTACTCATCTTTCTTAATGTGATTCATTGTTAATTCTAGCAGTATTATGCACAATGTGAACATCATTTATGGGTCTTTCCAGTTCTATGGCTCGAAACATAATTTTTTGTGATTTTAACCATTCATCACTTAATGTGTTGATGTCTTCTTAGCTTACATGTTCATGACTGATGTTCCCTCTACCATCATGGCTGCTTGCTGTCTTCTCTCCTTCCATCAACCTGTTGGCTATTGTGTGCTTCAGGTATTATTCTTCCTCTATAGTTCTTTGTTAGAGAAATTTTCCTTTTCCTTCCTGATCTTATAGGTGTTCTCATTCCAAGGAGCTCTTCTTAGACTACCTTCATCGGGACAATTTATGAACTTCTCTCCCCCTAGGATGTTGCTTCATATCTATCACTTGTTGGATATTTGTGTTGTTTCCTAGAGCGGCTCCCCCTGAGACTATGATGGATTCATTATGTTGTTGGGTAACAGGCTTCCCCTTTCTCTTTTCCTTCCATACTTTATTGGGGTTCTTCATAATGTCTGCACTTCTTTTTTATTCATAGTTTTGTTTGATTTGATTAGATTCCATCATCTGTCTAGAGTTCTTTAATCTATATGGTATTTTACAGTCCTTTTCTTTGTGACCAAGCTTGAGGCATACATAACATCTTATTTTACCACGGTACGTTTGAGCTAATGTATAATATTTTGTTACCCTTTTTGAACATAATTTACATTCAAAAAATTTATGTCCAAATTCATTGCATGCATAACGGTAGCCATGGAAATGATTTGTGTACCTAGTGAAGGATTGTATTTTCCATTTTCTTGCTTGAGGGATTCTTCTCATTTGTTGCATATTTTGCTTGTTAAATTTGATATGCTTGGTCTTACAATGTGCTGCAATATGTCCTGGTTTATGACAAAAGAAACATGTGATATTTTTCATAGGAGGAAAGTATCTCCTTCGACATATTCCGAATTTGTTCAATTCATCCTTAGGAGTGTATGAGCTTTTAGCAGTTGGTTGTTTCATCCTGTCATTCTCTCTTCTTTCATGTTGCTTCTTGTTTCTGTTTGTTTCTTTACAAATCATGTTCTTGCTGGCTTCTACTTCTGTAGGAACCTTCTGAGCTGCTTCATTACCCTTTACAACTTTTACAAAAATGATATTCTTGTTAACTTCTACCTTGGACTTACTTGTTTCTCCTTCATAGCCTATCCCATTCTTTATGAGAGGAGACTTTTGAGCACTTAGAATCTTGTCCAACTATTCAGAGCTTGTGATTTGAAGATTATTCATTAATAATTCTCTTTGGGTTTCTTCTAGTTTCTTTCTCAGGCACACTACTTCTTCTTCCAATTTCTCTTGCTTCTGAATTTTATCCTTTATTTGCTTTAGCAGAGTGTCTTCTACTTTCCTTGCTTCCTCAAGTTGTGTCTTCAGGCCAAAAATTTCTTTCTTATCTTCATATTCTTTCTCATCACATATTTTCACCAATTTCTTCAGGTCTTTGTTTTCATTCTTCAATCTTTATATTCTAGTCAAGGCTGTGAAATTTTGGCTTTTCCCTCAACTATAATTTATTCATGGTACTCACATCCATTCACCCTGGCAGGTATCTCATTTGATTGACCTTTTTCCTTTTAAAAGGAATTTTTATTCTTCTTCTAGTTTATCTTCTCCTTCTTGATAATGCAGCCCCTAATGTCTACTTTATGCATGAAATGAAATCTATCCCAGATTTATTTTGTAGAGGTTAGATCCATTATTAAATAAATATCCTTGTTATGAAGACAGTTATATATCACACATTTTTCCTTAGCATTCTGTTGTTGTTCTTGCAAAGAGGGAGAGTCTGTGCAGTAACCATCACATACAAGTTTCCATACCTCAGGTTCATAAGCCATTAAATTTGTTTTAACCTTATCTCTCCATTCAAGAAATTTTGTTGGATTTAACACAGGTACATTTTGATAGTCCATGACTCAACCAGATCTACTTCAAGCTATTAGGCTTACACCAAAGAAACCTGCTCTGATACCAATTGTTGAACCCTTAGTTAAACTGAGAGGGGGGTGAATCAGTTTAACACATTCATGGACTTTTAAAAATTTCGTTTAAACTTGTTTACACCTTCATTTCATGATCAAATTAATATGTGAGAAATCTTAATATGTGAGCAGCAAGTATTAGGCATATTATATAATCTAACAACAAACTTAATATGTGAGCAGAAAGTATTAAACAAACTAGATACACCATATCAAGACATAAACATCATGCACATAGACAACAGATATAAATGGAAACCCTTAAGGGAGAAAACCACATTTATTATTGTTTTGATGCAAAGGCATGCTCGAACTCCCTCTCATCACTAATTTTTTGTAGGCTCCAACCTATAGGAGGCTACTACCTCAATTCTACAAGCTACAACTTGCAAGGAAGCTCCAACTCCCATCTATTCTCTGCAGGCTACAACCTACAGGAGGCTCCTACCTCAGCCAGCTACAATTGAAATCTATCAAGCTACAACTTGATATGGAAGCACCAACTTCCTCTATTTTCTGCAGGCTACAACCTACAGGAGGCTCCTACCTCAGCCAGCTACAATTGAAATCTATCAAGCTACAACTTGATATGGAAGCACCAAATTCCTCTATTTTCTACAGGATACAACCTATAGGAGGCTCCTACCTCAGTCAGCTACAACTAACATCTATCAAGCTACAACTTGATATGGAAGCACCAACTTCCTCACACTACAATGAAAACACATGCTGATTTACCTAGATATCAGCTCTGTTCTATTCCTTCATCACTCCTGTCCACCAGCCTTCTTATCTTCCTTATATCATCTCTCAATATTAACAACTTCTCTATCTGATCCTCCTTCTTCTTACCCTTTCTGCCTCATTTCTCCATTCTCTTCCCTCTTGCAGCTTTCTTATATTTTTCTGCTCTCTTCCATTCTGACGCTCTCTAACAATCTACAACTCTCTTCAATTCTTCCGCACACTCTTTCTTTCTCTCTCTCTGTTTTCATAACCTTCTCTACATGGATATTACATGTTTTATACAAATAACTTCATGACTGTTTGCATTCTACTGGGAATTCGAAATGAACAGCCATGACTCTTTGCCTTCCACCTTCTCGTTTTCTTGCCTAGCACATTAGGAAAAATGTATACATTTCAATATTACAGCAGGGTATTTCTTTGCCTACAGAGACTTTCCTTTGCATCACACACAACAAAAATAATTTTAAATCATTTAAATTCACATTTACAGTTACGTAAATCAATTTCACTCAGCTCTTTTTCTGGCCCTTGGCTTGCTGTGCGTTTTTATTTTTTTCTACTGTCATGTAACAGTTCTACATATTCTCCTACTTTCTATGCATGTACCCCTACCACACCCACATTTTCATTACTGTGCATGTGAAAATGCATCTCCAATTTCTATGCTCTATACAAATTCCGATCTAGGCAATTTCAATATCTTATTTTCTAAACTCGCAATTTTAAATTACTGTACGCAGAAGCTTCTTTCATCTATGGTTATGAAACCATACATATGATAAACTTCATATTTCAAATATGCATATACAATTAAATCAAAACTCTAACCCTCATTCAATACACTTATGAGCATTTGAATCAAGTTTCGAACCTTATAATAAAATGCATTATATAGTGGCCACTTTATGGAATGGATACTCATATAGGTATAAAATCCACGACATAAACCATTACGGTTTCAACTTACCTTTTTATCATTCATCAAATGCGTGTAACACCCTTGTGGTTATAAATATTTGAATTCAAATTCATTTAAAACCCCAACTCAAAATCCTTCAGATCTACAATACTTTGGCATATGAATGGAGATTGAACTTTCTTCATTGGTTCAAATCACTTACTCAATTACCAACCTTAAGCTTATAATGTAACCCCATTTAACTCTAAGAACAAGATTTTTGTGTTACGTTGGATTCTTATGGGCCCCACGCATACAATATTCAATGTACCCAAAACATATCTTCGCACCCACACATATATGAATATATTTATCAATATTTTAAAACCCTGGGCAGATATCCAACTCACTTGAACATTGGAATTAAACCAAAGGGCAACTTTAGTTTAAAATCCAAGGCACCAACAAATACCTTATATTGTCCACAACTTATCAATTCACACATAATCAACGCTCCTATGTGCTCACCATCCATCAATACGCATTGGCCATATTAATGCTCTAAAATTGGTTTTAAACCCGAATATCAACATAATGATCGAATTCTGGGTCGGCCCCACATCATATATAACTTAAGATCCTATTTTCCCATCGAACGGAGGATGCACTCCCTCAACCTTATCTTACCAAATCCTCCACCATTGCATGAAAAACTTGTGTACTCTTTAACGTCCCTCATCAATCGTTAACACCTCCGCAACTTATTTGTGCAAATGCCATTGATCTTTGATATCACCCGATCGAACGAAAATCACATTTTTTAAACGTCGAACGAAAAAGTGAAAAATAGGTGGTAATTGAATAAAACCATCAACCATGTGTCAAGCGCCGAATATTATCGCATTGAGAAATGACAAAACCAATTACCATGTTTTGGTCACGTGAAACCCGTCTATGGTTTCATAAAACCCACCTTCACGTTCACGATTCCACCTTCTATTAGACACACTATTCCATTAACCAGTTCTACTTCGCTCCTTCACAGTTCTAACCACTGTCGCTATTCAATGAACTATCCAATCTTCAAGCCCAATTCTTCAGCGCCTTTATTTGTGTAAGCTCTTCCTTCATCTTTTCATCCTTAACTTGGATTCTAAATATGATCCAATGCCTCTGTCCTTCACTCAAGGATCCACAACACTTGCCCTACTTTAGTCTATTTGTTTATACAACTCTATGAAATGAGATATGACCCTATTAAATTTTTGATTGCGTCTTCACAACCATTTGGTTCTATATGTGCTAGTGCCTCATTATTCCAATTGTTGTTTGTTCACAAACCATTCTTTGTGTCTTATGAAGCTCCATTGGCTTCATATTCTTCTGTGCATTCCGAGACTCCATGCTTCATTCCAAAAGCACTCGTGGGTGAATTCAACATTCCAGATAAACTTTTAAAGACCTTTACTCCATCGTTATACTGTCTAATCGCTTCATTTAAGGTCTGAACAACCCCAATATCAAATTCTATAAAATAAAACCCTGAAAGCTAAATTTCCAAAAGCTGGGTCTTGCGAGAGGAAAGGAACTCATTTCATACTATCTCTATTAACCTCTTTCTACTGCTATAGTGCAAATGATCTTTGACTCTGTTCTTCTCATGCTCCAAACTCTCTTTGGCCTTTATCAAATATTCTTGAGAAGAAAGCTCTGAGATCCAGATTTCATCCTTTCTGGAATATTAACTTTGTGTATTTTGCAACAGGGGTTCTTCAAAGTCACTCTTATACAAATATAGGTCAGCCTCCACAAAAAATGTTTTTCAACAGAGCTTTGTCAATTTTCTCTCCATCGCGGTCTCGATTAATGAGATTAATCACCACAATCTTCACAATAATTTTCATTGTACAATAGCCCTACTCACAAAATACATGCTCTCTATTTAATGCTGGAAAAAACCTTTGCAGTGATGTATTCACAGTGATGTGTGCTGGCAAAAACCTGTGCCCCTCTTCTCTACTTCAATTTGTTTCCTTTTCTTCCTCTGCTCCTTGTCTGTCTCCTTTTCCTTATTGCTGGTTCTTCTTTATGATAGTTCAGGTGTAGCTCCTTTCTTCTTATTTGTTCAGGTGCAACTCCTTTCTTCTCCTTTTCCATAAATGACAATGTTTCCAACAGTTGCAAACTTTTATCCTAAAGGTGGAGGTGGGGTTACTATCATTACTATGGCATGAAGAAGAGATTTTAAGTACTCTAATTATGGTCACAAGTTGGTAGGTTCCTAATACTTCACATAATGCAGAGGGTGGTCCTACCCTAGATGATGAAGTGGTTGATGCTTCACCCTTCTTTCCTTTCTTCTTGTCACTTCTACTAGAACCTGCTACTATTGACACAAGTGTAGCACTATTTGTCATGGTTTCTTGTGGAATGGGTATAGAAATGATGCTATTTTAGGTAATGCCTAAGATTTTTGACATGTCCTGAGGGGCGAGATACCATAAAACTATTTTGAAATCCATATTTGGAAATTCTAGGCTTCCCATGACTTGGTGCAAGAAAAACCGTGTGTGGGATACAAGAAAGGTATCCTAGCGATTGCGTACAACATGAAGGTTTAGGAAGTAGTGATAGAACTCAAGGTGTCTAGAAGTGATTATTAAGGTTTATGTGTGTTTGAAAAACTCATCATACACACCAAGCCTAGAGGGGGAGCCTCTATTAAAGGTGGATCATGAGTGTATTTTCCAAGTAGCGATGATGGTTTGAAAATCCTTGCACCTGATTCAATAAAAGTTGTGATAAACTCTTTGTGGGATCCTATGAAAGGTAATATCTCGTCCTGGGGTGTTGGATGTCATTTTCTTGTAGAATGTAAGTTTATCTATTGTAATTAATTTCCCATCATGGGGGAACATAATAATAGGAAATACCGAAGAAACCATTGATGTCATGGCATACATGTATCTATGACCTAATAGGATATAATAATCCATTTGAGCATCAAGGAAATTTATATCTATCAGACCGTTTTCTCTATAAATATCTACCAAAACGTCTTGAAATAGTCTTATGGGGGTCCAAGGGTGGCCATCATATGCTCTAAGGGTAATGGGTGATGGTTTTAGTTTGAGGGACCCTATTTTCTTCCAAACTGCTTTGGACATTATATAGGTCGATGTTCGCTTTTTGAAAATGGAATGATGGATTTTGATATTATGAATGCTAGCTAGATTTTTCAAAGTGAATATAGATGGAAGGCAAGGCATAGAATTATCCAAATTAAAATCCATCAAACGTGCCTTGAATAGGCCTATTATGCATAACCCAAAAATAAAGGCTTTCTATTGGGTAGGGAAAGTGTGGAAAAATTTGAGGGTTGATATAGATGATGGGGATTGGGATTGGTCATCGACGATGCTATAAATATGAGAAACCTTTTAGTTATGTCTAGTGTAGTGGCCCTTTTACAATACATGGGATGGTTTCTAACAACGGTGAAGGAAATGTCAAAGGAGTGATAGCTGTAATGGTGGTTGATGTTGAAGGGTTGGTTTCTGGAAAGGTTTTGTAGTCCTAATTTTTACTTTTTACGATGACACTCTCTCCTTCCATGAAAATTTCATGATTGGTGGAATCCATGGAATTTCGTCTAGGAGGGTTATAATACTATTAGTTGGGGGGGGGGGGGTGAATATTTTTTCCTTTTTGACTCCAGGAGTTAAGGGAAACAGTGAGTGTAATTTCCATATTCTCCACAAATATCACAAGAATTATTATTTCTTAAACTAGTATTATTGTTCTAATTTTGTGGCTTGTTACTTCTATGACCCTCGTTTTGGTTCTGACTAGTGGGATCTCCCCCAACCAGTGACTGTGACGGTTGTTGCTCGATGACGACCCTAACTTAGTTTCTTCCTTATGGTTACTATTTATTTTATTCTGATTAGAATTCAATGTATTTTCTATATTCATATGTTTAAAAGATTGTTTTTGTTGCGGGAAAGAGGATTTTATGAAATTCACCCCAATGTTAGGCTGCACTGGGGGGTGATTCTGGTATGGTGTAGCGAAATGAAGGTAAAGATTCACTTTCCTTGGGTTGTTGTAAGTGATCTAGGAAGTGGAACCCACTTCTACGGTACATGGAGGATATTTACCACCTCACGTGGGAGGGTGTTAACCTCCTTGCATTGGCGAGTATTGGAAATTTTTAATAGCATGATTCTGCAAGGGTGGAGGCTGATTGGGATAATGCCCCGTATTTGATGATGACTGTACCGCAGTCGAGGTACTATATTGCAGGTAAGTCGTCAGGAAATTGTACGCATTTACAGTTTACTAGAAATTGTTTATAGGTTAAATTGGGGCTATAGTACCAATCAACCCATGTGAAACACTTGATGCTCCTCATGTATCTACTCTAAAGGAATTCAGAGTAGGGGAATCTGGAAGGACATGATAGAGGTATCTTGATTGAGTATACATTAGCTCAAACTTATGAACATTGCTGATTTACTCTTCCCCATTTTTTGGTAATGCCCTAGCCATATATTTTGAGGTATCTATTGTAAGATATTTCAAAAATAAGTCCAGGACAAGGTCCTAAGCTACATATATCTTTCACAGGTTATGATATTTCCTCCATTCATTGTGTGTTGATGTATTAGGAGTAGGAATAAAGTGAGAAATTGCCTGAATATAGAGTTATTGGTTGCATGCGAACCATAGGCTTAACTTATGCACCACATCATTACAAGCCCAGTGAGGGTGCATCGAAAAATTCGTAGGTGAATTGAGTCATATGTGATGTTGTTGTTTGATATCCAAAGAGGAAATGTCTTTCTGTGGTTTCCAATATATTCTCCCTGTTTCCTTTCGAATTTTGGTATATCTAATGATAACTTAGTTGGCATAGGGGGCCAATTTTGATTATGAGAAATGGCATAATCTGTCGAAGTTATTAGATCATGGGGATTTGTGGAACACATAAATGAGACTTTATTCACCATCGTAAAATTATTTTGAACCATAATGTGTAAAGAAGTTATTTATGGGGATGTAGCAGATGGAATACCTAGTGGGGTAGTGTGTGTAATCCACAAAGTGGTGTTGTATGGGATCTTTAGAGGGGCAATGAAATGAGTACCATTAGGGGGATGGGTCTTAATCAATTTTTCTCTAGAAAACGATGAACCAATAACCGTGGTTGTATGATGTATTATTTGCCTCAATGTGAGAGACCTGGCACACCTCGAGACAATGGGAGTAGGTCTTGGAAGCGCCTAGAGTGACGGGGTTCCTTGGGGCCCCTTATGGTTTCAAATGGAGTGGGTGCTACTTTTATGGTAAGGGTAGCATATTTATCAAAGAAATTGAATCATGTACATCAAAAAAAGAAAAAAAAATGGTCACTTTTCCCTTAAGTTATGCTATGCAATTAATCAAACAAAAACAGTTTGTTTTTTATGTTTGCATATGATAAAAAGTGCTGACAAAACCTATGCATCCTCCTAATCTCAAATTAATTAGGTCTTGTGGAGATATATCTTTTTGAAGGGTATTGGGGCTACGTCGCAAAAGAACTAATGCTTCCAACATCCAAAAGAGAAAATCAAGTTAATGAATGAGGCTTTAGTGCTTCTTGCACCTCCACCTATAAGGAAAGATTTCCTAAAATGTTGCCACTAGGATACCTTCATCTCATGGGGGAAGTCAAGTATTTAGCTTATTTGTATTCAATCATCAATATTTACTGTTATGGAGGTTGGGTAACCCCACATAGTACCACACACATGGATTCCTAAGCTTGACCCCCTCTGAATGAGTTTATGATGTGCCTAGGAAATATTTTTATGTGATATGGTGAAGGATTTGAAGCACCTTAAAAGAAAACTTCTATGTTTCAAAAACATAACATGACCATTGACCATGGTTGATTATTGGATTCCTAGTCCTAATAGTCCTAACCTGACCTATAAATTCTTTTATGGCCCTTGTGGGGAATTTAACGTGTTTAAGATTATCATTGCTTTTAAGAAGCCTTTCTTCTCTTATGACATTAAAAGGTAAGCTATAATAAACTAACTACAAAGTCCCTAGAAATTGGATACCCATTGTAACAAATTTTAGAGTATCTTAGTGTGTTAAGTGTAATATGCGTACACGTGACAAAGTGTGCATACAAAACTTTGTACATATGATGATATGTAATGATGCTTTACACATTTCCATATTTACACTAAGTTGTAATTTTTCCTTGCATGAAAGGAAATAATATGTGGAAAGTAGGCCACTTACTTCCTTCCTATTACACTATGTGTGACTAAAAGGGAGATGAAAAAAACTAAGTGATTTAAGAAAAAATTGACATGAAAGCACAAGATTTTTTGAAAGATGTAAGATAAGGAAGGGATACTCCAGTTATCTAATAAGACTTGGTCCTAGTCCGAATACTAATTAAGTAAAAAATTAGTTGGTTGGTTAGAAATATTTGTGGAATATGGGCCACTTGATCTTCTCCTAGTTAAGCTATGTAATTTGTAAGAAAAATAACAAGACAAAGTGAAAAATATGTGTGGATTATGACCACTTACTTTTTTCCTTAATTAAGTTATATATGAAATCAAAATTTTTAAAGTAAATAATAAGTAACGACTCTACTAATAATTATTAGTAAATCAATTAAATAATCTAGACTAACTCTAAGAAAATTACAAAGGTGAAGGAAGTTCACTAAAGGTTATGTATCACCCAGGAAAGAAATAGTACAACAAATTCTGAGCTATTTGCAAACTATGCGGGTTATCCTCTACATAGGTGTGCATACCGTACAGTTTATCCTTTGCAAATGTATTCATACCATACGTGTGTCTGTGATAGAAGTTGTGCAATTGGAGAGAACAAAAAGAGAGGGTCATTTTCGGTGGAAAATACATCTAAGAGGGCCTGCAAAAATTTCAGAGAACTAACAGAGTCACAATCGACTGAAAATTCAAAGAGAAAGGTCTTGCAAAAAAAATCGTTAGATTAAAGAAAGGAAATAAGTAGAGTCACCATCTTCTTATGGTGTATTTTTTTCTTTGGAGTACCAAAGACACCTTCCTTGGAGTTGGTTGTTACATGCAAGGAACAAACAAGTTGTTGGTTGTTATTAGTGGAAAAACATGGGTAAACAAAGAATTGAAAGTAATGTGAACAATGCGCAAATAAACATAAATTAAAAACTACAATTTAAATAACACATAAAAAATTCTTAATGAACCAAAAAACCAACAAAGTTTACGACAGTGGCACCTTTTATTGACTATTGAAAGTAGAAGAGATACAATAGATAAATTCAAAACACTTGGAGAAAATTGTTTGAGAAATGGAGCTAAAAAATCCTAAACAAGGAAGCTACTTTATCGATCTCCTTGCAATCTGCCTCTCTCTCTCTCAAAAAAGTATGAAGACATTGTCAATGATGAAATCCTATTCTTCTTTAAATTATTTATTTCTAGGGGTCAATTTTGACAACATAACAAAGCTTTACTTCTTCTTGTGTTTTAGCTCTCATTGAACTTGAATTTTAGAGTTTCTTGGACACTCCTCTCCTCTTTGGCTCATTAATGTGGTTTTCACCTCATAAATGAGTTGATAGCTACCAATTCCTTTCCTTTAAGGCCTCTTGGGGATCAAGGCTCGAATTTGTCAATTGATTTTGTCAAGATTTGGAGTGTTTCTCAAGCAAGCTCACAACCCAAATTGTTGGCTGGATTTTTCATGACCACACAATTATACAATAAATAGCCACATCGTTGTTAATTTCTAGTAATGATGCACCAGTGTCGTCCAATGTTTTTAATTGAACCTTAGAAAATATTTTCAAAATTTTCACTTCACGATGCTTTTACCTAAAAATGTAATCGTTGTATGTGTTGATCATAGAATTGAAGTGCCTTTTAATGCATAAAAATAAATTTATAATTTTCACATGATAAAAAACCTCACCCTCAATTTACAAGCCTTTCGAATATGATTTTTGGTAACTTTCTATGCTTAATCCAAATTAACATTAATGAAATCATGCTTACTCCTAAATTTTATAGATATAAAAAAATTTCGTACTAAATACATCCATAAACCTATGATAATAATTTAATGCATTGATAAAAAAACTTGGTGCTATCTTTATCCTTTTAAACAATCGTGTGATCATATATATATATATATATATATATATATATATATATAATTTTTTATATTATTGATTTCAAATGCCTCTTATCTTATACAAGTTACGAAAATATAACAATATGATTGCATAATCTCTTAAAACCTTGCATAACCCTAACTCTCAAATTATTTTATCATATTAATGCTTCATTTATGTTATGTACTCTTCAATAGTGTTAGGATCATGCCATTTTTAGAAATACATCTTACATGCTATAACCCAAAAATGTAGACAAGGGTATTGGATAAACAACTCACTTTCCAATGAAACTCCTTTATGTCGCTATGGTTTAAGGTGGCTAATTGAAAATTAATCTAACCTATACAATATCTCTCTAACTTCCTATTATAAACTCTGAAAATTATATCATTAAAATATAGTTTGGTGTTTTTTAATTTTTGTTTTCAAATATTTGTAGTTTGGTTTTTTTTATTTTTTCTTCAATATCTCATTCAATTTTATAAATAGTTTTTGTTTCCTTTTTTTATTTTTTCTGCAATATCTCATTCAATTTTATAATTTTTATTTTTATTTTTTTCACTATCTCATTCAATTTTATAAATATTTTTTGGAATTAAAATATGAATGAAATTTTTATAATTAAAATCTCTAATATTTTTTTTCAAAATTCTAAATGTTTTCACATTTTCAAAATACTATTTTGAAATTTTAGAATAACTAAATCAGACCTAATATAAATATTCCAAAACAAAAACCAAAATATTAAAATTATTTATACATTAAATAGCGCTGCTAAATAGATTTTGTAGCTACATAATAAAAACATACATTTCCTAGCCAGAATAAAAACATTATGGTGTCACCCTTTCTTTCAGATTATATTTTGGATACTTTGCACCGGTGTGAGACGACCGTTGAATTCTAACAACACAAACATCCTTAGTGGACAAACATGCGTAAAAAAAGAATTGAAAGTGACTGGAACAATCGGAAAATAAACATAAATTAAAAACTACAATAAATAACACATGAAAAAATGTTTAACGAACCAGAAACATCAACAAAGTTTAAGGTAATGGTTCCCTTTATTGACTATTGAAAGTGGAAGAGATACGATAGATAAATTCAAAACACTTGGAAAAAATGGTTTGAGAAAAGGTGCTAAAAAAATCCTCAATAAGAAAGCTACTTTCTCGATCTTCTTGCAATCTTCCTCTCTCAAAAAAAGGTATGAAGACAACCTAACAATGGTATTCTTATTTAAATTATTTATTTAAATCCTCTTCTTATTTAAATTCTTTATTTCCAGGGTTCAATTTTGACAACATAACAATGCTTTACTTCTTGTTTTTTTAGCTCTTTCGCTCTCTTTGAACTTGAATTTATAGAGTTTTTTGGACACTTTTCTCTTCTTTGGCTCATTAATGTGGTGTTTACCTCATAAATGAGTTGATATACCAATTCCTTTCCTCTAAGGTTTCTTGGGGATCAAGGCTCAAATTTGCCAACCGATTTTGTCAAGATTTAGAATGTTGCTCAAGCAAGCTCACAGCCCAAATTGTTGGCTGTATTTTTCGTGACCACGCGACTATAAAATAAATAGCTACATAGTTGTTAATTTCCAATAATAATGCACCCATATCATCCCATATTTTCAATTAAATTTTAGAAAATATTTTTAAATTTTTCTTTTCACAACGCTTTTAACTGAAAATATAACCTTTGTATGTGTTGATCACATAATTTAAATGTCTTTAAATACATTAAGCCAAGTCTATGTTTTTCACATGATAAAAGACCTCACTCTCAATTTGCATGCCTTTTGAATATGAGTTTTGGTAACTTTCTATGCTTTAGCCAAGTTAACATTAATGAAATCATGCTTACTCCTGAAAGTTTTTACATACACTAGACACATCCAGAAACTTAGAATAATAATTTTCTGCATTGAAAAAAAAAAATTGGTGCTATCTTTATCCTTATAAACAATTGTGCGACCATCTATATATAGATAATTTTTCATATTATTCATTTCAAATGCCTCTTATCTTATACAAATTATGAAAATATCACAATATGATTGCATAATCTCTTCAAACCTTACATAACCCTAACTCTCAAATTATTTTATCATATAAATGCTTCATTTATTTGATGTACTCTTACATAGTGTTAGGATCATGCCATTTTTAGAAATACATATGACATGCTATAACCCAAAAAAATAGACAAGGTTTTACGATAAATGACTCACTTTCCAATGAAACTCTTTATGTTGCTACTGTTTAAGGTGGCTAATTGAAAATTAGCCTAACCTCTACAATATCTCTCTAACTTCCTATTATGAACACAAAAAATTATGTCATTAAAATATAGTTTCATGTTTTTTAATTTTTGTTTCCAAATTTCTCTAGTTTGGTTTTTTTAATTTTTTCTTCAATATTTCATTCAATTTTATAAATATTTTTTGGTTCTTTTTATTTTTCTTCAATATCTCATTCAATTCTAAAAATATTTTTTTGAATTAGAATATGAATGAAATTTGTATAATTAAAGTGTTTACTTTATTTTTTTCAAAGATTCTAAATATTTTAATATTTTCAAAATAATTTTCAAAATACCATTTTGAAAATTTAGAGTAATTAGATCATACTCAATCCAAATATTCAAAAACAAAAATAAAAATATTAAAACTATTTATACATTAAAAGAATAAAAAAACACTAAATAATATTGCTAAATACATTTTCTAGACACATAATAAAAACATACATTTTCTAGCCACAATAAAAACATTATGGTGTTAACCCTTCTTTAAGATTTAATTTTCAATGCTTTGCACTGATGTGAGAGGACAATTCAATTATAACTGCACAAGCATACTTTTTGAATGGATATTTATGTCGTAAGGCATTCTTATTTGAAAACAACTCCCCTAGCTGCCACTGTGCCCATGTCTGAGCCATTAGATCAAATGTTAGACGATTGAAAAATTTTAGGCCATTAGATTCACAAGTAAACAATTCTATATATGTTTTTTATAATGTTAGTTTTTTTCATTTTAATAAGTTATATTCAATTTAGGATTTGGTGACTTTTAAGTTAAAATGTTGTTATTCAATTTTTTTTATAAATTAAAATAATGATTCAATAACCACCTTTAAATTTAATATATAAGAATATTTTTAATCATGAATGTATACAATCGATATGGGGGAGAGAGTGTGTGTGTGTGATGGGGGGAGAGACAGAGGGAGGTGGGAGACAAAGGGAGAGAGAGGAAGGAAAAGAGGGGGGACTTGAGAGAGAGGACAAAGGTGGAAGGGGTGGAGGGAAGAGATGGAGCTAGAAATGAGAAACAGAGGGAGGGAACAAAAAATACATCGAGAGATAGAGGTGGAGAGAGAGAGAGGGAGTGATCAGGGAGAGATAAATATGGAATGATGGAGAGAGGAGACGAGGGATGGGAGATAAAAGGAGAGGATAATGATAGGGAAATAAGGGGAAGAGAGAGACAAGGAGACATAGATATGAAGGGGCGATAAAGGGTGAGAGCGAGAGGGAAATAGTGACATAGTTGGAGGGTAGAGAGAGAGAGAGAGAGAGAGAGAGAGAGAGAGAGAGAGCATGTGATGGGAGGGAGAGAAAAAAATAGGTGGGAGAGAAAGGGAGAGAGGAAGGAAAAGAGAGGGGACTTGAGAGAGAGGAGAGAGAGAGGGGTGGAGAGAGATGGAGTTGGAAGGGGAAAACATGGGGAGGGTAGAAAAAATACATTGACATATATATGTATAGAGAGAGAGAGGAAGTGATAAGGGAGAGATTAATATGGAATGAGGGAGAGAGGAGACGAGGGAAGGGAGAGAAAAGGAGAAGATATATATAGGGAAATATGGGGAAGATAAAGACAAGGAGATATAGATATGGAGGGGGGAGAGGGGGGGAGATAAAGGAGAGAGAGAGGGAGATAGTGACAGAGTTGGAGGGTGGAGAGTGAAAGGGAGTGTGTGATGGTGGTAGGGGGGGTAGGGAGGAGAGGAATAAATAAAGAGAGGATAGAGAAATGGAGTTGGAAGGGGAAGAAAGACATAGAGAGAGATAGGTGGAGAGGTAGTGATGTGAGAGAGAGAGAGAGAGAGAGAGAGAGAGATAGAGAGAGTATGTTTTGGGCGTGAGAAGGAGAGACAAGGGGAGATAAAGGTATAGATGGAAGGGGGTGAAATGGTAGAATAATGAGGAAAAGAGAGGGTGTGAGAAAGAAATATATATATGGAGAGAGAGGGGGGGGGGTGGAGAGAGAGAATATATGTTTTGGGGGTGAGAAGGGGAGATAAGGTGAGATAGGGATATATATGGAAGGGGGAGAGAGGGAGGAGGAGGGAGGCAAAGCGATGGAGGGAGAGAGAGAGAGAGAGAAAATGACATGTGTTTAGGGGGTTGAGATAGAGAGACAAATAAATTACATCATCCACTTTGGTTAAAATGGTCTAGTTTTACTTAATAGTGGTTATTGGATAGGTATTAATGTGCATTTGGAAATTGTAGAAAGCGTCATTGTAGAGAGGGTACATTAGGATTGCAAGTTGACTACCCTCAGTCTTGTTTAAAATGCACATTCTACACATTGTATTACATCACTGGGCTTTTGGGGTATTTCATTGTTATTGGTTTTTTTCTTCTTGGGTATTTTTGAGTTTGTTAACTTATTGGTGGTTGGTGGTTTATTGGTTTCTATGAACACTCAATGTATTAAACCATGTACAGGGTTCGTCACTATGTAAAATGTTACAATAGTTTTTTAGAATTGTCAACAAAAATCGATGATCTATACAACAAGTTATACAAAATTTTATAATTATTGCCACCACGAGATGTAAACCCTATACTGTTGAGGGGGCAATGAAAAATACTAAAATAGTCTATTGTTGTTAGTGTGAGTACAATTCAAAATGTTTCTTTCCCATTCTTGAGATACTTTTCTATGAGGAAACATTGGACTATTAAACATCATTAACTGCACTGCACTAGAGTTTCCCATAGACGTTGTAGATTTTACACCAAAACTTATGAATAATTGGGAGCTGATATCTAGCTCATTTTCATCTAATATGTGATGATGGCTGAAATTTGTGATTTGTGATGAAAATTTAGATTTGGAAAGATAACCATCATACTGTTCATGAATTAATATTATTTTATTTAGCCTATCTTATGTCATGTACTTTCAAAATCTATCAAATATTTTCTATTCGATCTTGAAAGACCATATTTGAAGATTAAGATTCAACCTATGTTGGAAAGGTTATAGAATCTATCAATTTGGTATAATGTAAGTGATTTCTTATACCTTGAATAACATTTTTTCAATGATTTTTTATTTGTCACAATACTTCTCGAATTTACGCTTTACGACGTTTCCTTTGCAACACCTGATGGAATTGCTAGTCACTTTTCTTTTATAATGAAAATTAGCTTTTCCACTGGATATTTAATTTTCTTTTATAATGACAGTTTATTTTTACTAAAATGAACTTTACTTCTTTACAAAGAATATTTAAGACTAAGCCACGCTTTTAATTTTTAAAAATATTTAAGACTAAGCCATGCTTTTAATTATATTATTTTATATAAATATTATATTCATTATTATTTTTTAATATTTAAAATTATAAATAGCTAATTTTCATTGGATTATGGTTTCAAAATATTATTGCAAGGAAAATAGTAGGAGGTGTATTAATGCATAACCTTTTCAATAATTGTTAGTTTTTCTAGAAGGATATCTTCAAGTTTTTATTTGGCACCTTCATGTTTAATACTATAAATAACTTTCATGGTAATTTTTTTATACCAAAACTTTAAAAAAATCATTTACATATGGATATTAAATTTACTAAGTAAGTGCATCTAAGGATATCTAAAAAAGATATCTTCATAATCCATGACTGTAACATGAACATTAGAATGCAAGACATATTTATCCATGGTAATCTTCAAATCCTTAAATATTTTAACATCCTTACCCTCAACTTGCATGCCTTTTGAATATTATTTTTAGTAGCTTGTTATCCTTTTGCTAAGTTAATATTGATGAAATTATGCTTACGTCTAAGGTTTTTATATACAAAAAAGTTTTCCTACTAAATACATCCATGAACCTATAATAATAATTTTATGCATTTAAAAAAAAGCCTTGGTGCTATCTTTATCCCTTTACCCAACGTGAGACCATCTATGTAAAAATATTTTTTTATATACTTCATTTGAAATGTCTCTTATCTTGTTCAAGTTAAACAAATCTTACAACATGATCGCATAACATTTTAAAGGCATCCACAACCCAAGTTTCAATTTATTTTCTCATCTATATACTTCATTTCTTTGATGTGCCCTTTTGTGAAATACCTGTTACATGTTATAAAACCAAAAATAGACAAGGGTATTGAATAAATAGCTCACTTTACAATGAAACTCCTTTATGTGGCTAGGCTTTGAGTTGGCTAATTGAAAATTGCCCTATTATGACCTCAATTATTAAATCCCATGGCCACTATAAATTTACTGACGTTGATTTCGCTGAAATATAGAAATAGTATTAAAATATATCTAGCTTGCAATTCATTTTCTTAAGACACCCTGCAATTTTTTTTTTAAATCAATAGTATATCTAATTCCTAGACTTTGTTAAGGACTTTTTTTTAACATGGGATTTTTTTATAGGATCTTATATCTATGATTTTATTTATCATACATTCCAAAAAAATATTTAGACATAAATTTGAATGATATTGTCCAATTTTATTTTGAAAAAAAAAAAAAAAACATCTTCCATATTTTGGCCCAATAAATAGCTTTGGTATGACTCAAATTAAAGCTTGATAAATAAAAAATAAAAAATAGAATTTAATTTTATACATTAAACTTTAAAATTGAATATACCTAAACACTCACATGAAAAAAAAACACAAGAATATTAAAAAAAATTCATAAGGTAGAGAAACACTATCAATTACTTCTTATATATGGAATCAACTTATATGAAATTCTTGAAAAATAAAATGGAATATAAAAAATAAAATATCCAAGACAACGGATGGAGGTGCAAAATAAAAAAAGGTCACAGCAAACGAAAAAAATGGACTCTAGCAGGCAACAGTGGATGGAGGCAAAGCCTCTGGGATGGTCGATCCTGGAATGATGGCAGGGAGCTCACTAGGGGAGGGGGAACCCTCAATGGATCCACATGGGAAGGAGCATGTGACAATGGAAAAAAAGGGTGCAGGTCTGAAAGGGGTTGAGAAAGAGAAAAACCCTGAACACGTGAAGGAGGGAGGGCAAGAAAAGGAGGCACGCTGTCCTAGCCAATGGCTACCAAAATTGTCAGAAATCCCCCAGGTCTAAGTCAAATCAGAATGGATGGGGCCTCATATACAATATATGAATGAATATTCCCTAACAGGAAAATTTGTGGGATATGACCACCAGAAAAAAAACCCTAATATGGTGGATCAATACAATCTGGAAACCAAAACGGGCACTATGACCTACACTTAGGGGTGAAAGGCTTCTTCACAATAATATTCCTCAACCTGGAAGACAAGAACAAGGTATTTTATGGAATCTCGTATTTCTACAACTCAGAAAGATTATATCTCACTCCATGAAAGGAAAGATTCAATCTGGACAAAGCAGCTCTGTCGATGGCTCCGGTCTGGATGAGGCTCTACTCCATTTCGATAGAACTTTGTCATTATAATATACTGGAAGACATAAGAAATGCATTAGTATCCTTCTTCAAGGTGGATGATCAAACCAAGAAAATTAGGTGTGTCTCCTATGCTTGAATCTGTGTATACCTAGCATTTTGAAGGAGATACTGGAATGATTGAACTTGACCTGGTAGGAAGAGGATTGGTTCCAAGAAATAGACTACGATCATATAACTTTTAGGTGCAGATGGTGGCATGAACATGGTCGCCTATTTTGAGAATTCCCCTTGAACTCCCTATCTGTCACAATAAATAACACCATTGGGGAGAAGGATTCAAAGTGGTTTGAGAAGGTTGTTAGCAGAAAGAGATAGGAAAAAAGAAACCTAGGGTTGAAAGTTCACAAGAAGCCACAGACACAGAACAAGTTTGAGGCTTTGAACAAGGTTAGTGATGAAGGAAAAAGTCATAATATGAGCTTCCCCACACCCAATAAGGAACAAAGGAAGGAAGGATAAATGGTGGAGATACCTCCTTAGTTAAAATTAGAGGAGAAGACCCATGTAGATAATGGATAAGGGGAGGAGACATAGGATATGGGCATAGGGGAGCTAGATCTGGATGGGATCGAGTAGGCATGCATGAACCCAAAATTGAGATACATCCCTTTCCTACAAGTGGCATTCTTAATTGAAGCCATTATCAAATCCAAGAGCTCGAAAACATTCGGAGTGGTTTCAGGATCGTTAAGAGTCCCAGATGGAAAAACAAGAGGGAAAAGAAGAAATTCCCAAAGAATACAAGAAGCGGGAGGAAAACTGGTTGCATCAGGGTAATATCCAACTATTGAGGATGCCTTCCTCATCATCTCAAAATATCATCATGAAAGTGCTCTCCTGGAATATAAGAGGATGTAATAGTCAACTAAAAAGATATTGATAAAAAGGAAAATATAGATGAAAAGATACTCGGTCCTCTTTCTCCATGAAACAAAAAATAGTAGCGAATAACTGAATAAAATCACCCGAGCCATCTAGAAAGGCTCAAAATTTAGGGCAGTGGATACTATCGGAATGGCAAGAGTGATAGGCATCTTGTGCAATGCATCGATTATCATCCTTTCAGACTTTGTGGCAACCCCCCATTCTCTCTCTGCTCTCTTTCATGTCTTGGGTACCACCGTTAGATGGGTGTTGATGAATGTCTATGGGCCCTTCCAAATGGCTCTAAAACTGGCTTTCCTAGAGGGTACATGATCTATTCGGCCCTGGGTGGGTGAAAAACACTTAATCTTAGAAGAAGATTTCAATCTCATAAGGAATCTAGGGGAAAAAAAGGGGGAGTCCATACCCTCAGTAGTATGAGTGATCTATCCAATGCAATCATTGAGGACTTTCATCTGGTGGATGTGAAAACCACCAATAGATTTTTCACTTGGAAAAATAAACGTGTTGGATCCTGGCATATATCCTCACAGCTTTATAGGTTCTTGGTGTCTAAATCTCTTCTGAATCGGGGGGGGGAGGGGAGAGATTGGGGCCATAGTCCTTCTAGCGGTGGGGTCAGACCACTAGCCAGTTTATATATATTAGCTACGCATAAGAGAGAAGTTTAAAGGGCCCATCAGGCTCGAGAGATTCTGGCTACCTCACCCAGATTTCCATGACCTCATAAGAGAATGGTGGGGGGGATTTGAGGTCCCCTCATGGTCTAAAATTTATTTTCTACAACAGAAACTCAAGTACGTAAATGAGAGGTTGAGGTGGTGGAATAAAGAGTGCATTGGTAATACTCAAGAGGAAAAAAGGAGAATATAAGGAGAGGTTTAGGAACTACAAAAATGAGTGATGCAAGTAGGATACACTAATGAGGAGAAGAAAATGGAATCCAAACTCCTCTTGGAGCTATCCCAGTAGGAAAATTAGTAGGAGATCCTATGGTAGCAAAAGTCTAGAAATATGTGGCTCACGGAGGGGGACAGGAACAAACGGTTTTTCCACAGGGCCATAATATAACATGTAGAAATTATACAAACAATATGTATATCAATGGATTCAATTCAATCAAGCAATGTGCTAAATAAATATACTAAATTATTCTACAAATCAATTTCAGAAAATAAACATGATCACCAATCACAACAAGTAAAGAAAGAAGAAACCAAACCACAACACAAATATATTCCTTGGGAAAGCTTGCTGCTTAAAGCCCCTCTATATTTTATTGTGTATTCACCAAGGAATCATGAAACAATTACAATGCACTCTTCTCACAAGAGTCTCCTACACTCTCACAACTATTTCACACTAATCCCAAAAACATTGACCAACACATAGCCAATTTTCAGCCTTCTTTCAACTTTCCTTTCTTGCGCAATTCATGTGGAATGGAATACAAATTCTTTAGAAAATTTAGCCTTCCAAATTTGTAAAATTTTCATGGGAAATACTATGGTAGTTTTAATGCATGCAAGCTGGCTTCTAATGATACAACTGATAGTTAAGTTCCCTTTAACCTTTGTCTCAACTGGGTCTCCAATGGAACTGATATGCATGAAAATATTAATAGTAAATCATGAGTTGCATGATAGATCATTGCATGTGAATTAAATATAATTTAATTCACATGACCTCTCACTAGTGCAACAAATAGGTACAACTAGTTCAACTCAATTTAACTCAATAAATTGAGTTAACTGATTTCTCATGCATTAAACTAATTCACTCACCGCAACTCGAACTCCATAACTAATCAAATCACTTTGCATTCCTCACCAACCACTCTCAACTCAAAGTCCATGATCTAACTGAGTTTATCAAACTCAGTTAACTTCTGAAAGTGATTGTGAGATAAGATTACATTTTATTGTCCAATTTAATTAAGGAAAAGTTAAATTATACATACATTTCTTGTTGACTTTTCAACACTCCCTCTGAACTAAAAATGGATTATCAGCTACCCTGATCTCGACTCTATGGTATTCGAATTTTCTCCTGGCAAGTGCCTGCATCAAAATATCAGCATCTTGATCTTCCGTGGGAATGTGTTGAAGTAACGTAACTCACCTATGAACACAATCTATAAGATGGTGGTACGAGATGTCTATATGCTTAGACCTATCATGGAATACGAAATTAACTGAGAGTTTAATGCAACTTTGGTTATCACAATGCATCACCATCAAATCCTTCTGTGAACTAGACAAACCAACCAGAATCTTCCTCATCTAGATGTTCTTAGATGTAGCCTGAATTATTTCCATGTACTCTGCATCGGCTGAACCGAGTGCCACATATCTCTACTTCCCGCTATACCAAAAAAAATTATGTCGATCCTATGCTGAAGATCTCTCCTGATGTGATATTTTTTTCTGATCGCCTACCTTCCCAATCTGCATTGGTTAAGCCTTGAAGCTTCACTCCCTTCATCCATTTGTACCATAATCCATACTTTGTAGTTCCACTGAGATATCTCAAGACATGTGTCCCCATATTCATAAAGAGCTTTGTTGGCTTAACCATATCTTGACTCAGTTGGGTAACTACGTAGAAAATGTTTGGTCTGGTGTTCACCAAGTATATTAGTGAACCAACAAGCTTCTTGTAAACAGTAGCTCCCACTACCTCACCTGAAATAACATCCTCCTTCCTCTAGTTTCCTGGAAGAGGAGTCTCCATGGGTTTACATCTCTCCATGTGAAACTTAATCAGAATCTCTTTGGCATACTTGCCTTGAGAAACAAAAATCTCACCATCTTGCTATCATATTTAAAAACGAAAGAAATAGTGAAGGAGTCCCATCTCCTTCATCTCAAACTCTCTTGAAATATCCTCCTTGCAAGAAGTTATGATCTTCTCATCACCTCTCAAAATTAGATCATCAACATAAACTACGATAATCAAGAGATTGCCATTAACTACAATCTGGTATAGGTTCGCATCTGCTTCACTCTTTGTGATGTCAAACCTGGTGAAAGAGTTGTCAATCCTAGTGTACCGAGCATGAGGTGCTTTCTTCAACCCATACTATTTTCTCTTGATTCTGACCACATGAGACTCACTGCCAAAGGTCTCAAAACCTTCAAGCAGATCTATGTACACTTCTTCCTCAATAACTCCATTGAAAAACACAATTTTCACATCCTTTTGATGTATCTGCCACCCCATATATGCTAAGAGTGCAAGGATAGATATAATAGATTAGTACCTCGCAACCGGTGTGAAAGTATCGTCATATTCAATCCCCTCAACTTGTGAGAATCCCAGGCTAAAAATCTAGCCTTGTACTTCTCCACACTCCCATATTCCACCTGCTTCACCTTATAGATCCATCTAGGTCCAACCACTGATATTCCAACTAGTCTTGGGACAACCTCCCATGCACTATTCTTGATGATGGAGTCATAATCCTTAACCATGGTGTCAACCCAAATTGGTTGCTGCACTGCTTCATCAAAGGAGGATGGTTCTATCACAATACACTTGGTCATAAGAGCCATGTATCTAGTAAACATGTCTATGTATTGAAGTAGGTGCTCCAACATGTTCTGTCGCATCAAGTCTCAATCTATCAGCTATTGTAGTGCGCCTCCTACCATTTTTGGTCGATGGCTCTGCATGAGTGCTTTCTGCCACTCCATGATCCTCCACATGTGGTTTCCCCACATCTTGAGGTTCATTCTTTGTAACTAAGAGTTTCGCCTCTGCATTTAAATCAAGCTCCCTCTCAAGGGACAATCGCATGACTTTCTTCTCATCAAAATTTATATCCCATCTCATAGCAGTCATCCTGCTATTTTGAAAACACAACCGATAGTTGTGGGGAGTATCAGTGTACCTAAAAAATATCCCAATCTCAGTTGCTTGTTTGAGCTTCTTCTTGGAATATTTGGTCACATGGAAATACAGAGATAAGCCAAAAAAATGAAAATATGAAATATCAGGTTTCTTACCACAAAAGTCCTCCTCTAGTTTACTCATGCCAAGTATCCGATGAGGACTACGATTTTGCAGAAATACTAGTGTGTTGCATGCCTCTTCCCACATATGCAATGATAGGCCCTAATCATGCAACATTACTCGTGCCACACCCATAATTTTTCTGTTCTTTATTTTTGCGACCCCATTCTGTTGTGGGTTATGAGGCGCAATCAAATCTCTCTAAATTCCTTCTTTTCTACAGAAGTTATTAAATTCATTGGAGATGTAATCACCACCATTGTCACTCCTAAGAGCCTTCACATGCTTCCCCATGTCTTTCTCCACTAGTGCTTTGAACTAACAAAATTTCGAGAATGTCTTATCTCTCTTCTTCATGAAGTCGATACAACACTTTCTAGAAAAATCATCAACAAAGATCACATAGTACCTGTGATTTGCTACCTAAGTTTTAGAGAATTGACCACAGACATCTGAGTCAACTCTCTCAAGGATTTCCGCCACTTGGTTCTCCTTCTGATGAGAAGCGACGGTTGCATATTTCCGCATGGTTCATCCCTTGCATGTGTCTATCTGCGCAATATTACCCTTGGGAAGTCTCGTATAAATTTGTTGCATGACCTTCAAGGCTCCGTGGTCTAGACGGCCAAATATCCTGTGGCATAACTCACCCTCATCCCAACTAACCACTTTTTCAGCCTTAACTATCAATGTTGCACATCCATATACGTCAAGTTTGTATAGTTTCTTCACACAAATCCAAATATTCTTGTCTTGCCTTGTGGCTTTGTGTCGAAGGAAAGATTTCCCTTCACTGAAAAATACATCATAACCTCTATAATCCAACATTGCAACTGAACCTAAATTATTTTTCAAGCCCAATACATGCATTAAATATTTTAATAAGAATGGTTTACCTAACTATCCATAGAAGTTAACTAATACCAATCTCGATAGCACTGTACCTCCCATCATCACCCATTTTGATATGCTTGTGGAGGTCCTTCTCCTCCAAGTTACTGAAAAAGTTCTTATTCTCTCGTCATGTGGAAAGATGTACCACTATACAAGTACCACACTACTCTCATCACACTTGACACCATGCATGTGATGAGCAAGAAGTCCAACTCAAATTGTGAGGCCAAAGCCTCACCAATTGCAGATCCTAAAGCCTTCTTGTTCTTCTTCTTTTGTGGAAAATTAGTGGCATAATGTCCATGCTTGTGATAGTGAAAACACTTCACTCTATACATGTCATGCTTCTTACCTTCTTTACCGGTCTCAGATTTGGAATAGGATTTATTTCCCCTTCGTCATATTTGACATACCAGCTAAGGCAAAATTATCTTCATCATCTGTCTTAGATAAATATTCATCCCTGATATTCAGCCTAAATTCTTCTTGCATGAAATCCGACCAATGTCGTTCCCAATCTAGCAACTTCTCCTTCCCATTGACAGAGTCTTAATAACTATGCCAACTCTTGGGAAGGCCTAGAAGAGATAGGCTCACCAAGTCATCATCTGATATAGTAATTCTGACACTCCCAAGATCCTCTTGACATTGGATAAAATTGGTTAAATATTTCAGAATAGTGTCACCTTTCTCCATTTTGATTTTCTTGAGCTTGTCCTTCAATGCCAATTTTCTATGATCACTGCTACTCTGAAACAGATATTTCAAATCCTTCCACACTAGAGTGGCTTTTCCATGGAGACTTGAGAAATTGTGATCTTGTACTCCCTCTAATAATATCCTCCTCACCTTTGCAACCTTCTTTTCCAAAGCATCAAGAAGAGTGACATCTGCTGCTGTGGGTTTGGGAATGTCATTACCAATGAATTCTTTCAACCCATTGTCCTAAAGAAATGCCTCCATCTTATATTTCCATGCAATATAATTGGAACAAACCTCGAGTGCATACTCCAATCTCAAGCCATTGAAATCCATCTTGATCTTGATCCTCCTGTCTTACCAACGAATAATTTTTTAAATTCGAATGTTATTTAATAAAAACTCAATTTCATCTCCACTATAGCGATTTCCTATGCTTTGATAACATGTAGAAATTATAGAATCAATAGGTATATAAATGGATTAAATCTAATCAAGCAATGTTATAAAGCAAGATACTGAATCCTTATAAAAATAAATTGTAGAAAATAAACATGATCGCCAATCACAACAAGTAAAGAAAGAATAAAATCAAACCAAAACACATATATTTTCCCAGGGAAATATTTTTGTGCAAGACCCCTTTATGTTCTATGGTATATTCACCAAGGAATCGTGAAACAATTACAATGCACTCTTCTCATAGGAGTTTCCTGCACTCTCACAACTATCTAACACTCATCTGGACAAAATCGACCAACACAGCCAAAATTCAGCCTCTTCTCAGCCTTCCTTTCTTGTGAAATTCATGTGGATTTCAATCCCTATTGTTTAGAAAATTGAGCCTTCCAGAACTGCGCAATGATGATGGGAAATTATATGGTAGCTTTACTGCATGCGGGCAACCTACTAATGATACAACTGATAGTTAATATCCCTTTAACATTTGTCTCAACTGGGTCTCCACTGAAACTGACATGCATGTAGATATTAATATTAAATCATTAGCTGCATGAAATATCATTGCATGTGAATTAAATCTGATTTGGTTCACTTGACCTCCCACTAGTGCAACAAACAGTTACAACTATTTCAATTAATTTTAACTCAATAAAATAAGTTAACGGATTTCTCATGCATTAAAATAATGCACTAACTGCAACTCAAAATCCATAACTAATAGAATCAATATGCATGCCTCACCAAAAACCATCAACTCAAAATTCATGAGATAATTGAGTTTATCATTCTTAATTAACTATTTCAAGTGATTATGCAATAATATTACATTTTATTGTCTAATTTAATTAAGTGAAAATTAGATTAGAGACACATTTCTTGTTGACTTTTCAACATAATGTCACTATTTCAACCACATAGACCCTTTAAAAATAGCCAATGGCCAATACGTAGAAACCCAAGAAGATCTGGAGTAGAGCCTTCACCAGTTTTTCTTTGGGCTTCTCCAAGAGACTAAGAAAGATAGAGGCCCATATATAGACAACATAACAGCCAATATCCCTCACCTGGTAACGACTAAGAATAACCATATGCTAATGCACATAATGGAAATGACAGAGGTGGAGGAAGCGGTTAAGGAGATATAAGGAGGAAAAGCCCTGAGACAAGATGGATTAACGACCAACTTCCTTCAAAGTTGCTGGGATCTAGTGAAGGACGAACTGGTAGACATTATTAAAGACTGAAGGAAAACAGTCAAAATTTTGAAGGCCTTCAACTGTACCTTCCTCACCCTTAGCCCAAAAGAGCAAGGAGCATATGAATCGGGTAAGTTTCGACTGATAGAGTTATGTAATGTCATATATAAAATTATTACAAAAGCTATGGATAATAGATTAAAACCCTTTCTCCCTAATATCATTTCTTTAGAAAAAGTGGGCTTTGTGGAAGGGATACTGATTCTTGATGTAATCATCCTAATCCATGAGGTGATACATTCCATGAAAAGTTTTAGGAAACCGGGATGATGATAAAACTGGATCTGGAAAAAGCTTACCACAACTTTACTGTAAATACGTGAGGCAGATGTTAAAATATTTTAGGTTCTACCATGACTGGGTAAAATGGGTCCTAAACCTTATGTCAATAGCATTCTTCTTTATCCTAGTAAACAGATACCCCTTGATACTTTCAAGGCATCTAGGGGCATACAGAAAGGTGGCCCTCTGTCTACCTTTCTTTTCATTCTAATGTTGGAAGGGTTGGAGAGAAAATTGAAGGCGAATCAAAGGGAAGGGAAGATGAGAGGGCTATGATTACATGCGGGGTCAACTTACCACACGCATCAAAAATTTGTAGAGGGCACGATGCTGATGTGACAGGAAGTGGTAAAAGAGGCTCGAGGACTGAAAGAAATCCTGGAAATACTTAAAAGAGATAGTGGCTTGTAAGTAAATCATGGGAAATCGAAGATATACTTCTTCAACACCCAAGGGTAATGCAAAGGAACATTCTGAGAATCATGGGATTTTTGGAGGGCTTTGTCACCTCAATACTCCTAGGAGCCCCTCTTCTAAGCTGCAAGGTAGGGAACATCAATTGGAATGAACTCCTACATAAAATGGCAGCCAAGCTAGATAGCTTGATAGAACAGACGTTAAATCTTCTGAGCCCCCTAACCCTAGTGCAGGTAGTGCTTTAGGTGATGCCAATGTAACTATTTTTGGTTCTCGTGTCCCCGAAGTCAGTCTCAAGAAAATAACGAAAATTGAAAGAAACATCCTATGGGACATTAATGAGAATAGGAAGAAATGGATGCTGGTTGACTGGAAAACATTTTTCCTCCCCAACGAAGTGAGAGGTATGGGGCTCAAATACCGGGAAGTAAGTAACTAGGTTATAGGCTCAAAAATATGGTGGATATGTATTTCAAAGAAGTCAGAACTGTAGGCAGACCTATGGACAAGTAAATATGCTAGGGGTTGGAATAGATAAAACCTGATTCGATTGAATGAGTAACCCCATGGATCAATAATATTGAGGGCGGGTAATGCCAATGGTAACATAGTCAAAGAGCATAGCTTCTGGGATATAAGGGATGGGGGAGAGGCTGATTTCTTTAGGGATGCCCGAAAACAATTTTCGAAGATCCAAGGACTTGTGGAATTTCCAGACCTCCAAGAACAGCTGCAAGATGAAGGCCTTATTAAGGTTAAGGATTTCTGGGATGGTGATGTTTAATGCAACCCATACCACCAATGAAAGAAGGAGGATTGGTTCAGATAACACAGCCTAGGAGAAGAAAAAAGAACGCTGGTACAGGTATTAGGAGAAATAAAGACTAAAAAAATCTAGAAAACTGATAAGATCAGATGCGGTTACAACATAGCCAGGTAGTTCAATATAAAGGAAGCATCTAGACTTGAATTGAAACACCACATGACCCAAAATGAAAAAAATGGAATAAATTCTGAAAGTTAGGCATATGGCCAAAGATGTCAACCTTCCTATGGCTTCTGATGAAAGAAAGACTATTGATATGGGAGAAACTACACAAGAGTGGAATGACATGCCCATAAGTCTATTTCATGTGCCTCTCAGCGATAGAAACCGTGATCCACTTATTTGAAGAATGTAGCTAGACCATGAAAGTATGGAGGGAGGGAGATAATATCTTTAACCAGTGTAATCAGACCCTAGGAAGACCGAGAAACACTATTATAAACTAGGAGGTGAAGCCCTACAAGGGTAACCTATTAAATCATATATGGGAACTCACCCCAAAATTTTTGTTATGTGAAATATGGAAGGAAAGAAATTACTGAATATTTGAGGCCAAGAAGCGAACGAAAATGAATTTCTAGATAGGCATCTAGGTCTATGTATGAGAGACCCTCGACCTCAGAATATGGGGACATGATGACATTAAGACCAACAGGGGGGGAATTTGTATGTTTTGGGCATCGAAAGTCTTACAATTTCCACATTATATTGGAAAGACAAGAACCTCACCTGGGATATCCACAAGCTCAAAAATTTAGGAACACCATGTAGAGCCGATGTTCAATCTGAATTTTAACGGGGCCTGAAATGAAACTGAGGAGTAGCTAGACAGGGAGGGGGTGGTTCGCGACAGTAAAGGGGAAATTTAGGGAATCTCGTGGGGGTACTTGGGAGAGGCCTCAAATAATGTAGCAGAGCAAGAAGGACTACTGGATAGTCTAGAAATGGAAATTAATCATAGTTGATTCCCTCTAATAATTGAGGCAGATTCCAAACTGATCAGCGGAATAGGTCAGAAAATTCTAAATGGATCCCAAGTGATCAAGGTCACTAAGAACTAGAAAATGGCTACCAGTCTCGATCGCATGAGATCTATCCTTTGGAGGCATTCAGAGGTATAGTTCAATCATGTAAAGCAAAAAAAAACAGTCTTGCAGACCTCATAGCCAACCATGGGGTACATGCAAGAGAGGAAATCTAATCAAGGAAGTGGGGGGAGATGACTAAACTAGAATTAAAAGCATGATGTGAGAGGATAGCGAGAAAGGAGCGGGAACACCCGAAATGCAGGTGATTAAAGCCCATAGGAGATCAAAAAAGGGCCACACATGTTTTCCCACCTAGATAACAAGAATGTGTGAGGGGTATATATAAGGCGATGTGGTGGCTATCATGCATAAGGATGGGAGAAGAAACAAGGGAAGGACAGTGACAGTTATTAGTACTGCACAACATCATAGAATGGAGGTGGTGGAGATGAAAGCAATGGATCCTAAGGGAGGGAGGCATAAGCGAGGTCCAATTGGCCTGTGTGTGAAGTTAATTATGATGGGAGGTGTAGGGATGAAGGTGCGACCAAGTGGGGAGCCTAGAATGGGATGATATGCAGCAGAAGGGAAGGAAGCTAAATCATTATAATCTACAGCTACTGGGTGAATAGGCAGAAATATTCTGAGACTCTTGTTGGGGTAAAAGCGGTTGTGGGGGAATTACACTGATGCTCTCTTCGGGAGGGAAGGATGGCAGGGAATCTAGCACAAGACCACTGATGGGTAGAGCCCAGAGGATGCAGAGGCACCTCAGAGGATTCCAGAAGTAGGGAAGGGACATGACATAGGTCCCAGCCAAAGCCCGTGGATATGATGTTGGACCTGGAGGTGTTTTTTGATGTAGAGAATGATGTGACATGCACTTTTGCCATCACTAGAATGGGGAATGACCTTTTTTTGCAACTACAATGGGAGTATGTGGAGTGCGTTGAGTTGCAACTAGCGTGGGTAAGCCAGATTTTCATGGGGTTCCTGATTCACGAGAGGAGGCGAATTGGCCAAGCCGTGGAGGATAACCTTTGCAACATCAGGGAAGGGATCGACAATAACATTCACAAGCTTCATAACACTCTAATGATCATTGGGTACCTAGATATTCTATGACCAGACTGTGCACCTCAGGTTGCTGATCCTGGGGAGGGTGAAGAGGAGGATGATGTGACTATGCAAGCATTAAATGGAGTGGGGGGAGATAATTAGAATCGTTCTTGTCCAGGTGCTTTTTTGATTATCTTAAATTTCTGATGGGCATATAGCCCTATAATGTTTAGAGTTATAAGTCTAAGTAGATTTAGTTAGTTAAATGTTGAAGCTCTGGTTTCCATATTGTCGACAAATCAATGAATGTAAATATTTAAGTGATTAATATAAGGATCCCCATACTTGTTGATAGTAAAAAAAAACATATCCCAGAAAATGATATTCATGTCCTCTTATACCTTCTCACAATATTCCTTTGGTTTACGTCAATTACCCTTTATTATTTAATTATTTTTCTAACTTTTTAGCAAACCTACTGATCAGAAATAAACTATTTAGTAATTCTATTACATGACTAATGTCAAATTAGATTCATTATTTCTCGGGTTAACTCCCTATATTCCCCATATTATCCTCCCAGGCATACTAAAATGATAGAGAATCACTATAAATATGACATAAATTACCTTATTAGACTAAGAAATTAAATGTGAGCCTACACATCAGGATAATTCAAATACTAAACCAATCTCAAAGATCCTAAAAATGAGATGAAAGGTGTATATAAAGAGTAGAATGAGAGAAATTTGAATTGTGAAGATGTCTATAAGTTAAAAAATATACAAAGTTATGGTTATGGAATTATATAAAAAGTAATAAGGAAACAAATAAAAGACAATTGAATTAAACCAATATATACTTTTCAATAAATCCTAATGAGAACACAAGGAAAATAAAATATAGAAATACAGGAGAAAATTATCTAAGATTCACAATTGTGGCTCCCCATGATACTCCACTTTCCAATTATACTCAAATACCAAATATGTGTTGATAAATCTAGGGAATCAAGTATTAGGTGATTTATCTTCTTATGACAATTGATTGACAGTGGTTTTTACTTTCTTAGATTAGGATCTTAATTTTCTCAAATTATTAGTGTTCTTCTTCATCAAACAACTACTAGTGCATATACTTCATAAATATATAAGAGACACAAAATATAGGATTTCATCTAGGGCCAAAATGTCCCCTACTTCAAAGGAAAACCCAAACAAATTATTCTTCTTAGAGAGATTCCAATTGACGAATACCAGGACCAAAATCTAGACCCTTAATAGAACTATCACTCAAATACCAAGTCACAAATATCTTTCTTTGTTGCTTCTCCTTCTTCAAAAAGTCATTGGAAGTCAAATTTATTCCTTTAATTCACTTCTTGGCTACCATGAAAATTCATCCTCTTTTCCATAGATTTGCAGTTCGTATTACTGCAATTTCACATGTCTGAGTAGGAGGTTCTCCCCTTATTCAGTTTATTTGGAGGTTTTTATAGATGAAATTTGGTAGCTATAAATATTACTTTGGGACCTATATATAGTTTTCTCTTGGAATATTATGATACCACTACAAAAACACTATATTTTTAGCTAGACGTGTGAGATAAATTGCCCAAAAACAATGCCAAATACTTCGATCTTCCTTTTCCCTTCATCTTTAGTTAGTAGGCATCATTATTGATTTCACACTTCTTCTTATACTTCAGACTTTGATTGTATTGTAGACTTGAATATGACTAAAATTATTTCTCTAAGGCCTATTTTACATATTTATAGTGGTTGGAGCTTCATAATAAACCGATTTGAGAGAGGGTGAACTGAAATTTCAGTTTCAGTAGATTAATAGCAAACTTGAAGGAGAGGTTTTGTGCTTGGTCCCTGAGGGCTTACATACTTATTTAATGACTCATACAAAATGAAACATGCTCAATAAGGGTCCTTAATACATGACATTGACTCATTTTGATTTTATGACCAATCCGAAGGACTCACAATGGGAGTCATACTAAAAATAAAGGTCCTTTCTCATGAAACTCACGCGACAAGAATTTAAATAAATTTATATTTTTATTATTTATATCAATTACATAAAATCATAATTACACATGTCCTTATGAATACCAAACCTAGTTACACTTTTCAACAGTCCCTCTTAACTAATGAGTTATTCATAATGGTACTTGATCATTCTCAATATGAAGAATTCGCATAAGAAGATTCAGATTGGTAACCCATATGTATAGAACAAGGAAAATTTTAGGGGGCAATATTTGCATGTGGGCTAATTATACATGTTTTTTAAAAAAAAAAGATTCACCAATTTCCATTTGTTTTTAAATTGATTTGCCCAAATTTTATAGTATAAAATAATTTTTCCCTAAAAATCGCCAAAATTTTATATATACTAATATAAAATGACTAGAAAACTAAATATTTTTATAGAAATAACATCATAGTTTTTACAATTTACATATTCGGGACTACTAAGATTCACCAACGTTTCTAAACTTGAAGATGAACTTACATCCTTAAAATTTCCCTGGTATAGAATCATATCAACCAACATTGTCACATTACAAGGCCTTGAATAAAAACTCTATCTCTCCACAAGATCTGAGAGTAATTTTGGAAAGAATAATGATTTATAGACACTCTCATCATTGTCTCTCTTGGAACATACCCCACTCAGGTTCTTAGGGTGCATTCCATCAGGACTATCCTTATCTTGGATTCTCACTCCTGAAATAATGTCGGTCCTCAATGACTAATTTTATCTTTCATGCCTAACACATCCTAAAATAGCACCAAATTATATATGCTCACCCAATACTCTGTTATGTCATCTTAAGTGAAGACAAGAATGATATTTTTATCTATACTTCTTAATTAGGGAGGACATATCTATTCCAATAAAGAAATTTATTCATTCCTACAGAAGGAATGTACCTAAGAACCCTCTTGGCTTATGAATTTATTTTCAAACTTTTTACCAAGTAATATTTTTTTTTCAAGGATCCCTATTAATTAGGGACTTACAATATCTCCCCATGTAGAGATGATGGGAAAATGAGCTTCTTGAATAAATCCTCCTCATGATGCGATGAACTTATTTTATTTATCTAGGAGTCTTCATGTTTGGGACTTCTATAGAGGGCATTGACCATGCATCACTTTCCTCCAAGAGTCAACCACGTCATCATTCGAAATTGGTCCATAATTACATATATGGGCTTCTTTCATGCCTTCCTACTTTCTTCATGCCATGTTTACTTAAGGACCTTTCATCGTATTACATGTGCATCATTGGTGGAAGACATCCATAGATATTCCCTTGGAATATATGCATAAACCCATCAAGATATTTGTTCAAAAATAGAGAAATGAACATTAAAAATAACATTACCTTTCTCATGGTATTTCATCAAGACATATTCTAGTTTGCAACAACATCTTCCATACATATCAACACATCTCCATATATTATCAAGGGTCTCTTCATTTTCTAGAATCCTATCATATTGTTCATATATTTCATGGAGATGTCCCAGTAAAATATTTGTGGTCTTTTAGATGTTTATTTCCCTTACCATGGTTTCATATTCCATGATCTATTCCTTCCTTTGTTCACACGTTCCATTCTCATGAATTTATAATCAAAATTGTTGAATTATGGTAATCCACCTCGTATTACGTATGAAGACATATTGTGTGACTCGTGCATTTTTGCATTCCTTCGAAGGAGGAGATCATTCCTTTCATTATGCTCTCAAGATAGAGATTTGACCCATTTTACCTGCAGCCATGAGAAATGAATCTTTAATATAGAGTCTAAAAAAACATACCTCATTTTCATTTGGGTCATCCATACTTCTTGTAGTAGCTTCCTTGATTTAAATATATTTAATCCCTTGATTTTCTTATCATTTTATGTCATCATACTATCATCCTGTGAATTCCACAAGTTTGTAATTCTTGATGAAACACTTGCTTCACTTCATTTTCAGTGAAAATTTTAATGAATATTCCATCAGACAATATTGAGGATGTAAAGTATCCCCATCATTAGATGTTTCCTTTAAACACATGTATGATAAATTGTTTACTAGATGAATTTTCGAATTATGTTTTTAGTGAGATTCACAATAGTTATATCCATGAATTCCATATATTCTAACCACCTTTCATTCTTATCTATGACGATGTCTCGATCTCTTGTTTTCAATGTTTCTACTATTCCTTAACACATCTCATTATTTTACTTAGTCACACATGATAGCCATATCTTACAAGAGAAGACCTATGATATTGAAAATACCTTATGTGCGGAAGAATATCTCAATAGTGTAGATATATTGCTTCCTCCTTCTTTGATTTATTATTTTTAGCTTGTTGATAAATCCAAGGAGGTAGCAGTTAAATGATTTATATTATTATGAGATTATCTTATGATGATTTTTTTATTATTAGTTTTTCTTTCAATTTATCTTTTCTTATCATCAATACTAATGCCAAGAAACAAACAAAATGAGGAGACAAGATCTAAGCATGCTACGAGGGAAAAACCCCACACTTTGGTGAAAACCAGTTCAAAATTATTTCTTCAGTAGATTTAAGATGAGATGACCAAGAGCCTTACAACTTAGATTCAAGACTACCTCCATCAATAAATTCAACCTCCACATTGAACTTGCACCAAATCTTTATCACTACATTTTCACCGATACTTCATCATCGTGTTTTCATTAGCACCAAAATCATTCCCTTAACTGTAATCCATATTCGTATCTCATAAGGGTATGCCAAAATACATATAACATCACTATGATCCACATTACTAAAATCCACATACCTTGACTATAATATGCATTAAGATTATTCACTGTCATCTACATTATTGTGATTGCGCCATGACTATAATTCGATTCTCCTTCTCTGGGTTTATGTCTGAAAATACTTTACACAGTAGCACCAAATATTTATCTACAATGTGATCGCATCCAGAATTATCTTCTTAGACAACACTGAAACATACAACGATTTATGAACCTGCCACTAATATGAGCTCTCTAAAATCGTCGAGTTTTGTTTTATTATTTGGGAAGAGGTCATACTGTTATATATAGTTGTTTCCGTATTGAAATTAATTGAAATGAACATATAGATAGGTTTTTCACAATTTTTAATCTGAAATGATTTTATCTTGTGGATTTTGACTTGATGATGGGTCCTTCAAAAACATAGAGACTTTCATGGATGGCGGAGTAAAAAAACTTGACTTTGAAAATAACTTAAAGCCTACAATGGAGGATTGAAGTATGCATTTGACCTAAGAAAGAAACTAATTCTTTAATAATTCAATTTAATAAGAATAATATTATTTTATTCTTTCCTTTATTACATATTGACACAAATACATTAATGAAGACTGGACCTAGTTACATTATTCAACACTCCTTCTCAACTAGGGCGGTATTCATATTTACATATAATGAAAGAGGTACATGGAATATTTCGCTTAATATATGAAGAATTTTAGGTACCATAATTCCATGGAATATATTCGTAACCGAGGAAATCTATCCATTGGTATCTCAATAATTTAGGCACTACAATGCCACATAACAGATACCTAACTAGGGAAATCTATCTCGATGGGAATAATATGGACTCAATATTTTAGCCACTCTAGGTACCATCAGGCTTACTTGCTAGCCATCAACCCATAGATTAAGGTGTGCATCCAAGGTTAGATCTCTATGACCAATGCCATATTCCATACTTCGGGATCTAGACATCAAATCAAAATGTCTAACGTCTGTCCTCCCAGGTAATGCTTCATTCACAAATCCTCAACAACAAATCTCTCTCTCGATAAAACTTATTGGTAACCAATATGCTATCAGAAACTTTGATATATCTACTTGTATAAACACAAAACCAATTAATAATATACTTTCACATGTTCATAAGAAACACAAACCTATGGTGTCTAGATATTTCTTCTCAATTTTATCATTGTAGGATTATCAACCAAATATTTGATAGAAGATTCCTCAACCATACACTTTCCTTCACTACTTCACATGAAACAACATATTCTTCAATCCAATCTAGCTTTCCTTATTGCAACAACTCCTTAACAATAATTCTATAATTTATTATTTCAAGGTAACCACTAAGATATTTCCTCTCCCTTAATTATGAAGATAGGTGTGGTGTGTCCTTCTCTCGTTCATGGTCTTCACTAATACTTACGATTCTTAGTCATGTTCTAGCGCATGAAACGTGATGTAGAGAAGCTCTCTCTTAACTTAGGGAGATAAAATAGTTCTTATGTGATTGGATAATCTTTCATGGCATCCATCCATCCTATGAGAGTCATTCACATATCATGTTTAGATCAACTTTACTTATGATCATCTTCACCATCTTGAAAATGATGTACCTTCACAACTTAAATAGCAAGTACAGCCAAAACTATAGAAGCATGGAGTTAGCCATATAAAAATATTATAAAATTGGAAGCATTTAGACTTTACAAACATAATCAGCAAGAGACTAGATTTCAAATTCTTTTCCATCTTTAGTTACAAACCCTAAATCACATCCACAACTCATGAAGATATCAAACTCATTATATTAATGGTTTCAATATTATTTCGATGATATGACAAAGTCTTTCATATATAAAACCCTAGAAACCATTCAAACAAGAAATGTGTCTAAAAAATATCAGAATTCATATGTTGGACTCTTCACTAGAATTTCATACATATCTTAGATTATACATCAACTTCAGCAATCAAAACTGATTATAGATTAATCAACAACATAAGTAACACCCACTAGGGTTTGATGTAAACCCTATATTTATGTTCCAAAAATTCTCATAAATTACTACATAGATTAATAAATATTCATATCACACATATTAGATATTTTTAGTACTACTATGCTTTCGTTGCAAAATCCTATATTTCTCAAACAATACTGTCCTAGAATATCGCCCTTTGACTAGGGATGTTTTTAAAACTCTAGGACTCTTGAAAATTAACACTTAGGTCAACACATATATCTAGAATTTATCAACGTATCATAAGAACATCATATGTTAGACAGTATTTGTTTGTTACATATATACCAACCTAAAACAAGATATGGTTTCACCCAAATGAATACATAGTTAGGGTTCATTCTTAGGACTCAAAATAATTAAAAAGTGTTTTACTTATATACCCAACCAAACCCTAAAGATCCAGGGTTTTAGTTCATAACGTAGAAAATAAAACCATACTATACCCAAACTCTAAAAGTTTAGGAATTTTAGAGAGAAAAATTTCAACCCTAGAAAGTTATAGTTTTCACAATCATGTTAAAACCCCAAACATTAACAATACATCAAACATATTTTTTCTTCAAACGTTGTGAATAACACTAATAAGGTTAGGGTTTCATTCATTGTCAACATACCATTAGGTTAGGTTCTAGGGTTGCATAAGAAAAATTAAGAATGTAAGGAGGGTAGATTTATCAGATGATGAATCAACCTAAACATGAATCATTATGATTCATGAGAGCTATACATAAGGATGTTAGTAATGCAAATCTATAAATAAAGTAAAGGTAGTTTTATAATATGTATGGTTTAATACATACCTAGACATGTTGTTAGGATATTCCGACACATAGGAAATAGTTAAGAATAACTTAGTCTAGTATAGAGTTAGGAAAAGTGTGTTTCTTTACTATGTACATTTGTAACTTATAATCCGACAGTCACGATTTGTAGTGATCTGATGATTCACTCTCTCCTCGGTATTAATGACATCCATGGATTAACAGCCGATTGTTCCATGGTCTCTATTTAAAGAGCATGGACGGTCATTTGTCTGGTAACCATTTATGAGAGAAAAATATGTAACTTTTCTTTTTATATTAATAAATTGCCTGAAGTGGCCGTGTTGGCTCAAGTCATGGACTATTTCCCTCTTTGAGGGTTCTAACCACATGATAATACTAGTGTAATAATTTGTGATATGTTTGTGAGCATAACCTTTGGTTCTTGATCTAAGGAACTTACCCTTCAAATTCCTACATAGTATTAGAGCTATTTTGAGGGTCGCATTCGTTGTCGATCAAAATATGAAGCCGGTTTGATTGCATACAAATTTTGTTTTGTAGATCTACTATTTATAAACATTTTTGGGCTTGGATAAATGCTCTATTGTGTCCAGATCATCTGTTACAATGAGGAACACATTTTTTTCATGCGAAAAGGTTTCCGGCTGCCCAAGTTATGACAATGTAGATCTGGAGGTACAAAGTATTTGTTTTGCAGTTATATTTGTTAATAGTTCTACTTATTTTGGTTCCCTGTGTTTATTTTCAGTTTTTAGGTTTTATTTGTTTACCATATTTATACCCTCTTCTCTGTGTATGGTCTTTTCTCTTCTCTGTGCTGCGATCTCGGCAAATCAAAAATAGGAAAAGAGATTTTTTCGATATGTATTCTCTTTCCCCACGTCTTTCTACGATCTTGGGAAATCAGAAATAGTGGAAAAATAGATAGTTGCTGGTAAGGCTAAGCGAGAATATAACATTCTGCCATAAGGCTCTGAATTTCATTTTTTTTGCTTGATTTTAGTGTTTTTTTGTGCCAGAAAAGGCATGCACATTGAAGAGTAAAAAAAAAAAAACCCTTCCTCCTTTCAAACATTTACATAATCCTTTTACTATCTCACTTGGTCAGGAGTTAGTTTAAGAGAATAGAGGTATTGGGTTCAAGTCTCTCTCTCAAGCTTCTTTTTGTAAAAAATTTTTGTTAAAGGGGCGAGATTTTTATTTTTATTTTTTTAAGTTGAACTTCATCACCAAATTTCAAACCCTTATTGTAACTATTCAACATCTACAACTTGTTTTTTTCAAAAGGCATAAATTCTTCATCCAGAAGCCATTTTTCAAGCCCGTTTTTTTGAATCAACCTATTTTTTGAGATCTTTCATTGGAGCAGTTAGTTTCAACTTTTATCAGCTTCAATTTTTAAAAAATGGAAAGTGCATGCCCGATTATTCAACAACAACAATTATTTCCAATGGCTACCTCACATGGTAGATATATTTAGAAGTAAAGGTATTTATAGAATAGCCACACGCCAAGAAACTAAAACCTCCAATGATGATAATGTCTCTAAATGGGAAAATAAACAAGATCAAGCATGAGGGTTGATAGGAATGTCCATTTCTCAAGATCTTCAATTTCATATCCTTGACATTGACACCCCTCATAAAGCCCTGGATAAGATAAATACTGTCTTTGGCATTCAAAATCAAATCAGGGCTCACCAACTTGAAAATGAGTTGCTTACTTTGGGCCTCAATAATTTCTCCTCTATTAAGTATTTTTTGTCGAAATTCAAGACCCATAGAGTTCTTTTAGAAGGTTGTGACGTCAAAAAGGAATATGGTAGCCTCATCTATTGCATTTTTTCTAAGCTTGGCCCTGCATACTCTGTATTTGTTTCCTCCTTACGTTCAATTAGAGAAGCCATCATTTCTTAAAGAACCACCTACAAGAACCCATCTTTTGATGCATTTTGTGATTCTTTGATAAGAGAACAAGAAAAACTCTTACACCTTGGCCTTATCACTTCTGTAAATTGATGCAGGCAGACCCTGCAATACCAGGATCAAAATATTCCTTTGCATATAAAAATGAACCTCAGTAACGACCCTTATAATTTACTCCGATTCTGGAAATTACATACAACATTCTACGTTTCTAAAAAACTGTCCATTTACACTCTCACGCACACTTTTAAGGATTCAGAAGCATTTAAAACATATAGCAATTCCATTCATATTCGGTTAACCAACTCTTGAATTTATACATGCGCCCTTCAAAAGCCAGATTTCATCGAATCAACAACACACAAATAACCAATTTCCAATTCAAACAATGCTGATTCAAGATTTACCTTTTCAACGCAGGATTCCGAGCTCTTCAATTCATCGAACCATTTAAATGAAGCCAAATTCCCCTAGAACTCTTTGTGCAGACCTTAATTTCTCCACATCTGATCAGATGGATCAGAACAATCCCCAAACAGATGAATTTCAATTCGCTATCAACCTAACACTGGGCTATCAAATGTCAATTAACAATTGTCCCATCTGATACAATTGCGTCGGAGATTGCAAAGGCTCAATTGACAAACTTGCTGATTTCTCATAGTTCCGATCCAATTCACATCAAAAATCGGAGATCGGCATATTCTAATGTCACGCCGACTGATCACAGCTCTGATCCGACTCCACAACCTGAATCATAAGCTGTTAAACTGTATTTGAAATTCAATTCAGTGTTTTTACCATTCGATCATCATTGACACCAACCGATTTGTCAATGCAACAACTCTGCATCAATCACAAAACGTTAACGCATATTATAATCAGGTATAAATGTCTGAGGCGTTTTCAATATCCCATGTCTGTGGATTAAATCTGCAATTCCTCACAAGACAAATTCCATATGCTAACTCTGTCTCTAACACAACGATTTCATTCAGATTGCAATTCTATAGTGCCTACAAATTAACTGCTTTGCCAGGTTTAATAATTACTTGACTTGTATTCCTTTTATACGATAGCAATTGTAATTTCGCTGTAGGAGAACTTGTATATAAAACCTGAACTTTGAAACCCTTTCTTCTCTGTCTGATATGTTATGAATCTACCGTTGCCAATTGAACTATTTTCACACAGCGCCTCCAGCATTCAATTCACGATTTGAACATGGTTTGTAATATAAAATCGATATGGAGTTATAAAATCGGACTCCAATCTCACATTTTGATAGAGATTTAAAATGTAATTCAAGAGAAATAGTCTTACAAAAACCCATGGATTCAAAAGTATTGAATTAAAACCATTCCACAGAGATTAATGCCCCTATATTCAAAGATTCACGACTTGCCAGACTGTAATTCTTTTTTTCCAGGCCCAAGAATAAATTGATTTCGTTTCTTCTATACAATTATAACCGGTAAATTGGTTGTAGGAAAATTTATACACAAATTCAAACCTTTAAACTGGTTACTCCATTTGCTATGAACTCATCAGCGGATAAATGTTTATGGACTGTTATGATATTGAAACCTTAGCGCATTCACACTCATCAGTTTTGTATTGTGTTACAAAATTAGCATCGAACATTCCAACCCATACAAAATTTGAGTCTTTCAATCTCATACAATTCAGAAACAACAGTCTAATAATCACACAATGGAAATTAACACAAAATCAATTCTTCATTAATTACTCAAACAACTTACAAACTTCCTTTCGCCTTGGCCAAATCTTCATTTGATGGCCCTTCAACTTCTAAAAACTGACTTCACACACTCTTACTACCTCTATCCTCACTCTCTCCAATTATATAAGGAAAACACAATTGATACAAATACATGGTTTCATGAATCAATTCTAATTCTGAACCAGAAATCTCTCAACCTCTCCTAAAAAATCTCTTCAATCCCACTCTTTTCTAAACTAACACTAAATAAAGCTTTTAAAATCTCTCATATTCTATTCTAGCCAAATAAATCCAACTATTTGGCCTGATCTCCATACAAGGAGGATCACTCAGCCACCTACACCCTATCCTCATATAAACACTCTCATATATTTAAACAAATAAAATTAATTAAATTATTTTCTTCCAACCCCTTGTTAGTCACAACATGTGACCATGCTATCACATTGCTGACTAGCTTGAATGCTCCTGCATCAGACTCCCAAAGTTGAAAGTTTCCATGACCTCCTGGTCATGTGTTTCTTCTGCTATCCATCTAGTATCCCAAACTTTACTTTGTAACTGGTCATCACTTTCATTATGCTGCTGATTCAATTCTTCTGCCATTGTCACTTCTGTTCTTCCAAATTTCCAAATCTTAATTTGCTGTTGTTCTCTGTTTATTGCTGATACAAATTCCTGTGGTCAATTTCTCCTTCTTGCTGTCCATGTTCTCATATAATTTCATCTTCCACAATTTCTCAATTTCCTTCTTACCATTTGTCTTTAACTGAACTCCACTGACATCTGTCTTCTGTACATTCTCTTTTTCCATACTTTCCTCTTTCATTTGTTTATCTTCAGCTCCTTTAATCATGACAATTTCCCTGTCAATACCATCATTCTCAAAATTATTAAATACATGCTCAAAATATCTTTCTGTTTCAGCCATTTCTTCCAGTAATCTCACTTCTTCATCAACATGCATAAGCACATTGTCCAATTGCTGTTCCTCACCTGTCAAACCTGAAAACATACACAACATGTCAGTTTCAAAAATGCAAGGCTCTTCATTCGAAGCCTCAATGATCAGCTTCTCATGCTCCTCTGAACTATTATGATAGTTCACTAAATTATTGAGAAATTCTTCCTCAACATCTCTGATTTCTTCCTCATCAAAGAAAACTTCTGGGACTGCAATTTCTTGACTATACTTGGCAACTTCATCATAAGTTTGTAGAATACCTTCCTGTTCTACACAACTTCTTCCAATACTCAGTTTGTCCAAATAAGACAATAATGCCTCTTCCTCTTCTCTGAGAAGACTTTGATCTTTCAAAGATTTCCTTGGCTTACCTTCTTCAGCTAAGTTCTCGGTGTCAGCTTTCCTTCTCTTCACTTCATAAATCTGCATTGCATTTGTTTCCTTTCCTGTTTCCATTTCCCATTGGTCTTTTGTCCATGCTAAAATTTCTTCAAATATGATCCAATAAGTTTTCACTAAAAGAAGACATAACCATTCAGCCATACCTTTTAATTTCCTCCACCAATTGAAGTCTTGAAAGTTCTTATGCATCTCCTTTCTTGCTTGTCTTGCCTTTGCTGCTTTCACTTTTTCATACACAGGTTCAAATTCTTTAGGCTGCATACCTGGAATTTTACATTCACAGAAATAATTAATCCCAAAAATATGAGATCCTCTTATCTGTGCAGATGATGTCAACACATTCCTCTCATTCTGATCTGCATAAATCAGTTCTTCTCTACTGTCATCACTGTCTTCGTCCCCAAGGAGAGGTCCTTTCTCTGGTTCACAAATGTATTCTATTTCTTCATTCTCAATTGTTCGAAGTAATAATTTCTCAGCAAACAATTCTCTGACAGGCCATTTAACTCTTCTTCCCACATAAAATCCTTGTTTCCATTTTTCTCTAATTCCTTTCAATACCAGCTTCTCCAAATGACTGAATTCTTCCTTCATCTCAGCCAACTCTATGTCCCTTTCTTCTTTACTCATTCCTTTGAGTCCAACTGCTTCAGCACTCTTTTCCCTATGTCTGTGACTTTCTTTTATACCCCTATCATGACCATCAATAGTCAATTCCTTTCCTTCCTCTGGTGAACTTTCCTTGTTCACTAGTGAGCTGCAACTAACTTTTTCCATTTCGCCTGTAACAAGTCTCCTTCATGCCTCACCAAACTTTCCTGATTTTAGCCTTTTGGCACCTACTGGTTCTTTCCTTGAACCTTTCACTGACTGAAAATTCTACCCTGCATTTCTCTTGCTGGAACTGTTATCTCCTGTCCACAATCACAATTGTGGAGCTGCCTCATCAACTTCTACCCAACCTTAGTTGGAAGTTGTTCTCATCTCCTCTTGAATACTCCTTGCTTTAGGCACTACATCTTCAATTTCTCACTTCCTTCTTCATTCAGTAAATTTGTTTACTGTCGGGTATTGTCACCTTTACGCCTCTGGGAATTCTTCCTGCTCGATCTTCTTTACATAGCTCATATGCTATGATGCTGGTACAACTCATTCCACCTTTCAGCAAATCCACTGCTTCCACTAACCTGCACAATCTGATCTCAAGATACATCAAAGCATCTTTCAAATATGATCAATTGCTTCTAATATCATGTTTGTAAGCAAATGTTTTTTTGCCTATATAATTTCCAAAATTCATTTCCTGTAGTGGTTCTTCTTTCAGTCCTATTAACTCAATCTCTATTCTTTCAATCATCAACATCATTGCCTTAAATCTCTGAACCTGCAGCTTAAACACCACAAATAACTCAAACACGATTTCAATTACAGTTAAACTGAGCTACAGCTTCCACACACAAATTACTGTTTTGATCCATCACTGCACATATTTATTTTTCAAATTTCCCTGCTATTCAGACTATTTCACTGTTATGGAGACATAAAAAATTAAAATTGTATTTAATTGAATTCCAAACAGAGTTTTTAAACACAGTTCTGCGCCCTCCTGCATTGATTCCCAATTTTTACTGCGCTATAGATCAACCAACAACGCTCTTCTGCACTGAATCAAAAGATTGAAACTCATCGATTCTGTGTGTTGAACCATTGACACTAATTAATGTCGATTTAAACAAATCGAACCACTTCTTCTCATCTCCCAAAACAATCTTTTCAGAGCGTTAAACTCGCTCTGATACCAAAAATTTGATGCAGGCAAACCCTGCAATACCAGGATCAAAATCTTCCTTTGCATATAAAAATGCACCTCAGTAACGACCCTTATAATTTACTCCGATTTTGGAAACTACATACAACATTCTGCGTTTCTAAAAAACTGTCCATTTACACTCTCACACACACTTTTAAGGATTCGGAAGCATTTAAAACATATAGCAATTCCATTCATATTCGGTTAACCAACTCTTGAATTTATACATGCGCCCTTCGAAAGCCAGATTTCATCGAATCAACAACACACAAATAACCAATTTCCAATTCAAACAATGCTGATTCAAGATTTACCTTTTCAACGCAGGATTCCGAGCTCTTCAATTCAGCGAACCATTTAAATGAAGCCAAATTCCCCTAGAACTCTTTGTGCAGACCTTAATTTCTCCACATCTAATCGGATGGATCGGAACAATCCCCAAACAGATGAATTTCAATTCGCTATCGAACTAACACCGGGCTATCAAATGTCAATTAACAATTGTCCGATCCGATACAATCGTGTCGGAGATCGCAAAGGCTCAATTGACAAACCTGCTGATTGCTCATAGTTCCGATCCGATTCACATCGGAAATCGGAGATCGGCATATTCTAATGTCACGCCAACTGATCGCAGCTCTGATCCGACTCCACAACCTAAATCATAAGCTATTCAACTATATTTGAAATTCAATTTAGTGTTTTTACCATTTGATCATCATTGACACCAACCGATTTGTCAATGCAACAACTCTGCATCAATCACAAAATGTTAACGCATATTACAGTCAGGTATAAATGTCTGAGGCGTTTTCAATATCCCATGTCTGTGGATTAAATCTGCAATTCCTCACAAGACAAATTCCATACGCTAACTCTGTCTCTAACACAGCAATTTCGTTCAGATTGCAATTCTACAGTGCCTACAAATTAACTGCTTTGCCAGGTTTAAGAATTACTTGACTTGTATTCCTTTTATACGATAGCAATTGTAATTTCGCTGTAGGAGAACTTGTATATAAAACCTGAACTTTGAAACCCTTTCTTCTCTGTCTGATATGTTATGAATCTACCATTTCCAATTGAACTATTTTCACACAGCGCCTCCAGCATTCAATTCACGATTTGAACAGGGTTTGTAATATAAAATCGATATGGAGTTATAAAATCAGACTCCAATCTCACATTTTGACAGAGATTTAAAACGTAATTCAATAGCAATAGTCTTACAAAAACCCGTGGATTCAAAAGTATTGAATTAAAACCATTCCACAGAGATTAATGCCCCTATATTCAAAGATTCACGACTTGCCAGACTGTAATTCTTTTTTTCCAGGCCCAAGAATAAATTGATTTCGTTTCTTCTATATAATTATAACCGGTAAATTGGCTGTAGGAAACTTTATACACAAAATCGAACCTTTAAACTGGTTACTCCATTTGCTATGAACTCATCAACGGATAAATGTTTATGGACTGTTATGATATTGAAACCTTAGCGCATTCACACTCATCAGTTTTGTATTGTGTTACAAAATTAGCATCGAACATTCCAACCCATACAAAATTTGAGTCTTTCAATCTCATACAATTCAAAAACAACAATCTCATAATCACACAATGGAAATTAACACAAAATCAATTCTTCATTAATTACTCAAACCACTTACAAATTTCATTTCATCTTGGCCAGATCTTCATTTGATGGCCCTTCAACTTCTAAAAACTGACTTCACACACTCTTACTACCTCTATCCTCACTCTCTCCAATTATATAAGGAAAACACAATTGATACAAATACATGGTTTCATGAATCAATTCTGATTCTGAACCAGAAATCTCTCAACCTCTCCTAAAAAATCTCTTCAATCCCACTTTTTTTCTAAACTAACACTAAATAAAACTTTTAAAATCTCTCATACTCTATTCTAGCCAAATAAATCCAACTATTTGGCCTGATCTCCATACAAGGAGGATCACTCAGCCACCTACACCCTATCCTCATATTTAACAATAAATAAACACTCTCGTATATTTAAAAAAATAAAATTAATTAAATTATTTTCTTCCAACCCCTTGTTAGTCACAACATGTGACCATGCTATCACATTGCTGACGAGCCTGAACGCTCCTGCATCATAAATTCTTCTAAGAAAGCCTTAGCAGCCCAAAAACAATCGTATCAAAAGAATCCAAAGAAGAAGAATCCTAAAAAGTATGATCCGAAACCAAACAACGGTCCTATGAAATTTGAGTTGCAAACTGAAAAAGCAACTAACCGAAATGATAAGGCATATAAAAAAAAGGAAAGAAGACAGATAGACATTGCAAATTTTTCAATCGTGATGACCATATAGAGACTAGATGTTTTAAGAAGATGGAAGCCCTAGAAGCAGCAATGAAGAAGCACAACATCAATTTGGAGCACTCTTCACCTTCATCTTCAAGAATGGCACTTTCTGCTTGTGGTTTTCAAGCATTAAGGTCTAGTTATGCATTAAATTTATATTCTTCTTCTAATTCTTAGGAGTATTTCATTGATTCTAGAGCTTTTTACCACGTGGCCAAAAATAAAGCCATTTTTTCTTCTTTAAATGATTGTAACACCAAACATATTTATGTTGCTAATGATAGATCTCTTAGTGCTATAGAATCTGGAACCATTCATCTAGATAATGGTCAGTTTAATAATGTACTATATGTTCCTACCTTCTCATGCAACCTTCTCTCTGTTTATCATATAACTCATTCAGGTGAAGGGAAAATAGTATAATTCTCACATCATGATGTTGTAATCAAGGACCTTAAATATCCTCAACATATTTTAGCTACTGGAATTGTTGATGATTCCACAAGGTTTTATAAGTTTAACAACTTTGGGTCATCCTGTTTTCCCCCTGTTCTTGTTGCTCATAATGATGATGTGAGAAAACTTTGGCATGAGTGATTTCGTCACTTCAGTTATCACTCTCTTCAAAATCTATGTAAGAAAAATATGGTGACAGTCCTTCCTATGGTATCTTGTCGAGATGGTGTTTGCTCCGGATGTATACTTGGAAAACATCATTGGGATAGTTTTGAAAAATGTGCCTCTTGGCACACTTAAGCCCCTTTGCAGCTTATGCACAGTGATTTATGCGGTTCACTTCCTATTGTTTCTTTCTCTGGTTGGAAGTACTTCTTAAATTTCATTGATGATTTTTCTAGATGCACTTGGGTATACTTCTTAAAACTCAAGAGAAAATTCTTTAACATGTTCTTGGCCTTTAAGGCCTTTGTTGAGAAACAATCTGGGCATCCAATTCTTAAGTTAAGATCAGACAATGGAGGAGAATATGTTAACAACAAATTTATCAACTTTTTCACTGAGCATGGAATTCAATTGCAACATACTATTCCATATACGCCACAAAAAAATGGTGTATCTGAAAGGAAGAATCACACCTTAAAAGAAATGGCTAATTGTATGCTTCCATCTAAAGGACTTAGTCTCATTTTTTGGGTAGAATCAATTAACTGTGCAAATTACATAGCAAATCACACCCCTACTAAGTTTTTAAATAATATAACTCTAGAAGAAGCTTGGAGCTCAATCATACCAGATGTAAGTCACTTTCATACTTTTTGGAAGTGATGCTCGAGCCCATATTCCAGATCCGAAACATAAATCCTTAGAACCTAAGAGTGAAAAATGATTTTTTGTTGGATAACCTGAAGATGTCAAAGAATATAGAATTCTTCAACCAAAATCCAAAAATATAATCATTTGAATAGATGTAAAACTTGATGAAAATATATCAGCTTGTGATCCTAGTTCGGCGGGTGTGCCACCTTTAGCCTGTGAGCCTGATTCGACATATGTGCCACCTCTCTCTCTCTCTTCTATTTTTAATAGAATTCCTTCCAGGTCAGATAATGAAAGTGAGGTTGAAACTCCTCCTCCACCTCTTGAAATTATTCCTTTTACTCTACCACTTCCAAGATGGGTCTAGTCTACTCAAGGTGCAGCAGGTTCTCTTGTAGGTGACCCTGCAGATCAACGACGTTCATGTTCTCAGCTCAAAAGAGCACCTTCCTTATTGGCTCAAGTTCCAGAAAATCCTAATCCAAAAACCTTTGAAGAAGCCTCCGGTCATCAAGATTGGGATGAAACTATGAATGAAGAATATCGTTCCTTATTAGCGAATGATACTTGGGATCTTCTTCCTCTTCCAAAAGGAAGAAAAATTGTCAGATGCAGATGGATTTACAAAACAAAGTTTGGACTAGATGGAAAAGTGGATAGACATAAAGCTTGTCTTCTCGCTAAAGGATTTTCACAAGTTGAAGGCATTCACTATACTGAAACCTTCTCCCCTATTGTCGAAATGAATTCTATCCACCTTTCTCTTTCCATTCATGCCTCCTTTAAATGGGAATTCCATCGGATGGATGTTAAATCTGCCTTCTTACATGAATATTTGCATGGATAAATCTGCATGGAACAACCCCTTGGCTTTATCCGAAACAACTCTAGCCTTATTTGTCACCTTAAGAAGTCTCTCTATGGTCTCAAACAAGCTCCTCAGGCGTGGTATGCCAAAATGGATCAATTTATATTATATAATGGCTTTTCTAGGTGTCATTCTGACAACACTGTCTACACCAAGAAAGTGGGTAGGTCCATCACCATACTTATTCTTTATGTTGATGATTTTATCCTTATTGGTAGTGATCCAAACCATATAAACCATGTGAGGTCTAGCCTCAAAAATAAGTTTGAAATGACAGACTTAGGACACTTTCATTATTTCCTTGGTATTCAAGTCTTTCAATCCAAGGAAGGCAGTGCCCTCTCTCAGTTCAAGTATGCCTGTCATATTCTATGCCACTTTCACATGGAAGATTGTATGCCAGCCCCTTCTCCCTTTCAGTCTGGAGTCAAGCTTTCAGTCCCTTTTACTACCCCTGAAGTTGATGCTACCTTATACCATCAACTTGTTGGTAAACTTCTATATCTAACCCATACTTGTCCTGACCTTTCATTTTCCATTGGTCTTGTCGCTCGATTTATGCACCAACCTCATGAAAGTCATTGGAAAGTAGATAAAATAATACTTTGATATATTCCAGGTATATTTCAGTTCGAGATTCGTTACAGTGCAGGAGCATCTCCATTGTTGTTTGGTTTCACTGATTCTGATTAGGCAGGTGAGCCTGATGAACGAAAGTCTACTGCAGGATATGTATTCACTCTTGGTTCAGGACCTATTACTTGGTCTTGTAAGAAACAAATTGCCATCTCTCTTTCTTCAATAGAAGTAGAGTATCATGGTGTAGTTGAAGCTATCAAGGAAGCCATGTGGCTTCGTCAGATCCTTTCTGAATTCGTTCTTCATCAGAAACATCCAACTACACTTTGGTGTGATAATAAAAGTTCCATTTAGCTATGTAAAGATCCAGTTCAACATCAGCGTATGAAACACATTGAACTCCACATACACTTCATCATAAATCTCATTCATGATCGTGTTCTTGAAGAGCAGTACTTTCCAACCAATGATCAAGTAGCCAATATCTTTGCAAAGGCTCTCACAGAAGCGAAGTTTACGAAACTTCGATCTATTCTTGGAGTCAAGAAAGTTTTCATTAAGGGGGGATAGGCTCTAATCTCTCCTACCTTCTCCTATTGTGTCACTTTTGTAAATCCTTCAATCCTATCCAATTTATTCTTAAGGGGGGATGTTAGGATATTTTGACACATAGGAAATAGGCTGCTTTTGTGTCACCTTTTTAAATCCTTCAATCCTATCCCAATTTATTCTTAAGGGGGCTTGTTAGGATATTCCAACATAGGAAATACTTAAGAATAACTTAGTCTAGTATAGAGTTTTCTTTGCTATGTACATTTATAACTTATAATCTGGCGGTCACAATTTGTAGTGGTCTGATGGTTCAATCTCTCCTAGGTATTAACGACACTTGATCCATGGCTTAACACCCGATTGTTCCATGGTCTCTATTTGAAGAGCATGGAGGGTCATTTTCCCGGTAACCATTTATGAGAGAAACATATGTAACTTTTCTTTATATATTAATAAATTTCCTAAAGTGGCCGTGTTGCCTCAGGCGATGGATTTTTTCCCTCTTCAAGGGTTTTAACCACATGATTATATTGGTGTACTGATTTGTGATCTGTTTGTGAGTGGTGAACTTTGGTTCTTGATCTAAGGAACTTACCCTACAAATTCCTACAGATGTTTCTTGATAAACCTTATAGGAATTCCTTGGAGTGTAAGCCACCATTTTATATACCTATAATACATAATTTCAAGAAAGGAACATGATACCATGAACACAATTTAATCTCTTAAGGTAGATATCCTATGTAATCATGGAGGATGGAATCCTATCATATAGATGATAAAGTTATTAAGTAACAACAAGATATGTACTTGACAACCTAGATTTCTTGTAAAACCTAAAGGATAAGGATTAAAGATGTAATATGTATGTTATATAAGGATCACAATTATATCATAGACTAGCTATAAACAATGATTATGTGAACCATTAGATAAATTGAAAATAAATTTATGAATATGTGTAGCTTGAATATACATACCTTTAATTTGAAATCTTATTATGTGCAATACCTACTTGATTTTCCCTGAGTTGTTACCTTGTACTTGGACTATTAATTTAGGTCTTGAAGGCTTGATTTAATTTCTCCATAAGAAAAAATTCAAGTTCCTTCTAAACTAAATACCTCTAGTAGTTGTAGATACCTCATATCTTTGGTAGATTTACATAGAAAAATATTCCTAGATCTTTTTTATCAACGAATGTATTACTTCACTGTATAATCATATCACTTCTTTGATATTATCATTTCTTCGACACTTAGTACTTAAAATGTAAAAATATCACTGAGAATCCTTGTTTTGAAATATGAAGATATGGTTGAGACTGTGATGTGATCAAGCTTATATTTGTGATACTAGTTTTTCTGAGATTAATCCAAGTTATTTTTTGTGGTATACTGAAATCTGAATTTCCTTATGATATTATCATCTAACTTAAACTCATTGTGATATCTCAACTTTTCAACTTTTGTGTCACTAGATTTTTTTTAATAGTGTTATCATAGAGGCTATGGTACTATGGTAGCAGTGACACTATGGTAGTGTCAAAATATAATGGGACCAATGATAACATTGAACTATAATAGAATATGACTCTTGTGATATAATTTAACTATAATAGCAAATTAATCATGTAATATAATCAAAATGAAATCCACATTATCACTCTCAAATTGATCGGAAACTTGCTCACTATAATTTCATCAAGATCTTTCCTCTGAAGTCCTTTGAACTTATCCAAGCTTTATATGAACTAGAATCTCTTTTTTACTGTGATTTTTACCAAATTCTTAAGCTAAACCTGGCTCTCTAAAAGGTGTCTTGATAAGGAATGACCCATATGATTTAATTTTTATGAGCCTACAGATGAAATTCTTAAGTTATGAATGTTTCAAGGTTATCTTCAAACTTCCTTTGATCATGAACCTCACTCAGATTCCATGTTGATAAACACAAGGAGGTGGAAGCTAAAAAAATTCTCTTATTATGGTATTATCTTGTGACATTTTTGTTATCATTGCGTGTTATTTTGATTTATATTTTATTACAATCAAGAATAATTTCAAGAAACAAAAAAAAGACAGAATATCTAGGCACACTCATAGGGAAAAACCTGGTCAAAATTATTTCTTCAATAGATTCAAGATGAGATGACCAAGACCCTTACAACTCAAACTCAAGACTACCTCCATCCATAAATTCAATCTCATTACCGTTCTTCCACCCAATCCTTATCACTACATTTTTATTCAGACATCATCACATTGTCTTCATTAGCACCGCAATCATTCCCTTGACTGTAATTCATATTTGTATCTCAGAAAAGTATGCCAAATTCGGTATACCATCACCATGATATGCATTACTGTAATCTGGATACCTTCACTACTATCCACATTAATTTTTTTCATTGTAATCCACATTAAAATGATTACACCAATATTGCAATTTGATTCTCATTCTTTGTGTTTAGGTCTGAACATTCTTGTTGCAGTAGCACCGATTATTTATCTCCACTATGAAAACATTGAGACTTATATTCTATGATGGCACTGAAACATACTGTGATTTCTAAACCTACAACCAATCCGATATATCTAAAATTGTTGAGCTTTGTTCTATGATTTGAGAGGAGGTAATACTCCTATATATATATTTTTTCCATGTTTAAATGAGTTTAAATGAACATATGATGATATGTGCCATTTTTTTTATGCTGACATGAGTTTATCTTGTGGAATCTAACTTGATGGTGAGTCCTTTGAAAATAGGGAAAATTTTATGGATGGAGGAGTAAACAAAATTGACTTTGAAAATAACCTAAAGCCTACAACGGAGGCTTTAATTATACATTTTACCCAAGCATGAAACACATGCTTTAATAAGTCTATTCAAAAATATTAAAATTATTTTCTTCATTCATTTATTACATAATTACTCAAGTACATTAATGAAGACCGAACCTAGTTACATTCTTCAACACATCTTCCTCCACATCCTCAATGATGTGGTATTCTTCTCTTCCTCTTTTGTTATTTTTCCTACTGATATTAGGAAAATATCTCGTATAGTTCTCATATTCTTGACACCCATAGCATTGTATTTTAGCCATTTTCTTCTTCTTTTCTAAGGACCAAACTTTCCTAATTGTCCCTTTATATTTTTCATTGAAAGATATGCTTTATTTTTCTCACTTTCTCCCAAATCATGTTTTTCCTTTACTATGGATTCTTCAACCTTGCAAAGTGACCACAATTCATGGAATGGATTCGTTTATTTCTTCCTATAAATACTTGAATTTAGGTTACCCCACTCCTTTGGTAGTGTGTTTAATACAAATGTAGTCATTTCCATATCGTACATTACTTCCCCTAGATCTTGAAGTTGATACCCCATCTCAGATATCCTCATACAGTATGAGGCTATTACTTCTTCATTTGAAACCTTTAGCTTGTAGAGTTCTTTACATAGAGAGGTAACATCCCTTGTAGTTCTTACGGAATACAACTCTAATTGTTTGTCATAGATTGATTTTGAAGCTTTGAATTTTGATACACATGGGATGAGGGGATACTTAATGGATTCTATGAGAATCCTTTGAGCCCTAACTTCCTTTTTCATATATTTTGCAAGAGCTTGAGCATCTTATTATCCTAGTTTGGTGATATATCCTTTGATATGATCCATGAACTCATTTTCAATGACATTTATATCTGTCATTTTCTTCCATGCAATATAGTTTGAAGCCCCAATTATTTTTTTCTTTCCTTTAAAAAATACATTTTGAAATATTCACATAAGATTATATGCTTACTTTATAGGATGCTTCTTTCTCCTTATTTCTTCCTTGATGTTGATGATGATATAGGAAGTAGAAAGTTTCTCTTTGTTGCAGATAATTTTCTTCAAGAATGATCCTTGATCTCATAGAGAGGGAGATCCATTTTTATGGTGAAGTCCTCATAATTAGGATCAATGATAACTGCTTGATGATGTATTCAATAGGCTGAATCTAGTGTTTTGCTGTTTTATTGTAGATCTTTATTTCAAATTTTTTGAACTCTTTCTTGATATTTTATCCTTGAGTCTCCCTTTATAAGATGCCCTTCCTTGACTTTGACAACTTAGCCCTGATACCATGTTGAGAAATCTAGGGCATTAGGTATTAGATTATTTCTCTTTTTATAATAAATTCTTGTGAATGATTTTTACTTTCATATATTATGATCTTATATTTCTTATATTATTAACTAGTGTTCTTATTCATCAAACAACTACCAATGCGTAAACCATAAAGAGAGAGGAGACACATAATATAGGCAATATTTCAAGGAAAAAACCTCTCTTATTGGAGAGAAAAATCCTAAAAAATTATCCTTATAGAGATTCCAATTAATGAATACCAAGATCAAGATCTAGACCCTTGAAATAATGACCACTCCAAGATCAAGTCACAAATATTCCTCTTTGTTGCTTCTCCTTCTTCCACAAGTCAACACAAGTCAAACCTCTTCCTTTACTACACTTCTCGGATACCCTGCAACCTCATCCTATTTTCCATCGATATGCAGTTCATATAACTGTAATTTCTCACATGTGAGGAGTATGAGGTTCTTCCATTATTTAATTTATTTGGAGGTTTCTCTAGATGAAATCGACTAGTGATAAAGTTATATTGGAGACCTATACATAGCCTTCTCTTATCTTGTTATGATACCACTGTAGAAACCCTAGCCTTTAAGCCACACTTATGAGTACTAGGCCAAAAAAAGTGCTAAATTATTTGATCTTCCTAGTCCCTTTCCTCATTCGTTAGTAGGTTGCCTTCTTATCAACTTTACACTCCTTATTCTACTTTAGAATTTGAATGAATTACAGACTTGAAGATGTCTTAAATTATTGCTCTTAAATAAGGCCGAGCTACCCTAATTTAATGATTTGAAAAAGTACATAAATTAATTAGTGGGTGTTTATATATTGAGATCAATAAAGTATAGTGATCCTACAGAGTATCAATTCCCTTCTTTTAGGGAACCAAAAACATTAAATAGATGGTATATCTTGTGTAAAACAATATTAATCATTTCCAAATGAGAAAATATGTAGTATTTTTTAGTAATTATAGAAGGGAAATGTAGTATGAGATTTTTTCTCCTTGGTTCGATGGATTTATTGAAAAGATGATGTGTCCATGTCTTTCCAGATGCTTACCCAATCCTCCATTATTTCTTCCCAAAGTGAAGACAAAAATGATTTGTCTCTCTCTCCCTCTTAATCAAGGGGGATATACCCATTCCTATGAAGTAATATACCCATTCCTATATAGGGAATGTACCCAAGATCTCTCTTAACCAGGGACTTTCTTCAAGTAGCCATCTAGGTGGACATCATGGGACACTCCACTTCATGAAGGGATCATTATTTCTATGTCATGAATTTCATCCTCTTTGATATGTAGGCTTAATATTTTGGGACTTCTACATAGGGAATAGACCATATGCCACATTATTTATGAATCATGTTAATCATGTCATGCTTCGTTTCATTGTAAAGTGATCCATTAGTCATTATCTAGCCTTCCTTCATACCTTCATTCCTTCTTGACATCATGTTACCTTCAAGATATTTCATCCTATCAGATGAGTATCAGTTGCATATGAAATCTAAATCAGTTCATTTGGTGGCCGTACATTAGCCCATCGAGATATTGTTCAAAAATAAATAATGAATATTAAATGAAAATTACCTTTGTGATGGCCTTTTCATCATGAAATCTAATTGTTTTAACATCAACATCATCCACACATATTGACACATCTCAAAAAATATTAAATTTCAAGGGTCTCTTTCCTTTCTAGACTTCATTGGAGTATTCATACCTTTTCCATGGAGATGTCACGATTCATCCTTCTAGTTATCAAATGTTGATATTTTTTTCTATGTGATAATAGTTGCATCTTTCACGATCATTCTTTAATTTCTTCACATATTTCTTCTCAAGAACTTCCCTTCATTGTTCCTTCATTTTTTCAATCACCTCATATTCCATATCAGGACTTATTATGTTGATTTTATTTAGTAAATATGTGAACCATGCCTTTATGTATCCCTCGAAAGGAGGATATCCCTTTCTCTTAATCATGTTCATAAGATTGATCACCTATCCATGTTATCTGGAACTATATGACATGACTCAATTTTATCAAATACAAGAATAAATACCTCATGTCTTATTTTTTGTCATCTAGACTTCCTTCGACGGCTTCCTTTATTCATATAACTTCAATAACCTTTACCCTCTTCACTTATTTTGACATCATACCATCATCCCATGAATCCCATACAAGGTGTAATTCTCAGCAAGACACATTCTTCTTCCAGTAGGTGAACCTATCAATGAATATTCCAACAGAGGAACTTGATCATCCTCATCTTGTAAATGCTCTTTTTGAATAATCTATGATGGTATGTATACTAGATTACTTTCTTCTTCCCATAATTACAACTTATTCTTAAAATGAGGCTACCAAGAGTTACATCCTTCTATAAGTGAGTTCGATAGAATTCTATTTCAGTTAGCATCCATGATTATTTTGATGATGTAATGAGCTCTTCCTTCAATCATATGATTCTATGATTACATATCCTAACATGATGCATCCTATGATGTTTCTAATTAGTCCTACCATGATAGATATACTTTACAAAAGAAAAATTGAAACAAAATATTGAAAAATTACTAGGCGAATAAGATTATCTCAATCATAGTAGAGATCCTATACTCCCTCCTTCTTGGATTTCTTCATTTAGGGTATACGCATTCCTATAGTAGAGATCCTATACTCATTCCTTCAGTGATATGGGCTTCTTCCCTTCCTCTTTTTTTTGTCCTTATTTAGCTTTGGACAATCTCTCTTGTAGTGCTAATATTCATGAAAATCATAGAATTAAACCTTCTACGTGTTCTTCTTCTATTCCTTGGGACCTATCTTCCCAAACTTCCCTTTTATTCTATTGATGTAAGTAAATTCTTCGGCTTGCTCGCTTGATCCAAAAAATTTTATTCCTTCAAAATGGTTTCTTAGATTTTTCAAAATGACTATAGTCTATATTTCATTGAATGGACTAGTTTCCTTCTTCCTATATATGATTGAGTGAAGTTGCCCCATTCCTATGGTAGTGCACTCAGCACTATGGTAGTCATTTCCTTGTTAGAAATTATTTATGCCAATTATTTGAGTTGGTCTCTTATTTCTAACACCCTCACAAATTATGAGGCTATTCCTTTTTCTTTTGATATATTCATCTTGTAGAATTTATTCCTTAATGATATCACTTCTCCTAGAACTCTCACGAAGAAAAATTCTACAAATTTCCATATATTTCTTTTGATGTTTTTAATTTTGATACATAGGGAATGAGGGGATACTTGATGGATTATATGAGAATCATCTGAGCCCTTACTTCCCCTTTCACGTATTTTTCGAGTGCTTGAATTTCTTCCTCTGAAGGTTTAGTGATTGAGACCTTAACATGTTCCATAACATCACTTTATATAAGGATCAAATCAATCCTCTTATTCCATGTAATTAGGTTTGATGACCCAACCAACTTGTTGTTGTCCTTGAAAAAGGACATTTTGGTATATTCAAATCTGGGCATGAGGATAGTTACTTGTGAAGATACGAATTGATTAAAACAGCTTCAATCTTCTACCTTCCTCAATTTTATGATGATATGGTAATAGAATATTAATTATTGAAGAATATGCGTTCTCTAAAAAGTGATCATTAACCCAAACAGAGGGATATCACCTAGAATCCTTGATGATGATGACAACTTCCTTGATTTTTCTTCCCTTGGATTATTAGGCTTCAATATGCTTCTATTTGAAGATCTCTTAAGTTTGAGTAGTGGTAGGCTCTTTATGAAGTCTTCTTTCTTGAGATGATCATGCAGCGAGAATCCCAAGAATGTTCCAAGTGCAGGTGCCTTGTTTGAATAAACAATGATTTAGAATTCCTTCAACATGATGATGTGATCCTTATCCTTGAAGTACTCTTGAGGTGTGAGGTCTGTATTCATGATTCACAACTTTGATGATATTCTAGTGCTTCAGTACTTGATCTCCCTTTATTGAGTTTCCCTTACTTGACTTGTCAGCTTAGCTCTGATAACATGTTGAGAAATCTAGGGGCAACAAGTCTAGGTGATTTATCGAACTTTGAAAATTTTTGATGATGTGTTTTAATTTTACTTCATTAGTTTCTTATTTTACTTTATTATTATTAGTGTTATTATTCAGAAAAACATTACCAAACCATAAAGAACAATAAGACAAATGAAACGATATTTAGGTGATCAAATAGGGAAAAAAACTCTCTAATATCAAAGGAAAACCAACCAAAATTATTTCTCTTCTTATAGATCTTCAATTAACAAATTCCAAGACTTTTGACCCATGATTAAGACCCGCCAAGACCAATACACACATTTCTTTGAGTAGATTTTTCAAACTTGACATTCAGTGGATTCTTCTACAACCTTGACCTACCGGGAAGATCCTTTTACAACTTCAACATTCCTACAAGTCGCAATTTTGACTTGCCCAACCAGTTCTTTTATAATTTTGACTTGCCCAACCATTTCTTCTACAAATTCAATTTTCCTAGGAGTTTCCTCTGTAGAAACCTTATCCTATGCACATGTGAGATATTGCGGTGAATTCTTGATCGTCTCCTCATCGCTTGTATATAGTCTCTCTACTCATCGCTTGTATATAGTCTCTCTACTAGAGAATGTGGTTCCTAAAAGAGATATTTTTTTAGGACCAATATTCACTTCTACAACTCATATATGCTACTACAATATGTGCCCAAATTACTTCGCACAGATGGAGATATGTAGACCAAACAAACCCAAAACAAGTAGAATTTTCTTACTTCCATTTTCTACCTCTTCTTTGCACTTATTATTTTCCTTGTGTTTGAACTTGAGTGAGTGAATTGTGTCTCAAAGTGAGGCCGAACTCTCATTTATTTAGACTTCTCAATGGTTCAAATTTCCCCTTTTGGGCCGACATGTCCCTTCAAATAGACCAGCTTTATCTTTGCATTTATGACGAGGTCTCAGAGGGTATTTGACTCATTGTTTACTTAAAAAAAATATTTTTTACAATATTTAACATTCCCAAAAGGTTCTTTGATACATGGTAATGACTCGATGAGCTTTATAACAAACCTAGAAGCACTTAATGGGTGCTTGAACTAAAAATAAATTTTCCTTGAGCATGAAACCCGTGCCTCGAGAACAACAATAAAAAATATATTTTATTTTAACATTAAATACATGAAACCATGATTACATATTAAATATATCTTTTTGGGAGTCAACTGCATTAAGTAATTCATTCATCTATGACCATTTCCATCATTACATATGTCACTATGAAGATGAAACCTAGTTACATCTTACAAACTTGGAGGAAAAATTGATAAATTTATATTTATAGAATGGATCTCTATTAAAGTAAAACATAGAGAATATATCTAACCATAAACTAGTTGCAAACATAAGTACAATATTATAAAGGGAAAAAATCAAAATTATAATGGGGTTGAGAGAGGTTTAATTCCACTTGTCATCCTTCTACAATTTTGTTTATTCCTTTTATCGTCTTTTAAATAACTTCCCCAATTTCTTCCAAGTCCTTTTTCACCTAAATTAACAAATATATATATATATATATTCGATCCTTGATTATAGTTTCTCTCATTATTTTGGGTACCCTCATATGTACTAGCCTACGTGTGACGAATCCTAGTCCCTTACGGATAAAAATATTTACATTTTATAGTGAGTATTAGGATTTTTTGGAGTTTTTTAGTAAATAATTTTATTCAAAAAATTAACATGACAAATTATTCCTTGACACTCACAAAGAGCTATTATTGGGAGAGTGTGTCGTTTGTGGTTCTAAAACTTCTGAAAAATTAGTAGGAGCCTTGTGAATGTCTTTGTCTGCCATGTATGATATTTAAATGCATCAAATAATTTGATATTTTTTTGAATATTTAGGCCATATTCTCTTTAATATATCTATTGAATTCACTTAAAATATCTCTCTTCATGTTTTGTGAATGGACGAGTAGCGTGTATTGAAATAAATAACATTATTTAATGGTATCAGAACTTTATTTTTATTTTGAAAACAAGTGGTTCACTCACAGGTGCATGTGCCAAATGTTTTTATTTCTATATTTGAGTTACATGAATATCTAATTTTGTGAAAACAGGAGTACCAATGCTATAAAAATGGAGAGGGAACCTAAAAAACAGGCCCTAGGAGGTTGAATACTTTCTCGGATAGGAAAATACATCAACATGGTGGGGGAGGAGAAATTGTTTGAGGAGTAACATTTATAAAATGTGAATAAGATATATAAGATTGATAATGTCTCAATCTCACGAGTATTTTTGAGAAACCAAATATGATTGATAAAAATGACATAATATGAGTAAAATCCATATGTACCTCTTAAATCCCATGGTCACCATCACTTTAGAGTGAGGCATCATATACATAAATGATTCCATGGCCTACAACCAAAATTTATAATATAATATTTACAAAATTTTTGGTATATACTACTTATATAGCTAAGCAGCCTCATCAATATCTACATCAAATTAGGTAGGTACATTACCACCAAAGAAGCTAATATTTATAAAATATTAAGCAACAATAATTACATAATTGAAAAAATATTATATTCAATTACATGTTTTTCTAAACTGAGTATTTGTGAGAATTTACGAGCTATACACACATGCAGACATACATTCATATACACTTAGATGAGAGACGACAAAGGGAACACCAGTACTAAGAGTCCAAAATAGTTATCACTTTATTTGTATATAGCATAACACTTGCAATAAATGTTTCCAACTTCTTAAACCTATCTATTGCATCAAATAACTATTTATACTATAAATTTTTGCTACATGGAAGTTATAATTATAGAAATACCTTTTTAAGTTGACCCAACCTATGTGGTTGATCGAATTTCATCTCGACTTGGTCAATCGATCTAAATTCCATGATCTATAGACTTATACTTGACTTGATAATTGACAATATATGACAATTGAATTTATCTTATTGAGCTTAGTATCTCTTCCAACATCTTCCCCCAACTCCATTCCTTGCTCATCTTGATAAATTTGGATATGTGGATTATGATAATAAAATTTGAGATAAAAATGATCATACAAAAATTTAAATTTGATAAGTCTTGTGCTTATGGATGATGAGATAGTTGATTCCTTAGTCATTTTTTTATGTCAATGTTATTCTCATTGAATTTGATGTAAGTAACATTGACGCTTTCTGATATTTAGTTTTTCTTCCTTAAAAATAATATTTGAACATGTATAGAGAGATGCATCCTTCGAAAGTGGTTTGCCCCATTTCTACTACATTTTTTGTTCTACCCATTGGACCCCTTATACCTCTATTTTCATAGACTCTGAATGTTGACTTATTGTTGAAAAATTTGATTCGGAGATTATAGAAGAAACAAGTTGTTCAATATTGGTTGGACAAGAGAGGATGGAGTGTGTGTTCCACGAGCCATTATATCCCATAGATGACCTACGGTTTTCATTTTTATTTGTGGTAAAAGTCCCCAAAACATTCGTTATGATCAAAAATTCCTTCATACAATATTATAATTACAATAAAATAATATGATTTTTGGTAGCTTAAGCACATCACACCTTCTCCTGCATCCTTGCTAGAGGAGACCATGATCATGTATTTTAATAAAATGGTTTTTAATAATAAAATACACAATCATTCATGATTTTACTTGTTAAAAATCTCTTTTTCTTTCTTTTCTTTTTTCTTATTTTAATGTAAAAGACATTCATATTTTTCGTAGACTAGATAATCTATTTGTCATCTCTTCCAATATTTTCCCCTTCACTCACTCTATTTGGAATTCAAATAGACTAAGTAATTATATTTCTAAATTCATTTTACTTGATATGTATTGAAATTTTGTATTGTATGAATATCTTTATCCTTGAAAAGTTCTTCCTTCATAAATATTAATGTCAACCATCATTCTAGATCACATATTGCGCAATTATTTTGGCCAAATTGGAGAATTTCTCTTGGAATATTTTCCTTAGAAGGAGTCAACCTTGTAGATTTTTTGGATATAGTGATTATAGTTGTTAGTTTCAAGGGTCTTATCTCCTCATTTAGGAAAATATATGATTATATAAATTAATACTAGGGTGAACAACAATAGCTTTTCAAACCACGTAGAGCCCCATGATATTTGTTCACTAGAAATTTAGAAACTTCTTCCTCGTAGATAATAAAGTCATCTATTAGATGTGCGCGCAGGTAATTACTTATTTTATTTTTTTAGTGCTATGTAATTTGATGGTTTATTCACAAACCATTGGTTAAATTCCTACGAATGCTCCTCCCCTTTAGTTTCTTTCATTTTTCCTTGTCCAATTCTATGGATTTGGAGTTCTAGCACCATTTCCCGTAGTATTTTTTTAAATCTATGCTTAGATCACAACTCTACTAGGGCTTACCCCACCACACCTATCCTCTCATTCTTGTTATCTCCTCAATTTATTGTAGGAAAGGGGTCAAGTTCTAATTTGTTATTGAAACATTCTATCAATTAATCTTCAACTTCAAAAAGTAAGTTTCTCCATCATTGTGGTGTCGGAAAAATGAAACAGTCGTATTCCTACCGTGCATTTATAGCTTGAATTAGTGAGGACTCCAAAAATTCCTATTTTTACATGTAATTTTGGTTGTATTTAAAATTAATGAATGCATTGATTGTTTCTTCGTGCGAAAATAATGCATACAAGGCCATTTTTTATGGTTGACTTAGTGATATTGTTTGTTAGTTTAGCCAACAATTGTCTCAACTAAGGTATTTTCGAGGAAAGTCAGTTTTATTTCCATATATGGGTCATTTATATTTTTTAAATTTAATTTTCTTAGTTGGTTAAACTTTTTCATCCATTGAAGTTATGGTTTCTTGTTAAGTCACCACTACCAGTGACCTGGTCTTTTATTGTGTGTAATTTTTACTCGGTTAGTTTTACATCTTGATTTCACTTATTGATTGGTGTTTCTTCCTTTAGAAAAACAATTCACTTTGTTTTTAACTTAGACGACATTCTTTTGTTTTATATGATAATGTGTGATTTAGTTATTTCATTTTTATTACTTCCATCACTTCCTAATTTAAGTATTGGTGCATTTTTTTTTTCTTGAATGTACTTTAGTTGTTGGAGGTTAGTGCTATATTGAATTTTTTTACTTTTTCATTTATCTTGTTTGCCTTATAGGTATTTGACCCATTCTACATATAGGTATTTATCTTGTTGGACATTTTTCTATATAACTTATTATAATGAATTTTTTCATTCGCTACTTTTACATAAAATGAAAAAAACAATTATTTTGAAAAGCGCAAAAGGGCTCTCAACTATCCAATAAGTTGCTTTTAGTTGACCAAAAAGTCTAGTGGACCTTGAAATATTTTTTCACCATTGTCCTATTCTTGTTTATTAGTTGTAATTCTTTTATTTGGTCATTATTGACAACTTTTTCAAATAACTACGATCTTTGTATTTTTAATTGAATTGGACCAGTTTGTCTCATTTCTTCCATAGATAATAGTCCTAATCATGTAGATTCCAAACATTAAGGCTTTCATTTTATTTCATTATCATATAGAGGTAGAAAATAAACTTTCTTTATATATTTCTTTTTAATATGTTGATTGTGTCATGCATTTTATAGTTTCTTGATGATGTAATGTTATTCCTCTTCCTTCCTAAAATTCATTTAGATAATGAATTATTTATTGGTTAGCTATGCTGATATCATATTTAGACACAACATATACCTTCACAACAATATTCCATAAGTACAAGGGAACAATTGGTTCCTAGCCATCTACTAGCTTACAAGGGGACAATTGATTCCTAGCTATATACTAGCTTGAAAGGTAAATGATCAGTTGCACTTTTGTATGTTATTCTTTACATTTATATTATTGCCTTCCATTGATCTTAATAGTTATCTCAATTGATTACACATATTTTCATTAATTGTTTACTCAATTATTTGTTGAATTAGTTAACAACTTCATTAGTTTGTGGATAATAAAATGGGCCTTCTTGATGATAGATAAAAAAAGAATTGCAACAATAGTTTGATTATTTAATTAAAAAAATATGGTTATTGGTGACTAATAATAGTCAATAAGTAGCCAAATTTTGTGACTATGTTTTCATAAAAATTAAAAATTGTAGCAGCTTATGTTGTTCATGGGTTTAGTAGTTCAACCATTTCCCATATTCTTAGATATTTAACAACAATGGTTATGTTATTTGGTGTGATCTTTTATGCTCATTGTAGGAATGTTCCAACAAATTTGTTTTCCTATACTTCAAAAAAGTTTATCTAGTATAAGGAAATTTCATATTTCCATAATGGTCAATTCATTCACTAGAAAATGTTACATTTCCATATATAGTATTTATGGTTAGAGTGTAATGTTAGTGTATTGTAAAACATTGTATCCACTAAATAATGTCATAATGTTGGTCATGCATGTGCTTCATCTATTATCTATTTACTTTGATGTTCAACAACATATCATATCAATGAAGTACATCATGTAGCCCCAAGTTTTATAGATACCCATTAATTAATGTGAATGGTTAAAATTTCATTTATCAGGCCGTAATTTTCTCTTTTTTAATTTCTTAGAGTTCCTTCCGTTCTCCAAAAGTTTATGAAATTTTTTGCTATATCATTTGGTACTACTATAATTCAAAACATGGGAGCATCGGGTAAATCATCATTTATCTTTCTTGGCTCTTTCCTCATATTGATTCAAGATAAGTGGTTTGGTCTAACATTATCCTTTTCTATTCAAAATGATTTCATCAACTTGAAATTTTGAATATAAGCAACCACTAAAACACTCTTGGTTGTTGAATTGGTTTATTTACCAAATATTTTAAAGTTCGGTGGTATGTGAAAGATGTAAATTGAAATTCAGTGTCAGCCTAATTTTTTGTAGAACGAAGATCATTACTAACCCTTTTGTCTTAATATATATATAAAAAAAACGTGTTTTTAGCATTGAACAAACGTGTTTTTAAGAAATTCAAATGACATATTGCGTTCATCGGTTCATATAATCTCGATATCCTTGAAAAGTAGCTCATCGATGGGGAACGTGATGTTCAAATAATGATGAATAAATATTCTATAATACCTAGTACACCCGAAAGGTAATTTTATCTAATTTTTATTTACGAGGGACATAAGATCAAAGATAATTTTTATTTTTCCTATGTGTACTTTTACGCCTTCTATACATATATCATGTCCAAAATACACCCTAATTAATGTTAAAAGAATCAATTTATTAATGTCGAGCGAAATTTATATCCTTATACAATTTTACAACACCATTCTATAGTAATTTATATGTTTCTTTATAAATAGTTTCTATATGATGCCATTATAAAATCAAACCACCATGGTTTTATATATATATATATTCTTCAAAATATTTCACAACTATCCTTGAGAAAACTTATATTATGTCTTTCAATATAAATACATTTATTTCGTTGGAAAAAGAATCCAATTTATGATATGAATATCATCTTTCCCTAATATTCTACAATGGTCAGCAGTTCATTATACCTTCAACACAATCAATGAATGAGTAACGTTAGTGTCTTGTATGTGGTCTATTATTTTATTAATAAAAATGTTTTATAATGGATTATTTAATGTTGGACATCTAATTTGCTAAGGCTTTTTGGTGTCGAATGTCAATAGTCAAAGATATTCAGAAGACCATGGAATAGAAAACCAAAGGTTATAAGAATGTATTACAAATGCATATAATTTGAATAGTAAATTAAACTCATGATTATATTATTCGATTCTATATTTATTTATGTGTTTAACATGGTATAAAAGCATGCTTGGTCTTGGCCTCCTCAAATTTGAGCTACTATTTTTTGTGGTGGTCCTTTGAATGTTTGTGGCTAGATCTAGACATTGTCAAAACACTTTCAAATTTGTACTTGTCAGACCTATCCTCATGCCTGACATGGAATTAGCCTTATTCAAAACCTTTTTTTCTAGGGTTTCAAAATTCCTTGCCTATCTGCCAATGCTTTTCTTAGTCGTAAATCATCTATATTGCTTCCACCTTTACTTCTCTTTGCAGTGCCAACAACCCAACATATATTTTTCTAATCATATTATCTACATTATCCACGTTCTTCATTACATATCTGATCTTACAAAATCTATCACGTCTCTGCATCCTCACATACCTACGTTACTCGGAATTTATTCCTAGGCTTTACTTATCTCTTCTGTGTTTTACATGGATCCCTTTACCTCGTTGATCTCTTATGTTTTTAATATTTTTCTCTTGGGTTCACCAATTACTTTTATTTCCAATATTAAACACTTCATCTTATTAGTTCTTTTAGTTTATAATATTAATTATCCCTTGGGTTTATTAATTAGTTGATTTTAAAATATTGATTCTTATGGTTTATTAATTTCTTAGTTTTTTGAGATAAAAATATTTATTCTTAGGGTTTATTAATCTCTAGTGTTTTTAATATTAATCGCTTAGCATTATTGATCCCTTAGGTTTTTAATAATTTTCTCTCGGGTTGACCAATTCCTTTGGTTTATAATATTAAACCCTTGGGTTTATTAGTTCTTTTGGTTTATATTATTAATAATCCCTTGGGTTTATTAACCTCTTCAATTTAAAATATCAAATCCTATGGTTTATTAAATTTTTAGGTTTTTGGATTTAAACTATTAATTCTTAGGGTATATTATTATCTTGATTTTAAAATATTAATTCTTAGGGTTTATTAATTTCTTCGTTTATAATAATAATAATTGTCCATTAGGTTTATAATTTTTTTCCGTTGGGTTTAGTAATTTCTTGGATTTATAATTGTTGGAATCACGATTGTCGTTAGACCAAAACTCGCAGGAATTACTCTCTACTATAGTCGCCAGAGTTATGATCCATGAGAGGTGTTTAGACCATGTCATAAACACAAGGGGAGCATTGAATCCAATGTCCAACAATCCCCCCCCAACGTGAGATGAGTTAGTTTCGAACATGAGACCTGTCGCTCTGATACTAATTGTTGGAATCACGATTGTCGTTCGACCAAAACCCGCAGGCATTAGTCTCCACTACAATCACTAGAGTTATGATCCACAAGAGGTGGTTAGACCATGTCGTGAAACACAATGAGAGCGTTGAATCCAATTTCCAACAATAATATTAAATGCTTGTGTTTATTTGTTCCTTACCTTTATAATTTTAATAATTCATTTGGTTTATAATATTAAACACTTCGGCTTATTACTTATTTTGGTTTACAACATTAATAATCCATTGATTATTTTAGTCCCTTGAGTATAAAATATTAATTCTTAGGCTTTATTAATTTCTTATGTTTTTAGTTTAAAATATTAATTATTAGGCTTTATTAATCTCTTGTGTTTTTAATATTGATTTTTTGGTCTTACTGATCCCTTATGGTTTTAATATTTATTCTTGGGCTCATCAATTCCTTTGGTTTATAATATTAAACCCTTGGGTTTACTAGTTCCTTTAGTTTATAATATTAATAACTGCTTAGGTTTATTAATCTCTTGAGTTTAAAATATTAGTCCTATAGTTTAATATTAATGCATGGTCCAAATGTCAGATTATGAAAAACATTATCTCAATATGAAAGTCAACCATGCGAAACCATTGTTAATGAGTGTTAGCCATAGTTGATCAATGTCTTCCATGGTCAAATGTCACAATGTGACAAATATTTTCTCAATATGAAAATCAACCATGGCCAACCATGGTCATATAGGTCCAACATCACATCGTGACAAAAATTGTCTCAATTTTTAAGTCAACCATGGTCAAACATGTTTATTTCACGGTTTATAGCAGTTACCAAAGAGATTTCATATACTTCGGGTTTATAATATTAATCTCTTTAGTTTAATAATATTCCCCTCCATTTATAATATTAATAATTATGTGAATTTATCAATCCTTTTTATTTAAAGAATTAATTCATAAGATTTATTAATCTATTTATTAATGGGGTGAATTTCTCACTCATTTGCGTTTAAAATATTTATTCATAAGATTTACTAATCTCTTCAGTTTTTAATATGGATCCCTTGGTCTTGTTGATCTCTTATGTTCCTAATATTTTCCCTTAGATTCACCAATTCCTTTGGTTTATAATATTTATAATATTAAACCCTTTGGTTTATTGGTTCGTTTGGTTTATAATATTAATAATCCATTTTATTAATGTGTTGATTTTAAAATATTGATTCTTATAGATTATTAATTTTTTAGGTTTTTGAGTTTAAAACATTTATTCTAAGGGTTTGTTAATCTTCTATGTTTTTAATATTGGATCATTAGCCCGATTGATCCCTTAGGTTTTTAATATTTTCCTTTTGGGTTCACCAATTCCTTTGGTTTATAATATTAAACACTTGGGTTTATTAGTTCTTTTTGTTTATATAATTAATAATCCCTTGTGTTTATTAACCTCTTGAGTTTAAAATATTAAATCTTATGGTTTATTAAATTGTTAGGTGTTTGGGTTTAAACTATTAATTTTTAGGGTATATTAATCTCTTGAGTTTAAATTATTAATTCTTAGGGTTTATTAATTTCTTAGGTTCTTGAGTTTAAAATATTAATTCTTAGGGTTTATTGATCTCTTGTATTTTGAATATTGATGTGTTGGCCTTATTGATCCCTTAGGTTTTTAATATTTATCCTTGGGTTCACCAATTCCTTTGGTTTATAATATTAAACCCTTAGGTTTACTAGTTCTTTTGGTTTATAATATTAATACCCCTTGGGTTTATTAATCGCTTGAATTTAAAATATTAATTCTTAGGCTTTATTAATTTCTTAGGTTTTTGAGTTTAAAATATTAATTCTCAGGATTTATTAATTTCTTAAGCTTTTGGGTTTTAAATATTAATTCTTAGGGTTTTTTAATTTTTTTGTTTATAATATTAATATTTATTCATTGCATCACAAGTTACTTGAGTTTATAATATAAATCCCTTGGGTTTATTAATTCCTTTAATTTAAGATATTAATAATACCTTGATATATTGGTAAGAGATACATACTTATTATAAATAATAATAAAATATTATAATTGTGTTATTTTTTAATTATATTATAGTTTGAGTTAAAACTATTAATACATTGAAAAAAAATTAATAATATATTATTATTATATATTTTATTATTAAATAATATAATATTATATATTTTAATGTATTATATATATATATATATATATATATATATATATATATATATATATATATATATATATATATATTTATATTACATTAATATATACTATGGATATAGCTAATATTATTATTATATTATAAGTAAATATATAAAATATATTGGTAATGATATTCATAAATATATAATATTTATTTTGGTAAAATACATGTTGTGAGTGGTGGATATAGGTCTATCCACTTATATCAATCACATTAGTGAATGTAGCTATAAATCTATTTCATATACACCTATAGACTTATATTAATCACATTGGTAAATGTGATTGTACTACTTTATATGTTTAAAGTGATATCAAAACAAATGTGTTTTTGACCTGCTAAAATTTTGAGCCACTATTTTTTGTGGCATTCCTTTTCATGTTTGTAGCCAGACCTAGGCATTGTCAAAACTCTTTCACATTTCTATCTGTCAGACATATCCTCCTCATGACCTACATGCAATTATCCTTATTCGCAACCTTTATTTCTAGGGTTCCAAAATTCTTTTCCTTTCTGCCAATACTCTTCTGAGTCGTAAATCCTCTCTATTTCTTTCACATTTGCTTCTCTTTGGAGAGCCAACAGCCCAACGTATATCTGTCTAAGCATATCATCTAAATTTTATCCACATTGTGCATTACATATATGATCTTACAAACTCTATCGCGTCTCTGCATCCTCACATACCTACGTTACTTCGAATTTATGGTTTTTGAGTTATTCCCTTCTGCTAAGGCTCCTTTGAATTTACATTCACCTTAGCGATAATACCTATGGACTATTGTGAACACAATTTTTTGTCTCCGCTACTAAAAGTTTTTTCTTTTGGAATCATATTACTATTTTTGTTTTTGTTACAAGAAGGAATATAAAGCAATTGTGAATTGAATAATTTCGACTTTGGGACAGGAAGGGAATTGAATTTGAGATCTAAACTATAGAAACAATCAACCGAACAAATTTACAGGAATTTGGTTATCAGTTATTTATGCGTGACCTAAAACAACTACCCATTCATTCATATTTATGACTCCTACTGCAAGCAAGTTCAGCGGACCACCAGATGCTCAATCATCGACAAGGTTGGCTACGATAATTTTGAGGGTTCCAACTCAATCACAGTGAATTAAGTTTGAAATTATTTAGAGATGAAGATCTCCCTTGTCATGTTGGATTTGTCATATTAGTAAATATTACGAAAAGAATGAAATCATTTGGTGATTAATCCGACCTGTATCAACAATTTCGAACTCACGTTCAAAACTATTTTGTGTGAAATGTATGAATAATGCCTCATATGGTTGATTGATTGCCTATGTCTTCTCTGCGTTCATTGTTGTTATTGGATTCCAATAAAACGATGTAAAGGGTACTGATGGGATGATATATGATTAACAATGATTTTTTCTGCCTCTGTTATCTCGGTTGAAGTTCATGAGTATCCCATACACTAGTTGTAAACTCAGTCCGGATTTTAGATTGAGTACGCATCTTATGAAGTCGATTGTTGTCTTTGTTGTTTATTCTCTTTGTTATCTACGCTACATCAATTTTTTTCCTGACCATGCTGGGATATATTGGTTGTTTGTACTAAATTTATGATGAAATATTTTAATTAAATTTGGTTGAATATCGTGATATTTGGTTGGAACCTACGAGTCAATGTGTTAGAATGCATGCTCAAACCCTGCATTGACTCCGAGTATGTGGTTTAAAATATGTGTGGTCCTTTGCATAGGATTTATTCGTTGCATTGTGGGCTGAGTTATTTCCTGCGTTGGTGCACTGTGCATTGAATTACATTTATGTTGTGCATTGGTATATTTTAGTTCATATCATCGTTCATTGTTTCATATTTAATGATTGTATTGGTCCATATCTTCATTTGAAGCATGCGTTGGTGATATATATTATATGCATTGGTCGACATGTGGTTGTATGTGCAAGTTGGTTTTTGGAGCTATTTTAAGCACAATGGACTATAAATTATATGATGGTTCTCTATTGTTTATAGAGATTTTATAGACTTTTGTGGTGAGTATATTGACTATTTAGGGTCCAACTCCACTTCCATCTCACGGTGCTTCTTTCATCAATTAAAGCCAAATTAAAGCCATAGTAAAAGAAGCTTGCATTTTTTTTTGAAAATTCTTTGAGGCCTTTATTTTTGGTGACAAAATGGCCAAATTTGAGGAAATATTAGAGTTAGTGAATAACATTATAATTTTCACTATTAATGTGATGGTAAACATCAACAAGAACACTCTTTTTGACATTAAAATCTGTTTTTGTTTCAAGAATGCATAGGAAAATATTTATTTTTTGCAGCTCTAGTTATAGTTACAACGAGATGAATTACATCAGAAGATACATCAGTCTAAACTTTTTTTAGTTAATAAATATCGTGTCTTTAAGATTGAGTGAGAATCCCATCAACTACTAGAACTAATCAAGTTATTGACATATCATATTTACATGTAGACACAGATATTGAGCCTACACTTCGTAAGCTCGTCATCAAAACATAGGAAGAGATTATTATAAAAACACAAAAAAGATGTCTTGGATATGAAAATGATGAATCCGTTCATACTTCATATTATTCCAAACCCATATATTTTAAAAGTGTTGTCTATATTCAAGACAACTCCTTTTCATTTGGTCTTCTTACACAACAACCACAGATTGTTAGATGCAAATATTGTGATAGATTTTTCTGTGTGAAAGATCATTTTTTTTATCGTCATCCATGTGAGAATGGTGGTAAAAATATTCATTTGTTAAATAGGTGTTTAAGAAAAAAACCTCCTATAGAACAAATATTCAGCTTCGATGAATTGCTTCTTGGAAATGGGCTTGGATAACTAAGAAGATATTTAGATCATACAACAAAATTTGTTCTAGAATATCAAAAACTATTGAAGTTGAGTTTTCTTCGTCTTCTCATGTTGTTTGTGACAAGGGGGAATCGATGGTAATATAAAATATTCAAAGCTGCATCAAGGGAGCTTGAGCCACAACCTAAACCTGTTGCCTAAGCTTACATCCAGAGAAAACCATACCCAAATTCAGAGGAGAGAAATAAGCCCCTCAATAAGCCTTTGGATGTTTCCCTTGCTTAAAAAACCATTAGTGGAGACCTCGAGTTCTAGAACTTTATATGATCATCTTTTCAGAGAGCACATTAAGTCATTGGTTTCCATTTTTGTATTACAAATCTCTTCTTGCACTCGTATATACCCCTTTAGATTAAGGGGAAGAATGTTGGACACCTAATCCAGTAAGAAATTTTGGTGTGGAATATGATCAGTCAAAGGGAGTCCAAGAGACCTTGTAATACAAAACCAAGAGTCATAAGAATGTCTTATAATTGTATATCTTTTGAACATTAAATAAACTCATCAATATCATATTTATTATTTGTATGTTTAATAAATACTTCGTTCGAGGCATGGAATACATTAGAAATGACATGATTATAAGTAATTTTTCTTTGGATGTACAAGCAATGGCCAAGCCCATTCTGATTCATCGAAGGGGTATTTTATTGCTACGAATAACATCCCTTATGAATATGTTTATGTATTATCATTTTTTATAAGATTATAGGGTTATTTTTTAATTTAATTAGAACCATAGACGAGGTGAATTTTTGTCTCCCACATATTATTTACTAGTCATTTTAAATATTTATAATCCTATGCAAAAAAAAATAGTGATATTCTTTCTAAATGGAAATTAAATATCACCATAATTTGATTTTATGACGAGAAGTTGCCTATCCAAGCCACGTATCATCAAATGTATATAGATACATTATATTCTTTAATTTTTAGAATGGGACTCGTCCAAGAAATTTCGATTAATTTATTTAACTTTTTTATTCATCAATTCGATTGTATACAAGTGAGAAGTCATGTTTCTCAGATTTATCATTGTCATGAGTGGATAATATTAATATTTGTTCTTATCTATTTATTTCTTTCTAGATAATGATTTTTCCATTTAAAGCTTATATATGGAATACTTATGCTTTCGATATGGATTCAAATAGTAGCTTTATTTTCGTGTCATTTTAGTCATCTACGAGTAAAATTCAACCTTATGTCAACTTTACACTTTCCTCCTTTCAATGTTCCTCGTGGGCCTATTTTTTAAAAAATCCTTTATTTCATGGATTTCATCAAGCCTTAATTTTTCCCCTAGTACAAATATAAAATCATTGATGAAGCTATTTTTTATATCAATTTCATGCCAAGTATATATTGTATATCATCCAAAATATTTGGAAACATGTGGGTCGAGACATGCTATTCTCTATAGGAAATCCTTCTCCATTTCATCTTTCACTCATTCATATGGGCTATAAGATAATGTCTCATCATGTTTCAACATAAAAATTGGGATGATGTCGTATGAAAACATTTTTTTCTCATAAAACCTTTTGATGAAATATCTATTCGTAGTCATTCAAGTATACAACTGTAGGGATTTTCTTCCCACCATCTCACTACCTATCTAGTGAATGAATGAACAAAAAGTTTTATCAACTAGTCTGGCCAAAAAAATTTGAAACCTCGTCGACATAAGTCGACAAAACAATTCATTCTTTGATAGAGTAACACCAGTCATTTTTTATTTTAAATATTTTAGTATTATGTTGGGTGTTTTTATTCCGTTTTTCTCACATATTATTGGAATTTAATTTATAGAAAAGACATGACTGGTTATTTTTTATGGCCATGGCTTCAATCGACAATAATCCCTTGGCATTGAAATCGTACTCTTCTATTATCATTCTTCTAACGCATTGTTCGAGCTATAACATGTGGATAATGATGAACCTTGTAATATTTCTCCTTTTTCATTTGGTTGGATGTTATTTTCATTTTTATTCAATACTTTCTATAGATTTATAAGTTATTTTTCTTCATCCCAAACTTCCACCAAGATCCTACCATCTCTAGGGTCTAACATGATTACTATTTTCCAACCTTGGCCTTTTAGCCTAATCACATATCTTTCTAACGAGAGAGTAAACATCATACTCCTACCTCAGGGATGACTGAATAGGATTGCATAGAATAGTATTCCCTCAACTAATTTGATGACCTCAAAGTAAACATTACTCAGATACCCATTATTACCATTTTTATATAATACAAAGTACAAATTAGTTAAACAAATCATTGATCTGCTCACTTTAGATACTTGGTTATTCTATTTAATTATGGCCTCCCTAATTTTAAGCAACTCTCCCTTCAGAAATGGGATCCAAGGTTGACCATGACCGCATTTACCATATATCCATAGATCTCTGAGTCAACTTGCAGATCAAGCCCTCCACCAATTTTTTTAAGATAATTTTTGAAGGATATTGCATGATATTTTTTCTTATATATTCCTTTACAATGTTCATAAGTTTAAGCAGTCAACTATGGTTGTCTTTTATTAATTGTAGGATCTCTTTAATTGCATCTTCAAAGTTTACAATTTTTTTTATTCTCTATTTTTAAAGAATTCTAATGCTTCATGTACTATTCTTTATTCTTCGTATGTATGAAAGTATATACTTTTATTTTTTAAGAGCTGGTTTGGACTTTCCCATTGAATATAAAATGTTTTGCTAGATCCTTACACAGTCACTACATGAAAATTATATTTGTTGAGAAACTCATGCTTTGGAATCACGTGTACTAGGTTTACATTTATTTAATGCATGTTTTTCTCGAGAATTGTTGGACAATATTCTAAGTAATGATTACCAATAGTACATATATTACAACAGAATAAGTGAATCTATTACAACACAATAAGTGAATCTATTGTTTCAGCAAACATTCAAGAGATAGATGGTATACTTTCGAACATGTGAAAAAATATATTTGACATCTACTACAAACTCTTCCACCTTCTGTGAACTCTCCCCCTCCTCTACCTCATTTTTGTTGGTAGCTTCATATTCCCTCGTAACATCCATTGGTATTGGTAGTTATCTTTTGTTGCACAGTGTGGTTGGTAGGCTATGTACGGCTTATGACAAGGTAGTTTGGTTTATTCCAAAAAATTAGGGGACATTATAGTTTTGAATGGATATTATCCTCACATATTACACATAATTTATGGTTTATAGTTTTGCAATGTTTTATATTTTTTGAATGATATGGGAAAATGCCCTGTGTTGTGATTGACAAATCTGAAAAAGAAAAATCTACCCATATTTTGTGCACATATTCATCTTTTAAGGAATAAGCATAATTACAATTTCCTTTTGTATGAACCTCACTCTTGTAATTTGTACACCATAATTCATTATTCTAAATAGCCAGACATTACAAGGATTTTTGCAATCTTTCTAGTTTTTCTTTGAGGAATCTATAAGTAGACCATAATGATGTGGAGAGAAAATCATTGTAAACCTCTATGTGTTTATCCTTATACAATGCCTCTTAACATTAATTTATGTCATGCATCCTCATTGGTCCTCTAATTTTTGTAGAAATATTGGTACATACCAGTGTATCAATTTTTTTTTATCCATTTCAATGGAGATTTGACCTACAAAATATTTCAATCCCTTGTCATAAATTTGAACATATTCTCCTAGTTGTTTATTTATTTTCTCAATCCTTTGTGCAAATATATGTAAATAACATCTTGGAAATTTAAAATATCTAGAAATTTGGTTTTTATTTTCACTTTACTACTTTAAGGGTTTTCTATAAAAATTCATATAACAAATCTGCACTCTACTTTTTAGGGCACCAATAAACTGGGTGTTTTTTTCCTTTCATATTATTGTGTACTAATTTCCATAATTTTTCATAAATGAGATAGTGATACCCTCATTCCTCATCACCTTCATATTTTGGAATATAATTTAGGCTGACCTTTTCTTTTATTAGTAACTTCTCCAATTAGGAGGGAGGGGTTTTCTATTTTATTTTTATTTTTTTCACTTGATTCCACAAATTAGTCAACTAATTTTTACAATTATGTTGTGAATTGGTTGAATCAATATGCGAGGTAAAATAATTTACTTATATCATCTACATTTCTAATTACTGAGTGAATTTCACTTCCTCTTCTTTGGAAATAGTTTGGTCTTTTCGAAAAGCTTCATCTATATAGTTGATAAAACATCCTTCTTGTTCACATGTCAAATCACCACAACAATTTCATGAGTTGGAGTATTTTTCTTAAGTGATTAACTTCAGAAATTTTAGTGCATCCCTAACATAGTTTATAAGGAGTGTAATGTCTTGGGGTCCCAGTGATTTGGCAGTTTGGCATACCAAATGACAAGGCAACATCAGAACCACTTTGGAATCCTAGGATCTAGCCCTCCTGGATTCAGAGAGGGATCTCTCTATATGTGTCTCAAAGGATATATATTTAAGGCTTGTGATGTGATATTAGGATAATTACGAAGTACAAGGGATTTTTTTGTTTGTTTTGGTTGGAAATCATTAAAAAATAAGGTCATGTGAAGTGAAGAATGAAATAAGTGGAAGGATGTTTCAGCATGGGAAGATAAGCCAAAAAACAGAGCTAAACCGTTGGGATATGGAGTCATAAAAGGGTTTACTTGCACAACAACTATTCAAGGGTTTTCAAAGGGCAAGTCATCTATATAAGAAGATCTTTTAACTTTGATTTTTTGGTATGAAACATTAAGGAGTGAGGTGAAAGAAGCAACATGTAAGAAAACAAAGGGAAACTTAAGATCAGGTAAGGAATTTTAACCTAGCTTTCTTTGACATACTCTTAGGAACATAAAACATATAATAAAACAAAGGGAAATCTAAGATTAGATAAGGAATTTTAACCTAGCTTGCTTTTGACATGCACTCAAGGGAAAAAACATGTAAGATAAACATAAAAAGCAACCTAATATCAGGTAAGGACTTTTAACCAAACCTAATTTCGGCACACTTTTAAGGGAAATCTTCAAAACAATTGTTTAAGAATAAACAAGGGACAAGGCTAACCATAAACTTCCTTGATTAGGGACCTAATTAGCATGCAATGAAAATATCATTCAGAAGCAACGTCTCAAGTTCTACTTAGCAGGACATGGACTCACCAACATTCCTTGACTGGTTACACTCTATTGAAATCATTCCCAAACACAGATTTAGAAGAAAACATAAAGATAAAGATTTATCAGTGATAGATAGGGTACTTTGCAATAAATCCTACTCTATATTTGTTGTTCTTTACCAGAGAATATGAACACAGTGGAGACATAAGGAAAATAACAATTACCGTGAGAATAAAATCACTAATGATTTAGATCAGGATCCAATGAATCTGCTTGTCTATTGATGTACAAAACCAATTACATACTTTGCGTCTAATAGCTCTTTACAGTCCAATGCTTTTTTTCCTAGCCTACTATATTACAACTACTCAGAAACTCTTACTTAGTAACAGTTTAGGAAATTAACAATTTTTCAACCTTTTACAATGAATTTTCTGTGAATACTTATAGGTGAAAAAGGAAGAGTGCTGCAAAAATGGTAATAAATATGAATTAAGACAGAGTAGGAGAGGTGTTCGAATGCCCATTCTGCTTAATAATCATAGCAATAACTTATTGTACCACTTTAGTAGTTTTTCCAATTTTTATGCATATCTAGTAGGCTGGTAATAACTCTGAAATGTGTTCTTGGATGCAAACCGCGGCATGAAGTACTCTGTTTGACCCTTATGACAAGTAAACTCTCATTTTTTGGTGTTGTAGCCTCATGACTGTGTAATAACTGTTCTGACAGTTTAAATATGTTCTGACATAAGGGTGGATGTCACAGTGTCTTTGGGAGGAAAATTAGACCACAGGTGCCCTTTGGTCCTTTGGAGGAATAAATACTTCGATGATCCGACGTTCTGAAGTCATTTCTTGCTCATTTGTCTTTGAATTTTTCTCTTTTAACACTAATATTTAGCTTTACATTGTGTTATTGTCTTTATCCTTAACTCATTGGTTAAGCCTTTGATCTTCAGATTTATGCTTTAACCTTCAACTTCCACTGATCTTCTTTTTTTTCCTTTGTGTATATGTGGCTGTGCCGGAGGGTTTGTCATGTAATAATGTCCATAAAGCATGTGATTAAGCTTTGAAATTCAACCCCTCGGCCTCTTTGCCACTATTTATTTGGCTATGGGAGACCTTTGGATTAATCGACCATTAAACCTGCACACGATGACAAACTCGTTATGAAATCCTGCGTTTCTGGGGTTAAAATGCAACAGAGGTTATGGAGCAGTGAGGAAGCAGGTGAATGTAACGGAGAAGGGTTTAACCATGGCGGAGATGAAATAGGGTTCAAATTTCATTATGGCACAAAGATTTGGGAAAGCAACATTAGAAATCTGGCGGTGGTTTTTGCGTGGGGTGAAGGCGGTAAGTGGTAATATGCTAGAGGAACGCGACATAGGTGGGTTGGCGACGTGTGTCCCTTTGAAAACCACCCATTTTGCGTTCAAATTGCACGGAGGGGAGGAGGAGAAAAATGAATGCAAAATGGAATGTAGGTCATTGGATCTAGTGGGTGCAGATCTATGGTTGGGAGTGAGCGTGGAGGGATAAGAGTAGCATGGTGGGAGGAGGTGGTGGAACCGGGGTGACGTAAGCCACTTTGTCATGTAGCAGGAAGGCTTTGAAGTCGGGTAAGTAATATGTGCCATGGGTTTATAGTGATATGGTGTAATAATCCATGTATGGGTGAAATATAAAGGGAAAAAAAGGTGGAAGCAGGAGGGAGTAAAAACACTTCTGGGCCATTGGATCTAGGGAGGGGAAACATATAAACGGTGGAGATATCATGGAAACACAATGGGAAGCCCCGTGTGGTTGGGTGGGACTAGCAGGAATATATGGAAAATCAAATAAAATATGTATTGCAGGGTCATATTGAGGTATAGACAAATCTGCAGGCTGGGTGCCTCCACACTGATCCTGAGTCATTGGATCGGGATCAAGATTGGGCGCTGGATATTTCCTCGTTGGATCGGAAATCAGTGGAGGTAAGAGTCCAAGAAGGATGGATTAAAATGTTGCAATGGCCGATGGTTGATGGGGAAGAGTGCAGGCGATGGATGGAGGATCGTCCGATCAGGATCAAGATTGATGGTGGAGATGTGATCGGAGGATCGCATTAGCGGAAGAATGGAATGCGAAAGAGCAAGTGCCGATGAGTGATGGAGCGATGGAGCGATAGCCATCGGATCTTGAGGAAATGGATGGCTGCGATCTCATCGGGAGGTTGGCCATTGGCAGAGTAAAGGGTCTAGGCTCCAAGAAATTAGGATCACCAATGAGCCAATGCACCGATGGCTTAGCGCTTGGTCACAGAGCCAGTCTTATGGCGGAAAGGAGGCTAAGGCTGAGCCGAAATATGCTTAAGGCCTTATGCATAAAAAGGGGCACAATAGGCTAAAAAATGTGTTTTTTAAGCCTTTTTTAAGGTTCTAGTAGTATGAAAAGGCTTACAGTAAAGGGTAAAATGAGGAGAGTGGGGGGGTTTTTGCAGAGGTGTTTATCAAAGAAGAAAATTATGGAAGCATGGGTTTGAACACAGTCACTTTTATAATGGCGGGGCATATTTGAGAGATTTTTGTGGAAAGAGTAGAGGCTTCAAGAAGTCACATATTTTGCATGAAATTTGTTTCTTGAAGACTAAAAGACCTTTTTAGCCATCTTTGCATATGTCAAAATTATTCATGGCTAATAGTGGCTGCAACTTGGGGATGGTAGCTCCTTGGAGGTGTCAAGAACCTCAGAAAATTTATCTTTGGAATGTAGATCAATGCTTTATCCTTGACAACTTTTCTTCCTTGATCATGTTGCTAAAAAATATGATCAGTACTTTGTGTTAGTAAAAAAACTTCTTTCCCCAAAAAACTACCTACACAACCTACTTTCCTAATATTTTTTCTTCATAAGGTGCACTTGGACTTGCAACCCTTTGACATCAACATTTTATTCTTTTGAAAGCATGAAAAACTAATCTAAATCTACCCTTATTTCTCCATGAGTTCAAGTTAAACAGTTGAACTCATAGCTTCTCTACCTAACCTACTATCTGTCAGGATTAGACTGTCTGATAGATTTCATTCTCTACATTCTAAAAAAAAAATTGAAAACACAGGCAAACCAGGAGTAAGATGTTTGATTTGCTGTGATGGTTATGGCATAAAGAAAACAGCTGAACATAGACCTTTATTTGCAGAAAAGTAGAACAAAATTTGGAAGGCTTAAGATTTGAAAACAATGGGAGCCTTCCTTTTGTCTTTCAGATCTGATTCTGATCTCTTTTGATCTATCTTCTTCTTCTTTACCTGGTTCATTTTTTCAGCATGTTAAAACCAGTCTTTTTCCTTTCTTTGCCTCGGGTTTTGAGCTTGTTAGAGCCATTTTTCTTTTGATTCTTTGGTTCAGATTTTGAGCATGTTTGAACCAATTCTTTTTCTATCCTAATCTATTCTACTGATAAGCCAAGATTAAACTGTTTGAAAAATCTGATTCACTAACCTATCAGTAGTAAATTGAAATCTATCTAGCCATGATTAGGCTATATGACTAGATAGCAGTACTCTTTCAAGTAGTGGCATTTAGGCTTGCACACTTTCAGAATTTATTTATTTATTGGTATGGGGCTGCACCTTTCTTCTTTTCTAATCTTCCCTCTTTTTCTCTTTTCTATTTTTTGTATTTTTCTCTTTTTTCAAATTCAAAGCAGAAAACAAATAGCTAAATAAATGCTCACTGGCTGAGCTTTATTGACATTCCTACCTACCCTAATCTATCTTGGAAATCTCTACTGCTTTATATGATACAATAGTGCCAGTGCAGCTAGTTAATCAGTAACAAAAAAGGCTTGAAAAATTGACTGCTTGACAGAGATAACCATGGTATTCTTTGAAGGTGGGTCTTCAAAACCAAGGCCACCACAAGTGGTGACCACTCCTGATTTATCTGGCTCTTGCAAAGTATCAATGCTTGGGAAGTTGAGCCAATCAAGGCCTCCATATACTCTGTCACAAGATTAATGAAAACATGATATAAACTTTCTTCTTTTAGACATTCCATTACTGGTAGGCTATCTCCATCCTAGACAACTGTTTTTACTGCATCTTTAGTGTGGCTCTTGAAAGCACAATCATCCTTTTCCTACAAATGAACAAGCAATGAAATTTTTTCTTGCTGGGGGGGAGGAAGACTTTTCAGGAATGCTCTAGGGTCCCTGAATTGGTATGATTGATCTTGTGAATTCAACATTTCTGTTTCAGTTTCATATCTTTCAACTACCAATTCTAGAAAAAATTTCTTAAGCTCAGGTTTAGTATTGAACTTTGAGCTGAGAAGGATAACCTTTGAAGGTCTTCACAGTCAAATTCTGCCAGGTTACTTGATATTTCGTAATGAAACTCTAATATGAAACTTGACTGCATTTTTGCAATTTTTTCATAGTCTTCTATTAGTGGAGTGATCTGGTCTTTCCTATGGTGGCATGTGGAGAGGCCATGATGTTTATTTTAGACCAACTGAAAAGAAATGTTAGCTAGATATGACAATCTTTAAGAGGCAAACTAGTCTTTAACAAAGAAAACTTAATCGTCAGATTTTCCTAATCATGGGTGTGTATGATGTTTTAATGATAGTGTGGGATGCCCCAGTGGAGTCTTTATGAAACCAGGAGTACTCAATAGGCCTACTAATTTCCAGTGGAGTCTTTTGATCTTTTAGGAGTTGTGGAGTCACCAGGTGGATGTTTTCATATGTTTTGAGATGATTTGTTGTCCACCAAAGTAATTAACTACCAATTTAAGGGTGTTGTGGGTCTTCTGAGCTCTTAAGAATATAGGAACTGTGATTCACTCAGAATCCCCAATGGAGTCGCCATTATGTTGGGGTCCTAGTGGTTTGGCAGATTTGCATACTAAATGACAAGGCAACATCAGAACCACTTTGGAATCCTAGGATCTAGCCCTCAAAGATTCAGAGAGGGATCTCTCTATAGGTGTTTCAAAGGATATATCTTTAAGGCTTGTGATATGATATTAGGCTAGTTATGAAGTAAAAGGGATTTGTTTGTCTGTTTTGGTTGGGAATCACTAAAATATAAGGTCATGTGAAGTGAAGAAGGAAATAAGTGGAAGGATGTTTGAGCATGGGAAGATAGGCCAAAAAATAGTGCTAACCATTGGGCTATGGAGTCATAAAAGGGTTTACTTGCACAAAAACTATTCAAGGGTTTTCAAAGGGAAATTCATTTATATCAGAAGATATTTTAAGTTTGAGTTTGTGGTATGAAAAATTAAGGAGAGAGGTGAAAGAAGAAACATGTAAGAAAACAAAGGGCAGCCTAAGATCAGGTAAGGAATTTTAACCTATCCTGCTTTGACATACTCTTAGGAACAAAAAACATATAATAAAACAAAGGGGAATCTAAGATTAGGTAAGGACCTTTAACATAGCCTTCTTTTGACATCCACTCAAGGGAAAAAACATGTAAGATAAACATAAAAAGCAACCTAAGATCAGGTAAGGACTTTTAACCAAACCTTCTTTTGGCACACTTTTAAGGGAAATATTCAAAATAGTTGTTTAAGAGTAAACAAGGGACAGAGCTAACCATAAAATTCCTTGATTAGGGCTCTACTTAGCATGCAGGGAAAATATCATTCAGAAACATCTCAAGTTCTACTCAGCAGGACATGGGCTCACCAACATTCCTTGACTGGTTATACTCTATTGAAATCATTCCCAAACACACATTTAGAAGAAAAAATAAAGATAAAGATTTATTAGTGAGAGCTATAGTACTTTGCAGTAAATCCTACTCTATATTTTCTATTATTTATCAGAGAATATGAACATAGTGGAAACATAAGGAAAATAACAGTTACGGTGAAAATAACATCGCCAATGATTAAGATCAGGATCCAGTGAATCTACTTATCTATTGATGTGCAAAAACAGTTACATACTTTGAGTCCAATTCTTTTCTTCCCAGCCTACTATATTACAAATACTTAGAAACTCTTACTCAATAATAGTTTAGGAATTTAACAATTTTCCACCCTTTTACAATGAATTTTCTGTGAATACTTATAGGTGAAAAATGAAGAGTGCTGCAGAAATGGTAATAAATATGAATTAAGACAGAGTGGGAGAGGTGTTCGAATGCCCATTATGCTTAATAATCATAGCAATAACTCATTGTACCACTTTAGTATTTTTTCCTATTTTTATGCATATCTGGTAGGCTGGTAGTAACTCCGAAATGTGTTCTTTGAAGAAAACCATGGCATGAAGTACTTTTGTTTCCCCTTATCACAAGTAAACTATCATTTTTTGGGTGTTGTAGCCCCATGACTGTGTAATAATTGTTCTAACAGTTTAAAGAGATTTTTCCATAAGGATGGTTGTCACGGTGTCTTTGAGAGGAAAAGTAGACTGCAGGTGTCCTTTGGTCCTTTGGAGGAATAAATACTTCGATGATCTGGCATTCTGAATTCATTTCTTGCTAATTTGTCTTTGAATTTTTCTCTTTTAACACTGATATTTAGCTTTACATTGTGTTATTGTCTTTATCCTTAACTCTTTGGTTAAGCCTTTGATCTTTAGATTTATGCTTTAACCTTCAACTTCCACTGATCTTATTTGTTTTCCTTTGTGTATAGGTGGTTGTGCCAGAGGGTTTGCTGTGTAATCATGTCTATAAAACATGTGATTAAGCTTTGAAATTCGACCCCTTGGCCTCTTTGCCATTTTTTCTTTGGTTGTGGGAGACCTGTGGATTAATGCACCGTTAAACCTACACACACCGACAAACTGGTTATGAAATCCTGCATTTCTTGGGTTAAACTGCAACAAAGGGCTTTGACAGAGGTTATGGAGCAGAGAGGAAGCAAGTGAATGCAGCGGGGAATGGTTTAACCATGGCAGAGACAAACCAAGGTTCAAATTGTATTATGGTGCAAAGATTTGGAAAAGTGGTATTAGAAAACCGACGACGGTTTTCACATGGGATGAAGGCTATAAGTGTTAATATGCTAGAGGAATACGACACAGGTGGGTTGGTGACGTTTGTCCCTTTGAAAACCACCCATTTTGCGTTCAAAGTGCATGGAGGGGAGGAGGAGAAAAATGAACGTGAAATGGAATCTGGGCCGTTTCATATGGGGGGTGAAAATCTGCAGTTGGGAGTGAGCGCGGAGGGATAAAAGTAGTACGGTGGGAGGAGGTGGTGGGACCGGGGTGACGTAAGCCACTTTTTCGCATACCAGGAAGGATTTGAAGTCATGTAAACAATATGCACCATGGTTTTAATGTGATAAGGTGTAATAATCCATGTATGGGATAAAATATAAAGGGAAACAAAATGTGGAAGCAGGAGGGAGTGAAAACGCTTCTAGGCTGTTGGATCTGGGGAGGGGAAACAGATCAATGGTGGAGATCTCACGAAAACACAATGGGAGGGCCCCATGTGGTCGGGTGGAACTAGCAGGAATATATGGAAAATTGAAGAAAATATGTATTATGGGGGCATATTGAGGTATGGACAAATCTCCATGTCGGGTGCCTCCGCAGTGATCCTGAGCCATTGGATCGAGATCAAGATTGGGCAGTGGAGATTTCCTCGGAAGATCGGCAATTGGCGAAGGTAAGAGTACGGGAAGGAGGGATTAAAATGTTGCGATGGCCGATGGGCGATGAGGAAGAGTGTAGGTGATGGATGGAGGGTCGTCCAGTTAGGATCAAGATCGACGGTTGAGATGTGATCGGAGGATCGCATCAGCGGAAGAAAGGAATGCGAAAGAGCAAGTGCTGATTAGAAATGGAGAAATGGAGCGATGGAGCAATGGAGCGATGGAGCGATGGAGTGTTGGAGCAATGGGGCGATGGAGCTATGGAGCGATAATCATGGGATCTTGAGGAAATGGATGGCTGCGATCTCATCAAAAGGTCAGCCATCGACGGAGTAAAGGGTCTAGGCACCAAAAATTAGGATCGGCGATGAGCCAATGCGCCAATGGCTTAGCGCTTGGTCACAGAGCCAGTCTTATGGCAGAAAGGGGACTAAGGCTGAGCCAAAATGTTCTTAAGGCATTATGCATAAAAAGGGGCAGAATAGGCTAAAAAATGGGTTTTTTAAGCCTTATTTGAGCTTCCGATAGTATGAAAAGTGTGCTTTTAAACAAAATAAAGGGGATTCACATGGTTTGAAAGGGGAATTCGAGGTAGTAAAGGGTAAAATGAGGAGAGTGGGGGGATTTTTTTAGAGGGGTTTATCAAAGGAGAAAATGATGGAAACATGGGTTTGAGCACAGTCACTTTTATAACAGTAGGGCATCATTGAGAGATTTTTGTGGAAACAATAGAGGCTTCAAAAAGTCATAGATTTTGCATGAAATTTCTTTCTTGAAGACTAAAATACCTTTTTAGCCATCTTTGCATATGTCAAAATTATGGATGGAAAACATAATGTTCTTAGTTCCTTATTTTCCTATAAAGCTTTGATCTACGAGATTTATTTTGATCAATATCTTTTCATAAAATTTTCTTGGTCAGTTGACTATATACCACATTGAAGATAGTTCAAGATCCATATTTAATTTCTAGTTGAGAAATTCTAGAATATGGGGAGTAACAACATGAGGGATTTTAATCCAATATAATTTTATGCTAAAGTGATCAATTTATATACTTTATACAATATTTTCAAGTTGATTGGTGAAAACATGATGTTGGGAAACACTTTTTTCCGTTTTTTGACGTTTAAAACTGTAATTTTCTATGTTTTTTGAACTTCAACTCCACTAATCTCATATTTTCAATGAAAATTAAGCTTTGAAATAAAAACAAGATTTTTAGAGAATTGTCTTACCTCCATACTCATATTTTAAAAAAATAATAATATTGACATATAGAGGGGTAAATTTGTTTTTTACTAACTGCATATACTTGAAATTTTTAGGAAAACATGAATAGTTACTTTTCAACCCTAACTTTTTTAGGGATGGTTATTCATTTTTTGGAAATAAACCATATCATCATAATCTACATAGACTGCACTACTCCAATGACTATTTTTTGGTAATTTTCAGATTAAATCATTATTTTTTATTATTTTTTGAAATGGACGAAGACAAACAAACGATGATGTTTGAGCACATTTTATGAGCCCTGAATTTTCTTTTAAATGTGATCTTCAATAAGAAAAATGAGAATACCCTTTTGAAGAAGACGGGGAGAGGAATTGAAATATGATTTTTCTAATTTTTTTGGTGTTGTCATTTTAAAGTTATTGAATTTTCAATCACTGCAATTTTCAGAACAATGAAACTCCATAGTGACACAATTTAGTATAAAATTAATAACAAATTGAATTTTTCAATGAAACTCCATAAATATTACATCATTATAAACTAGATTCAGAGGTGAATCTAATGGTAGCAGGTCTGAAAGATAACATTCTGTTTTTGTAGGTGTTACACCCCTCCAAAGCTGCAGGTTCCTGAAAATTGTAGAATTTTCTAGGTTTTTCGTTGACCAGAAACTCTCGGTCGAGAAAATTTCTCGGGCAAGACATTTAATAAACACTCGGGAAAGAAATATTAAACTCTCAACCAAGAGATTAAACCACCATAGGTTAAATTTAATAGTGTGGGTAAACTCTCGCTCGAAAGTTTTACAATCTCTCGCCCGATAGTTTTCTTGTGAGAGTTTACCCAAGGCAGACACTCAGGTGAGAGTTTATTAAAATTTCAAGTGAGAAGTTTAATGAAAATATTTTATCGTCGACCGACGGAATCCTGCGAAGATTCATTATATCGTCACGATGTTTTAGGCGAGAGTTGTATATAAATATTATCATTCAAAAGATTCAATATACACCATTCCACACACCATTCTGAACCATTTAAGGTGCGAAGGTGCGAAGGTGCGAGGGTGTCAAGGTGTGAAGTTTTTTTGCGTGCGAAATTTTTTTACCGAAGATTTTTTGGGTGCAATTTTTTTTTAAAGTAATGTTTTTTAAACATTCATTTTTTTTTTAAAGAGCACATATTTTCATGAAGAGGAAGTGAAAATTTTATGGGGAAAAAAATTACATTTTTATAAGAATTTAATTACTTGATATTTTGCAAAATGTATCTATGAAGGCATGAAGTATTTTTGCAAAATGTATTTATGAATTTAATTATTTATTTAATTTTCTCCCTTATTAAAGGCATGAAGTACTTATTATGAAGTTTTTATTTCTTTGGGTATTTGGTCCAAATATAATTGGATTGTAGGTTTCCAATTTTGTGAAAATGGGAAGCAAAGAAGTGAAAATGGCACGATAGAAATAGAACTGATTCAGCCGAAAAGAATGAGATATTACAAAAAAAAATGAGAGGAAAGGGAAATATTAAGCCATGAAATACATGTGGAGGTAGAGCATCGTGAAAGAGATATAGAGGTGCATGACAATGACAAGGAAATTAGAAATGTTGAGGAACTTGTAAACAAGAATATTGAAAACAAAAATGTCGAAGAGAATATTGAGGAACTTGTCAATGAGAATATTGAAAACACAAATTTCCAAGAGAATATTGATATCGATCTCACTAGTGAGTCAATAGTTTCTTCAATTTGAATTTTGTATTTTTTTTTTAAATATTGTAATTCAAGATAATTTAAAAATTAAAAATATATATATGTCAATTTAAAATTAGAATTTAATATTATTTTTTATGTAGGGCCAACATCAGAACCACAAGAAGATACTACCACACCTCGCATTTCACTACAATTAATTGGAAGTTCCAAGAACATTGTATAAGACTACAAATTTCTAGATAATATGGATCCAACTAAAATTAAAGAATTGGGACCACCAATGCTTAAAAGGACAGTTTGACATAAAATAAATTGGGGGTTGAAACATGTTTTTGAAGGTAAATATATAATAGCACAAGCTCAGATGTTACGTGGATTTTTAAAGAACAAATCTCTTAAAATTAGAATTTAATATTATTTTTTATGCAGGGCCAACATCAGAACCACAAGAAGATACTACCACACCTCGCATTTCACTACAATTAATTGGAAGTTCCAAGAATGTTGTATAAGACTACAAATTTATAGATAATATGGATCCAACTAAAATTAAAGAATTGGGACCACCAATGCTTAAAAGGACAGTTCGACATAAAATAAATTGGGGGTTGAAACATGTTTTTGAAGGTAAATATATAATAGCACAAGCTCAGATGTTACGTGGATTTTTAAAGAACAAATCTCTTAGAAATGTTGTGGAATTATTGGGCATTAAAAGTGAGAAAGGGTTTTTAGTAAATCAAATGGTATTAAAAAATGTGACGTCGGCGCTTGCAACACTAGCAAAAAACAATCTTAAGTTGAAAAGATTGCTCGTAGAGCACTTTTAACAGGTGTACTCGTGAAACAAACTACATGAAGTCGGTTCATGTGAGCAACTTCAAAGTCATTTAAAACATCAAGAAAATTTTTATGGAGGCATAAAAAATTTAGAATTGAATTAGATGAGAATGATGAACTTGCATGTTGGGCTAATATCTGCAGGAAACCATATCATGATAGACTTCCTGATGGTGTGAGGGATAGGGTAAAAGAGTTTTGGAATTTGAATTCTTGTATATCGCCAAATGAAAAGGGCACTGTGTTATGTCGTATATATAATAGAGTTTATATGAGATTCATGGCAATCATATAACATAGGTCAGTCAAGTAGAATTATTCCAAAACTTTATGGAGAGTAATACTGATGTGAAGGTTTCCCTTAGCACATTTTTTAGTATTATACAATGGTATGTCAGGCCTATCATTTTTCGAGACACATGTTGTTGTCAATACGATGTAGAATTCCAATTATTTTATGAGACATTTGTAAATTTTGGCATAAAATATTAGTCAAATGACCCTCCTCCTTCAAGTGTTCGTAAATTTTTTATCGTATATATTATGTGCATGAGAGAATAATAAATTATTTTATAAAAAATAATGTCTTGGTGGAAAAAAATGCCCAGAATGTTCTCATTTGGCACTCTACGATGAAATGTATCCCATTGATCCTAATGATCCCAGCCTGTCAAATCTTAGTCTGAATCGGAAGTGATATGAAAATGTTACTTATGCTCCTGTTGTAGATTCAAGCACAACATCAAAAAATATCACTTTACTTGACGACGACATTTTGGTGACATCTTTTATGGAGAAGTTTAGGGTGAAAATATACAAATATATTAAGCACTGTCATATAGCACGATGGCAGGATTTACAGTTCAAGAAATCACGTGATGTGTTCTGAAAATGAACAACATTATCAGTGGTTGATTTCACTGAGAATTACATGTTTTGTCCACAAAAGGAGATAAAAAGTGAGTATTATCATTCATACAAACTATCTGTATTTGTGCATATTATGTATAGACATGCAGAGCTTCATATCTATGGTTTTGATAGCAATGAAAATAATTGTGAGGTGATTAAGGAGTGTTATTTCTACATCAGTGATGATCAAACACATTATACATGTTTTGTTCAGCACTATTTTAATGTTATTTATAATGAATTGTTGAAAAAAAGGGTCACTTTTAAATAACATTGGGTATGGTCATATGGTTGCGTTGGTCAATTTAAATCAGCAAGATCGTTCCTTTGGTTGTCTCATCTTCATAAGAGAACAAACATTCGACACACATGGAATTTATTTGAGACAGGGCATGGAAAATGATGCAGGGGCATTGAATTTTAGCCAGTAATGTGAAAGATTGTTCACATGTTGTGGCTAGATGAGTTTAAAATTCATTGACTGATGGTTCAAAGCCGGTTTTACTGAGAGGGTTGGATCTCTCAATAGTTTGTTATGATTCATTTCTGTAATAAATTAGACACTATATTTAATTTGATTTAGAGATAAAGTTGTTGAATACGTGTGAGGAAGATTGAGAAGTTGAGTATATATAGCTTCAGTTGATATAATTTAGGGAGATATTAGCTAATTAGGATTTTGTTCAAAATAGAATAATTTGATCCGCACAAAGAGGTCGATTTCATTGTAAGAGAATTATAAATGTAACCTTAGAAGAGGAGGAAAGCGAAGTTGGCTGTAGAGGAATTGGATTAAGATGCTTTTCCTTTGTGGGAATAAAATTGTGAAATTTTTAACTATTTGTTGTTACTTGGAAATCCCCGAAGGATTCATTCCTTCAAATTCATGAATTTCTGTGTATCAACTAGAAGTAATTCATCTCTGTGTTAAAGAGGGTTTTGAGTCATATATGTTTTGTGTAGAGATTGAATGAAATTTAGATATGTATTAAACCTCTGTGTAAAGAACTCTGGAGAGTTGAGTAAACTCAGTTTTGCTTGATTAAGATCGGATTTGTAATAAATCTATATTGTTAAGTTAAGGTGGAGAAGGAAAGGCTCTGAGAGAAGCACGCTTAAAATCATAATGCAGTGCAAATTTCTGTCATTTGAGAGAAATTTAGATTAAGTTTGAAGGTTGAGTGGTTTTAGGGAAGAAACCACTGGTTTCGTGAAACATTTGAGCCAAGAGCTGTTTATTCCTTTTGGAACGCGATCCTATTGTGATGTGACACGTCACCATCACAAAACCATTGGTGTTGTGTATCTTTTGGGTGTTAAATATCAGAGTGTGAATCAATTGGATATTCATCCGATTTGGATCCGTGGAAATCCAATGGTTTTCGTATCGTGCGATATGTGGAGAGTTAATAAAGGTATGGATCCGAAATTCTATGCAATGGATTTTTTAAAGTTTGAAATCTGGATATGTGGGTCCAAGTGGGGTTTTAACTTTGGTTTAATGCATTGTGGAAAATTCATTTCATTGCCGAAAGTTTAAAACATAAATTCTGAAGAATTTTGTGACTCTGTTTAAAAATCTTTCCTTGATATATTTCCGAAAGTTTAATTTGTTGAAGAGTCAAGTATTAACTTCCGAAGGGTCCCTTTTAGTTTTAAATGAGGTTTGAAAGGTTCCGAAGGTTTTGTGATAATTTTTATAAAGTTTTCATATTGTTGAAAAGATAAGGGGCTTTTAATGTTCATTTCATTAATCAAATTTCATAAATTTGATGAATGAAAATGAAAACAAGGAATTGGATCAGACTCCTCTAGAGTTAAAAAATATTGTTAGCAAGTTTTAACAACTCTCCTTAACACCTGCACCCACACTGCCATCAGAAAAGGAGAACACGATGGTGCTGGGGCATCCATAAAATGTTCACTTGGGAGGCATCAATTGAATCACTCACCTTCCTGACTTGGAAATTCTTTAGATGTTGTTAATTGATGCAAAGACAATTTAAGTCATGTATCGAACCCACGGATGGCTGATTTCACAGGTAAGCATACACATTTAACTAAAAATATATTATACATGTCTATATATATATATGTGTATATATTTGGTTATAAAAAAAAAATCAAATATTGTTCAAAATTTGACTCATACATGGGTGCTTTTTTCTCAAGCAGGTACTTTTGGAATATTTCAATCGGTGATGTTGATAGATCGTTTCCATTTAATTTCCTTGCAATCCCTCAAACAAGAAGTTTACACTCCATTAGGATTAATAAAATGACAAATATACATTGCATTGAGAAATGAAAGTGCTCTTTCTTTTGTTCTACATGTATCGATCAGACAACATCCATCGATGAATATGAAAACCAAATTAAGAAATTTGTTAAAAAATGGAAACACAAAGAATTGACACCATTGCCCCCATTTGGAAACGTGACTGAAAAGGAAATGGAAAATGAAGTGGTTGTGATTGACAATGATTATGATCGTGTTTCTGATATGGTTAGAGAAGGTGATGTCTTCGTTGTCATTGCACATGAAAATAATCAAGAAAAAGTGCATTATTATTTATTACGATGCACTATGTCTAAATTCATGTTGCTGCAAGAGTATAATGATCCATCAAATTATACATACCCAATTTATTCAATGGTGTTAATGGGACATTTCTTTAAAGAAGTAAAGAAATTTAAATATGATATTATTTTTCAAGATTACTAGGCAGAAGTTATTTATGCCCAATATGCTCACTTGGTCATAGCAACTCAGTTACAGTTGAAGCAAGTGAAGAGTAGAAAAAAATGGCGACAATGGAGGTTATCGATAGGTTATCATGATGCCATTCTGGAAAATTTTCCAAAAGCACATTTCATACGAGTGGAACACATCGTTTAATATGAACAATGAACTTTGATTCTAGGGTTAGAACATATAATTGCTACAATGTATTGGAATTTATATAGTTTAATTCTATATTGTGGATTTCTTTCAAATAAATGGACATTTGGATGGTTAGATGTGTGTTGGTATGAACAATATATTATGATCTACTATATAAGGGTGATTTGATAGATAATTAAGTTATGGTTATTTAATGTGTCCATGATATGGTGATTTAATGTGTCCATGATGTTTACTTCTAGATAATCTTAACTTGCCCCCTTTTTTGCATGCATATGATGGTGTTGAATGAATATTTAATTACATATATATTCTTGTATTGTTAGTTTAGTTTCGATATCAAATGTCATCATATTTGCATCTATTCATTATTTTAGATTAGTTTATATTTGATGTGGCTAATATCTTCATTATTGTCTCTTCTCATGATGGAGGTCTCCTACTTTTATTTTTCATCTCCTTGTAGTAAGGAAAATTGTTTTTTGAATGTGCATTGATGCTAGACACTCTTACTGCAAAGAATGAAAATGATGATGCTAGAAAAATGAGATACTAGCATAAATCTATTTTTGAATGTGCATTGATGCTGGATATTCTTACTGCAAAGAATGAAATTGATGTTTAGTTGCAATAAAAGATTGACATCGAGTTGAAATTGACCCACCCACGAAATTATTGATTGCCATAATTTAATTATTTGTCTTATGACATCACCTTAAGTAGTTATAAATATTTCCTGGAAAACTTTTACACTACGAAGCACACCTTTGAAGCACTGAAGTGTAGGGATCTATTGCATATAGGAATTTTCCTATGAGTTCTGTGTTCCTATAAAATTTTCAACTAGCTGTCCACATGGCTCAACTCAATATGTTTTACTTCACAAAATTGGTTGAGAAAAATGAAAGTGGGAAGCCAAAGTGTATCCATACATCTGGAAATCATGAATATTCTTTTGAATATGCATTGATGCTGGACAGTCGTACTATAAATAACGAAATTGATGATGCTAGAAAAACGAGATACTAGCATAAATCTACTTTTGAATGTGTATTGATGCTGGACAGACTTACTACAAAGAATGAAATTAATGTTTAGTTGCAATAAAATATTGAAATGGAGTTAACATTGACCCACCCACTGAAATTAATGATTTCCATCATTTACTTCTCTGTCTTATGCCATCACCTTAACTAGTTATAAATATTTTACGGAATTGTTTTACACTACAAAGCACACCTTTGTAGCACTAAAGTGTAGGGTATCTATTGCATATAGAAATTTTTGTATGAGTTATGTGTTTCTATAAAATTTTCAACTAGCTTCCTGCATGGCTCAACTCAAGATGTTTGACTTCACAAAATTGGTTGAGAAACAAAATTTTCGATTTGAAACAATGGTGAGTGGGAGGCCAAAGTGTATCCATACATGTGAAAATCATAAATATGTTTTTGAATGTGCATTGATGTTGGACAGTCTTACTGCAAATAATGAAATTGATGATGCTAGAAAAATGAGATACTAGTATAAAGGTGTAATTATAGTGTGATTAAATGAATAATTAATTTCTGATGAAGTCCATGGAGATAGACTCCTATGGTTGATAGGGAGCTAGTAATGGTTGATACAAGACTATTTTATTGTTATTAGGCTTTGTTGTTCTACAAATGGAACCCTCACGAATGAAGGATTCAATATTCTTCCATACTGCTGGCTATTAAAAATTGTGTTGGAGATATTGAAGTTCCTTATTGACACAAAAATGATGCTTATAAGAGGGAGAATGAGCCTCTTTCAAATGAACTCATGTATTGTGCTTTGTGGATTCACAATTAATAAATTTTCTAAGGAAAACTGTCATTGGGAATGTAATCCAAAAATGGAACTTGGTTGGCATAGTTGTATTAGGTTTGTATGAGGTTCAATTTTAAATTTTACTAAGAAAACTGTTTGCAAGCGTAAGAACATCACTGGTTCGTTGATCATGTTGTCTCTTAGAGGAGGGCTCTTACTGAATTTTTGGTTCTAATTCCATAGGTAAGAAGCTCGAGATAAATGCTAGATTTTCCCTATCATTGTCAAGTGTAGGATTGAAGGTAGTTTACCTTTCTTGCAGCCTTGACTCATTAGCATAGGATCAAATGTGCTTTTGTTGAGCTTGAATAGTAATCTACACCTTTCTGTGATTTCTTGGAGTCTAACATGCCTCCTCTTTGATGGGGATTTTCCTTTGTGGTTTTTTTTGACAAATCTATGTTCCTACATGCAAATGTTTAGGTGACCCTACTATTTTGAATTCTTTAATTAATGCACAATAGTGTAAAGAATTAAACAATCAATTTCAACGATAATACATAGTGGTACAATAAATATAAGTGCATACATTCCACATTTAAAATTTAACAGTGTCTTTATTGATAATTAGTCATCGAAAAATTGGTTTATTGACATATCGTATTGGTAAGGTAGGCTGAGTGATTACATATCGTATTGGTAAGGCAACGATGTGAAAATATTTCAGGATAGATACTAAAGGATTTACATGTCATTAAGGAACAAATTCAAAACAAAAAGCATGAATTGAGAAATTTGTAGTGGAACGATCATTGAAGATAATGAAGAGCAATAGCCTAAGCTATAGACAACATAAGGCTTCCTCATTTATGTAACAAATAAGCTTGCTAAATTGCAAGGAAATGTTACACAACTACCCATTCATGCGTTGGAGAGAATGTCACAAGTAGAGGAGTTGCACAAGCACATTGCACTGAAGTGCAGGAATATTTAGTAGCTTAGGAGTTAATGCATCATCTCCAAGATGTCAAGGAGATTGAAAAGATAGATCTAACGAATGGTGTTGTGAAGAGCATGGCACAAGTATAAGTGCTGCAGAAGCACACTAGTGAAGTTGTAAGAAGAGTTAGCATACAAAAGGAATAGGTTTGATGTTGTACATGAAGATGTGCTTTTGCAGGAAAGGACTCAAAAATAATGGCCAAGGGATAAAATAATGGAATAGTCTAACCATAAGATTTTTTTATCATTTTTATCTTTTTGGCCGGAATCCGATGATGAAAATTTTCATGAGATAGTGAATTTTCACTATTTTCAATGTGTTTTCGAATACATAAATGGATTCAGCACCCTCAAAAATCCCTAACGGAACTAAGATAGTGCAGATTACCGAACTCAGACTTGCCATTCCAAGAAATCCCTACCAAATGTTAGACAAAATTGATCAGAAAATATCACCCGAGAAGGTCAAAAAGTCTGACAGTTAGGCCATACATAAAACAACTAATTGTTCAATGTTGGTAACAACATGGCGGACTTGGTTACTTTGGTCATATAGTGATGCATGATGAATTTTCGAAAGCGTCCTAATGTATAGCGCCGTTGGGTGCAACTAAAGGAGAAATCATTTCAGCAAGGAAGATTGCATGAATGAAAGCCATTCGAGCTAAGAATGAAGCGACATCCAAGAAAAAGGAACCAACCTTGAATAGTAGTAGAAGGAAGACAATTGAAGAAAGAAGGAATCCACTAAAACAAGTTCAAACAAGTATTGAGAAGTATAAATAAGTGAACCTTTAAGCATTTTCAAACGTCCAAACATTTGAAGGGAAAAGTAAATAAATTAGTGGAGCTGAAGGGTAGCTCATAGAAATGTATTAAATAAAATTCAATATCTTTTTTTCATTGTGAATAAGGTGCATAAAGCGAAGCGAAGCATGTTCATTTTTTGGCAAAACTAATCATGTTTTTGCTACATGCCAATGGAAGCAAGCATTTGAGAAAGGCTTCGTGTGCATTGGGAAGAATAAAGGCTCATACTGCCCCTCTCCAAAACATCATGCAGATAAAAATGAGAAGGTTGTTGTAAGAAATGAGAGTGGCCATAAATATTATTTTAGTCAATGCTAGAAGAAAGGGAATTTGGTGGAAACATGTTGGAAACTTCATCCTCATCTAATTCCTTAGAATAAGGGAAATATTATGCAAAGATGGATGTCAAATTTCTTGAGTAAGAGAGTTTCCAATACACCAACCTGTCCAAAGGAATAAAGGAAAGAATCCAACCCCTCAAGTAGTGGGGAACTGAGTAAATGTATTCTTTGATCTCAATAACACCAGCATTTCAAGTAGATCATGGTAAATGATCTTTTCTACAATCCTAGTGAGTTTTTGCAAGGCTGCCAGAAATGTACTATGAGACAGACATTGATGATATTCATTTCCACCTTCAAGGGTAATAACATCATTGATCCTCGAAAGCTCCCGATGATGATGTTCCATATATAATTAAGAACAACATGGTAAGTGGACAAAAATGTTTCAAAATTTCAAAAATTTGCAGCATATTGATGGATACAATGACTCCTGCCACACTAACTTGACGTCATGAATACAACAAAGCCTTTGTAAAAAAATACTTCTTATGCATTGACCAATTAATAATCCAACGCATGAGATTTTTTATGGCATTTGTTCATGATTAATACGCGACCTTACAATCCACATAGTCCTTTGGATTCTTTGGCTATTGACTACTGAAATTCTTGGAAATCTACTCCAATTTCACTAAAGGCTGAAATAAGTTTAGGAACAATTTTAATCAAAATAAGCTTGAAGCCAGCAGAACTAATACTCTTGTTCCCGGACTCTACTGCAACATTACTAGTACTCTTGTTCTCAGACTTTGCTCGAATATTTGATGGCAATGTACAGTCTTATGAAAGTGATCCAACTCAAGCCCCTTTCACATATGCATCACATGCATGAAGAATATAATGACCTCATTTTTGAAAATTATCTTTAATAAACATTTCAAAATGTTTCACAAATGACAATCACTTGATTTAAAATTATTAAGAAGAAAAGGGTTAAAAAAAAATTAATTAGAACTGAAAATATGCCCAGATTCTACCTTTTGGGGCATGTGTAGTATGTACAACATTGACTTGCATGATAGGAGAAAGGAGTTTCTGTGTAGGCTAGAGACTCCTTCTCCCCTTTAGCTGAACCAAATTTTTTTTCATATCCAGGTTTATTAATGTAAGGATTATCATTTATTACCAATCCTTGAATGGAAACAAGGACTTGTAGAATGTTTGATAATGATGGGTTCCACGCTTCATTTCCTCTACCTTTCCATGTGTTTAAAACACTCAAAAACACTTTCCCATTATTAAGCAGATTTAGATTCAACCATAACCCACAAGAATGGTACTGTAATAACTGCAAAATTAAAAACCAACAGAAAGTGAAATGAGAGCTCCATATTGAAGTTAAAAACAAAACTATGAGACCTCCATATTGAAATTAAAATAAAATATTGATAGCAAATTCAATTTAAAATAAAACAGTTCTAATTAAGTGCTTACGGGTGGTACCTCGAGATATTCAGATGGAAAATGAATATCAAAGAAGAAAAGGCCATCCTAATATGGAGTCCCATCTGCTCCAAAAATCATAGCCCTCAGCAAATCCATCCTATGCTTGTAGATTCTCACAAATATTGTATCTATCCAATAAATGAAAAATGTATGTAATAGGATGGCATAGGAATAAATAGTGTGCATATAGTATTATAGAACTAAAAATTTCCTAGAACATTATTATGTTTATCAACACTGATAACCTCAAACTATCTTCCACCACTTTAAAATATACAGGAACTCGATAATACTCTATAGAGAACATGCTTACATATTCTTTTCATGAACTATTCAAATATTGTTTCACCCAAACATTGGAAAGCTTTATGGGCTCAACTGATATGATTGACACCACTATTTCAAAAACCTTCAATCCCAGCCTTGATCTATATTACATTCAACCAAAATAGCTCAATAATATATGACATCGAATAAGGAATTGGACACAATACCTTAGATTAAAATTAATAACATACAAAAGAGTAAGAGAGGATCCATGGAATTTTGTAGAAAATAAAGATCCAACAAGACCCTTTGAATTGAAATAATGCCCAAGATCTTCATTTTTCGAAGGACTATCCAATATTCTTGTATGATGGCAGAGACATCCCTCATTCTCCTTCATTAAATCTCTGAGAAGCTCCAAGACTATCTTTGGACAACAGAGAAATTTCAAGAAATTATGAGTTGAAAAGAAATTATTTTGGCATGGACACACCCAAGATTATACACAACCACAACCATTGTAATGGAGATTTGACAGAAATGGAATATCAAAATAGTGAAAGAAAGAATTCTCCAAGTGTTGTTGCTCATCTAATGGGCTTAGAAGAGATCATAGGTAATTCAAACCCCACTTTTTAAAAAAATGGTGCATTATATATGTCACAATATGAAGGAAACATTGGTTTAATAATTTCTCCAGAGACAAGGAAATAATTCCAATATTGTAAGGCTATGGAATCTATTGGATACATTGAAGAAGCACCATTTCCAAACTCAATGTAGTGATGAGAGATCAGATTCTGTTGATGAAACAAATAAAAAAATTTTGGGATCATCAAGAAAGTGTCAAAGTTGGAAGTCACCTTGGCTTAAGCATCTTGATACAATTCCAAAATGCAGAGGTGTCCCATTGAACCAACCCCATGGAGACAACATAATTACTCTTATAGTTACCAAAGAAAATATTTTGAATCTCATAGCTTCTCAGATGCCAAAAAATAATTAGAGGTCGTTCCAAGTTTTTTACAATGAGATTTAAAAGAGGCTGAAACGACTTCAACATGAACATTGTGGTAAGGATCTCAAAAATCTCAAACAAATTTTGGAAGCAATGAACAAATAAATTGTTCTAGAGTCTACAAAAGAAAAATTCAATCGTCATGATAATGGATTTGATTACACCCCTAGTTCCAGAATCTCCCTAGAAGGAAAAACTATTTATAGAGCACATGAAATCCAAGTCAATCAAATGAGGTTTGGCATTTCTAACTCTAGAAAATATTTTCAGGCTCCCATAGTGATATTGAAGCCTGCCAAATAAGTAAAAAACTCAAGTAATTATTTTGTTATTCACTTGGAAAGGTTTCAAAATAATCAAAGCAACGTGAGATCATTACTTCAACCTGGAAGTTCAAAACACCAAGAGATCAACTATGGGCAAAAAAAAAGCTCTCAAGGATCAACAATTAGGTAGGCTTAATTCCAAATGATTTGCAAACCTCTATAATAACGAATCCATTCTTGTACAAAATCATAGAAGAGAACATAATATCAGGACGAAGTTCATAGGAAATTTAAGTAATGTTTTTCAAAAGGGAATACCTCGTCCATCATCCCCAGTTTTAATTCCTTCCACATTAAATAAAAAATAATCTAAAGATATTCTTAACAGTGTGAAAAATAGCCACCCAAGTTGTTCTATGGAATAAATCCAAAGGAAGAAGCCTGGAATTGAATGAAAATGAAGACAATCAGGATCTTTTAAATCTTCAAAACAGGGAACCAAGGAAATTGGATTAGAAATAGAAATTTGATCACTCCATATTTGAATAAGAGCTAAAGTAGGTTGTGTCTTGAAAATAGATACAATGAGTGAAAGTAGCAGAGATGAAGTGGGAGATCAATGCCCTAAAACACCTACAACATATGAGATCTCTTTTCTCTCAGAAAACAACATAAGCTCCATTTCAGAAATGGATTATGAATTTACAAGTAAATTGAGTGATGTTAGTGAAGATTATGACTGCAAACTTGATAATGGATACCAAAGTATACTTCAATCAAATGGCTCAGTAGATTCACATCCCAAGTTGAGGAGAAAATTGGAGTCGATAACAGAACCAAGGTTAAGATTGCAATCTTATTTTTTCTTACAATAAAACATATTTTCCAACATTGATTTATGGTTGTCTTATGCGTAGATATTAGGCACGAAGATACAAAATGAATTTCATGTAGATTTGGTGAAATAAAAAAATGAAGAAGTTCATTCCAAAATTGATGAATTTCATTCTAAAATTGATGAAATTCATTTGAATCATTGTGAAGAACTATCTCCAACAAGTACTTCTCCGGCCCTATCTGTGTTCTTTATGTTTCTTCATTCTATAAAGATGATTCATTTGTATCACCTTTAAAGAAATTCTCAGTCATCTTTAAAGGTATTTTTCTGCAATTTTGAAAATTTATTGTGAAGATTGGGTGTGTTTTGGGCTTACCAATAATGGGAGAGTAGAAATCATCTATAGGGACATGTTTTAGCTCCCCAAATAGACCAAGGAGAAAATTATATCCACGACTTTGCACCGAGGCTTCCTCACAAGAGGATGTACAATTACCTCGAAAAATAAGTTATTAAATCATTTGATGTTCAGATCAAAATATAAGGACGAAGCAAGGTATTTTATTTTCAAATAATGTTGCAACAACAAGTGAATAGTCATTTTTTCTAGAATGCAGTGGTTGAATTCTGATCTCCTTCTGCATCAAGTAAGCAAGCAGGGGCAAGCACTGAGAGTGGACACTAGGTTTATTAGAATGCAACTGAGATAAAGTGGAGTAGAGAAAGCAAGGGTATGGGGAGTAAAGGAAATATTAATTTTACTTGGAAAAGTAAAATGTTCTATTGCTTAGCAGAGGAAATGCTTAACGATGAGCAGGTCCGTGTAGCATGCAGTTCAACAAAACCAATTTAGGCACACATATATCAAATGAGCACATATATTCTCAGGAATCACCCACTGTACAAATATTTTCTTATGAATCTTGCATACTAATTATGAAGGAAATATCAAGTTGTCTACCAGTTAAATAAATAAGGCTACGACGAAGTTATTGATAAAGTGTACATCCACTCCCTAAAAGGATTACACAATATTTATAGATTTTTATTTCAATTTTCAATAGAAATATTCACCACATATTTAGATTACAAAATGAGCATACAATCATCCATCTAAAGGAGTTGGATGTCCAAAAAGAAATGCAACAACAAGATTAGTAATTTCAAATGTTGATGCTAAAAAAATAAATTACAAATTCACAATGTTTTTATTGATGACTAAATCATGCACATATAATGTAATAGTTAATATTTCAACTCTTACATCGAAACATAAATATTGTGACTCTGCTCATAGTGCTTGAAGTTAATATTCAGTAAAAGGATTTCAATTTTATCATATCATACCCTTAGGATCTATTTCAAACAATGAAATATTTCTTCAATGTACAAATAAGAGTTCTATCCTTCTTTCATCAACTCCAACAACTTAGTTTGTCTTGATAACCAATTCTGACTTCTTGCATCAACTCCAATAACTCAATTTCTCTTGAATATTGATAACCAATTTTGAAAAACGCGATGCAATTTTTCAAAAAAATTCTATACCAAGGTTATGAATTTTGGATGTCCCAAAACTAATAAAATTTTTCTATTATGATTCAACTATTGATCACAGCGGGATATGAATGAAATTCCTATAAACGATTCCCTAACAGTCTATGTAAACATTATGATTTCCATCTAACAAACCTGGTAAATTTTCTTCGAGAATGTTCCATTATTTGTAAACTTTATTCATCCATTTATGCTTATTGATATGCTGTGAAAAAATGTTTAAAACCTTAAATCATACACCATAAACATGGAAAATAACATTTCTTTTGGCAACAAAAATCACAAAAAGGGATGAGAAGAGCATGGCCTTTAATAAATGTACACCTGGTTTGTTTATTGGTGGTATAAGTGATGCATAGGGTCCTTTACACTGTCAAACTATGTGAGGTGACCTAGGTCATGACAAATACTACTGGGAAAGCTATGCAATGAAAGTTCCTCCCTTTTCTATTCCATATGCATTGTATCTTCCTCCATTTTCTGTTCCATATCAATTATACAAAATATCAACTTAACTAAGTCAAAATAAACAACTTTCCAGCTTGCAAGACCATCTTAATCATATTCTTCAGCATTATTGAAAACCGATGCATCATCTTCATCTCTACGAACCACAAATATTTGCTGAGGTCCAACCTGCATAAAAAACACAAAAAATTAACATTTGGAAACAAAAGTAATTTTGTATTGTTTTTTTTGTGATAACCTGGTTATAATGTGGCAATGATACCAATGAAGAAATGGTAAGAGGTTACCATGGTTTAATTTAATATTATAATAGCTGGAAAAACTATAAATAGTAAGTCATAATTTAAATATAATGGTAGGTAAGTATGTTAAAGGCTATAATAAGGGTAAGTGTAACCTTAGGAAGAGAATTGAAAGGCGAGGAAATAACAATTATGTATAATAAAGGATGAACTTCTTGAAGAGGAAGTTGGTTGTTGGCAAGGTTCTTGGTCTACAAAGGCTTCCCAATATCTTAATAGTCCAAACCATAGTTTGTATTAAAGGATCATTTTTTAGATCATCTGGAAGGCATGGGACAATGAAAAAGCTTTAGATTTATATTTGGAAGGCATGGGACAATGAAAAAGCTTTAGATTTATATTTGGAAGGCATGGGACATGGTAAGACTAAAATGTTGACTATGAAATTGAAGCTTGTGGCTTCATCCTTAATGACAATGTTGGGGGTGAAGTTCACATTGTGAATCACCCATCGCTTGTTCAATCTTATATCACTCACATCCAAGGTGATGTATTTCCAGGTATATCATGAAATCATAAAACAAATAACATAATTTAATTAATCGCTCCCTTCATGACATTATCAGACTACCTTTTTAGCATAATTTCGATTCAATAGCATAAATTATTGTGTCAACTATTGAAAGGAATAAAAACATTTGAATTATGTGCAACAAAAGTTTAACTTGTTCGTAGATGTAGACATCCACTATACAATTCAACTCACCTAAAAATGTAGACTCTCTGACCCAATGCCTAGACAATCTCCTTGGGACTCAGTTTGCATCATCTTAATATTATCTGTAGCCTGAAAAGTAGAAGCCAAAGTTAATAGAAAATTTTGTGAAAAGAAATATAATAAACATAATAAATATGCTTCACGAAAAGTATCAATACCTGTGTCACGAATAGAACTTGAGAAGGAATAATCTCTTTAGGAAGCCCTTGATGTGTAGCACATACTTGAAAATTCAATACTGTTAAGAGCCACACCATATAAATTTATGATCATCATAAAGTCACTTGCAATTTAATGTAAAAATATAGATAGATAATACCTGTGAGACCACTGGAACATATGAAGGTAACATGTCTTTAGGAATCCCTTCATTTGTAGCGTTAACCTGAAAATTCCATAATGTGGTGTGTAACCAGCTCCAAAAATAGAAGAAAAGAGATATCAACACCTTAGAAATAAGCCACTTCAAGGGGGAAACCTCCAATACATTACATAAATGAATAATTCTTGGATGATACAATTTACAAAACCTTCTTTATATATATAGGAGTCCATGGGGTCATAATGTAATCCTAGTGGGGCCACAATGTAATCCTAGCCAACCTAACAATAATAATTTAAGGGCACAATAATAACAATATGGGGGTTACAAGGGTACACTAATAACAATAAGGGGGTTACACTAATAACAATAAGGGACTATACTAGTAATATAGGGACCTAACATGCCCCTCTCCTTCAAATAAGTGTTATCCTCAATGTTTGAGTAGCTCTAGGTGCTTTTGTATAAAATTCTCATCCTCCCATGTAGAATCTTCAGTGGGTAAGTTCTTCCACTTGATGAGATACTCTGAAATTGATCAATTCTGTAGCTTTTGAGTTCTTGTTTCCGTGACCGCTTCGGTTTCCAATATGATTTTTCCTTCCTCATCAAGTTCTGGAAATATTGTTTGAACTGTAAGATTTTCATCTATAACCTTCTTTAAGCATGAAACATGAAAAACTGGATGCACTCGTGAAGAAGCAGGAAGCTCTAATTTGTATGCCACGGTACCAATATTTTTCAACAACTTGTAAGGACCATAGTACTTTGGCGATAATTCATGATCCTTCTTAGCTTGCTTGAGGGACATTTGTTTGTATGGTTGTAGCCGTAAAAATACCCAATCTCCTACATCAAAACTTCTCTCACTGCGATGTTGATCTGCCTGTTGTTTCATTTGGTTTTGTGCCAAATTTAGGCTATCCTTTAAGAGTTGGAGAAGTTCTTGTTGATGCTCGATGTGATATTCCACTACTTGAACCTTCGAATTTTCCCTTAAATATGATGTGATGCATGGTGGATGATATCCATAAAGTTCCATAAATGGGGTCATTTTTGCTGCAGTATGGAAGGCAGTGCTATACCACCATTTAGTGAGAGGTAACCACTTAACCCATTGTGTTTGTTTATCAGATACAAAAAAACGAATATATCCTTCCAATCATTTATTTACTATCTCTGTTTGACCATCAGATTGAGGATGATAATATGAGCTATGAGTTAATTGAGTACCCAAACAAGAACATAACTCCGTCCAAAAATTTCCAATAAAAATGGGATCTCTGTCAGTCACAATAACCCTTGGGATTCCATGTAGCTTTCAAATTCTATCCATAAATGTAGTAGCAATTTTACTTGCTTTAAATGGATGAGATAATGCACAAAAGTCTGCATACTTGGTAAGTGTATCAACTACCACCATGATGACACTCTTTCCTTCAGACTTAGGTAAACCTGTGATAAATTCCATTGAAATCTCCTCCCAACATTGACTTGGAATGGATAAAGGTTGTGGAAGTCTCGGGGTCTTAACTGTCTCAACTTTATTCTGCTGGAAAACCAAACATTCTACCACAAAATTTGAATATCAGATTTAAGCCCATAAAAAAAAAAAAAAAATATTTCTTCACCTTGTGGTAAGTTTTTAAAAATCCTAAGTGTCCTCTTAAAGGAGAAGTGTGCAGTTCCAAAATAATCTTTTGTTTTAGTTGGGAATTCCTACAAAGATATAAGCGATCTTTGTACCATAAAGAATAATTTTTCCAACTAAATGTATCAGATGTACTAGGATCTTTCTACAAATTCTGAATGAGTGTCCATACATATTTGTCCTTCTTCCATTCATCTCTTGCTTCGGTTATCCAATTTGGTTGTATAATAGAAATGGCACAAAGCAATGCTTCCACCTCTTCATTCTTTCTTGAGAGTGCATCTGCAACAACATTAAGCTTTCTTTTTTTGTAGATTATTTCAAAGTCATAACCCAACATCTCTGTGACCCATTTTTGCTACTCTTCTAAAGACAGTCTTTGTTCCAAAAAATGTTTAAGACTATCATGATCAATTTTTACCTTGAAGTGTCTTCCCATTAGGTAAGTTCACCATTTCTTTAGTGCATGCAGTATTGCTAACATTTCCTTCTCATAAATAGGTTTCTGTAAATACTTTCCTTTGATTTGACGACTTTCAAAAGCAATGGGTCTTCCTTCCTGCATTAAAACTGCACCAATTCCATTTCCTGAGGCATCACATTCCACAATAAAGGTTTTTGTGAAGTCTGGCATAGCTAAGACCGGTGCTAGGCACATTTCCTCTTTAAGATGTTCAAAGGCCTTAGTTGCTTAAGGAGTCCATGAAAATGCATCTTTCTTCAATAATGTTGTTAGAGGTGCTGCTATTCTCCCATAATTCTTAACAAACTTGCGATAATACCCTGTTAACCCGAGAAATCCTCGCAACTGCTTTATGGTTGTGGGGACTTTCCATTCCTTAATGGCTTTAATTTTGTTAGGGCCTACTTTAACACCCTCGTGAGATACAATATGACCCAGATATTCCACCTCTTGTACTCCAAAGAAACATTTGGATTTTTTTGCATATAATTGTTTGTCCTGCAATAGTTTGAGCACCCTGTCAACATGTTCAACATGATCCTTCCAAGACCTGCTGTAGATTAGTATATCATCAAAAAATACTAGCACAAATTTTCTAAGGAAGGGTTTGAAAATGGAATTCATCAACCCTTGAAATGTAGAAAGTGCATTGGTAAGGCCAAAAGGCATGAACAAAAATTCATAATGACCCTCATGAGTTCGAAATGTTGTTTTTGGAATATCTTCAATCTTCATTCTAATTTGATGATATCCTAAACCAAGATCCAACTTCGTAAAATAAATTGATCGATGTAATTCATCCAATAATTCATCAATCACAGGAATGGGAAATTTATCTTTAATGGTGAGCTTATTGAGCTCCCTATAATCCAAACACATTCGCCATGATCCATCCTTCTTATTTACCATTACAACAAGAGCAGAAAAAGAACTTTGACTAGGTTGAATTATACCTGCCTCTAACATTTCTGCAATCATACGTTCAATTTCGCTCTTTTGGACATAAGGATATCTATAAGGCCTGATGTTAAGAGGAACACTTCCTGGAATAAAATGAATAGCATGATCATGATCATAAATAGGTGGGAGTCCTTTGGGAGTTTCAAATACCTTCGAATGATTGTCCAAGACTTTTTGGAGATCTGTAGAAATTGATGATTTTGATGTTGGAACTTCTAGTGAGCATAATTGTGCAATTACACCTCGTTGTTCTTTCTTTAGAAGCTTTGTCATGAAATTAGAGCTTATTATATTTCCTGGCTTCCCTTCAATACCCCATAATTCGACTTCCTTTCCTTCTGAAAAAAAAATTCAAGAAAAGTTCTTGAAAATTAAAAGCTATCGTCCCCAGAGATTGTAACCATTGTACTCCTAGTACAACATCTGCACCTCCCATAGGAATGGAAAGCATTGGACTAGTCAATACATATTCCCCCATGGTTAGATTGATATTATGGCATTTTCAAGAGAAATTTATAGTTTCTCCATTTGCAACCATCACTTGACATTCTGGTGCTGGGTATAGGAAACAATTTAATTCCTTGGCTACCTTACAATGAATAAAATTATGGGTGCTACCTGAATCAGTCAACACTATTACTTTTTTCTTCCTGATATGTCCTTCTATCTTGAGAGTTTGAGGAGTGGTAATTACTACCAGTGCATTACAAGATATGGTCAGATTCATTCCTTCCCCTTCTATGGATGGTTCCTGGTGTATATCCTCTTCTTGTTCATTTTCTTCTTCCTCTTCACAATCTATGTAAAATAATTTCTTCTCAGCACACTTATGACCTTTAGTGTATTTGATATCATAGCTATAGCAAAGCCCTTTTTCTCTTTTTTCTTCCAATTGTTTTGGTGTCAACCCTGTATGTTGTGGAAATCTAGGCGTAGCAAAACTTCCTTCTTTATAGAAGTGAGTGGTAAGCTTCGTTGTCACCATAATTTTACATTCAATTTTTCTTGCCAACCTAAATGCCTTCTCCAATGAATCAGGTTCCAAAACGCGAACTTCATGTTGGATGTTATCCTTTAAAGTGCCTATGAAGAGATCAATCCTATGTTCCTCTAGAATATCAGTTACCCTTATATTCAATTTTTGGAAGTCCTGAATGTGCTCCCCCACTAAGCCCTTTTGTTTGAGATTTATCAATTGGCTAAAGAAGGTTTTGCTCTTTGTATCCTCATAATGTGCTATCATTTCCTTAGTAAAAACTGACCAAGTGACAATTTTTTTATGGGAGTGAAGCCATCAATACCATAAAAATGTATTTTGTTCTAAATGTAAAGTTTCAATGCGTACCTTTTGTGTGTTTTGCACGTTATGGAGATCAAAATATTGCTCCATTTGTAGTATCCATGTTACAGGATCCTTTCCATCAAAATTCCTCATCTCCATTTTTGGAATATGGTGGTTCTTCCTGCCAACATTAGAGTTTTTGAGATCACGATTAACATTTATTTTGTTCTCATCATGAGTTTCTTCTACTATCTTTTCACCATTATGAAACATTTCTTGTATCAACTTTGTGAAACCTTCCATGTCTGCTTTTAGATCATTATTCATGTTTTCCATGTTGTCTTTCATGTCATCCATCTTAGCTTCCATGCCATCTTCCATGCCATTCATCTTAGCTTCCACACCTTTCTTCAAAACTTCCATTTCATTTTTTGTTGCTCTTTGCGAGAGTGAAATTTGGTGCACTTGCTCTTGTAATTTTGATAGATCATGTTGCAATTCTTCATCTTCATGAAGAATAATAGAGCCTTCTGAAGGCTTAATGGTTGTTGAATTATTTTTATGGGGAATATTTTAGAACCCAATATTGATATATATTCTACAATATGCCCCTGGAATCAACTCAAATTGATTCTTCAAACAAAACTTATGCAATTCAGAAGAAAAAAAATACACACCTTTTTCTTGATTTTGAGGAGCTCGATATTGAAATTGGATTATCTATGTGATTACAGCACTTCAATATTTGAATTTCAGTACTAATATTTCCTTCTGAATTCTCTTTCAAATGCGATAGGTCTGACCTGATTTGGATTCTCCAAGACAAAGTTGTGTCCAATCTCAGACAATGACCTAATTATGGATTGGTTCAGTAGAGCGAACTTGTACGACTTGCCACATGTCACTTTTTCATCCTTCGGCTCTGAAATTTATAGCCAAGAAACTAAAGTCCATGTAACTGCGACCAATTTTTACGGAACTCCAATCTGATGCTCAGAGAGAATGTTATGAATATTTTCCCACGATCACCTATTTGAGATGAAATTTATGAGCCTGAAAAAGCACTACCTTCCATAGATCATATCTCTAAAAATATTGCGAACCAATATATGAAATTTTTTGACGCGTTTCCTCAGGATTTCATCTCCGTACCCTAAAAATTTCAGATTCTGAACCTTCATATAAAAAACGTTATAGCGAAAATGCCACGATGACCTGTTTAGAGCAGCGAAACCCTAGAATACAAAGCTTTGATACCAAATGTTATGTAACCAACTCCAAAAATAGAATAAAAGAGATATCAATGCCTAAAAAATAAGCCACTTCGAGGGGGAAACCTCCAATACATTACATAAATGAACAATTCTTGGATGATACAATTTAAAAAACCTCCTTTCTATATACAGGAGTCCATGGGGTCATAATGTAATCGTATTGGGGCCACAATGTAATCCTAGCTGACCTAGCAATAATAATTTAAGGGCACAATAATAACGATATGGGGGTTACAAGGGTACAATAATAACAATAAGGGGATTGCACTAACAAAAATAAGGGACTATACTAGTAATATAGGGACCTAACATAATGTTAAGACTCATACCATATAAAATTATGTGACATAAATTCATTTTCAATTTGACGTACAAAAATATAGATAGATAGTAATGAATGTGGCACCTGTACATGATCATGTCCATGATCTATAGAATCAGGATCAAGGGCATAGAAATTTTAATCTAAGAATGTTGTAAATTGTTTAAGTTAAATAAATATATTGGCATAAGATTTTGGAGACTAAATGTATCTATACCAAAAAAGTATGTTACATGCACTCTAGCTCATCTTATAAATGTGTATTTTAAAATAGATAAAAACATGCTTGTACATACCTCACTCATGGTGTGCATTTGTTATCTAATGGCTCGCTCATAGTGGTCTCTACAGGAGGATGCATAGACCATAAGCTCATGTCGCTCCATCTCCCTCAACACCTCATCTGGAATACTCACAAATGAATGACCTGATGCACTAGATGAAGCTTATCTTTTTCCTAAGCATACTTCCACCCCTCCTAAAGCAACTGCAATATGTTGTTGTATATTCTCCCTCATCTTAGATGCAACACTAGAGATAAGGGCTAACTCCTCTGGAAGTGTAACTAGCCTAGGTGGTCGAGGTGCTGGAGGCCTAAACCCAACACCTTGCATAGCATCAGGTCGTTCATATGTATGACCTTTTCAAGCTCCATAGAATTTGGACCCCGTATCTATATAGTGAGGGTCCATATGCTCTCAAAATTCAGCATACGACATCCTAACAAAATATTGCAGCACCTTATCATTATTTGTGAACTTTCCATATACATGCAGGAACTTCTCAGAAATATAAGGTGCAATATTAGGATCATTGAATCTTGCAATCTTCAGGCATTTTTTTTCTTCAGGCCGAAAGTAAAAATAGTGATAAGGCCATTTCTTTAATGACCATACTTTTAACTTCATTGTAGGAGTGGATACCAATCACTGATGCTATCCTCCTATGCATCATGTAAAAAAAAATTGGGTTGATGGTCCAACTCCATGATAAGTCTCTATCAAACTCTCCAAATTGTGCAAAACAATTTGGAGACAATCTCAACTAGGGGTAGAGAGATTGCAACTTTGCAATTCATTGTGCAATATTGTGGAATTCTCCCTCATCCCATCAATAGTTAGTAAGGACATGGTGTCTTCCCAAGGCATCTCCTCGGGAATATCACTGAGATGGGTGTAAAGGGGCTCATAGCTTGGATTTCGAGAAAACTCATGAACCCTATGACCTCTCCCCCTAGGAGGGTGATGACCACCACTTGTAACATGTTAAATTATTGCACATATTAAAAATTAAATAATTTGTAAGGAAATTTTGTATTTAAAAACTTGTCTGGTCATTTGAAAATACCTCGTGGAAAAAATATCTCATCCTCTTCACTCATCGTACTAGGATTTCTCCCTTCTGAGGAATGAAGGTCTCTACTAGCCATTGTACAAAACATTAATTTTTTTTATCACATAAGTACATGAGACACACAATAAGTTTCACATTAAAAATACATCAAAAAATAATTTTTCCTTTATATTTTAGCTGAAAGAAATCTATCCAAGTGTGGGATGGATGCCAAAGGCTGAGACATTATTCTCCTTTGTCCCTCAGCAGCAATAGGGCCAACCCCAAGTCCTACATTTTCACCTATGGATCATAATATTTTCACATTAAACATGTGTCATTTGAAAAAAGAGATTCACATGTTCAACATTGAATATAATGTAAACTTGAACATTTTAACTAGCAATATAATGTGTACCTATACCATGTATAATATAGGTCCCTCATAATGGGATCTAAGAAATTGGGGATGAATGGGAATAGGTCTATGGGGCTCCTCTTATTTGATTTTGTTTTTGGGTGCACAATTCATACGAGTGCATCCACCTGTGCAAGAAAAAAAAATTTCACATTAATCAATTTTTCACAACAAACAATAAATATAACCTACTTGAAAACATAACATAACTAAACATCAAATGTACCTGATAATCCTCCTCTCATGGAGAGGTCTCTGGAGAGCGCGCCTGATGTCATTGTTGCTATAGTGTCAATTCAAATTCTGCCCCTCATAAAAAAATTACAAAACAAATTAAATTGACAGACATGTCATCAACCAAAGGAGAACAGGTACTATAGCTCCTTGACATATAAGGGCTTGACAACAGTACATGGCCTAATATCTCATGGAACTAAATAAGCTGGGTCAACCATTCCTCGAGTTGTACAACTTGACTACCTATGTATTAGTGAGTGGTCTCCTTGAGTGTTGTTCTACGTCTTTCGGAGCAATAGGACAATTGGTTAGCCTATCGAAAGAGGACTTCAAGTATACCTAGGGTAATTCCTATATTCCTAAAGGTACATGGAGGTGAGATTTTGTTTATAATTATTATCTTATGTTGTAGTACTGCAAGAGATACTAGAAAGGGTTACAAGTGTTTCACACAATGTGATTCCACTTTATTTCCCACATTTACTATTCCTCTACTATAGTATTACCAAGTTATGGATAGATCACCGTGTTATTAAAGGGCATTATAATACATTCCCAAAATAAAGTTTAAATATATATGAGCTTACTAACCAAAGGAAAGGTCTTCTAAAATAGAAAGAAAATAACTTGTGCAAGGTAGGCTGAAATTGAAAAATGTTCACAACCTCTGCTATACTTCTTTTATTGGCTATTATGACCCCGATCATGAAATGCTACAACATCATTAGATATATTTTCAATGGATTGGCCGAAATTTTTGTAATCTATCAAAACATATCCAATTAGTTGAATTTTTCGCCTTCAAAGAAAATGTCCAAAAGATGTTGAGTTTACATAAATGATATCTCCAATTATTGTACTTTGTTTTGGACGGTTCTTTTCTTCTAGGATAAGGTATTTTTCAAGAGGAATTTAATTTTGAAATTCCATTCTCTAGGTTATGCATAGAAAATTTCAAACTAATTGAATGCTAATATACTCTTTTTCCCAAAAAAAACCAACAAAGATATATTTTTTTTCTTTTTTGATTTTTTGCCCAAACATTTTCTCACTACATGCCCAAGAAAGAACTTTGACACAATTTTTCTTTTAATCAACTCCAAAACTTTGGAAAATCACTAAATTTATTGCAAAATCTAGGAATACAAGAGAAAGAGAGATAAACAATAACAAATATCTCTTTGATCATAAGATATATAAAGCTATGTTAATTTTCCTCTTCAAGGGTATACGTTGCAAGAAATGTGCTCCAAATAAAATCAAGGTCGTTGACTATACATTTCATAACCTTCCACACAATAAATAAATATCCATAGAGAGCCTAAACTACCCAAGGTCGTACTTATAATGAGAGCATACTAACTAATTCTGACCCTCTTAACAAATTGGGCCCTTTTTGTAATTGGTGACTATTAGCTAGCTATTTAATGGGCCTTCTTCAATGAAGGTTGCCTCATACATTAATAAGTTATATAAATAAGAGGCTTAGGTGATGAACTTCACACGCCCTCTCCATTGGAATGCAACTTTGTCCTTAAGGGTCAAGGTGAGGAAATAGTTGTATATTCCCTTGTGGATCTTCTAGTTGCATATCTTTCCACTAGATCAATACCTCTCTAATTATATGTCTACACAATTGATGATTTGTAGTATCCGATAGTACTTGTACCGTTGGAAGAGTTTGTTATTGATTTCAAAGGGTTTATAGGCTTTCATTTGTTTGATGATTTGCATGCACAAATCAAGTGAATTTGGGTACAAGGACTATCTAGATTGGTATCCATTGCAAGGTATCAACACACTAAAATGAAATCCAGCTTCAAACTGGCCAATCTAACCTGACCTCCATCTCTACATGAATAGAATGTTGAACATTACCAACTTTACTGTCATAAAATTTCCACCTCGATTGTCTGAAAAGAATAAGTGATTAAAATTTACTTGTCTTTTATGAATGTAGAAGACGTGTTTGTGGTTTTAGCTGATTCTAAATAACCACCTGCAAATTATCTGACATGTAGTAAATTGAAAAAAATTCTCATCACAACCTTCAAGCAAAGGGATCGGTTGTGTAGCATGCCCCATTAAACATGTATGTAGATAACATCATCTTCATATTCAGCAAGTAATAGGCAATTCCAATTAACAATCAATGATCACAATGTCCCTTTAAGAATTCCGTAACCAGTCAATCATGAAAATCAATAGTTTTGGAAAATATTTTAGAAGCATAAATATGAAATATCTTAATGTTTAATTTTTTAATGACTGGCGTGTTATTTGCCCACCTTCACTGCTAGCACCAATAAGCCATAGGTAGAATGCATCAGATGTTTAGTCGAAATTTTGACAAATTCCCTCTTAAAATATTGAATCTCTGCAAATGAAAATATTTGGCAAAGGTTTCAGGCCATAAATTTCATTGTATTAAACCTCTAGAGCAGAGGGCAAGTTCCACAGTAAAATCATTCAGGAAAGGAATGGAAACATAGAACCAAACTAGATGAAGCCATAGTAGCAGCAGACCCAGCCAAGATGTGACAACTTGAAAGCAAAGACTACCTAAATCGAATTACCATAGTTTTCCCAAATAGAAGCTTAGAAGTACCAAAACAACCAATTGGGTAGCTTAAAATCCCATATCAACCAGATGGGTGACAGAGAAGCTACTGAACTCAGATGCCTATAGTTGACATATTTAGTACTATGCCAAATATACAAAAAATCCACTGAGAAACAAATGAAGTATTCATGTGAAAGGAAAAATGAACATAGGGATATAAATTTCAAACATCAAATACATAACAAGCATAAAACAAATATGGCTCGCAAATCATGACACTCCACAGAGGATTTTAGTACATGGGTAAGGGAAGATGCTATTAAATCACATAAAATCAAGGACTTTCACCCCTCATATGTTGGAAATGCAAGGTATTACCTTATAAACCATTTTTTTTTCCAATTTACAATATTCAAAAGAAGAAAACAAACACCATGGGAAAAAAAATTCACACAGCTTGGCAGGTTTAAGCAATATAATGGGCAAAATCCTCCATGGTATAGTTGAGCAATAGGTATGATAACAAGGAATCAACCCAGTTTGGTCTGTATCTGTGAATAAATGAAGCAAAGTATGAGCATGAGATGAATATATGAGGAAACATTCATTTATACTATCTGTAATCTTACTAACCCAAATCACATAAAATCTAAGAGTCAGTGTCCTATGCTTGATCACTCCATCTGCTTGCGTTCATTTTTCTATTATGTGATTGAGAATGTAGCCCACAGAATACAATTTACCCTAAAAAATAAAATTTTAGACCTACCTTTTGTCATTATTAGGAGCTCAAAGTGGCGGACTCATTCACTGAGGTGGCTCCAAAATGCCTTGTGCTCTAGTATACAGGTTTGCGCAGGCCAGGGGTTTGCAAAATGTTGGGGGAGATAGGATTTTGGAGTTTTTTATAAGCACAAAGCTCTTCGATGATAGTGTAAGAATATCTAAACTCTTGGACGAGAGTTCAAAAAACTCTCGGACGTGATTTAAAAAAACTCTAGGCCGAGAGTTTTAAAAATCTCATCAGAGAGTTTACCCGAGAGTTTATGTCAATAAAAAGCTCGGATGAGAAAATACATAACTCTCATCCGAGAGTAGTTTAACTCTGGTCAAGCCCATTCTAACTCTCGGGCGAAATGTTAAAATTCTCTCGGACGAGAGTTCTAAAAACTCTCGATCGCAAAATTGAGTTGACTATTTTCTCGAACGAGAAATTAAAAATTTCACCCAAATTTTGGCCCTCTACCGAAAAAGTGTTTCCCAGCTTTTGGTTTTCACCCTAGTGTCATATGTTGCTACATCCAACTACAAGCTGCTACTCCTCTTAAGAAACATTGGGAAACCACTCTCATATTTAGTTGGCTTCTATCAATCTTAGACAAGTGTACAACATTAACTTATTACTCATAGAGTTTCTTCATAGTGAGTATTGGTGAACATTTTCATTAATCATATTTTCTCTTCTTTTTTGTGTCATATGCCCCTTTCAATTTTATGAACGTGAGCTAAAGGTTTACGGTATTGCATTCGAAATGAAATCCTTCATTTACATTCTTCTCCTCATTATAATCTCTTCCAATTGACTTCACTATTGATGCTGGCATTATTTTCCTCGACACGTTGACCTTTTTAACTCTAATGAAAGCATATTATGAATAAAAAACCTACCAATCATTCTCCTAACGTACTCACGGTCAAGAATGGTAACCATGATTAATAAGTAAATTTTATTAACGAATAATACCATGTGTGATTTTCACTTTTAAAATTACTTTCAAAGAGTATATGTTAATTCTTTCACCTCTAATCTCAAATGGTGTTCGAATAACAGTTATTTATATGCGGTTAATAATTGATTGTGTGACCTCCTCCATTTTATAATAAAAATTTATGTATGAGAGGAAATATTGTGCATAAGAAACCATCCAAGAAATCATCGCAATGTCTTATTTTTATTTTAGACTCTTTCTTGTTCTTCACAATAATCATTATAAATCTTTTAAAACCACTCATATATGTTTTTTTTATCTCTTGTTGATGATTTTTAACATTATCGTTTAATGATATATTAATATTTTAAATGGAAACATGAGTTTTGTATCAAATGATTTCTTTCAAGATATATTTTATGAATTTCTTTTGAGTGTTAATGAAGAAACATGCTGTTTCTTCCACTATTATCAACTCATTTCTCTAGGTTTAATTCTTGATATATTTTTTAAGACTTTTTTCCCACCATTCACAGATATATTCTAAATTCAACATCTATGTATGGATTATTTTGTCATATTGTGGTTCAGATATTACCAATAATTGAACTAATTTTTTAACCTGAGAATGTGTGAGCATTTTGTAGTAATAAGCCAACAAAGAAATACAAATTGATTTATTTACTCATACATACATACATCTATAAATATATAATCATGCATTCATACAAACATAGATGAGAGAAGTGAAATATAACAAAAGAAGTGTGAAACGAACAAATTATTACTTTATTTATATATAACACAGATCCTACAACATTTCCTTCCAACTTCTACTTCATCTATGTTACATAAAATATCTATGTGTACAAGATGTTTTGTTTACAAGGTGGTTATAACAATGTAACTACCGTAGTTGGTCAAACAAACTTATGTTGTCAACTGCATTTCATTTCAACTTGGTTGGCCATCCAACTTGTATTCGATTTGATAGTTGACAAGGTCATACTCTTAATTCTGTCAACTAAGTTGAGTATTCCGTCCAACACATGCTTATTAACTAAGATAAAATCATATGTACCTAGACTAATAAAAAAATGATAACAAAATTACCTTTCATGCTCATTGGACTCTTGATTAAATTGGATGGTTAAACTTCCTCACCAATCCATTCATGCATATGAATATTGTATGAGATTGAGTACATGATAATACTTACTTGTTAACAAGTCAAGACCCTTGAGCTCACTAACCTGCATGGTTACTCTCCTAATCACATCATGTGCTACATCTTTTTCCATAAAATCACTCTCTTTGAACATCAAAACTCGTAGGGAGGAAATTTAATATCTAGTGAGTCATCAAAAGCCTCTCCAAAAATAAATTAAATGTCTTTGAAATAAAACGGAAGATAAATTTCCTCTCAAACATTTTATGATCATGATACAGAAAAATACAATAGTATTGTAAAACAATGGCACATCTTCTAGTCAATCGAAGCATCTGAAATAAACTACATATGCAATGTAGAAAATGGAAACTAATGTGCTACCCATCAGAGGTATGATGTGTTAGTGTGATGCTTATAAGGGACAAACACCTAACCTCTTCCATAGTAAAATAATATAAACTTAATAAAACTTAAACAAGTTGGGTGTCACTTTGGATACTGATGACCATACTAACATATCTTTTGACATATGTCAACTAAATCTCTCACACAAAACTAGGAAATATGCGGGGAAATGTGAATGCCCTCATCACTCTTAGATAACTTGATGGTAAAATTAAAATCCTTCTCGATGTATCGATAAACTAGAACATGTTCAATCATAAATGTCTACCTACCATGTCCCTAATGTTTGATAAGCTCCATTAATAACCCAATGGTCTCCTCAAAGGAATTACCCATAAATTTGTTTCTTAAAAAGGCCAACATACCACAACAGAACATGATTTTAAGTGTGATACGGTAAGGTGACATTCATCTCTCACATTTGTGCCTCTCACTAACGTATGTGTGTCAATCTACTACTATTATTGTTACCCAAATAATTCATATACAAATTTCATTAGAAAAATGTATCAATAAGGTTGAAAATATAAATTAAATTATCATTTATAACATTCGATAAACATTGATAAAAGGAATATAAATCTCACCTATATGCAAATTGTAAGTAAAGAAACCATTTATATTATGCTATAATTTTATCGACCTAGGAAGACGAGGGTTCAATACTTATACAAAAAATCACTATTTATAGTGCTCTTACTTAAATTTGATTCACCAATTAATCCAATAATTTTAATAAATGTTATCAAGAACCAATGTATTTTAACTATCGATGCACTATGTTTATATAAACACGAGATTAGACATATTTTGGTATTCCTAGAACACTAATAATTACTATGTCATAAAAATAACATAGACGACTTGAACGTTGTTACCAAGGGTGATTAGTGCAACACATATTACAAGGGGACTACTAATATCTGTCAAAATTTTTACCAAGGGTGAGTGGTGCACCACATTTTACAAGAGGGCTACTACTAGTTCTTCGTAGTGTTAATTTAACCACATGTGATTGTAGAAAATTCTGCATATAATGTTGGAATTGTCTTGTGTGCATAAGTTTATGTGGTGAATTTCCATTGGTGCCTCTATATATTTATTAAAACACCCATGGGTAAAAAAAAAAATTACTTTTTATATTTATAATGTATTGATGCATTGTTATTCATATGGCTAATGATGCATTTACATATTTATTACAAAAAAAATCTCACTTGATAAAGTCTTTCACTTAATAAAGTCTTCTAATGGTTGAGAACATTTCAACGTTACAATAAATCAAGGCCTGATGTATCATGTAAGAATAGTATAAACCAAAGTCTAAACCCTTATATTTTTTACTTGAAAATTTTGTTTTTATTTTTTAATTGAAAATTTTTAAATGAAAAATTTAAATACAAAATATGTAAAACAAAATATAAAAACCATTGTGAATATTTATTACATCAAAATAACATAGAAATCTCATTTAATAAAATCCTTTAACATTTTAGAACATTTTAATAGTTCAACACATTAGGTAAAAATAGTCTAATCCAAAATCTAAAAACCTAAAATACAAATTTCTTTAATTGAAAATTTTTAAATTAAATCTTAAATTATAAAATATCTAAAATAAAATATAAAAACCATTTCGCATGTCACTCAAAAAAACACACGGATTCAAAACACACATGGCCTCTAAATAGCAACAAACAGGGCTTCTAAATAGGTAAAGATTAAAATTAGCATCATTAAACAATACAATTGGATAACATTAAACAATACAATTGTGATAGGGAGACTCTCAATAACATTTCTTATGGGATTGAAACACTCAACACAACTACTTGCAAATATTAAAACATTTAAAAAAATGTGTTTCTCTTAATTTAATTATACCTTTTTAATATTTAAAATAAATTTAATATATTAATAATTGTTTTTAAAAAACTTTTAAACCTAGGTGATATTAAATGAAATGTAATATGATTAAGAATTATTAAGAAAAATGAGATCTTTACTTCTTAAGCCTTGCTAGTGTAGTGTAGGGTATTCAAAAGAAATCTATACTAATTTCCTTGCAATATATGAAGAAATAAGTTTAAACTTACTTCAAAACTATGATATCTAATCATAGCATCTACTAGGTTATAAAATAAACCAAAAGTACAGACATACCACATTAAGTGTTCAATCCAACGCCAAATGCCCCTCAGTTTGAGGATTGTTGACGCATTATCACATAAAATGTCCAAAACAACCCAAAATGCCACTGAGTTTAAGCTCTGTTGACTCATTATCTACTAGGCATTACATATTTGGTCACGATATAGGGGTACCGTTGAGTTTCAGCTCTGTTGATTCCTTATCTAGTAGGCATTATTTATTTCGTCCCCATGTATGGGTGTTCTTCATTTTACAAAGGCGCAATGCTTTCTGATTTCCCCAGCACTCCCATGGAGCACTCGAATTTCTCCCATCTTCTGGATCGAGTATTTGAAATTCTCAAAAAAATTATTTTCCTGCACCTGTTTCTGAACAATTGCTTTTGAAATTTGATTGGTAAGAAGCGCAGCATCTGATTGGAAGAGTCCTCTGTGCGATTTCAGATTACTGAAATAATCACTGTCAAAGGTGAGGGGGCTCCGAGGATCCATTGACACTATGGTTGTGTTGTCCGCTAAGCTTTTGCACTTTCGCTTGAGCCCCTCTGCGTAGGACTTGTCCAGAGAAGGATCCATGTCCCCTTTCCCTGTGAAATTGTAAAGTCGGTTGCTGAAAGAACTGCAATGCCCGATTCCGATAGTATGCGCCCCTGCAGCAATACACGATCAAAACCTAACTTGTTAGAAATAGTAACAGAATTGTAGTTAACTTACACCAGTAAAAACATACCTTTATTAGGTTTAGACCTACCTGATAGAACAACTAGGTCTTTAACGTTTAGTCCTTTGCGGGCAAAAATGGCTTTAAGCTTGGCGAAGTTGAAAGAGGGCGCAGGGATATTGCTCAAAACATCCTTTGCCCTCGATATCATTCCGTCCCTGCGACCTGTCTTTACTTCCCAGTAAGGTCCTTTACTCTGCATACATATCGTCAAATGTAATTACTCTCCCTCACCATAATACCTTATGATACCTTGGAATTATAAGGAGGCGAGCAGATAATTTCAACTTGAACTCTAATTATCTGGATTGTGTAATTCAATAATATTTTGGATTAATTATCTAGATTTCCAACATAATTTAGATAATCTAGATTGTGGATTTCTAAAATAAATGTGAAATCAATTTACAGCTCCCTCTAGTCGCTCAGGTTCCAAAATGTTCTGGATATCAAGAATCAAGATTAATATTCGTGCTAGTGCAGGATAAAAAATGTATATATTACCGCAACAACAGCATCTCGAGCAGCAAGTGAGAGAATATCAGCGCAAGACACCACTCCTGGACAGATATTTTCTAATTCAGCTTTGGCATCGTCTATGACTTCAAATCCACGAAGGGTGAGATCGGGAATTGCATCTTTTTCTGCCACGTTATTTTTCGTAGAGTTCAGCAGAACCGATGCATCGCAACCCTACATTCAATTCAGTAAATTGCTCATACCAATAAAGATAACTGATAAACCCATAGGGATATTTATATTAAATTGCTCATAACCAATAAATATAATTGATAAACTCATAAGATTATTTATATTCGTGGAGCTATAACTCTATAACTCTGTTGATGCACCGAGACAATATATACTAATTCTTCGATTTAATCAAATCCAAAATCCAATAAATAACATATACCGCTCCAGTCCACTATAACTACCCAAGTATTAGTTGCCAATAAATAACATATACCGCTCCAGTGCACTATAACTACCCAAATATTAGTTGCCAGGACATTTCACACATACATACCCTAACAAAGCAATCATGAAAGTGCATCCTTAGAAGAGGAGCCGCCAGAGTGTCATCTTTCTTTATGTATTTCCTTACTACTTTTGTAACCGTGCTCTCGGCCGATGGGCAACAACTTTTGTAGAAATCATAGCTGAGAGATCCAGCCTCACACCATGTCACTGAAAATAATATTGCAACTCCCAACAAAATGATAATATTGGCAACAAATGCCCTACTCGTCATCTGACACTTTGAATTTTGAACTACCCTTCTTTTACGTATTACACAAACTCTGAGAGACTTTCGCTTCACTCTAATGTGGTGGGAAGGAACCAACAATGAATTTATAGCACTTCTCCTTGACCAAAGATCAAGACAACTGTTTGGGCAATAAGAATTGCAATTGCCATTAGATAACCCAACCGCTCCTCCAACATGTTTTGAAACAGTCAAAACAATACTAGATTTCAAAATATATTCTAGGGTCTACATTCCTCATCTCGACAACTTCTTTTAAAACATAATTAACCAAGTCAAAAATAAGTATTAAATGTCATAATATAAATTTCAAAATATATTCTATATTTGTCATAAGGGGTCTACATTCCTCATCTCACCAACTTCTTTTAAAATATAGTTAACCAAGTCAAAAAAAATATTAAATGCTATAATACAAATTATAACTCAGTCGTCTTTGGTATGATGTAGTGCGTAAAGGATAATTGTTGCTTCAAAATATATATGAGTGTCAGAGACAATTATTTAGAGTTTTATTTTAATCGTAAAATACAACTTTAAAAATATGAGATAGATACCATTACTTAGATTTAAGACCATCCCAATTGAAACGGTATTTTAATATTAAAATATAACTCTAAATTAATTATAAGCCTGCAAAAAAATATTTATAAGTCTTATAGTGTTGGCATACTTCTAGTTCAAGTTATACTCGTGATGTATATGAAAGAATTATTTTATTATTTCGTTAAGAGGAGTTTAGTGTTTTTAATTTTTTAAATAATTATTTAATTTATATAAATATTTGTTAGAATTAGAATTTGAAGTTGTGTATTTTCACTTTTTATTTTATTTTTTTATATTTAGATTTTTTAAGAGTAATTTTATTCAAAATTGAATAAAAATTTGTCGGAATTATAAATTTGTATTATGAAATTTATAAATTCAAAATGTCTGAAAAAATAATTATGCATTCAACCTATCATTTTAAAAAATCACACTTATCAGAACATAAATAAATTAAAAATTAAACTATGCCCAATCTAAATATTAAAAAATATATATATATGAAATTAGTTTATACATTCAATAATGGTAATGAAATGATTAACCAAATTGCAGAAAAACAAAAAAAACTGAAACACAGCATTATAAAACTAAATCATAAACATACACATTTTCTAACAACATAATAAAACTAAATTACACATATAAACATTTACCCGGGAAAACATTCTCGTGTCAATATTTTGGCAATATGAAGTTTTTATTTTGGACACTTCACATTACTACGAATGAATTGATGTGAGAGGACGGTTGACTTCTCAACGGGATAAGCATCCTTAATATAAGTTGACTTCTCAACAGGATAACCATCGTTAATATCCCAATGGATATTTAATTTACTTTTATAATAAAAATTTGGCTATACTTCTTTTGCAAAAGAAAATTGAAGCCACGCTTTTAATTTTTCCATTTTGATTGTATTCTACACAGAGTTGAACGAGTCTTCCTATTGTGTTTGATGTAGCAGCGTGAACGTATAGATCATTCTTTAACAAATTTACAGTTAGTTTTTTTATTGATTATAAATATTATATTCTTTATTATTTTTATTTTTAAATATAGAGTTATTTAGCCAAATTTCATTGGATTATGGATTAAGAATCTTATTACCAGGCAAATAGTAGGAGGTGTATTAATGCTCGCCCTTTTCAATAATGAATTTATTTCAGATTCAAAATTAAATGAATCGAGAGATGAGTATAAGTGTTTTTCTTATTATACCTACTACAGATTCAGTGGTATATAGTGTTAGAAACATGTATATAGTGTTAGATTCAGCCATCATATGTATGAGGAACTTAGATATACAGGTACGTTCAAACTTTGCAGCGGGTACTACCGCTATGCGGTGTAAAATAGTAAATTTTCTGCTTTCCTTGGAGGGGTGCTTAACATTATGGCGACTAGATCAACATTTATTTATAATAATAATAGCCATACATCATACAAAGAAAATCATTTAGTATTGCACTTGGGCCCAAAAGAAATAATACATCATATTTGAAATAAAAAATGTCATAGTTGCTTGGCTTGTATGCAACAATTTCAGGAGCAAATAAAGGTGGAATTATCCATGCTTGATATAACTTGGTCGTAGTTTATATTTATTCTCCAACGGACATTTTCATGCTGTCGTTCAGCGATGTATGACAACGATCAAAATATATTCTATATATTTCGCTCTAAGCATAGGATGCATGACCAATAGTTCAAATGAAGTATGGCTTTCACTTCATAACAAAGGAGAGATGGACCATGGACCATAAAGGTGGTGTATAATAACGAAAAATCTTTTTTTTTCTTATTTTCATGATTGAGATTGAGATTAATCCTCTAAAAACTACTACATGCATCTTCACGTTTTGCTTTATAGTTTTCAAAATGGATTTAGCTTTATAGTTTTATTTTTTATTTTTAAAAGGTTGGTGTATAAAGAAAGATGCCACAATACTGAAAGGGGAATTTAATTCACGTAGCCATACAATGGAGTAGAGCATTAAAGAGATTGTTAATTTACATTATTGTTATTGTTATGAAAAATATAATCTCATTATAATTATAATAAATTTCTATAAAACATAATAATAAAAATATATTTTGGAAATTTAGAAATATTATTTGTTTATTTTATAAAAATTATAAAAGTATATGAGAATTTTTAAGCTAATTAACATTATTATCAGGAGTTATTATCTTTTATAAGAAGAATCATACTATATATTATTGTTTTTTACCATACTTAAAATGTATATCCAACATATTTCATATAATGATATTCATGCCTGTTTGTACTTTCTGATGAAAGTTTTTTATTGAGTTTTTTTTTTTTTTAATGTCAATCATTCGTTATTATTATTTTCTTTTTTCTTCCAACTATATAATTGGTTTATTTATTTCCCACCTAATACCAAATAAGCCTATTACATGATTATAGTCCCATCACATTTACTAACTCCTTAGGTATATTATAATCATATTCCTTGTATATTTTTATCCTCAAAATATGGGAGGAATTCATATACTATGATATGTTATGGGAAGTCATATATTATGATCTGTTATGTCAAGTAGTCTAGTCAGATCATCAAAAACAATATTATCAATCCATTCTATTGATATCTTAACATTGCGTCCAATTGTCTCCTTTCAAGCTCAACCTTAATTTTGGTGGATATTTTGATGTCATTTCCTTCCCATGATACTATAAAGTCTCGATGTATTACTTTTAGTTCTCTATCCATACTAGTCTCCTACCAATTTCCATTTTGGTAAATAACGTCTTCATGGTGTTCACTCCCTTCCCTCGATTAACGTTATTTCTCTAGGTTTCATGGTTGATTATATACATTAGCCTTGGGTATGAGTTCTTCTTTTTTGGAATCATCAACATGGTGTTCCATTGAGTCATTTAGCTACATAGATTTTTTTCCTTTTTATATTCTTCCTATTACTTTTATTCATGCACTTTTATTATTCCCTCTTCTGATTCAACCTTGGAATCATCATTTGATGTGTCAACAAGCGCTACAATTAATATTTTTGCAAGGATATATTTAAGTTCTTATTTGGTACTTTGATGTTTAGTAAGATAAATATATCGCAATGTTATTTTTTTCCTATACCAATCTTTAAAAACTTATTTTTCATATGGATATTAAATTTACTAACTAAGTGCATCCAGGGATATCTAAAAATAATATGCACATAATCCATATCAATAACATGAACATCAAGATCCAAGATATATTTATCCATGGTAATCTTCATATCCTTAAAAAAATTAACATCCTTGTTATGGTGTATTTGTTGCGGTGGAGTACCAAAGATACCTTCCATGGAGTTGGTTGTTACCTACAAGGAACAAAAAAGTAGTTGGTTGTTGTTAGTTGACAAACATGGGTAAGAAAAGCATTGAAAGTGGTGGGAACAAAGAAGAAATAAAAATAAACTAAAAAATACAATAAATAACACAGAAATAATGCTTAATCAAGAAAACACATCAACAAAGTTTAGGAAAAGGGTTCCCTTTTTCAACTGTTGAAAGTGGAAGAGATACAATAGATAAATTCAAAACACTTTGAGAGAATTGTTTGAGAAATGGTGCTAAAAAATCCTCAACAAGGAAGTTCGTTTCTAAAACTCCTTGCAAGCTTCATCTCTCTCTCAAAGAAGTATGAAGATAGTCTCAATGATGAAATCATCTTCTCAATGAATTCCTTGTTTTCTACGGAGAAATTCTGATAACATAACAATGCTTTACATCTTCTTATTTTTTAGCTCTCCTTGAACTTGTACTTATAGAGTTCTTTAGAAATTCCTCTTCTCCTTGGCTCATTAATGGGTTGGTTCACTTCCTAAATGAGATTAGTTTTTCGAATTCCTTTCCTTTAAGGCTTATTGGGGCCGATGGCTTGAATTTGTCACTTGTCGTGTCAATATTTGTAGTGTTTCTCAAGTAAGTTTGTGACTCGAGATGCTAACTGGATTTTTCATGATCATGCAACGATCGAAGAAATAGTCACGTGGTTGTTAATTTCCAGTAATGGTCCCCCTGGATGGTCCAATTTTTTCCGTTTAACCTTAAGAAATATTTTTAGTTTTTCGTCATCATGGTGCTTGCAGCTGAAATGTAACCTCTATATGCGTTGATCACCGACTTTAAGTGTCCTCTAATTCATACAGATAAGTTTACAATTTCACATGATAACAGTTTCCCCTGATGTATGTGGTTATAAGTAAGCATATAACCTAAATACATCATATCACCGCAAGGAAAAGACCCTCTAATGGAGGTTATAAAGGAGGTTTTGTGTTACAAAATTGGCCAAAAGTGTCAAAAAAACACTTGCTACAACATTCGTTTTCGGTAACGGAGGTTTTGGCAGAGCTTCTAACGGAATTTCAACAAAACTAAAAAAAATGGGTGGTCAGAGGTTGTTACAAATGTTTTTCTCATCGATGTGCGCATCAGGTTTCAATGCATGGGTGCATTGCACCATGAATGCATTGGTACTCTAAACCTACAAGCACCAGGATGGAAAGAAATTTTGTACACCCCATGGCGTTTAGTAACGACATGATGCGTGTCAGCCAACCAATCACATCGGGTCAATGGAAATTTCATGCACCGAGCTGTTAAGGTGTAAAACCGCACCAAACCCTGTCGGTGATAAAACATAGTGGCTCGTTAAGTTATAAAAATGCACCGGCACGTTAAAGGCCAACCGTACTAGTGCATGCAACACCTATCGGACTGCCTGGGTGGTAGTTGTTGATAAAGCACACCAGGCATTCTAATTGGTGTTGGTATTTGTGTTGTTCCCATAGGTTGTAGAAACGCACTAGTGCACATTATCATACAATTGCATCAGTGTGTAGTAACTAACATGCACCGCTGTTCATTTTGTATTTTTAGAAACATCGACCTATGTCAGTGCAATTATTGTGATTTTTTAAAATTCATTACTCATCAAAAGTATATCTTATAACAATATTCATATCAATTAAATTTTTATTAGTGCATTTGAATGTGATGAGCGGATTAATTTTTTATATCATATCATCAAATTTCGCATCTCTTCGTTATAATATTTAATCATCCATATATTTAATCAGTGGTGTAACATTTCACAACAATAATGGAAAATGAAATAGAATAAATTAAAACTTATTTTACTGTATATATATATGAATAAGACACTCTTTGTTAGAAAAAATGGGACGGTTACTGTTATCCCTTTTCCTTTCAATTTGGACACTATGTCCATTATATTAAACAAAATGTCTGATTTCACAGACAAATATTTCAAAAAATACAGTGCCTTTCTTTGATATCCAAACACATTGATCATCATTCTTCGCTAGAACTGTTGTAACTACTCGAGCTACTTCCATCACTTGGGTTATTTTGAGGAATTTTTTGTTCAGTGTGTTAATTTTTCTTCTTCTTCTTCAAGTTCCATCTACAAACATAAAAATATACTGTAATGAGTGTATATACATTGGTGAGAATAATTAAAATTACAATATTAAATAATATACATCAATGTAAATAAAAAATAAATGCATCATAGAAAGAATTTACTAATTAACTATACACATTCTTTCAAAACCAAATTTCATGCCATCTTTCAACAATTCATTTGTTGGCGCAGTTCCATACTTTGTTTCCTGTAAGCTTTATACCCCATAAGAAATTGTATATTTAATATAAAATATTTTTTTGTTCTTTTAATTATAGACAGAGCTAAGTAAAATGAGATAGATGCTTACAAATTCCATAATTAATTCCTGATATGCCAACATATACTGACTATCCATATTTAACCCAATGTCATTCAATTTGTATGATGGTTCTTCTTTGACTGTTAGCACCTATTTGAAGACATTCAATGATGGTTGTTGTAACACAACTTAAAATATACAAAAATGAAATCTAGTTACATTGTTATAAGGAAGTAACAATTACTCACAAACATAGATATTGACCCTTTTATTCCTTGTCGTCCTGTTTATTTTTCTGAATTTGACTAATTCTATTTAAGCAAAAGTAAGCTACATGATGAGAGTACAATCAAGAGAAACAAGAGACCGGCCAACCAGAAATGATAAATTGTCAACCTCGGTCCCGAAGAGAGAGAATGAAACAAGAAAGGAGCTAGAACATGTGACTAGAAGGCTGGAAATAACTGACTTCTACCCAGTATGGACAGAAGCCTCCAGACGAAGTTTTTTCCATTTCCTTTTGTTGACTTTAACCCATCCATCCTGGTGTGTATGAGCTAAGATGAATTGAAGACTAGAGTTCTCCAAATGGGGGATCTCCTTATCTGATTCGGAAGAGGAGGACTCATGAATGCGTTTCTGAGTGATGGTAGTATCAGGAGGATGCTCAGGTGCATTGGTGGACAAGTCCATCATCTGAAGAGAATGATCTGATCCTGCAACACTACCTTCATCTTCTAAACTTGAGGATTCAGAATCAACAGCTGGCAGCGGAGTGCAAGGAGTCCATCTTTTGGATTTGGACTTTGTAATGTTTTCCCTTTTTTTTTTTTGCAAAGAATGAGGGGTAGGAGTTCTGCAGATGCCCTGTTTGGTGACAGTGGCGGCAATGGAAGGCAATATTCTCGTAATATAGGATCTAAGTCCAAAAAAAGTCGCTTATCTTGATGATGATTTGGTTGGGCAAGCCCTTTCTTATGTCTATTTCCACACATATTCTGGCATATGTGTATAGACCTTGAATTTCCCTCCAATGATCTACCATTAAAAAGTGGCCCAAGGCGTTTCCTATTCCTTTGTAGTCTGCCATATGCCATAGATGGGCTGGTAAGTTGGGAAGCCTAATCCAGATAGGTGTCCTGGTGATGACTGCAGTAGCTGGGTCGAAATATGGGAACCATGGGGTTAAGAAGAGCCCTGTTGTTTCCAAAAACCAAGGAACTTCTTCTAAGGCTTGTTGATAATGCTTAATGTGATCAAACAGTACTATGAAGTATCATTTTGAACAGAAGCTGACCTTGCAATGGTGAGTCCAGTTAGCGTAGATCCATTCATAGAGTCCCTTAGTGCACGGAAAAATTCCATTGAATCTGCATGTGATGGCTCTTTCTGCAAATTTTTGAAGATCTTCTGCGAGAGCTGGATAGGAGATCTCAATGGAGGGAACCTCCTCTAATTTGTCAACCAAAAAAGGCTTGGGTTTGGGGGCTTCAGGGGGTTTGGAGTTCACAGAATGAACAACATCTTTGTAAGAGAAAGTAGGAGAAGAAGATGACTGTTCAGCTGCGCCTCCTCTCAAGTGAAGGGTTAATACAATAGAATCATTTATGTTAATGTTGTAGACAGATAGGGGAAGAAGGTACTCAATTTGTTTACCTTGATAAATAATTCTCTGGAGGACTGAGAGGATCCCAATCCGACGTTCCAGATTTAGCTTGAGATTCTGCACCAGGTCCGAAGAGCTAACCCATTGCAATATGGTTTTTCCTCAGAGTTGCAAAATCTCAATCTGAAATGAGGTAGATTATTTTCAAAGCTCTGGATCTGCACGGCTGCTGTGGTTCTAAGAGACTGTCTTTCGCACCATCGTTGCCTCCCTTTCCTGCAAAGAAACCCCCCGGTGCAGATCCGTGACTGTATGGAGTCTGGTCGATCTCTAGGACTCCAGATCTGCCATGCCGCTATAAGACTTTCTGGAGGCTTGATCCGCATACGCTCTTTCAGAGTTGAGAAACCCCAGATTTCCATAGTGATAACCACACCTTCCATCCCGAATTTGGTTCTTCGATCTCCCTGGTTGTAGATCCCAACAAATAAAATACACTACGGCGGCATCAACAGTGGGAATGTCTGCAGGTTTCCTTCTGCTGACTTCATTTACTTTGCTGTGAGCACAGATCAAGCTGGAGCCAAACTGATTAGTGCCTGGGGCAAAACCTGTAGCGACGGCGGCAGGGGTTTCTGTGTCTATTGCAGGAGCAGTGGGTTCCTTGTTGGCGGCAAAAAAGTTAAGAAAATCCCTAGCGTGGTCCATCTCGATCTCGACCCAATCAGACTCGGAAGAATGTTATAAAAAAATATCTCTAATTTTTTCTCCCTTGTCATCCTGTTTTATGTGCTAAATGGGTTCCATTTTCTTTTATTTTCTGCATAAAAATACTTGAAAATTAATATTTAATGGCAAATTATCTAGTTATTGTACCTAATCAAAAAATTCAATGATTACATATTACATTTGAAGCACGTTGTTGTTGAGATGGCTCCTCCTGCGATACAATGATGTCCATTTCTTTGACCATTTCCTTGTACACCTTTTTAGACATTCCTACTGGTGTGTTTTTGATATCAGCTCATTCATCCTTTGAGATTTTCGTAATATTCTTGAAAATGTAACATGACAATAAACTATTTAATTTTTATATTGATATATGAAAAGTAAATAGAACAAAACTGATATTTATAAATGATTTCTTTCTAGTAATATATACATAAAATTCTAGAAAAAACATTTAAAGGAATATTACTTTTTCATTCCTTATTATTTTTTGTTGTGTATTTTTTCTATTAAAAGTCTCGCATGTCTAATTGACCAATTCTCTCGAAACTCATCTTGTAGTTTAAATAAAATTTGGTTCTTGGAATCATTGGATTGATTTTTGTATTGTAAATGGAAAGGACGTCTATACATTCATTGCACTAGATCCCTCAAAGTTTTGTAAAAAAAATTCCCCCTTTCGTTAACCTCCAACACCACTACAGATGAGTTAAGGAGCAATTCAATTTCATTTGCATGTTCTATTTTTTTTTTCTTTTCTTAGAACAACATTCATTTTCTTCGCCATTAGTCCCTGGAGAACATTAAACATATGTGAATTAATGTATTTTTTTAAACATGTTATCTAATATTTTTAAGTATATTAATAATGAAAATAAAAATAAATAAAAAAACTCATATTGGATCGATAATAATTTTTCATTCACATGATTCATCCTTCTGCAATTTTTCCATCCAACGTTTACGCTCTTCTGGTCTTATATTAGAAATTATATTATCAAGCTTCGTCATTTTGTGGCTCTGCATGATACCCAGTAAACAATACATATTAGTTAAACTTACATATAGTTAAAAAATAGTAATTTTTGTAAAGAATTTACAAAGAACTTGCCTTTTTTTCTTTTCTCGAAGTGCTATCAGTATTTTTTTTACTTGATCTCTTGTCAGTCATTTTTTTATCAATATGAAACTTTTATCATACCATTCATTAATATATTTTATAAATAAATTAATTAAAATTCATTAAAAAAAAAAGATCAAGAAAATGGCTCACCTTTCAAATAGTATGCATTGAAGGCGGTGCGGTAGTTTATTATAAATGCACCCCCAAAATAGTAGAAACACCGTACGGTGCTCTCTGTCAACAAGGAGACTCGGTGTGTTATATGTTAACTGGTGCACCAATTAAAACAAACATAAATTAATAAAAATATGTTTTTATCAACATGCTCGGTGCGCTATACTAAAATAGCGCACCGATGCACTATTTTAAACAGGGCACACTGATTAAAAAAAATATTTAAAAAAAAATCATGCAAGGGCCAATATGGATTGGGATCCGACTCTGCAAGTGGTCTCGCGGGTTAGAGGTCATACGCTGATATATATAGCAGTACCAACCATATAAATCTAAAATGAAAACCCCTAATTGTGAAGTCACATAAATAAGAATAAGCAAGAGAAGAAACAAGAAGAAGCAACGGTTTAACGTAAGAATGGATTTTTTTTATTTGTTTGCTTGTGTTTTTTTTCTTGTTTTTTTTCCTGAAAATGCAAAGTAAAATTTAAATTTTTTACTATGCATGTATTAAATCCAACATAATCTATAAAAAAACAGTTATTACAGTAAAATTTTACAAGGTTTTTGTATGAATCACCAGATGTTTCAAATTCTGATTCTCTAAATAGTGTTTTGTTAGAAAATATTTTTCTACTCCAAAATGCTCTCATGCTATCTTTCTCCACGTATGTCTCTTCTGAAAATCTCTCTCTAAATTTTTTTGCAAAAATAATGAAATAATGAATAGCTTTTACTATTTAAAGATCTTTTTTATGAAATGAGATTTCTGAAAAATAATTTTCAGCCCATTTTTAAAATTACTGTTTTTTCTCACTTTAAAAAAATAAATTTGCGCTTCTTTATTTCTGGATATTTGGTGCGTTTGTTAACTAACGACACTAGTGCGTCGGTTAATAACACGACACCGGTGCATAGTAACTAAAAAGCACAGGTTCGGTTAACTTACATTCACGCTGATAACAATAAGTCCATTTTTAAGGCACCAGAATTACTTTTAGGTATGTACAACAAAATTTATTGTTGATTTTTCTCAAATGCAAGGAGAAAATATCATATAAATATATATATATATCTTCAAAATCAAGCTCGTTTCATAATATTTATCAAATTCCATCACGAAGTGCTCCCTATCCATCTCCAGACATAATATTTACTTCATATTATATTTATATTTTCATTGTCTAATAGAATTTATTTATTTTTATCCATGTCAATCAAGTGAATAAAATTAATGTATACAAATTTTCAAGTTCATGCAGATTAAGAATTGAGTTTAGATGCACAAAATATTCAAATAGCTCCAAAACGTTGAAATATCTTATCAGGAGAATCATACCGCAAGGTGCATTTGGTAGACGAAAATGGACAACCACTTCAACCTACCAATTGTAACATTGCATATTCTAGCCACAATCCTCGGAAAATCATGGTAATAATAATTTTTTGGTATATTAATGTAATTATTTCAACGTTAAACCAATCAATCATGCATTGTCAATGTGCTTACCAATTGATATGATTGATTTTGTACTAATCATGTTCAAATATATATTTTGAAATTATTAAGATTCTAGTGATGATGATAGACCTACCTATAATCTTCCGTTGCATCCCACGACAATGTCAGATCGAGAGAAGGTTGAATTAAGAGAAAAATTAAAAGAGGAACGATACCAAGAATGGTTTAATGAACCACCTATTCAATTCCCACTAGGTCCAAATTCACCAATTAGGAATAACTACAAAAATAGTTGTTCTTCACGAGTTGGAAATGGAGGCAATCAAATAGAGGTCAGTATGGATGATTACTTAAGGGATACAAATGCCATGGAGACAATTTTTTTAGATGCATTCCAGAATTATGATCAGCTAGGGGATGATGCTCATATTACTGATACCTTTTTCAAAAGCCTTAAATTTTCCGCCACTGCCCCTCTCGTTGGACCCGGTGGTCATTCAAAGTCTCCCCAGTTGGCAACATCGATGTTATTGTACAACTTGAGAGAAAATTTTGGCTTGTCAAATGCATGTTTCTCTGAAATTTTGAGGTAATTAACCATCAAGTACCGGTACCTTATATTTTGAGAAATATAATCACACAATGAACATTACTAATGGTAAATTTTTTTAACGTTAATAGTTATATCGGCATTCATGTACATTTAATATTGTCCATGACTAACTATAGTTTATTCAAAGATAAGGTTCTTCTGAGTGATAATGTGCACCGTAGCTGTGAAGAGGCAAAGAAATTGTTGAAAATGTTGGGTGTTGAGTACATATCATATCATGCATGTCCATATGATTGTATTCTATATAGATGAGAATATGTAGACAAAGCGATATGTTTGAAATGTGGGAATGAAATGTATGATAAATAAAAATAAGGGTAAATCACGTGGTCCTCCTTTTATGATATTGAGGCACATGCCTATAATTATAAGGATTCAAAGGCTCTTTCATTGCAAAGGATTAGCTATATTGTAGGGATGGCATGCCTCACACAGAAGTGAGTTGGGAGTTATGCGAATCCCAACAGATTCAATAGCCTTTAAGAATATAGAGGATACATGGCATGGAAAATTCAAGGATGAATTACGAAGTCTATGACTCAGCATATCCATGGATGGCGTCAACCCATATTCCCTCCAGAACACCAACTATTATGTTTGACATATAGTAGTGATCAATAACAATAACCCCCCATGGTTTTCAGAGGCAGGCACTGGTCCCTCTAAATGGTATTTCAAAGAAGGTGATGTTCCATGGATTTTAAAAAAAGACAAAATTTCTTTGGAAAAGGAAGTTATAATGGGTGTGAGGGTACCATCTTCATACGGGTCTTCACTATGGCGATGCTTCACTATGGATGACCATTTTTTGGGGTTGAAATCACATGACCATTTGAATCTTCTAAGACTATGTATAATGTCAAAACCATGATTTTATTATTCTTTATATTAATAAATTTTATCCCATGCTAGGATCATAAAACATAACTAATTTTGTATATTATTGCATACAGTTTATAACTTTGCAGTGTCATTATTCTTTGTTTGTGCGTGGGTGTGTGAAACATTTATTTCCAAAGACCTAGGACGTGCCATATCTAAATTATATTCATTCTTATTTTGGATAGAGTCACAGGATATTCATGTGGCTAGCACTCCACGGTGGTGTCAAGAGATCGTTGAGATTGTTTGTATGTTTGAGAAGGAACTGTCGAAGAGTTTCATGGACTTGCAGGTTCATCTTCTAATCCACCTAGTATATGAAGTTGAATTAGTTGGGGTATTTTCTTGTCGCTGGATGTTCTTCTTAGAGAGGTACATGAAGAAATTGAAAGGTTTTGTTGGACAAAGGAAAAACTCGAGGGGTATGTTATGGTAGAGGGGTACATATCATATGAGTGTCTCTATTATTCCTGTGGGTACATCAAGTAGATCGAAAAGACACTAGCTTTAGTGATTTGGGAGGATGAAACGGATGAAGACAAAAGAGAAGGGGAGCTACTCCAAATGAATGGAAAAAAGCGCTCGATAAAGAGTAAGCGACTTGTAATTTTTCAAATTGACACAAAGTAAATATTAATGTTGAACTTCGATATAATTTATATTTTGATATCATATGTACTATACATTGGTTTTATTTGATCAGCGAATGCAAAATAGAAGCAATCAATAAATTCATTCTTTACAATTCCGAAGTGACACAACTGTGGGTCACATTGTACAAACAAAAGAGGATGAAATGGGATAGTGACAGAAAAGAATTTAGATGTTTGAATAGTAGAAGTGTGCCTTATCCTAATAATTTAAAATAAAATATGCCAATTATATGCCCCAACTATGCGGGTGTTGACCAAGTCAGAGATAAATAGACTGCGGTCGGTTGTTACCCGCGTGTTGAAGAGGATGTGCTAAACATAAGGATTAGGTTCACCCACTCAGTAATAATCTATTTATGTACATTTTGAACTTAATAATGCACCTTTGAAATTTATTTACATCTATATTTCATATTTTAATATTTGGGTTATTATAAGACACATGATACTATGGTTTTTTAACTTTTTTGTAGGTGAATTTGTTCCCATATATGTGGGCATATGGACACCATTTTCACACAAAAAATGCCGATGATGGACACATGACACAAGACTATGCACTGGAAGTCGATTTCGATCAATCTAGTCGCGCTAGACACCATGATAAGAACCTAGTATGATGGACATTATGTTACGCCAGAAAGATACAAGATACCATAGAAGTGGATTTCTCTTCTCTCCAATGTGTTATTTTTAGGAGCAAGTGGTGGGAAACCTTTGATAGGAATAATGTAAGGGAATATCATGATAGTAGGTTGATATGTATCAACTCTAGAAATACGTGGGATGAATCTAAGGAGCCCTATGTTCTCCCAAAACACTTCAAGCAGGTTTTTTTTGACTGAGATGTGTCGGATAGGGATTGGTGGTTAGTATTGATACATGACCCTCGATCAAAACATATTTTTTAGAGAAATAGTGTTATCATGCCAAGTGGGATGGAAGATAGTGAGGGTGATTTTTAGGTCCCTATAATACTAGTGTATCCCCTTATTATTGTTAGTGTAGCACCCTTATTGTTATTGTTGTGCCCCTGTAACCCCCATATTGTTATTATTGTGCCCTTACATTATTATTGTTAGGTCGACTAGGATTATATTGTTGTCCCATGGACTCCTGTATATAGAAATGAGTTTTTTTCATTTGTATCATCCAAGATTTGTTCATTTATCTAATGTACTATAGGTTTCACCCTTGAAGTGGCTGATTTAAAAGGCATTGATCTCTCTTTTTTTCTATTTTTGAAGTTGTTTTCATAACATTTGGTATCAGAGCTTTGGATTCTAGGGTTTCGCTACTCCAAATAGGCCATCGTAGAATTTTCGCTATAAATTATTTTCTATGAAGGTTCAAAATCTAAAATTCTTACAGATCTAATCCAAAATTTGGAGGAGTGTCATGTAAAAATTTCAGATCTTGGTTCGCAATATTTTCGGAAACATGATCTGTGGAAGTTAGGGTTTTTTCAGGCTTTTGAATTTAACCTAAATAGGTCATCGTGGCATTTTTTATATAACATTTTTTCTACGAAGGTTCAGAAGAAGATATTTTTATAGAGCAAAGCCAAAATCCTAAGTAATGTCGTGAAAAAATTTCAGATCTTGGTTCGCAAAATTTTTGGCGATATGATTAGTGGAAGTTAGGGTTTTTCAGGCTGTTGAATTTCATATCAAAGAGGTGGCCTTGGGAAAATTGTCATAACTCTCTCTCTGAGCATTGGATTGGAATTCTGTAAGAAGTGTTCGCAATTACATGGATTGTAGTTTCCTCTGTATTAATTTGAGAGAAGAAGGAGGAAATAGTGATACATGGCAAGTCGTACAAGTTTTCTCTATTGAATTAGTCCATAATTATGTCATTGTGGGAGATTGGACATAGCTTTACCTTGAAAAATCCAAATCAGGTTAGACCTGTGGTATTCGAAAGAATATTCAGAGGGATACTACAACACAGAATTTAATATATTGAAGATCCTAAATAATAGAGATAATTCAGTTTCAATATCCAAATCCTCAAAAGTAAGAAAAAGGTGTGTATTTTTTGGAAAGGTTCGCATAACATTTGTTTGAAAAAATAGTTTGAAGTGATTCCAAGGAAATATTGAAGCATAGCTATCAATATTGAGCTACATAATACCTCCCAAAAATAATTCCACACCTATTAAGCCCTTAGAAAGCTATTCTATGATGCATGAAAAGGAAGAGTTGGAGTATGGGATGTCAAAATTACGGTACCAAGTGCATCAAATTTCGATCTTACAAAGAGAAATCAAAGATGACATAGATGGTTTAAGAGAAAAAATGGAGGTTAATTTTGATGGTTTGAAGGATAAAATGAAAGCTAATATGGATGATAAAATAGTAGAAAATCACATATAGAAACAACAACAAGTTCTCCAACTCTCAAAGGATAACCTAACTTTGGTGCAGAATAGAATGAAACAACAAGAAGATCAACATCACAGTGAAAGAATTTCTGAAGTAGTCACAGAAACAAGAACTCAACAACTACCAAATCGATCAATTTCAGAGTATCTCAGCAAGTGAAAGAACTTACCCATTCAATATTCCATATGAGAGGATGAGAATTTTATACAGAAGCATCGAGAAATAATCAATCGTTGAGGGAAACACTTGTTTTAAGGAGAGGGGCATGTTAGGTCCCTATAATACAAGTGTAACCCCTTATTGTTGTTAGTGTAGCCCCCTTATTGTTATTTTTGTACCACTGTAACCCCCATATTGTTAATATTGTGCCCTTACATTATTATTGTTAGGTCGTCTAGGATTATAATGTGGCCCCATGGACTCCTATATATAGAAAGGAGGTTTTATCATTTGTATCATCCAATATTTTTTCATTTATGTAATATAAAGGAGATTTCCCCCATGAAGTGGCTTATTTGTAAGGCGTTGATCTCTCTTTTCTTTCATTTTTGGAGATGGTTTCATAACAGTGATCATGAGAACCAAGAGTTATATGGTCAATGTGTTATTTCATCATTTATAGTTATTAAGAGTGGTTTTTATAAAGAAGAGGACTTAATTACCTTATAACTAAGACTATTTTTTTCGAAACATTATAATATGTATTTTGAATTAATTGGTTTGCATTTTGTTAATGTTAAAATAATTTCACTTGATAATTTGCAATTACGTTCATCTCGAAAAAAATGGCGTACTGTATAATTTTTTTTTTTTAATAACGTCAATTCCTAAAATAATACAACTATTTGATTTCTTTAAATGTGTGTGAATGATATATTCAAATTTATAATGTTGTTTTTCATATGTAAGATCACAATAAAATAATGCTAATTCTAAACATGAAATTATTTGCATTATTTTCTAAACTTTATTATGTTATAAAAATTCATATTATTCTAGATTTATTCTTTTACAATTATTTATATTCATACAAATTTACAGTTTTACAATTATGGTAATTTAACAATATTTACGGTATACATTTTACTTACAGTAGTTGTGGTTCAAAATTGACAATTAATTGAGAATTTTACAAATTTAAAAGTTTTAATAAAATTGAATAATGACAATACAGACAATTACAATTACAATTTTACAATTTCACAATACAATTACAGTCTTAGAAATATTTTATATACAATTACAATTAAAATTACGATTACAATTTTACAATTTTACAGAAAATTACAATTACAATTAAAATTTTACAAATATTTTACATACAATTACAATTACAATTACAATTACAATTTTACAATTTCGCATACAATAACAATTAAAATTACAATCATAATTTTACAACTTTACATAAAATTGCAATTACAATCATTTCAAAATACAATTACAATTACAATAAAAACTTTACAAAATTTTTACATACAATTACAATTAGAATTAAAATTAGAATTAGAATTACAATTTTACAATTTCACATACAATTACAATTAAAATTAGATTTACAATTACAATTACAATTTTACAATTTTACAATTTTACATACAATAACAATTAAAATTAAAATTACAATCAGGATGCATACAATTACAAATATATTTTCAAATTTTTAGAAATTTACAAATTTTACAATTTTAATAAAATTGAATCGTGTCATGAATAAATCCGATTACAATTACAATTTTGCAATTTCACAATACAATTACAATTTCACAATATTTTACATACAATTACAATTACAATTTTACATACAATTAAAATTAAAATTTTGATTACAATCACGATATAATATTTACTAAATATAATTATTTAATATTAAAAATAAACATCATGATCGTGATAACCATTTTACAAACATCATATTCAGCTAAAATACATATTCAAAATCGCTAACATCATCTAATCATCATGATTGTGATCATCTAACAAAACAAAAGCATTGTATAACATCATCACAACACAAACATCAAAGATACATCTCATGAAAAATAACTCCTATCACATACACATCTATATGAAAGCACATTAAATGAACATATCTAACATGACCTAACAATATACACATCATGATGAACACCGACATGTAAATTAAGTACATCAACATGAACATAAAATACATGGACCATATATTTATATATAACTCTATAATGCCAAAAATATTCAAATGTAATATAGCTGCATATAAATGTCAAATATATGGTGGTAAATTAATACTAGCACTAGTCGAGGCCTACTCAGTTGATGGTGCACCCTCATGCTCAGATAGATGGCGTGCCTGTTCCGAAGGTGCCTGTTGGTCATTCGATGGTGTAGTCTTCTCGGGAACTTCATATTCATGACTCGTCAATGGAGCAACATGCTCATTGGATGGTGTGGTCATCTCAGATGGACTTGGCTCCTTAGATAGACTTGCCTCCTCAAATGAACCTTCCTACTCACGCTCAGGTGCCTGCTCAGGACTAGGTCTCTTCTGAGATGGTGCAGACTTCTTAGACGATGCCTGCTGATCAGGACTAGATGTTGGTTGCTCATCATGATTGCTACCATGAGGTGAATGAGGTGGAGATTGAGTACTAAAATTATGATCACTCCCCTCGTGATCATGATCATCAGATGAGGCATTTCTTTATCATTCATCTCCATGATGACTACCCCTGCTAGCCTGCATCAATGCTCTGGAAGCTCCAACGATATGACACATGAGGGTAAACATATCATGGGGCATGCCTCTCCCAAGATGTGTGAGCCTACGATCATCCTGAATCTCTTTAATCGTAGTCGGGTGGACTCCCTCATCAACTAGAACACGACAGATTTGGTCGCCCAACTTCATTCTAAATCAGGTTTCCGGAATATGCCTCAACCCCACGGGTACCTGTACATGATTAGGATCAGGTTTGTCACCCCGATCCTCTGCCTTTTCCATCTCCTCGTGAACATCTACACCTGGATCATTCAGTGGGGGTGCAATCTCATCCCAATTAATGTTTCGATATCTACAAAATATATAGTACACAACAATAATTAGACATTTTCCTTAAAAAATTTAATAAAAAAATTTAAAGAACATGTTAGAATAAATTTGATAATTATAATTAATTAATTAAGAAAATAAATTGAAACTATATTAATTTAAATAAAACACTAATATTACCTCTCACATCCAGTGCCTCATCCTTTGTGAAAAGGATGTTGTTACACCCTCACCAATCCAAATTGACATATGAACATGGCACGAGAACGAAGGAGTGATCGTCAACACTGTATCAACTCCAGTGCATTAGGATATATCCTCACGGGAAAGTAAGACTGGCCCCTCTTCCGCATCATATGGCCCCACATCTGTATCCATACATGCAACATTGGCCTACGAGGCCATCGAATAAAACTAGGCCTCGTATCTCGAATCCTACAAAAACATAAACAAAATAACTCTGAAGAAAAGGGAAGGTCAACCTCGCACGTTTCTGAGAATGACATCAATCTAATGCTATAGAAAATTTCCACAAAAAAGTCACAGACCATGTCACAAGTCGTGGCATCTGGAAAAAATAATCAACATAAAATAAAAGTAGGAAACTAATGCATTTCCCGTCACTGGTATAGTGACCTATGGTTGTAAAAAGTAGTGAGAGGCACCTGACCTCCTCTTCACCAAACGAAGCAATACGTAACTGACCACGAGACACCTGTAAATATGTAGGAGAAACTATATCATCCCTAATTTATATCTGGGAGCACGCCAATTGACTCCCTTTTGCATAGCTCACTGGGACATCTGTAAAGTGGGGAAAATCCCACCCTCTCCTAGATAGGCCAATAATCAAATATATGTCCTCCTCAGTGGGCGGGTATCACTAGCGAGGACCAACCCAGAAAGCCAGTCGGTGGGCATCCCACCTGAAGATGAGTTGTCCCAATAACCCACTATAGACCTTTAGGGATGTAGCCTCCCCATAAAACCTAAGGAAGCCTACCTCCCTTAGGAGCAACCAGGTGGTTGTCATAATAGGGCGAGGGTACATAAGGCTCTCCCTCTCTCATGCCTCCCACAAGTGAATCACGTTATACTAGTCCTCCATATGTTCTTAATGTTTCCTTTGTTCTCTGTGTTGACGTCACTAAATAATTCACATATTAAATAAAGTTTTTCATTAAATGAGACATATATTTAAATATATATATATTGAAAAAAAAAACATTCATGCAACAATACTGGTGTATACATTTTTATCGCACATCGCTCTCGGTGCACATGGAAATTGTTTACATACCACAAAACATAAACTATTATTTTTCTGTGGTGCATTGACGAAACTATCTACCTCGGGGCAGATAGTTAGGTCAACGCACCACCCAACAATAATACATGGTCAATGATGCGGTCTTGTAAAATATCGCACAGTTGACCATGTAATGTTATTAGATGGGCGGTGTTCTCACAAAAATATCATCCCCGTGATGGATATTTTGGTCAACGTATCGCACAACAACATCACATGGTCAATGGTGTGGTCCTGTAAATGACCCCACCATTGACTATGTAATGTTGTGAGGCAGGCGGTGCGCGGACCTAGTCAACATTTTGGTCGTTTAAATGAATGAACTACCATTTTAGTTTTAAAATTAGTCACGGTGCAGGTTTTTTCAGTACCGCACTGGAACCCGGTGTGGTTTTCGTTAGCACCATTCGCAGTGTGGCCTGTAGATTTATAGGCAGCATCACGAATGGTGTGAGCCGAGTGACTCGAGAGCACCGCGGAGAAAGTTTTGTTTTTTCTAACAGTTCATTTTAAGGTTTTTAGAAAACTAATCTACTAAGACATTTAGTTATTGAGAAACAAGTAAAATACATGTACATTTGCACATCGAGGAGGCATATTTTATAAGGAATTTGAGAAACCAAATTTGGCCACCAGTTTCAAAAATTCAAACTCGATAAGGTGGGTAATGGATGACAACAATGCGTATGATGGGAGCACCGATGGTAGGGTGCCTCACACAAGAAAAATTAACACCGATGCTTAAGAGGTCTAGAGCACTGAAGAGGTAAAACTGAAGTTTTTACGACCAGTTTATTTTATATAACCCTGTTTCTCTGCTTGGGATTTTGAGATGCATCGGGAAGTATTATCGATGGTGCACCGCACATAATTACTATGTAATGCATTACTAAGACACACCAGGACTTTTTATGCGTAGAGAGCTAGTGATCTATAGTACTTAGACTCACCGGGTAGGTTTGTATAGAGATCATGATGTCTCGGTGTGCCAATTTTTAGTACGCACTGGTGTGTTGTGAGTAAAATGCACTGTTGTGGTTTATGATGATAAATGCATTGGAGAAAAAGCATCTGCAAAAATATCTACCCTCAAACCTCCTCTAGAGACCTTTGCTACAAACAGATATCTGCGCTATTTTTATATGGGGTTCCTCAAAAGCATCTGCTAGAGGGTGTTTTCCTTGTAGTGTGTTTTTCTTGACCTGACTCAAAGGCTTGGTAACTTTTTGAGAGATAGAGAAACTTATTGTCGAGATGATTAGGGGAAAACCTTGGCTAAGAACTAAAAATAACTATGCTATCAAGAAATATTGTTGGAAAAGTGTTTATATGAGGGGGGAATATCCCATTCTCATTATGATGGCTATGAATAAGTATTACAATTACACAGGAAGTAGTTCTTTCAAGTTAAAATTGATGTGGCTCACATGCTGATGGTTAATGAAGGTAACTTATTATGCGCTCAGGGGTGTCTATGACAAATACGAAAAATTAGGTGCCCCAATAGATAAAAGGTGAAGCACTTCTAAATGAGGTGTTATGTGATGCATGGGTCTTCGACCCTCAGTACCCCCCATGCATCAAAAGGCAATAATTTTTTAATGAGGCACTAAGTGATGAATGGAAATCTGACTAAATATGACAACTACAATAGTTTTATAGTTTGATACTACCCTTACATGAAAATATATGTTTGTGTCAAATTTTAGGGAGCTTGATGACATCAATAGGTTTGATAATGATTCCCATTGTGCCACCCAAGGTTGTCCCTTTAAGGCTGGATCAAGAAAGATACTTATTCAATCTTGGAAGATGAGTGTTGAATTTGACATGAGAGAAGCACCAACCTCCATAAGGTTTGACCGGAGAAATATTAATGAAGGAATAAAGTTGGATGTAAGATGATGCATCATGATAAAGGCATGATAATGAGAGTTGGCAATATGGGTGAATAGAAAAATATTCCCAAGGTCGGTGTCGTGATGCAAGTGGAAGAAGCTAAAAAAAAATTATGAAGGAAATGCTTTTGGAGTTGGTAGGAAATCCATGGTGGGTATGAGTATGTTTTTACTGTCATAGTGGGTAGTAAGTTAATACAGGTCATTGCATGGTGACGACATAAAGCTCCATCTAAGGGCGACTAGTGACTATCGTTGGCTAGCTGACACACAAATATGTGTGAGAATCTGTTTCTTTAAAAAAAAATTCTACACTTGCCACAGTAATGTAAAATTGGTTTGGGATGTACAAACATGGATACGCGTGCCCAAAGAAAATGGTGCTTAGCGTAGTGATTCTTGTGTGTTTTTTGGTGAGGCTAGTGGCCCCATTAGTTTTTCACAGTGTGAGAGTGATGAGGAAAATTGAGTGACATGGATGGGATATTTCCATATGGAGGGGTTATAGGCCAAATGTAGAATTTGGGGGCGCATATGATTCAATTCGACACAAAATAAATATGGGGGCTCGAGAGTGGGGTTGGTAAGAAATGAGTAAAGAATAGGAGGATGAGGCAAATATTTAACACATACTTATGATTTGGATCTCTGGCCTATGGGAATGACCATGGATCCAAATATTATAAGGTGAGATATAAAATGAGGTGATCAATGTAGGGTAAGTTCTATCAATTGATGTGTATGTTTACCAGGTGCACGTGGAAGGTGTTGTTAAACATGGTCGAGATGATGGACCCTATGGTTTATTTCAGAGAAATGATGTGAAGATATGAAAATATTTTAAAGAATCATATTATTTTTAGTAGATAATGATACCTTAACTGTTGATTTTCACTAGGGTAATGATTTTGTTGAGAAACTACAAGTAACCTGCAACTTGTGCAACCAATACCCCGAGAAAAAACATATTGATGAAATCTTGAGTAAAGTGAAATGTAATAAACAAAATGAATGAAAAAAATGGAAATGTGCACCTGAAAAGTTCTTTGAAAATCGAAACGGGCCCCAAAATGAGTTTTCTACTGAAAATAAATCGAGGGGAAGATGATACTTCAAAGGGTCGACTCTAATACCTTGTTAGGAAATGATGAATTCTAGTAGTGACTGTGTTGACATAAAATTCACACTTGAGAGGATTCAGACGTAGGTTGTATTTACAAGATCGCTCGAAGATGAGGCGAAGATCCTCCAAATGGTAATAGTGCTTTACTGGTTCCACATTCAGATCATCTAAATAGGTGAGTATAAGGTGATCCAACGCATGTAAATATGTAGTTGATGACTCGCTAAAAGGTTGCACCAACTTTTTTAAGGACGAAAGCCATAAATCGATAGGAAAATGTGCCCTATGTGGTTGTGAACATTGTTTTATAGTGATTGGTATGGCATATCTAAATGAGGTTATACCCGGAGAGGACATCGATGAATAATAAGGCTTATTTTCCAATGCATGCATCAATTACATGATCGATGAAGGGTGTAGGATAATTGTCTTTGGGACTTTCCTTGTTCAAATCTCTGAAATCAGTACAAAATAAAAAAATTCCCTATTTATTCATGATGTGTATAGGATTACAAACCCAATATGTGTAAGTGATAGGGTAGACGAAACCGACTTTATGAATCTTATGTTTTTCTTGTTCGATCGCTTCAGCTTTGGAGGGGTGGAGCTCATGCAATTTTTCCCTAACACAGTGGGCATCCAACCATGTTTCCATATGGTGATCCACTATTTTAGAACTAATTCCTAACATTTATGAGTAATACCATGTAATTATGTCCCTATAATCTTGAAATAAGACTTTATATGGGTCCACCTCATCTTGGGAGCGTGTTGCACTCAACGATATTAATTCAACTATGTCAAGATTGGTTGAAATATCTACCTTGACTATAGCTGAGATATTGGACATATTCCCTTCCTAAAATGCATGTGGTGCAGGGATGAGATTATTGAACCAATATACCTATCATGGGGGTAGGAATTCCTTTGCCTCTATTGTGAAAATATTGTGGCTTCATGCATAAGCAGGTGAGAATGCTCTGTTGAATAAAAAGAAAGACTGGAAATTCATAGGAACCCAAGGGAAATTTGGTTCCATCATGGCCACCAAAATATCTTCTTCCTAGTGAAAAATATGGTCTAATGGTGATGGAGGTTGTGATAGGTCATGAGGATAGGATTGGTACCTAACGTTGTGGGTTGATGAACAAGAAAAGGACTCGGTGGTCACTACTATAGAAACCAACAATGTTGACAATGTGTAGATGGCACAGGTTTTCACAGTCAAGGGTGGTACTACCTTTGTGGGTGGTGTAGCGGTATCAGAACCCAAAATGATGAGAAAACAACATGAATCATGGTTCCTAGAGTCAATTAAATGAATAGTATGTGGTGTTGTGTTTCATCATTACCAAGAGGTGGGAAAATTTCCATGATGGTTGGTTTATGGTGAGTGGGAGAACTTTCTTGAGATAATGTTGGTGTCCTAGGAGCCAAGGAATCATCATATAGGGGATGAGTGGATTTAGGGATTTCTTGAAATGGTCGGAATCATATGTTAAGTTTTCCAAATGTTCGTAAAATAGGACATGTCTCTCAACTGTGAAATTTTATGGTACAAATATTGCAAGGATGCAATGCACACAATGCAGATCCTATGTCTATGTAATAAATGGTGTGTGTATCATGATTTATTGTGATTCGTGATGATGAAACATGGTTGATGTGATGAGGTGGTTGTTTTAAGGGTTTCGGTTACCTCCCAGTCTTAACACCAACAATGTGGGGAGGATTCGTCATCCTGATTCCAGTTTAATGTAATAATATTCTTGCTACTCAAAAGTGCGGAAGGTATTGATAATTACACAAGTGATGCACTTGGGAACAAATGAGACAATTATGGTGCATGAATATAGATGGATTTGAGTAGGTATGTTGAGGAATGTGGACCAATAAGATAAAAACATCTATGGTTTCTCTCAATTCTCGACATTGATTAATCAAGTAACCTGGTCTATCACATAGGGAGAAAGAGTGAGAAGGCTTTGGAAATACTATCTTAGGAATATTTTCCATCGTTCTGGGTACTTATCATGGCTGAGAGGTAGAATGAAAATGGGTTCATGAATGAACTTGGTGCAGAGCTTCTTCCTCAAAGACACAATAAATGGCTTTCGACCCATCATTAGTCAATGGTGTGGTGGGAAGAAATGATGTCACAGTATTGGTTTGAGAGAGGGCTCTGAAAACAACTCGATTAGGAGGAATTTTGGGACAATGATGTGTGTAATGGTCGTAATCTACGCATATATCACATTCATGGTTGGTGCATAATTATTGATAACATGTTGGTGTAGCCTTTTCTCCTAAAGGCGGAGGTGGGGATATTGGCATTGTTGGGGCATGCAGAAGATATTTTAAGTCATATAATTATGGGTACAAGTTGGTAGGGGGCCGCAATACCTGAAATAATGCAAAGGGTGGTTGCACCTTGAATGAGGAACTAGCTGAGGCTTCCCCCTTCTTTCCTTTCTACATGTCCCTTCCATTAGCACTTACTGGTATCGATGTAAGTGTAGCTCTTTTTATCGTGGTTTCTTGGAGAGTGGGTACATAAATGATGCCAGTCGAGGGAATTCTTGAGTATGATGACATGGCCTCATGGCCAGATACCAAACAAGTATCTTCAAATCCCTATTTGTTGATTTCAAGGTTTTCATGATTTTTTGTAAGAGAAAAACAGGTGGGGGATACAACAGAGGTATCTAAATGATTAGATACAACACGAATGTTGAGTGATTAGTCGGAGCACAGGGGGTGTCTGGAACTGATTCCTGAGGTTGAGGTGTGTTTATAAAAGTCATCATACACATCGGTACTAGAGAGGGAGCCTCTATTAAAGTTTGATCACTAGGATATGTTCCAGGTAGCGATGACTGTTTGGAAATCCTTGGACCTGATTTATTAAAACTTTTGATCAACTCTCTATGGGATCCTACAAAAGATAATACCTCGCCAGAGGTTTTGGATGTCCTTTTCCCATAGTATGTAAGTTTATATATAATAATAAATTTTCCATGATGGGGGAAGATCATAATACATAATACCAAGGATGCCACTACTATCATTGCATACATGTAGTTATCACCTCATAGGATATTGTAATCTAGTTGACCATCAAGGACTTCTATATCTATGAGAACTTTTTTTCTAGCAAGCTCTACAAAAACATCTTGAAAAATTCTTACGGGGGCTGAGGGGTGACCATAATATGTTTTGAGGGTAATAGGTGATGGTTTGAGTTCGAGGACCCTATTTTATTCCAAAATTATTTAGACATGACACATTTGGATGCCACCTTATCGCCAATGGAATGATGTATGTTCATATTTTGAATGGTAACCAAAATTTTGAAGGTGACTATCGATGTAAGGCATGGTGTCGCATTATCTAAATCAAAAGCCATCAAATGTGACTTGACTTGGTCAATTTGCGCTTAACACAAAAAGAAGGTATTTCTGTTGGTTTGGGAAAGTTTTTAAAACTTCTAGTGTTGACATTGTTGATGGGGATTGGGATAGGTCATCGACGATGATATAACTATGAGTGGCATTTGAATTATGTCTTTCTTAGTGTAGTTTCCCTTCAACCATACGTTGGATGGTTTCTAAGGAGGGTTGAGGAAACTTCAAAGGAACGATAGCTATAATGGTGGTTAATGCTAAAGGGTTGGTTTTTCGAGCAGTTTCGTAGTCTTGGTTTTTAGTGTTCAGGATGGCATCCTCTCAAGCCATGTAAATTTCATGATTGGTGTAATCCATGGAATTTCCTCGAGGATGGTTATGATAATATTGTTGGGAGGAGTCATGCTGGTTATTCACTACTCCCTAGTGGGGGGGAAGTTTTTTCTTAATGATAGGTTGTTGGTTTCGTCTTCATTTCCCCATGGAATCTTTCATCCTTTTCAAATCAAGGAGTTGAGGGAAATGGTGGGTGTAAAGGCCATATTTCCAAAAAAGAAAAAAAAGTATGATTATTTCATAGAATAGCATTCTTATTCTAATTTTGTGCATTTTTTTTGCTCTAAACCTGGTTTGGGTTCTGGTTAGGGGGATTTCCTCCAATCGATGGCTTTGAGGGTTGCTATTAGTTATTGACCCCTGCCCAGATTTCCCCTTCTTCTAGATTTTTCCTTTCTTCTAATTGAAATTCAGTGGTTTTTCCATATTCATATGCTCAAAATATCATTGTTTTTGTAGGAAATAGGGTTGTGTAAAATTAACCTTAATGTTAGATCATGTTGGGGGGTGATTCTGTTGTGGTGTGGTAAAAGGCAAGTAACAATTCCCTTGCCTCAGGTTATTTTAAGTTCTCTAGGAAGTATAACCCACCTCTATGGTATGTGGGAGGTACTTACCACCTACATGGGAGGGTGTTGAACCCCCTACATTGGTAGGTATTATCCATTTTGCATAGCAGGGTTCTGTGAGGGTACAAGATGATTGGGATAATACCCCATTATTTATGATAGTTATACTACAAGTGTGGTACTATATGGACTATAAGTGGTTGATCCATTGTACACATTTCCAGTTTTCTGAAAAGTGCTTATGGGTTGAATTTGCGATATATTACCAATCAAACCATCTACAACACTTGGTGCTCATGGTTTCTCAAATATAAAAGAATTCAACCGAGGGGCATAAGGAACAACATGATAGAGGTATCGAGACTGAGTATAAATTAGTTCAACGTGTTAAACATTACCATTAGCCTCTTTTTTGTTTTTTGGTAATGTGTTATCCATACCTTTTGATGTCTCTAGTGTAAGAAATTTCAAAGCTAAGTTGAGCACTAGGTCCTCATATACATGTGCCTTTCACAGTTATGACATTTCCGCCACTCATTGCATCCTAGTATATTAGGAGTTTGAATAAAGTGATAAATAAACTGGCTATAGAGTCAAAGGTTACATGTGAACTAGAGTCTTCACTTATGTACCACTTCATTATAGGCCTAGTGAGGGTCCATTGAAAAAGTCGCAGGTGAACTGAGTGATATGTGATACTGTTGGATGAGCTCTGAAGGTAAAAGATCATTATGTTGTTTCCCGGATATTCACCCTATTCCTCTTCAAATTTTGATATAATTGATGATAACTTAGTTGGCGTAGGGGGGAAATTTTGATTAATATCAATGGGATCATTTGTCAATTTTATTATATCAGAGGGATTTATGGGAGCTTTAAACAAGACTTTATTCACCGTCGTAAAATGATTTTGAACCACAATATGTAAAGTAGTTATCTATGGGGAAGTATGATACGGAATACCTAGTGGGGTAGCGTGTTAACTCCCTCAAGAGGTGGTGTGTGGGCTCTCCTGAGGGGTGGTGAATGTAGTACTTTTACAGGGAGGGGTCCAAATAAAATTTTATCCAATAAAGGATTAACTAGTAAAAGGGGCTTTCTGATGTCTTATTCTCATAAACGGTGAGAGAACTGGAACACGTCCCGACAATGGGGAGAGATCTTGGAACCACCTAGAGCAATGAGGTTCGGTGGGATCCACTATGGTTTGAAATGCAGTGGGTGCTACTTTTGTGTTGAGGGTAGGAGATGCATCACAAAAAGTAAATCACATACATTAAACAAAGAAAAAAAACAAATGGTTACTTTTCCTTTAAGTTATTCTATGTGATCAATCAAACAAAAAAGGGTCTTTGTTTTTTTTTTTGAATGATAAAAAGTCCTAAAAATACCCATGTATCCTCATACTCTCAAAGTAATTGGTACTTATGGGGATATGATTTTTTTATGGGTATGGGGCTATGTCGTGAAAGAATTGGTGATACTTTGGACAACCAAAATAATCAACCAAGGTAATGAATGAGGATTTAGTGCTTGCCTCACCTCGACCTATAAGGAAATATGTCCTGAAATTTGGCTACTAGGATTCCTTTATCTCATGGGGGTAGTCAAGTATTTAAATTCTTGGTAATCAGTCATCAATATCGAGATCTATGGAGGTTTGGTAGCCCCACATAGTACCTCACACACTTAGACCTAATAGGATCCCCCTCTGAATCAGGTTTCTGATGTGCCGAGAAATATTTTCCATGCGATGGTGAAGTATTTGAACAACCTTAAAAGAAAAATTGTATGTTTCAAAATGTAACATGACCATGTAGCCTTATTGGACTTACCCCTGATGGTTCTAACAGAGCTATAAATTCTTTTGTGGTCCTTGTGGAGAATTTAATGTCTTCAATATTATCATCATTGTTAAGGAGTCTTACGTCTCTTATGGTGTGAAAAGGTAATCTATAATAAACCAAGTAAAAATGCCCCATAAAATTGATACCCTTTGTAACAAATTTTAGAGTAGCTTATTGTGATAAGTGTAATGTGTATACAAGTGACAAAGTTTTCATACAAAAGTGTGTAAATATGAGGATATACGAAGAATCGTTATTTACATAATTTGATACTTACACTAAGTTGTAATTGTTCCTTTCATGAAAATAAATAATATGTGGACAATGGGCCACTTACTTCCTTCATATCACACTATGTGCGACTAAAAGGGAGATGGAAAAAACCAAGAGCTTTAAGAAAACCTTCAGATGCAAGCCCACAATTTTCTAAAAGACGCAAGGGAAGAAATGGCTACTAATTTTCATTAATAACATTTGGTCCTATGCCCAATACTAATTATGTAAAAAATGGTTTATTAGTAAAAAATATGTGTGGATTATGGGCCACTCACTCTTCTCCTAATTAATTTATGTAACTTGTAAGAAAAATAACAAGACAAAGTGAAATATATGTGCATATTATGATCACTTACTTTTCCCCTTAATTAAGCTATATGTGAAATGAAATTATTTAAAGTAAAGAGTAAGTAAATACCCTATTAATAGTGATTAGTAAATAAATTAAACAATCTATACTAACTGTAAAAAAATTGAAAAGGTGAAGGAAGTTTAGTAAAGGCTATCTATCACCTAGGAAATAAAAATTCAGTGAATTTTAAGCTCTGTGCAACCTGCGCAGGTTATCCTCGACACAAGAAAATATACAGTGCATATGTCTATAATAACTACTGTGAAATTGGTGAAAAAAATAAGATATGGTATTTTTCGGCCAAAAATGTGTCCAAGGGGGCCTGCAAAATTTTTAGAGAACTAACAGGGGCACAATAAAGTGAAAATGTAGATAGAAAGGTCTTGCAAAAACCATAATTAGATTAGAGTAATGTAATAAGTAGAGTGACCATTTTGTTATGGTGTATTTTTTTCTATGGAGTACCAAAGAAACCTTCCTTGGAGTTGGTTGTTACCTACAAGGAACAAACAAGTAGTTGGTTATTGTTAGTGGACAAACATGGGTAAACAAAGAACAGAAAATGATGGGAACATTTCATAAATAAACATAAATTAAAAACTACAATAAATAACACAAAATTTTATTAATGAATCAGACACATCAAATAAGTTTACGACAATGGTTCCATTTATTGAATATTGGAATTAGAAGAGATACACTAGTTAAATTCAAAATACTTGGAGAAAATTGTTTGAGGAATGGTGCTAAAAAATCTTGAACAATGAAGTTACTTTTTCAATCTCCTTGCAAGATTCCTCTGTCTCTCAAAGAATTTTTAATACACTCTCAATGATGAAATCCTCTTCTAAATTAAATTCTTGATTGTTAGGGAGAAATTTTGACAACATAACAATGCCCTAATTCTTATTATTTTTTAACTCTCCTTAAACTTTTATTTATAAATTTTCTTTGACACTCTCCTCCTTGGTTCATTAATGTGGTGGTCAACGTCATAAATGAGATGAGAGCTACCAATTCCTTTCCTTTAAGGCTTCTTGGGGTTGAACGCTCGAATTTGTTAGCCCATCATATTAATATTTGGAGTGTTTCTTAGGCAAGTTTACAGACAAGGTGTTGACTGGATTTTTTATGACCACACGACTATGAAATAAATAACCACGCGATTTTTATTTTCCAGTAATGGTGCACTTTTGCAATTCAAATTTCTATCTTTAACCTTACAAAAAAAATTTAATTTTTCTTCTTCACAGTTCTTAGAGCTAAAAATGCAACCTTTGTATGTGTTTATCACTCACTTTAAGTGCCTTCTAATGCATGTATATAAGTGTACTGTTTTCACATGATAACAATCCTCACCCTCAACTTGCGTGCCTCTTGAATATGATTTTTGGTAGCTTGTTATCCTTTATCCCTATTAACATTGATGAAATCATGTTTACTTGTGAGGGTTTTAGATATAAAAACTTTTCCTACTAAATACATCCATGAACCTATAATAATAATTTTATGCATTGAAAAAAAACCTTGGTGCTATATTTATCCTTCTAAAAAATGTGAGACTATATAGAGAGAGAGAGAGAGAGAATTGTTTATATTCTTGATCTTAAATTGCTCTTATCTTATTCAACCTAGGAAAATAACACAATAGGATAGCATAATCTCTTAAAACCTTTCATAACCCTGAGTCTCAAATTATTTTCTCATATAGACGCTTCATTTATTTGAAGCACTCCTCAATAGTATTATTATCATAGGATTTTGTGAAATACATATTACATGCTATAACCAAAAAAATAGACAAGGGTATTGAATAAATAACTCACTTTCCAATGAAAATCCTTTATGTGGCTAGGGTTTGAGGTGGAAAATATAAAATTACCATAACCTCTACAATATCTCTCTAACTACCTATTATGAACACAATTATGAAATTTCATTGCCACTATACATTTATTGGTTTAGCTAAAATATAGGAATGGTATTAAAATATATCTAGTTTGTAATTCATCATCATAAAAAACCCTAAAAAATGATTTTAAATCAATAGTATCTCCACTTATTAGTCTCTGATAAGGATGTTTTTTTTTAACATGGGTATTTTTTTAGAGGATCTTAGATGATTTATAATATCTCCCAAAAACATATTTAGATATAAATTGGAATGATATTGTCCCCTTTTCCTTCGAAAAGGCGTAAGAAAGAGCCTTGGTAACACTCAAATTAAAGCTCGATATATGAAATATATAAAATATAATTTAAATTTATATATAAACCTTTAAACTTCAAATATACCTCAAATTTAGAACAAAAAAATAACACAAGCATATAATAAAAATTTATTAACGTAGAGTAACACTATCAATTACTTCTTAGGTATGGAATCACTCTATAAGTCGTGCTTCATAAATAAAATTGCATAAAACCTCCAACATTTCTGTGAAAATGATAATCATGTGTTCTTATACCTTCTTATACTATCCCTTAGGTTTATGGCAATTACACCTTATTATTTTATTATCTTTCTAACTATTTATTAAACGTACTTATTAGAAATCAATTATCTAGTAATCCTATTTGACAACTGTTGGAGCATAAAAAGGTATCTTTTAAACACCTAATTAGCCTACATTAATTATCAATCCGGGAGTGACTTTTTATTTCAAGAGTGTACTCTGTTTGAGGCTACAATTAACTAAGAATAATGCTATGAAAGATGTAGTACAATATTCTAGATACAAGAGTAAACAGATGCTTGTAAAGAAATCTAATTACAGTAACATAAATGGAAATTCTCTGAAATCTTAACTACTCATCCTGCAAAACATCAATCAAGGATACAATAACAATAGCTCATTCCCTTAGAAATCGATGCAACTAAAATCACACTGAGACAAGATAACCAATGTGGGAACTTGGAAGCAGTAACCAATGTCCTCTACAGTTGGTGGTCCTGTTCTTGAAGCAATCAAAATGAAATCAAATTTGAACTACTTGTTGATGAAAATAAATGAAAGGAACTTCTTCTAATAATAGAAGTTGGAAAGCAATAGCAACTTGTAATTCCTATGTATACACAGCAACTGTAAAAAATCTAATGCTAATCCAAACCTACGAATCAGGAATGAACAATAAACAGGAATGGAACAGCAAAAATTAATTGAACAGCAATTCTAAACTTAACGCAATCAGGAAACTAATATTAGTACTTCAACCCTGTCAACAACCAATACTATGAAACAGTCCATCGGAAAGAATCATAAACTAATAGAGCAGCAACTAGAATTAAGTATAGAACAACAAAGATTTATAAAATCTAGAAAGATAAATAAAGTAGTAAATCTCATTCTTCCAAATGATAGAATAGTAGTGAAATTTGCTAATTCTCACAACGAATTTTAATTCAATCCAAAAACAGTCAATCAACTTTGTAATCGCAATGAATCTAAACACAAATATCACACAATAGTAAGCAAAGGATAGAGATACAAACAGCAGGGTAATTCCACCAGGCTCGGGCCCTTAGCACCAGTGAAACACTGCCGGGTTACTTCAGAACTTGAGAGATGAAATGAAACACGCCTTTTATATTAATCGAGCATAGAGTATTACAGACACCACTTTCTAAATCCGAGAGTCAATAAAATGCAATATTACAAAATAAATGTTTTAAATCTATGAATCTCCGATCTCCCTAATCACTAAAGGCATTTCCTTATATATCAGACTCTAACGGACAAAACAAGGAATAAGATGAGGCTTGAACAACGATCCCTCAGGATTGAAGGATCCTGAGAGATTCGCTTCCCTTCTTTTAGCTATCACATGATTTACTTTGACCAAAGCCGAGCTGTCCCCTGCCTTTTCTTAGCGATGCGTTCGGAGTTCCTTGTCTTTCATAGGATTTGGTCTAATTATGGAGGAACAACAGTTGCGTTTATCTCAGCCTCGCCTTTGGTATAGTTTTTCACCTCGCCTAATTCCTGTTTTTATTAATGAAAAGAAATCTTTAGTCATATTTTTACAATAAAAATAAATATTTACAATTCTACCATAATTCTATTAATAAATCATCTTTCTAAGGTAAAAAGGATTATGTCTAAAGTAAAAGAATGAGAAAATACATAGTGATTTCATACCTTTTCCACTGCTCAACATACCCCCCTGCTTACCCTTTTTCATGTCCTCATGAAAAATATAGTTCACATGAAAATCAGTTAAAGAATAAGCCAGATAAGGTTTTTCATCAAAAGGCCTAAAACCATGCATTGCAGCTAATGCTTCGAAGACTTCCTCTGTCTGTTCTTCAGGTACTTCATAAATGGATTTCTAGTATGTAGTAGGATACCATGAAATCGGGCTTCGAAACCTACACCCTAGCTAGAATGGTCCTTCCTTAAAAATGAGATTAATATAGGAAACCAAGCGGTCTGTAGCTAGCCCAAAGTTTTTATAGTTAAATGGTTCTCTATTTTGCACATTCCGATTGGAAATTCCCCATCGGACCTTAGCTTCTATATAAGCCTGGTTTCTAATGGATAGGAAATAATATATCCCATTCAAGATAATCGATTTATGGACAGGCCCCAATTCTTGGATAATACCTTCCTTTGTCATCAAATTCTTCTGCCTAGCCCATAGTTGAAATGGGTCCTGAGGTTCACTCCTAACCCACAAATCTAATTCATTTTCCTGCCTTTGAAAAACATTATAGGCTTTAAGCCATTTTAACTGATTGCCAACAAAGGAAATAAATTCCTGGTATTGGATGTCACTCACAAAATGGCTAGGATTTGTCTCACTATCATTTTCCAGTATTAGATTATGCAAATAAAACTCACACAAGAGGCGTTGTACCTTTACCCCATAGAGTTTGCAGCATGTTACAAAATCATCTATAGTTTTTAGCTCTATAGATTTTCCTACACTAACTGCCTTAATATTTAGCTGTAAATATATTTATAATAAAAATAAAGCATAGTTCTTGGCAGGACATCTACAAGCTAAGACATCGGTGTACAATGAGCAGAGAGTGTCCATTCAATTCTAGGCTAATTTTAATTGATTTATTACCTTTTTAGACTTCTCCTCTACCTTTCGACACTTCTCGTGGGCTTAAGCCTCTACTTCGTGGATGTTCTTCATCTGCTGCTACAACTTCTGATATCTCCTCCTAGGGACAATGTCTTCTTCCAACTTTTCCCTTTCCAATCGAGCCTGTGCCAACTCCTCTTGGAGTTTGGCTAATGTAGGGTCAGTAAAAGTATTCTGACTACTAGCTTGCATGTTTTCACTTGAAGTGGGTCCCTCTGGAATAGCTTGTGCTGGAACAGCTACTTGCTATTCTGTATCTCCACAATTAGGCTCAGCCATGGCTTCTGCAACTTGGGGGTTCATCTTAGCGGCCACTTTCCTCCTTTTCGAAGCTCGCTTGGTGGCTATGCTTCTTCTCTTTGGCGCTCTCTTGGGAATTTGTTTCATTCTAAGAACCCTAATGTTTTTCATGAGTTGTTCCATGAGTCTCTGAAGCTTCATTCATTCCCTCCGAAGCTTTTCAATCTCAGTTACTTTCTTCCTTTTTCTTAATGGAACAACTTTTCGTTTTTCTGGACCTATTTTCTCAACAGGATTTCGGTCCTCATCAGCCATGCCTTCAGTTGGGCTCTCTTCTATGTTTTCTTCTTGGGGTTCTTCTTCAATATTCATATGCCCTTGGCTAAATTCTTCGGAAATTATACCCTCAATTGACTCTGCAATCCCCTAAGAATTTTTAGGTTGGGATATTGCTTCGGTGTTCTCCTTTTCTTGTTCATGCTTTTCAGGGGAAGTAACCCTAGATGACTCTATCACTTTGTTAGGGTTTTTTGTTTCTTCCATCATTTCTTCAACCGTTTCTTTGTTGACAGCAGAGTTCTCCTGCAACTGATAGATATCAATGTTGACGTCCAAAGGGCTATGAGGCTGCACATATTCACTCATATTGGCTAGAATTTGGGCCAATTGGTCTTCCCGTAAAGGGCTTCGTGGTGAACTTGCAGTAGTATTTTAGGGAGGATTTGTTCCTTATCTTTCACTGCTGTGATTATCTTCGTCCTCCTCACAGGTATGGTAGCTACCTTCTTCCTCATCTGAATATCGAATTTCTCCCTCAATTTCCTCTTCTTCATTAGTACGAGGACTTCCTCCTTCCAATTGTGGAGGATGTTCATCCTCCAAGCTGGGAAATTCCAAGGGCTGGCTACTGCTACTCGGAAATCCTTCTATCATTCCCCTACTTCGTTTTGAATGGAGGTACTGTCTACGAATCGATGGCTCAATTGTTAAGCTAGCCATTCTCTTCCATTTTGGGGCAGGTAAAGCTAATCCTCCATCAATGGAGAATATCAACTCTTCCCAGCTGGTCTGTTGTTGGGAAAGACTACAACTCATAATTAATCTGATTAGGCAATGGTGGCTGACTACCATGTCTGTGTGCTGAGCTTTTCTTATACTACAGGCAATATCGTGCAGTAAGGAATTTAAAAATGCAGGAAAATTTACAGTGCATTTCTACTTTAATACTGCCAATAACTTAAGGTGGCGAGGTCTTACCACGTCTTTCCTTCCGTCGCATGTTATATAGGCCTGCACTATCTTGGCCAATTCTGTCCATGGTTCTCCCAATGATGTTGGCTGAACTCCTTTGCCTTTAACGACCAATGTCTGTCCGTCATCCTGAAAACTCTTCATGGCTTCTTGAAGCCTAACCTTCTTCTGAGTCCATATGGTTCCTTGCGCTAGTAGACCGGACACCTCTACAATTATGTCATCTGTTACGACTATCTGTCTTCCTCTAACCATGGAGTATCCTTCCTGCAAGTTCTGTAAAAACTCGGTAGCCATTTTTTCATGGGGTTGTTGCATCCTCGTGAAATATGTTATCCATCCCAATTTTTCCAAAATCTCTTGTGCAGCATCAGAAACAACTAGCACTTGCCGCTGACTATGAATTGGTCATCCTCCCATCGTCTCTGCACACTTTTACTTCTTTCCAAACACACAATGATTGTAATGGAACAGCATAGCATGGTGAATTGGAATAATATCGTTAATTTTTTGTTATTCCCTACAATGTAGGGATTTGGTTCGGATATAGGTAAAAACAAATATTAGGATTTGATCTACATGGAGATATCCACACCCCCCCTGAAGGATGATAGATCATCCTTGACCATCAATGAAGAGAGGTAAGTACTGCAGAGTAGTTGTACAGTAGGAAAAAGAAGGCATAGTTATGATATAATCAATCAAATTATAGCATTTACTGAAATCAATGCGTGTGATAAATCGTAAATAGATATAGAAACGTTTGTAACGATTCAAAGATAAGGAGAAGGGACAACTTAAGATGAACATAAGTACAAATGTGTTTATTACCCACTCAAACTAATGTGATCGATTTATGATGATTTTCATGTATAATAGGTTTGAAATCAAAGGTTGGGAATTCATACTTTCATTTGATATTTAAATAGAGATATAGGAAAAAGGGTTTAATATGACTATTGATGTGTATAAATGTGACTCCAATACCATCAACAGAGCTCTGTTTCCCACAGGTGTCCATAACCTTGACAAAGTTGCTTTCTCACCCTTGGAACCATTATCCTTTATTTATGCTAAGGAAGTGCTTGTTAAATGTCATAACAGAGGCCATTGTGCTAGCTTGGTGACCAGATAAATCACAATTCCATTCACAGGGAAGAAGTGAAAAGTGGGCAGGCCAGCTCGTGATGAGACCTCTTGTTCCAAGGACTTCTTAATTTTTTTCAATTGTCCATTGGACCATATCCCTGGTGTGGTGGCCATGATGGGAATGCCACTTCACTTAATTCCTTATGATCATGGTAGGCTGGCTCTTGATGAGACCCCATATCCTCCATCTGCCAAATCATAAAATTATTACTAAAATATGTAAATATTTTTCTTTTTCATATAGCACTTTCCTACTTATATATAAAAGACGGCTCATCACTCCTTAAGAGTAGGGATGGTGGAAGAAGTCTGAACATCTCAATAGAAAATAATATTCCCTTATTCCTACTCCATAAGTAAAAATCAAAGAAAGTTGTAAAATATGGCAAAGAACGAACATGATAAGGATAATCGATCATATTAATTCTGGGGATAGTACGACAGCAAAGTCATGTTATTTATTATATCCCTTTTTTCTTTTTCTTACCATTACCAAACAATTTTCTTAAAAATCACGATTTCTTTTGATTTTCTGATTGCAGTAAGCTTTAATTTGCATGATTGTAAATAGTATGTTTTCCTTTAGAAGATTCATCAGAAATCCTCAAAATGCTGATTTAAAACAAAAAAACAATCCACTCAAAAGGTGTTGTTCCTTTAAAAAGAACAGCAAAAAAAATCTGTGGAAATGTTGTTCCTTCCGAAAGGAGAAACAACAAGAATCTACAAAACTGTTGTTCCTTTCAAAAGGAACAACAAAAACACTCTCAGCGAAGTTACTGTTCCTTTCGAAAGGAACAACAAAAACTCAAAATAAACGAAATAAACAGAGTTTTGAAAAAAAGAATTCCATGAAACAAAAAATCAAAATAAATGAACAATATTTATGTACAAAATTTAAAAAAAGAAATGATTTAATAAATGGGTGCCGAGGAGGAGTTATCCCCTTCAACCAGAATTTTCATGGTAGAATCTTCCCGTAATTATTGGTAGAAGGATTCTCGAGTAAACGGTTTATGATACAATCGTACTCGATGACCGTTTACTTTGAAGGAATGTCCAAATCCATCAATGGTGGTTAATGTAATAGTGCCATTGTCATGCACTTTTTGTATTTCATAAGGTCCGAGCCATCATGTCTGGAGTTTCCCTAGAAAATCCTGAAACCTAGAATCATATAAGAGTGCCCAGTCTCCTTAATGGAATATCTTTCCTTTGATAAGGGCGTCATGCCATTTTGCTCTCTATTGTTGAATTAACGCTGTGTGCTGAAGATCAAAGAGCCTAATTTCATCTAACTCATTAATTTGCTATAGTATTTTGGCCTGGGCTTCATTTAAATCTAGACCCACCTTTTGGGTTGTTCTTAATGTCTGAGTTTCAAACTCTATCGGAAAGATGGGCTCTTTTCCAAATACCAATTGATATGGCGAATATCCCGTAGTGTGTCTCCATGTTGTTTGGTATGCCCACAATGCTTCTGGAAATTTGTAGGCCCAATCACGTCTATGTGAGGCAATGGTTTTTGTTAATATAGATTCAATCACATTGTTCGTGCTCTCTACTTGGTCATTTGCTTGTGGGTGGTATGGGGTTGTAATCTTGTGCTGAATGTGGTAATTCTGTAGTATTTCAGCTATTTTATTACCTACAAACTACGATCCTCCATCTGTGATTATGTCCCTTGGGAGGCCATATCGCACAAATATTTGGAAAATAAATTGTATTACAGAGTCCTCTATAGCTTTTGAAAGTGCCTCTGCTTCAATCCATTTAGTGACATACTCGGTTGCAACTAGGATGTATGTTTTTTGGTTTGATGGGGGACTACTAGGGCCAACAAAATTGAGGGCCCAATGTTTAAATGGTTCAATTAATAGTTGAGGGTTCAAAGGAATTTCATCAGACTGCCCAGGGCGACCTGCCCTTTGGTAGCTATCACAGGTCTACACAATTTTTTTTTCATGTTTAAAGATGGTAGGCCAATAATAGCATCTTCGTAAAACCTTATGGGCAGTTCTACGATCTGCAAAATGCCCGCCACACGGCTCATTATGGCATGCTTTCAAAATATCAAATACCTCGTCCTCCCGGACGCATCTCCTTATTTGCATATCTGCCCCTGTATGAAATAGGTAGCCTCCAATCCAAGAGAATCGGGTACTATGCTGTATTATCTGCTTTCATTAATTAAGGGTTAGATGTTTAGGTAGTTTACCTATTGCCAAATAATTTGCTATATCAGCATACCATGGGGTTCTGATAGTAACATAGAACAAATGTTCATCTGGAAAGTGGTCTTTAACTGCTTCTGTATCTATTGGCTTTGGCATTCTTGACAGAAAATCAGCTACAAGGTTCTCTTTTCCAGGTCGATCTTTGATTGTAATGTCAAATTCCTGAAATAAAATCAACCATCTTGTCACTCTTCCATTTGTAACAGATTTATTTGCTAAAAATTTAATGGCAGAGTGATCAATATATAGTATTACAGGATACCCAATTATATAATGTCTAAACTTATTTACAACATTTACTACAGCTAAAAATTTCTTCTCAGTCACAGTATAATTTAATTCAGCAGGGGATAGATTTTTGCTAATATAATAGATTGCATATGGTTTTTTGTCTTCCTCCTACCCAAGCACCGCTCCAATTGCTGTGTCTGAGGCATCAGATGAAATTTGGAATGGAAAATACCAATTTGGGCCCCTCAGCACTGGGTCTGTTGAAACAAGCTTTTTCATATCGTTGAAGACATTGTCACATTTCTCTGTCCAAATAAAATCAACATTTCCAGTTAGTGCATATAAAGGTGCAGCTATTCGAGAATAATGTTCTATAAATCTCCTATAATAACCAGAAAATCCAAGAAACCTACGTACCTATGTTTGTGTGGTGGGTGTGGTTATTAACAAAATTATCTAAATTTTAGCTGGGTCCACTTGAATTCTAGCTGCTGAAATATAGTGCCCTAAGGTAACTCCTTCGGTCATCATCATATGACACTTTTCATGGCTTAAACAAAGCCTAGTTTCCGTACATCTTTGCAACACCTTTTCTAAATTTTCTAATGCTGGCTCAAAATCATCCCCGTAAGGTGTGAAGTCATCCATATATACTTTGAGCCCTTCATTTATTAAATCTGCAAAGATGCTAAGAATGGCCCTTTGGAATGTAGCAGGGGCATTTCATAGGCCAAAGGGTAAGAGTCGGTAGGAAAATGTCCCCCATGGACAGGTAAAAGTAGTTTTGTCTTGGTCTTCAGGGGAAATCTGGATTTGATTGTACCCACTGAAGCCATCGAGGAAGGAAAATAACTTCTTTCCTGCCAATGTGTCTAATACCTGGCCAATGAAAGGAAGGCGAAAGTGGTCTTTCTGGGTTGCCTTGTTAAGTTCACGGTAATCTACACATATTCTCCACTTTCCATTCTTCTTTGGTACCACTACTAATGGAGAGACCCACTTGCTATCAGATATTGGGTAGATGAAATTAATATCTAATAATTTATGTAATTTAGCTTTCACAATATCTTTAAGGTGAGGGTTTAGTCTTCTTTGAGGTTGGAAAATGGGTCTCTCATCTTTTTCAATATATATGTGGTGTGTGCATAATTTGGGGTCAATTCCCTTCATGTCTGGGTAATCCCATGCAAAGGCTGCTTTGTATTTCTGTAGTAATTGGACCAACTTCTCTTCTTGTTCAGCAGTCAGATTTTTGTTAATGTTTAAAGTTTTTCTCGACTCAATTTCTACAATCTTACTATTGTACACAGAAGTAGTGGGTATTACTTGATCATGAATGTCTTTCAGAGGATCTTCTTCTTCCTTACTATCAAATGCTGCCTTGATCATGTGACATTGTAGATGAAATCTGATTTGTGGTTTATTAATACAACTATTAATGATATCATCCTTTGTTTGGTATTTAAAATCAAGAGCATCTTCTATTGTTATAGGTGATCTCATATTTTCCATAAGATATGATACAGGTTGTTTCCTTGTTTTGATTATTGATAGGCTTGGCTGGGCTGGGGGATATAAAGCTAAATTCTTGAAATAGTTTCCCCTTGTTATTGTCATGTTGCCTTGTCGACATCCAATATCAGCATCGGAAGTTGCCAACCAAGGTCTACCTAAGATTAATGGGTGTCCATCTAGCCGGTTCTTTGGATTAATAACCAGGAAGTCAGTAGGGTATTCCCAGGAATCTACATATACCATAACATCTTGTAGTGTACCCTATAGTTTGACTACAGATCGGTCGGCTAATTCCAATAAGGTTGTTGTTGGTTCTAGCGATGTAATGCCAAGTTTTTGACAGGTGGTGATTGTTAGGATATTGACTGCTGCTCCCAAATCAACTAAGGCATTTGGAAACAATTGCCCATGGATTTGCACTGTCACTATGGGATTTCCTGGGTCTTCATATTTTATCGGTGTTTCCATTCCTGATAATAGGTTAGATAAAGTACCGACTACTTGGACAGTTGGATTGGTGGTTTTTTGCCTCTTTGGCTTCTTTATGCATAATTCGTTAATGGTTTTTGAATTTATAGGAATGTCTTGGATAGCTTGGAGGAGAGGGATTTTTATACACAAATTTTATAATTCTCCCAGAAGATCAAAATCGATATTTTCTAATGGGCACGGTATGATTAATCATTCTGGGAATGGTGGAGAGGAAGTTGTTACTTGTTGTTGATTTTGTTGTTGAACCTCCTTCTCTTTTTGTAATGTTTGTTCTACAGGTAACGGATCTTCAATATGAAAATTTTTGTTTCTCTCTATTTCTACTATGCACCGAGACCTTAATTGAAGGTCATTACACTCCCTCAGTTCAGTTTCTAATTCTGGCGGTTCCGTTATTTGGACAGACTGAACTGGCCTATTGTTCGGGTTTGGATTAGGCTGGGCTGGGAGTTGTGGTCTTAAGTTGGTCTGGGGGTTTGTATAGGGAGCTGGAAGTGTAGGTTGAGAGAGAGGGATTGTTCCAACTGGATGATTTGTAGGTCTTTGCTAGTTTGACTTCCAGGCCTGACTCTACGAAGTAGAGGGGGACCATTTTGTTGGATAAGTATTGTTTTGCCAAAACGGTGGGCAGAAAGGAAAACTTGGCCAATTAGTTTGATTTGTTTGCTTTGGCCATGATGATGTAGGGAATGGTTTTTGTGACCAATTGGGGAAAGGTGGTTGATTTTTCCACATTCCATTATATTGCTGAGCATTGTATTGAGGAAGCTGAAAAGAAGAAAATGGATCAGTTGACATACCTGATTGTCGTGGCTGCCATTATCGACGCTGATTAAGTAGACACACCACTTTTGATTCTTCTTTTGCCTCCTTATAAACTTCTTTTAGGCCAAGAAGTGAGGGACATCCTTATGTAGGTTGATATTTCGTGTGAATGGCACAAACTTCGATTACATCCAGCGGGCAGTCTTTGTGGATGTGTTTCTTCCTGCATCTAGGACAGAATATTGCAAAATTTTTCTCCGCTTCTGCTTGCTTTTGTTTGGCTTGCATAATGTCGAACTGTGTTGTTAGAGTCCTTAGTATATCTGTTTTAAAATCTTCCAGCAGGTTTCCAATCTCTACATGCGTTACACCTTCATTGGAGGTCTTATTGTCCCAAGTAATCATGTCACGTTCTATTTATTTTAGCCTTGTGTTTCCCCTCGAACTCCTGATACACAAATCAATGATGTTAGCATATCTTTCCTGATATATATCACATTTTCCCATAATATTCAATGTTTCAACCCATTGATCTTTCATTCCCCTAATTAATGTAGTTTTCAGCACATTATCAGGTAAGGGTAAGGATGCATAAGGAGATCTATGAAGATTGTATTGAAACCATTCCACATATTCTTCTAGGGTTTCATTTGGTTTTTCTATCATTTGGAATATTTTGTATTTTAGTTCTCGAGACCTGCAATAATCTTGATATTTCTTTAAAAACGCAGTTTTCATCTGATCCCAATCAGTTATGACACCCCCACCTAACCCCATAAACCATCATAAGGCTGCACCTTTTAATTTGGAAGGAAATAGTTTGATTTTTGGGGATCAGTGGTATAATCATACCCCCTGCATAACACATCGAATTAAAAAAAAAACACATCTAGATCTTCTGATGTTAAGCCATGAAATGTGGGAATATGTTGAATGGGAATGGCTTTCATAGGTGCAGTAACTACAATATCTACTATAGGATATTGCAGTGTAGAGGTTTGTTGGGGTGTCTGCTGGTTTTGGTTTTGGTTTTGGGCCATTTGGTCAAAGATGTGCCAATATCCTTCTGGGATCTTAAGGGAATTCCTAGGTTGACTAGAAGGAGCAGGAATGGCCTTGACAACACTTCCCTGGTCTGGAACAATAATTATTCCTTGTTGACCTACTATTTGAGGTGATTCAGGACCTTGGTTTTGAACAAATTTAACAGCACTTCCCTTATCTGGACTGCTTACTATTTGGACTATTTCAATAGGAGATTTTGGTTCTTCTGCTTCTCTTGTTTCCCCTTCTCCTTCATGAAGATTACTAGAGTTCCCTTCTTGAGGAGAAATTATACACAGATTCTCAATTTCTTGGTAATATTGCTCAATTCCCACTATTTGAATATGTATCTCAGAAAAGGCTTTAGATGGTGACTCTGTGGCCTGAAGGGAACTAGTAGGTTGTCTAGAGATAACTTTCCTAGGTCCTACTAATGGATGAGATTCAATCCTTTTAAGGATTTCATCAATAAAAGTTGTCCGCCCAAGGGTCACCGGTCCCTTAGGTTTTTCAATTTTAGGAGGAATTTTGTTTTTCTTAGCTGGTTTATTCATTCAAGAAAACAAGCCTTCATTCCTACCTAAAGAAAGAAGCTTACCTAATTGTGCTGTGAAGCAGGCTGTGAGCCAGTGTGTTTCTTTCCTGGTGCGTAGGTTCTTACCTTCCGTCTTTAATACCCAATTCTTCGCAAGGAGAAGAAAATAAATTGTGCATCACTCCTTCGAAATGGCATACAATCTCCCCGCCAACGGCGCCAAAATGTTGGAGCATAAAAAGGTATCTTTTAAACACCTAATTATCCTACATTAATTATCAGTCTAGGAGTGGCTTTTTATTTCAAGATTGTACTTTGTCTGAGGCTGCAATTAACTAAGAGTAATGCTATGAAAGATAAAGTACAGTATTCTAGATACAAGAGTAAGCGGATGCTTGTAAAGAAATCTAATTACAGTAACATAAATGGAAATTCTCTAAAATCTTAACTACTCATCCTGCGAAACATCAATCAGGGATAGAGTAACAATAACTCATTCCCTTAGAAATCGATGCAACTGAAATCACACTGAGAGAAGAAAACCAATGTGGGAACTTGGAAGCAGTAACCAATGTCCTCTACATTTGGTGGTCCTGTTCTTGAGCAATCAAAATGAAATCAAACTTGAACTGCTTGCTAATGAAAATAACTGAAAGGAAATTCTTCTAATAACAGAAGTTGGAAAGGAATACCAACTTGTAATTCATATGTGTACACAGCAAATGTAAACAATCTAATGCTAATCTGAACCTACGAATCGGGAATGAACAATAAACAGGAATGGAAAAACAAATATTAATTGAATAACATTTATAAACTTAACGAAATTAGGCAAATAATCTTAATACTTCAACCCTGTCGACAGCCAATACTACGAAACAGTCAATCAAAATGAATCATAAACCAATAGAACAACAACTATAATTAAGTATAGAACAACAAAGCTTTATAAAAGATAGCAAGATAAATAAAGTAGTAAATATGATTCCTGCAAATGATAGAATAGCAATGCAATTCGTTAACGCTCATAAAAAATCCGAAATAAATCCAACAACAGTCAATCAACTCTGTAATCACAATGAATCTAAACACAACTATCACACAATAGTAAGCAAGGGATAGAAATAAAAATAGCAGGGTAATTCCACCAGGGCCGGGCCCTTAGCACCAGTGAAACACTACTGGATTACTTCAGAACTTGAGAGATGAAATGAAACGTGCCTTTTATATTAATTGAGCATAGAGTATTACAGAGACCACTCTCTAAATCTGGGAGTCAATAAAACACAATATTACAAAAGAAATGTTTTAAATCCAAGAATCTCCGATCTTCCTAATCACTAAAGGCATTGCCTTATATATCAGACTCTGACGGACAAGACAAGGAATAAGATGAGGCTTGAACATCGGTCCCTTAGGAGCGAAGGATCCTGAGGGATTCACTTCCCTTCTTTAGCTATCACATGATTTACTTTGACCAAAGCCGAGTTGTCCCCTGCCTTTTCTTAGCGATGCGTTCGGATTTCCTTGTCTTTGGCAGGATTTTGTCTAACGCTGGAGGAACAACAGTTGCGTTTATCTCAGCCTCGCCTTTGGTATACCTGTTCACCTCGCCTAATTCCTGTTTTTATCAAGAAAAAGCAATCTTTAGTCATATTTTTACAATAAACATAAATCTTTACAATTCTACCATAATTCTTGTACTAAATCATCTTTCTAAGGTAAAAAGGATTATGTCTAAAGTAAAAGAATGAGAAAACACACAGTGATTTCATACCTTTTCCACTGCTCAACAACAGCTATGGTCACTTTACATTCATTATTCCCTTGGGTAGCTTCCTAAATTCCCCATGTTATCCTCCAAGGAAAATTAAAATAATAGATAATTTCTATTAACATGACATAAATTTCCTTACTGAACTAAGATATTAAATGTGATCTGACAAACCATGATAAGTAAAATAATAAATGAATCTGAAAGATCATAAAAACGACATGAAAAGTAAATATAAAGAGTACAAGGAAAGGCATGTGAATTGTGAAGATGTACATAAATACAAAAATATAGAAAGTGATATTTATAAAATTGGATAAAAAATAATAAGGAAACACATCAAAGACAACTGAAATAAACTAATAGATAGTTTGTAATAAATCATAATAAGAACAGAAAGTAAAGCAAATTGAGAAATACAAGAAACAATTTTTAGAGTTTGACAGTTGTGGCTCTTCATGACACTATACTTCCCAATTATACTAAAATTTCACATATAAATTATACTTAATATGTTACAATTATTTCTAATATCTACCTAAAATGTACCCTCTACGAATTCCCAAACAAATGAGGTTAATCCATTGAATAAACAAGAGAGGTTGCAAAGAAGCTAGTCTCTTCCAATGAGACGTGTTTGAAAAAGAATATGTTTCCAATTTAGTTAGATGTTTAGATAGGGGAATCTCACCAATTTAGTTATATATTTAGACAGCGGACTTCCCCACACCCTTGATCTGGGTACATAGAAATTTTCTCTATCGATACAAGAGGTATTTTGTTGGGGCATTCTTCGTAAACTCCAAATAAAAATGGATTGAGAATAGAGAATAAAATTTGTGCTAATTGTGGCTTACTAAGAAGCACTCATTCATTCGGTTGACCTTGACCTTATAAATGTATGATTCACAGATCCACTTGCATCCTTCCCTATTAGAGAGTTCGTTATGATTCCAGGCACACCTGTAGATCACGATCTAGATGTTAAGGTAGTTTCTCGAGAGCTAATAGCCTAGGTTGATTCATCACCCTAATAATTCATGAATATTGATTCCATGCCAGATAAACACCTATGACCACCAGGTATATATTCTCCAGGGGTATACACTATTCTTTCAATTGATAGTGTAGCTTGCACTTTTGCTTGCTTTTTGAAGAACCTATTAATCGAGTAACTTTAAGAACATATTGAAATCCAAGAGAAGGTATGGGGTTAATTTTATTCTGCAACAAAGATAAAGGTAAAGGAAATAGACTCCACATCATTGTAAATAAATTATCCACTTAGACCTCCCATTTCTAAATCCAACATCCTAACCACCCATTGAAGAAGTAGTATAGCAGATTGCCAAGGTGGGAACACTACGAGTGCCCAAACCATGACTAGGTTATTGAGATCCATTCCAAATATAGGAAAAGCTAAAGGCATAGGCACATAAGACGGTATGAAAATGAATAGTTTAAGGAGATCCATATGCATATTCGATAGAGACGAAGCCGAAGGCATCAGAGGCAATAGAGGTAGTTATGGGAGTAGAGATACCATAGCCATAGATAATAAGAGAGACAACAACTATAAAGGCGGGTAGAGATAGAGCATCGGGACTAGATTCAATTACATTTTGAGAGCCAAAAGAAAGATTTGGAGAATCAACTCTGAAATCAAAGCTAGTGCTTATTCAAGTCTAGTTGGATCAGAACCAACAACTTAAGAATTAAAACCGGCATCATAAGAGCCAAAAGTCGGGGTGAGTGGATCAAAAACATGCTTCATAGGAAACACTAACATAAAGGAAATAATCGATATAGAGAATATAGATGATAGAGTAGTGATGGGTGGGTAAAGAAACAAAGAAAACATCTGACCTAGCACATGAGCATGTAGAGGAAAATGTTTGAGACCTAGGTAAAAGCCCGTTTGAAAGGCCATTGGTGGAACCATAGAAGGGAATTAAGGAGAAAAGGTAGTGAAATAAGCATATTAACCACCATACAATAAATGTGAAATCTATATCCTTGTGAGAATGGGGTGATCCATCAATATTTTGTGTTTTAAAATTAAATGTTGGAGAGGAATTAGACACATTTGTTATGGCCATAAAGGAAAAAATAGCTAAAACATGGTTCTAAAATGTCATATGAGATGCTCATAGAGGTGTGTGATGTTCTTGTGAGATAATATTTTACATGGTTCTGTAATGTTTTGGCTTTTACACATATACAATTGGATGGAAACCCATTCACAAATGTGTTTGAATTCTTATTCCATAAAAATTGTTTGTTGTAATTTGTTATGTAAGAGAGCTAAAATTTCCAAGCATTGCACATATGAAATGATATGAGTTTATTTTGAAACAATGTGAACAAAAAAGGATTTTTTCTATAATTCTTCTAATGCACCATATATATACCTGCCAAATTTAATGAGATAAATATTTTTTTATATTTTGTCTAAGCTTGAACCAAGGTATGCACAGAAAGGTCATGATCTAATATTCTTGATAATATTTTGTTCTGTATTTCTGACCAACAAGTTTTCTCTTGAAAACCACTATCACATATGCCAGATAACATGAATTCAAAGAATATCCTATAAAATTATAACCTTTGCTAACATTCCATGCAAAAATAACCAATCCCCACCACTAGAAATTCCCCATAATCCCTTATCGAGAATGGGTTCATATAGCGCACCCAGATCCCTTAACATCTTGTTCTTGCAAAGAAAACTATAGATTTGAGAGTATGGAAACTAAGAAAACATAATGCTTGTTGTGCAAACCAAAGTAGCAAAGTAATCCCAAGAATTCCAAGGTTTTTGAGTGTTATGCACTTCAAAGATTCCAAGGGAAATCCCAACAAGGAAGATCAAGAATTTTTAGATAAAGGAATCATGTTAGTCATCTAATAAATGCGGAATCATCTTCTCATATCTGTGCATTTTATAGTCCTTCAAAAATACTAAAATCTACTAACTAGAATAGCTACTAGTATTGATCTGGCCCAACTTCCGTATCCAATAAAATAAATATATTGGATCATCACATCTAAGCTAAATGTAGAGTCATGAATATTGTAGAGACACTTACAAAAAATATGGATCAAACAAATAGGTAATCACATTTCACAAAAATATGTACAAAGGTAGAAAAGAAAAAATAAAAATAAAAATATACAATAGAAAAGAAAAAAAAGACAGATTATAGAAATACGTGTAGGCTTCAAAGAAATTGTTAAAGGAAAGCAATGCTCAGTGGAAGAATAAGTCATTTTTTCAAGGCTCAAGGAAGAAAAGTTCCCACTGGCAAAAATATATTTAGCATAAGGAACAAAATACCACAAATATAGAGACAATTATACCTACAAAGAGAGTACCATGAGAGGGACAAATAGAGAAGCACATTAGTAGGTCCCTCATAAGAGAAAATCATTTCTCTTTCATCATTCATTGAATTTTTTGTACTAGTGATATTTTTTATGGATGACCAGTAACATATAATGCCAAGAAATACTCTAGCTGAAAATAGACATACCTATGCATTTCTACGTTCAGAAATTTGTTAAGAATAAGAAGCTTTTGTACATGGGAAGAAAACTTCCTTCCTCCCCGTACTATTCCAAACACATCCTGAACCTTAAGATTTCCTTACACCATTTATATTTTCTAAAAAGGATAAAGCCTATTTTTTTGTCATAGACAAAAAATCATAGCAAGTGAGATTATATTAGGAGACTCAGCGTAGTTCTATGTAGGGGTTTATGCATGTTTTTCATGAAGGAAAAATGTATTTGCACATAAGTCACATTGGTTCATGTATTCAAGTACCTTTGGTTTCCAAATAGTCCACATACACATGTTTATGAAATGTTTTCATGAAGGACAAACGTGGTACTATTCATTGTTCACCATCAAGTCACATCAAAACAACATACCAAAAGATTTTATATTAGGATACTCAAAGCAGTTCTACGTAGAGAAGGGGCTAGATACTGGATGTTTCTTAGAAGCCCATTACTTACTTGTTGGGGCTGAAAAAGTTATGAAAAGGAAAAATTTCTTCATCCCTAACATATTTGTGCAAAACAAAATATAATTTTGTAGGGATTTACTAAAAGAAATTTGATTACTAAACTCAAAGGCATAAATCCTTGATTAACCTGTCAAGAAAATGATTACTCTAAAGGTAAAAAAAGTATAAAATGCAGCATGGAATAAAGGTTCCAAAATTCCCATTTATAGCCAATTGCTTACAAGTCACTAGGGCGGCGGGCTATACCACTATCCGCAAGCACATATGTAACATCTCAAACACCAAAATGTTGCCTATGTTAGCTAACCTACACACGAGCTTACTTAATAGCCAATTAATAATATAATTGTATACAATTTCATAATCATGTACATAATTTATCAATAGAAGCTTAAACAACTAATTAATATTTTGTACTACACCAAAAAAACAAACAATTGAAACTAATAAATGCAACCATTATAAACTCTATCTAAAAAACAAATGTCCTAATGCATTGCACTCAAAACCCAAATACTTAAAATCCAAAATGGAAAACAAATAGTTGACCCACACATAACATTGCATTTCCTAGACACATCAAACAACTCACATCCAAAAAGCCTACCCACTCAAGTTAGCCAAAAATGTGCATGGCACACATACCAAAAAAATCCAACCCAAAGAGTCTATTGACTCTCGCTAAAACCTGATTGGTAAAATCCCCGAGATATCAAGGCCACGAACCGAAAACAAATAAAACCAAAAGACTACTAGAAACATGAAGAAATCCGCCACTATTAGCCAAACATTGAATCTAATTCCAATCTAAATACTTAACATGCACAATCTAAATTTCTATTTTTAGGGTCAGTAAATCTTTCTACATGTGCCATAATCAATGGCATATAAACACCAACAATAAATTGATAAAGAATACCCAAGTCACCACTAGGTCATACTACACCAACAAGTTCACCAACTTTCGAGATTGTTGTTTCATCCATATTACACATGGGAAATTCTTGGAGCCCATCCTTTTCATGTAGGATGAATTTGAACAATTAGAATCTCTCATTCAATAGATAATTTTTTAGGTACATTAAAGGATAGTGAAGCTGTATCCAAGCGAAGAGCAGTGATAAAAAATTTCCATGCAGGGGTAATATGAAGCGTTCTATGCCATTTCAAAATCCCTCCTTCCTTTATTGTTTAGATAATTTTTTATAGTTAAAAATCCCTGTAAATTATATTTCAAATTTTCAAATGTAAAATAAGAATAAGAAACTAAAACCATTTCAAAAACAATAAAAACGACCTTATGGACCCTACATGAGGACTATGTGCCTTATCCTCTCTCTCCATAACATAGCATGCAAGCTCTAAAGAAATCGACTTAACACATTGTAGTATGCTAAAATTTGTGACTTAGATCATAAAGCAGAAAATCCAGGAATTTCCTTGCAACTGGCATTTCCTGCTTCCTTCGTTATCTTTCAACTGCAAAGTCCATCATTAAAACACAAACACTGGAAGATATTTTCTATAGAGTAATGAGTTACTAGCCCAACCGGAGATTTTAGGATTTAAGTTAGGGTCACTCTAAAATAATTTCACTATTTAACCAATATTTATTTCAAGCCTCGATATGAACTCGTGCTTGGATATTATCTCTTCGGTAGCTATTATGTGGTAGAAAACTTGTCGAACCACGTACTCTTAGGTTCTCACAACGAATGATTCATTCATGCATACTCGATCACCCAAATCAAAAATCCATGATGGAAAAGCTTATATTCCGTGGCCAGATAACTACTCTTATATGTTCTGTAAAATATTATTTTCCATGGTGAGGTAACTATTATAATTTTCATTAATTATGTAAATCCAAAATGTTTAACTCTAGTGATTAGATCATGTTATTAGTTGATCTGAATGAAAAGTGGCCTACACCCATGGTATTCATCCACCCATGGTATTTAAGTGACATTTATCCATGATATTCATTCACCCATGGTATGTAACCACCCATGGTATTCATCCACACATGGAATTTACCCATGGTATTGTAAGTGATATATAACAATGGTATTGACCCATGGTATACACCTATGGTATCTACCCATGGTATTTTAACTCAAAAAAAGGATATAAATAACAAGCCTCACTTTGTAAAATGACAGATTGTCCACCACAAACTAGCTTCTACAGTTATTCTCTGTTTTTAATAAAACATTTCTTTGTGGTTTTATTTTTTGTGTGTTCTCTCCTGTCTTTTTTTCTGGGATTGTAATCTTGTAGCTCCTGTCATATATTTTAAATCTTTTAGATCTTGGGGGCCTCCCCCCAAGATCTGGATCAGTGGTATCAGAATCAGTTTATGACTCAATGGGAATGAGGGTTTGAAATTTTTTTGGGCAACGAGTTTGGAGATAATATCTAATATTTTGATTAAATATATATTTATATATCATATCTAGATTCCCTATGAAAAAATATTCAAATTCAAGAAGACAAATGGCTGAATTGGATTTCGGATGAAGGAGATATCGTTGATTCAAAATCAACATTATTGCACAAACATTTCTGGTGACAATTCGTGGACAGTGGCTCTGCTATAATTTTTACATTTTTTAGTGCACAATTTCAGAGAAATGGTTATATATCTAATCTCCCCTTAAAAAATTACCCGATTTCAAAAAAAATAAAAATCGGTCGAATCAGAGTCCAGACGAGAGAATTATTGTTGATTTAAAATCAACTATTTTTCAGAAATTTTGTGATAGTGGAATAGTTCGAGCCTGGATGTGAGAGTCCAGAGTCTCCAAATAGCAATTTCAAACACATGGTAAGGTGAATAATGATCATTCTATTTCCAAAAATAGGTTATAACAGATATTCTAAGTTATATTGATCTGAATGAAAAGTGGCCTACACCCATGGTATTCATCCACCCATGGTATTGTAAGTGACATCTATCCATGATATTCATTCACCCATGGTATATATCCACCCATGGTATTCATCCACACATGGAATTTACCCATGGTATTGTAAGTAGTATCTACGCATGGTATTGACTGATGGTATCTACCCGTGGTATTGTAACTCAAAAAATGCTATAAATAACAAGCCTCACTTTGTAAAAGGACAAATTGTCCACCATAATGTAGCTTCAAAAATTATTCTCTGTTTTTAATGAAACATTTCTTTGTAGTTTTATTTACTCTGTTTTCTCTCCTCTGTTTTTTTCTGGCATTGTAATCTTGCAGATCTTATCAGATCCATTTCAATTTTTTAGATCTTGGGGGCATCCCCCCAAGATTTGGATCATTAGTATTGAAAAAATGAAACAAAATAATAAATATAGTTGCATAGATACCTACAAACATTCTTTAGTTTATTTACCTCTTCAGTTTCTTAGTCAATTTATTTTTCTACTACTTACCAACTCTATGTGCCACTGAGAAGCTCTTACCTACTTGTAGAAGTAAGAAATATTAGGTTCAACCCTATTGGATTATTTACTACTTATATATGTAATTCTTGGGTTGGAACTTACTGCTTTGCTAGTGCACCAACACCCAAATTTTTTTTTCAACCTATTATTTATTACATCTAGTCATAGAGATTGCAGCTCTTGTTGCACATTGCTTGCAACTTGGATGATTTGAGTCATTTCCTAATCTAGTCAATGAATTTCATTTTTATTTTCATGGCAGGTTGCAAGCTAGTATTTGTAAGTTGAATTCACAGATAGAAAAATAAAATGAAGAGAAGATACAGAAATAGCGAAAGAAAGCAGATTCTTGATAGAAATAAAGGTCGCCATATTTTGATTCCTCCATAAGACAGGGAAAGTGAAAATAAATAGAAGTAAGCATACCTGGGCTTCCACAGTGAGTCATTCAACAAGTTGGTGTTTCCTGAATTCATTCAATAATTCATTTTAACCATTTCAGGAAACACCAAATTTCCACAAGGACGTTAAACATTCTCACTCTCTCTAGCAAGCGATGTCTTTAAATTTCTAGCTATTTATAATTTGTCTTAGGCAGTTCGTGACATGCCTGCTAAATTGCTGGAAATAAATAAATAATTAGGCAGTGGTAACCCATGTCTCTTCAAGTTCTAGCCATATTTCATAAGTTCTTATAGAATTTCCTCAGTTCGATTCAAATGATCCAATCCATCCAGACCTGGTGTTTATTTTGAATGATTCCAAAAAGAAGCATTGGTATACGATAAAGTAGATCAAATAGGAAGATTCATTCCTAGAAAACGTCTAAGTCACTCTAATACGTAATTATTCTTGCCTTATGATCTCTCTCTAGTTCCTGAAAGCAATTTCTTTTAGAACCTAAAATAACACAGTGAAGGAAAGGCCAGGAAAGAAATATATCCAGCCTAAGCCAAATGACTATATTTGACCACGTTGAGCCCTTTAGACTGAGACCAAGTTTATTATTGTAGCTACGATACACTACTACCTACCGACGGGACACAACCTGTCTATATGTTTACCTGCCTGCTTGAATCAATTTTTTTTTTCTAGTGCCCTAAGGTGGGATTTATGACTCAATATCCTCTGAAGTTAATGAAATAGTGAGTAACGCAACCACAATTTGTTCCTTCCCATGCACAGGATGCAGGCATAGAAGGGATCGATGGAAATAAGGGAAGCAGAGAAGACAAGAGGCAAGGAAGTGTGAGGTGCTACAACTGTTCGATATATGGTAAAAGTGAATGTGGAAGCTAGGTTGTCAATCCAATCAGAGAAGATCACACATCCATGCACTCAACCATCTAATGAATGGCTCTTCAGTGTCTTCAATATTTTGTGCCTTCAATATTAGTGTTTCAATGTAGCATTTAGCAGTTAATGTTTACAAACTAATCCTAGCATTAGTTTCAAATTTAGGAAATACTAATCAAACAAGTCCAATATAATGTATGGTTTTAGCTTTACGGCCTCGGGAAGAGGCCAAAACCATGAAATCAATTGCAACAGAGGGTTAGCATACATAAATGAGTGGATTTGTGAAATAAGGATTTAAAAAAGGCCAACTAATGCTAAAACACATCTTTCTGATTACTATAGTCCCATGTCATTCGACAGGGACTCATAAACTAATAGTGATGTCTTAACTTGTGTTGACATATAATAAAAGGCACCAAATTCTTGGAGAAGCTAAATTTAAATGTTTGTACTAGATTAATTTAATGTTTTCAACCAACACTTCAAGAAATTAGTGGTTTTCGAAATGTTAATATCAATAAAAAAAACTAACGATGTTATAAAGTAGCAAGTCCCTTCCTTTAGGGAAGGATGACCATTTCATAAGTGATATATCTCATGTAATACAATATTCAACATTTCCCAATGAGCAAGTACCTAGTAGTGGTTACTAATTCTAGAAGAGAAACATAATACCAAATTTTGTCTCCTTGGGTGGATGGATTTATTAAAAGTGTGATTTTTCCACTTCTTTCCACTTGATTTGGATGGCTTCGATTGCTTATTACCTGTCAATGAATTTGGTGATTAATTCTTGGAAAAACTATGTTTTTACTACTTTTAATACTAAATGAGAAAGTGGCATGGTCTTTCTTTAAATAATGCCTACTCACTTCTTAGGGATGTCATAAATTTGAAAATATAGAGATAAGAACTAATTTCCATGATATAATTATAAGAGCTACCCATAAGATTGCAAGTGATTTTTAGGACAATAAAATTACTCAAAAATCTATAAATCATAATCATCATTTACTTTAGAGAACTAATTTCGATTTTTAGATTCATACTACAAACATAGGACATAAGGAGCTCCATAATATTAATTACGCCATAAGGCATCACAATTTGAAAACAACTCCCCTAACTGTCACTGTGTCCATGTTTGAGCCATTGGATCAACTGTTAGACGATTGAAATGTTTTAGGCCATTAAATCAAGTAAATGTTTTTATATATGTTTTTTATAATGTTAGTTTACTAAATAAAAATATTGACATAATGTAATGAATATTTTAACTAGGTCAAAATACAATAAAAAATAAAAACAATAAAATAAAATAATGATAATCCACCCATGGTATTGACCCATGGTATTCATGTGGAATGTAGTTTCTTTATAGGAGAGAACTAAGTTTGCCTAAATCAATCCTAACTCTCGATATAAACTTATTATTTAATAAAATTATTTTTAAATGTTTATAACCATTTTTATTTTAAATTTTACATAATAAAATGTATCTAAATTTTCATACATCCAAATATACATAGTTTTTCTTATTCTGTATTATTATTGTTACAACTATTTTATTATTCCAAAAATACATTTTTTTATTATATATTATCTATGTTACAACTCTTTTATAATTAATGAGTATTATTTCTTAATATATAAAAAATTAAATTAATAATGAAATTTTTAAAAATATGTGATCATTTTTAAATTTCCAAAGTATTTTAGAGGACATGATTTATCTTGAGAAATAATGATGAAGTCAAGGACACAGAAGAAAGGAGATATGGGTTGAATGTATGGAATCCATTTTCCTAGATACACATGATAAGTACAATGAAAAATCTTGGAATTTGGAAAATGTCCCAAACCTTATCTCATGTTCAATTTATTTAGATGTGAAGTATATGGAAGAAGAAAAGAAGAACAATGGATAATTATCAAGAATGTATGATTCTTTACAAGGAAACGATGTTTACAAGGCTATGGAGGACCAAATAGCAGAATAAAAAAAAAAAAGAGGACTCTTCAAAAAAATGGTTTACTCAATGATTTTAGAATCCAAATGAGCTACATTATCTCATTGATTAAAGAAAGCGCTCAAAAAGAGACCAAAAATAGTGATATAGAGACAAGTTATTCATAAAAATGAGAAATCTAGAACTATAACTGGAGATAGAGTTATGGGAAGAGAAACATTTCAATTTACCTTTAAAGGGTGGGTAACAATTGTTTGTATCAAATTCAAGGATACAGAAGAAAGCAAACATGGTGAAGAGAAGCTTCCAACCTTACAACAAGCCATAAAAAGGCATAATGTTGAATGTATGGAATCCATTTTCCCTGAAAACAACTCCCCTAGCTACCATTGTGTCCATGTTTCAGCCATTGGATAGAATGTTAGACGATTGAAATGTTTTAGGCCATTAGATCAAGTAAATATTTTTATATATGTTTTTTATAATGTTAGTTTTTTTTTCTTTTTAATAAGTTAGATTGAATAAAAAATAAAAATAATAAAATAAAATAATGATAAACTACAAATACAACCCATGGTATTCATGTGGAATGTAGTTTTTATTATAGGGGGAACTAAGATGGCCTAAATCAATCTTAACTCTGGATCTAAACTAATTATTTAATAAATTATTTTTAAATGTTTATAACCATTATTCTTTTAAAATTTACTTAGTAAAATGTATCTAAATTTTCATACATTAAGATATACATAGATTATTTTTGTTTTATATTAATTTTGTTAGAACTATTTTATTATGCCAAAAATGCATGCTTTTTTTTGTTATATATTATCTATATTACAATTTTTTTATAATTCATGAGTATTATTTCTTAATATATTAAAAAACTTAAATTAATAATGAACTTTTTAAAAGTATGTGATCTTTTTTAAATTTCCAAATTATTTCAAAGGACATGATTTATCTTGAGAAATAATGATGAATGTTCATAATTCTCATTTCCTAAATAACAATTGTTTCTATAAAAGTCAAGGATATAGAAGAAAGGAGACACGATGAGCTTCCAACCTTACAAAAAGCACTAAAAAGGCATAATGTTCAATGTATGGAATCCATTTTCACTGATACATATGAGAAGTGCAATTAAAAATCTTGGAATTTTGAAAATTTCAGGAAATTTTCCATTAATTTAGATGTGAAGAATATCGAAGAAGAAAAGCAGGACAATGGATACTTATCAAGAATGTATGGAATCCATTTTCACTGATGCATATGAGAAGTGCAAATAAAAATCTTGGAATTTTGAAAATTTCACTAAATTTTCCATTAAATTAGATGTGAAGTATATGGAAGAAGAAAAGCAGGATAATGGATACTTATCAAGAATGTATTATTTTTTAGAAGGAAACCACGTTGCCAAGGATATGGAGGACCAAATAGCAGAATTAAAAACATAAGATGACTCTTCAAAAAATGGGTTACCCAAGGAATTTGGAATCCAAATGAGCTACATTATCTCACTAATTCAAGAAATTACTCAGAAAGATACAGACAATAGTGATATAGAAACAATTTATTCATAAACAAGAGAAATCTAGAATCATAAGAGAAACAAGAGAAAGCTAGAATTAGAAGAGATTCCTCGACATCACTATTTGGAGACAACTCCCCTAGCTGCCAATGTGTCCATGTTTGAGCCATTAGATCAGATGTTAGACGATTTAAATTCTTTAGGGCATTAGATCAAGTAAATATTTATATATATGTTTTTTATAATGTTAGTTTGTCTTTTTTATAAGTTAAATTGAATTTAGGTTTTGGTGACTTTTAAGTTAAAATGTTGTTATTAAAAATTTGTTAGATTTTAACCTCATTTTTTTAACAAAATTTAAATTAATAACTTGATAAAACTAGATTTAACATAAATTAGTTTAATGAATAAAAAAAAATGTAAAATAGATAAACATTAAATTTTTGGGTACATAAGCATAAATTTTTTATTTATAATAAAATTTATATCATAAAGTTAAACTCCACAAAAACCAATTAATTTATATTACATGGATAAAAACCAATATAAAAAAGGAAAATAACTATTTATATATTTAAATATTACAATTTTGTGCTACTATGCTCTCCAACAAAGTATGATAAAAAGGTTGTAATGTCATGTTTAACAATTTGACTATGTCAAATTACACAAAATTAAAAATAAAAGTAAATTAAATAAAAAAATTGACATAATGTAATGAACATTTTAACTAGGTCGAAATATAATAAAAATTAAAAATAATAAAATAAAATAATGATAAACTATACATACAGCCCATGGTATTGACCCATGGTATTCATGTGGAATGTATTTTTTTTATAAGTGGAACTAAGATGGACTAAATCAATCTTAACTCTCTATCTAAACTAATTATTTAATAAAATAATTTTTAAATGTTTATAACCATTATTCTTTTAAAAAATTATTTAAAAAAATGTATCTAAATTTTCATACATCCAAATACACATAGTTTTTCTTGTTCTATATTAATTTTGTTACAACTATTTTATTATTCCAAAAATACATGGTTTTTTTTGTTATATGTTATTTATGTTACAAGTGTTTTATAATTCATGAGTATTATTTTTTAATATATAAAAAATTAAACTAATAATGATTTTTTTTAAATATGTGATCTTTTTTAAATTTCCAAATTATTTCATAGGACATGATTTATCTTGAGCAATAATGATGAATGCTAATAATTCTCATTTCTTAAATAACACTAAATTTACCTTGAAAGGGGTCTGTAACAATTTTTTGTATCAAAGTCAAGGATACACAAGAAAGGAAACATGGTGAAGAGAAGCTCCCAACCTTAGAACAAGCCCTAAAAAGGCATAACTTTCAATGTATTGAATCCATTTTCACTGATACACATGAGAAGTGCAATGAAAAATATTGGAATTTGGAAAATGTCAAGCTTATCTCATGCTCCATTCATTTAGGTCTAAAGTATATGGAAGAAGAAAAGAAGGACAATGGATACTTATCAAGAATGTATGATTATTTAGAAGGAAACCACATTGACAAGGCTATGGAGGACCAAATAGCAGAATTAAAAGCAGAAGAGGACTCTTCAGAAAATGGGTTACTCAAGGATTTTGGAATCCATATGAGCTAAATTATCTCACTAATTCAAGAAAGCACTCGAAAAGAGACAGACAATAGTGATATAGAGAAAATTTATTCATAAACAAGAGAAAACTAGAATTATAACCCGTGATAGAGTTATGGGAAGAGAAAAATTACAAATGTAAGGAGGAGTCAAAGTTACATGAGTAGTAGTTCACTCAACATAATTCTCCACTACCTATTTTGGAGGAGAATGTTCCTACTACCTCATCAATTGGAGAAGGCCCACATGACAAAATCAGAAGAGATTCCTCAATGTTATTTTCATTTCACATTCAGTCACTCTGCTCTTTTTTGTCTAGTAGTCTCTTTACCTCTGCCCTTAAATTCAGTGACTCAAAAAATACTAGACAAAAGACACTTACCTGTTGCAATCAGTTAATTTTTTTTTTCCCTAAAAGGTCACTTGGGGAGGAATCTATTATTTAAATGATTGGGAAAATAATTTCGTTTCAAAATAAAATGCACTATCACTAGGGAAGGGAGTTATTACATTTAAATTTTTTTCCCATTCTTGTCATGACAAAATTTGATTGTTGCTTTTTATTTGATGGGAAAATAAATGATCTTTAAAAGGCACTAAAGTCTTGAATTATGATCCTTAAAGAAGAAGTCGCTAGATTCCCTTATTATGAGCTGATTTTTTCTTCTTACTTTTGGGTCTTCATGATGTTTGTTATCCTGACTGAGGTGAAAAGTTCCAAAGAAGTGCAATGTTGGTCATTCAAAGAGGAATTATGGAAATATGATTGTAGATAATTTATTAATATAAATTGTATGAACTGAGATTAATTAATCATCACCAAGGATTAAAAAGGGCCCAAATGTCTCTTATCCATAATATTGACGATTAAGATAACTCTACGATCTATGTTCAAATGACAGGTGAAGGTGGATTTACCATATTTAAGCTTCTTAGTAGTCTCTTATGAAGTACAACATGTCATAGTGATAAGTTTTAATTCCATTAAATAATTCTAGCTGTAAAGTAGAGTTAGAGTTCTAGGAGTAGTATCAGAGGAATTCAACATTGCGAATGTGATAGAAGAAAATAATTTCGTGGAAGGGTGAAGTCTTCCCAACCTGGTCGTAAAAACCAATTGCATCTTTCATACAGAAAAAATAAAGAATAAACATGAAGATTTCATCATATAGAGGTCTTGAGTACTTTGGCCAAAATGTCTCATGCATTATGAAAAAACACATCTTACTTGCAATTAATAACAAAGAAGTTGTTCGACATCAATTATCCAATATGGATATTTTTATTTGAGGTCCAGTAAACATAATTCTCCACCCCTTATTCTGGAGGATCAGTTGGAGCCGAGAAAGTTCCTACTACCTCTTCTTTCTTATATGTTATTCTTTCCTACACAACAATCTTACGACATTTCATTTGCAACATGTGGTGCAATTACTAATTTATAAATATTGCTTAGATGACACAATAATAATGATTTTAGAATAATGTGCTTGGCATATGTCTACGACGGAATTATCTTACGAAATTTTAAGAACCATTTCTGCACTTTACACATAAATGTAACAATATAGCCACCACAAATTTATGTCTCTCCTGAAGTGATGATGTGGTGCATTTTCACAGGTGCATTGATGGACCCCATTTCATCGTGAATGAAATTCAGGTTGAAAATGCTATTATTTTGCAACCAGTAATCGTGTTAGGTTGTTAATTTTCATTAAATGCAGAGATGGAATTGATTTCCACATGAAATTCACATCAAGAAAGTAACTTTGAAGCTTTTATATAAGGTATTATATTGACACGGGGCATTAAAAAATAACACTTTGACACTTGCAATTTAGAATTAATGCCTTGATTGTATATTTGGAGTAAATAGACTTGGACAATGTATGTATTCATATTTCTACAATCAACAAACCAATCTAATCATGGATAACTGATCCACCAAGTCAAGTCACGTGGTTTCTATTTCTAAAAACATTTGTAATTCACATATATATTTCTTTTAATAAGTGAATGAATTTCACCATGATATTCTAAAATACATCATGACATATTTTTATATTTTTGATAACGTCGACACTACAAAATTTATAGGGTAGTTTTTTGTAAGTTAAAAAAATTAAAATGTTGGATTGTTTGAATCGATTTTTTAAGGTGGAAATGGATTCAACACCATTAGCAACTCTGGGGACCTAAAATATTGGAGTTTGACAATTTTAACCCATATCTTCAAAACAAATTGCGAGATTTTGTCATAATATTGCCGAAATTTTCATTATTTTCAAGGCTAATTTGTGGGTTTTTTATACTACACTTTTTGGATACCTTGTAGATGAAAGAAGTACACATGTCAATTTGAGTTATTTTAGGTGCTTTGGTGGAATGGTTGTTATCTTCTCCACTTAGGTGCAAATCCCCACTAGTGACGTGATCAACTATAATGTCTTGATAAATATTGTTGTAATGGTACAATGCCTATGAATATTCTTGTATTGGATTTGAGCCTTGGGAAAATTTTGCTTGTTAATATTCATATGTGGGCTAATTTTACATGATTTTTCAAAAGAAAAGGTTCGTCAATTTCCATTCTTTTAAAAACTACTATAGATCCATTTTAACCATGGATATACCAAGAGCCAAGAGGGATTAAATCTCATTGTATGCAAAGCTCATTTTAGAATGCAAAAATTGAAAAAAGATTTACATGTCAAGATATTTAATCCTTTTTGATGTTCCAGTGATTAAGAAAACATCTATAGTTGTTTTTTTTGGGTTCTTTTTCTACATGTAGATCATATGTAATTTTTCATTGTTTAAGTTGTATTTTTGAATAATTTATTATTATTATTATTATTTTATATTAAAAATTGAATGAGTTACACATTTTCCTCTTATTAAGAAGTAACTAAATTATTTTAACATTGAAATATTTTACTAAGTTGAACATTAACACATACACACTTTTTTCTGTCTATATCTATGCATGTGTATGACATATTGAAATATATTAGTCAATATGGATATTCAAACAATATATTTAAGTTCTATATAATATATTTAGAAAACAAATAATTTTTTTTCTTAACTATTTTATTTTTGTAAAGTTATATAAATTATATTATTTAACATAAATATCAAAAAAATGTCAATACTATTACAAAAATATCACCAAATATTTAATAGTATGTATATTTAGAATTAGTAATATTCGTCAAGATTTTTAAACTTTAAAATAACTTTCCTTCTTTAAATTTATTTTCTCTTAAGTAAATATACTTGTGTGTTATCCTGTACTAAAAACCTAACTCTAGCCCTTATATTGAGAAAAAATTTAGTTTCTTTCCCCAAAAGAGAAAAAAATAATACACTTATTTCACCTGTATTAAAAAATCACCCACCCTATTGGTATGGTCTCAAATGGAATGGTAATGTAGATTTTTTCTTAATGAAAGATCAAATAACGATTATCTTCCTGTTAATATACTAAGAGGAAACATGAAATGTTTTCTTCTTTTCATAGAAAAAATAATGCATGCCCAGAATTGTTTTCAATGGTGTATCTTAAATTTTTTTTTTTATTCTCCTACATTGATGACAGAAAACAAATGTAGTCATAGTGTCATTGTTATAAATTTCAAAATTTTGTATACTATTGCATTTGAGAGATAATTAATGATAATTATTACTATTCTTTTTTTAATTTACTTAATTTCTATAAATAGTATGCAATATTTATATCAAGTAGCTTGAGATTACATGTAAAATTCTCTTTCGATAATAGAAATTTTAGGTATTATTTTTAATATTTTTTTTCGCTGTAATTTTTTCTTCTAAGTTATTTTAATTTATTAACAAAATAAATATTTTACATCATGGCCAAAGATGAGTCTTTGCCTAGACCTGTGGAATACTTGACAAAATTGACAGAAAAAAGACTGCCCACAAGGGGAAACTAGCCTCGAACAATTCTCAGACTATTGTGCTACCCTCGCAGGGGTAACATCTATTGATTCCTCTGACAATAACATCAATTGTAACTTGTAAAAACAAAAATATAGTTTCACATATCTAGATAAGAAAATACAAGCCCAGTAGAATGGGCCTCGAAGCACGAAAACTAGACAAGAAAATAACAATTACTCATCAGGTGGTTCTTCAACAATGCGGGACCAGTATTCAGCCATATTTTCATCCTTCTTTGACAGGTCCTCGGTGGGAGAAAATTCTTGCATGGATGGTCCTGGATCACCTTGAGATGTCTCCCCCTCACGAACCCTGCTGACATGTGCATCCTTGCCCTGCTTATTCAACGACCCCATCTAATGTTCCAAAACCTGAGCCTTCTCTGTACTCTGCCCCACCTGACAAGTGCTCGGCTCTCCCACCTAGGCATATTCTTGGAACGCAACGGTAATTGAAGCAGTTATGAGAGGGTGATTCAAATAACAATTCAAAGAGAAATGCACAGTATGGAGCGAGGGAGAGGCCTGAGAGGTGGGGACGGGAGGAGCAGAGGAGCCCAATCGTTGGTCGGTTTCATAGAAACGACCCCTCCCACTTCTGGTATTAGGATAGCAGCCAGAGAAATATTCACTGGATTGAGAAGACGACTCATAGGTGGAGCTTGAGGGCAGGTCTAGGGGTTGGCTTCTGGTGCTACCCCTGTGGCAACGCATGCGTTGACGTAAGCGAGGCATGGAATCAGTCTCCACGGAGGGAACGATGAGAGACAGAGGAGTAGGAGTGAAAGAGGTTTGGTTGAAGAGAATATTCAGAGAAACAGAAGCAGACAGACAAAATCCAGAATGAGAGAAGTGCAGACCATCTCCAAGGTCTAAGCAGCAATTGAGCAGGATTCTTCTTCCTGTAGCCGTGCGCTGACAGGGGAGCCCAGAAATTGGAGAGCACATACATTTCATCGAAGGAGGAACGCCTAAATAGCCAAAGCCACTCTCCATTTTTAAAACCTGATTGCAGTTGCATCAAAGTTCGCCCTGCAATAGCATCTCATTGATGAGAGTCGAAGGCCGAAGCAATGAGGAGCATACGAAGGCGCGTAAGAGAATGAAGGTCGGATCTCAACCAACGCACAGATTAAATGCATTTGATGCAATGACGGTATGACTTGAGTGCCCCCCTCTGGCAATGACTTGGGTGGGGAAGTGTCTCCACCCTTTGATGCACTCAGGCCCCATCACATTAATAGCTCTCCAATTCACCCGCATCCAGGAATTGTTTTGTTGTAATTAAGGTTAAACTAAATTTTCTATTTATATCTTTAATTAATTATAATTCAGAATTTCAAACCTATTTTAAAAAATTAGTAATTAATTTTTTACTGTGTATTTGGACTCTGGAGTGATATGGAGGCTCTAAACATATACACAAGTATGGTCGTAAATTTATGTGAACCTTATATTGCATTTTCATATGGGAATGAGTCAATAGTTGTGGCCAAGATTTTGACATGATTTCCCTTTCCCTCATTGTTATGCTAGATAGTATACCATCCTTAAAATATTTGTTTTATTCACAAAATATTTTAAGGCTCTGTTATGGAATGAGTGATAACATAACTCTCTTGTGTTTGAGGAGAAATGTGTCAAATTTACAATGAATATCACATACACATGAGTAGCCTAAGGTTTTGTTAGGGTTTCCCATGAAAAATTATTCTCAATGGAATAATTTTGAATTTTTGGGTAACAAACAACCTTTGTAGTAGTGTCCTAGTTGTTGGTAGGATGGTCATGGTTTTGCTTTAAACTTTGCATGCATAATTGTTAATAGGACGGTGAAGGTGCAACTCTTAATATTTTTGGTGAACTGGATAGGGATGATGTGCAAGAAAATCAAGTGCATGCAAAAAATATTTTTGTTAATATGGTTACTCATTTTTCGAGAGATTTAACTCCCAATAATAGGTTCAAGTATGTCCTAATACAATTTTTGTAGTTTATTTTCCTCTATTTTTCAACTCTTCTATGGCCGATTCTATAACACTTCTTAGAAATTTTATTTAGTGATTATATGTTTTGTTCTATAGTTATCGCAACTGAGTAAAATGAAAAAAAATAATAGAAGAAGTAAAGGATATTGAGGATAGGTGTTGTACCTTGTGGGGGATATGTCCCTATTTTAGAATGATAAACATGTTCTAAATGGGGAGGATATCCTTAAAATGTGTAGGAAAGCCTCTAATGGACAAAGGAATAGGATATTTCAACCTAAACCTAATTGATTAACCTTTTAGTCATCATAGTTGGTCGCATAGAAAAGGAGGGTGAGTTGGAACAAGAAAAGGTATGAATATTGATATTAGCAATGGTTTTTTAAGATAGAAAGTAGAATAATTTCCCACTTATTTATCAAATATATAGAAAACAAATCCATTTCTACACATGGGCATACCACTCTAATTCTAAATATAATGTCTTGGCCCATATATTTAGTTTCATTTTACTAATATTGAGGAAACCTTCATATAATTCCAATCATTCATTGGTCAAGCTCATCAGAGAAAAGGGAGAGGCTCTTCATGATAGTGAGAAACTACCAATTATTCAATAATAAGCTATGTTATATCATCCTTAGCATTTTTTTTTTTGTGAAAGGACTCGGGATGCTTAATCATGCCTTCATTGTGATTGAAACATGGTTTATTTATTGATCTTTAGTGTTCGGGTTCTTGATTTATTATTGATAAGGTAAATATCTTATTCATATCTCAATCATGGAAACAACATTCATTCTGCTATATAATTCCAAATAATGGTATATAAAAAAATGAAAAATTGTTAACTAGAATGAAAAATTTTGTTCTCTCAACTTTCAAATAGATCAGATTATATATATATATATATCTATATATATATATATATATATAAATTATAAAATTGTATACCTATAACTATGTATGGGTTGTATCTTTTCTAGCTTACATATTTCCCAAGGCACTCGTGACATCACATCGCCAGGTTTCATATTTTCCAAAAACAATTGTAGTAATGGATATTGTTGTTTTAGTAGTAGATACACATGTTCATATTACATACAACACAATAATGCAAGTATCTCATTCCATTCTATCCAACATGAAATATCTATATTGTTCATTCCTTTTCGTACAAGTAATCAATCACATAAATTAATAAATTCCAGGCTTGGGATCTAGGAATTGCTTCAATTTCCGTCCATTTACCTTAGTGCGCTTATGCTGGATTAGATTTAGTTTCATGAGAATGTCCCATGAGGGACCATTATTTCATTTCAACTTCTGCATCAACATTAGTAAGTAGTCTCCTCACTTTCATTACATCTTCATGTGTTTACATTACATGGGTGAGAAGATGTTTTATTATTATTATTATTATTATTACAAATCTATCTCATGATGCAGTGAATTTGATGGGAAATTTAATTTCTTAAATTATTGTATATTACATTATGAACAAGGGTCTTGAAAAGTGACAAGGTTCTAACAAAATATATCCATAAGTAGACTCATCTAGCTTTCAATCAATAATACTACAATGTTTATGGGCATCATAGGAATTACCAACAGGTCTGGTAGTTCCTACAGCTAATCAAGTAAACACATTATGCCATATTTTTTTGGAAATATAAAATAATAAAATCACTTTAAGGGATATAATTTAGATTCTTGGTGTTTCTTACAACTCCTAATGGCTCACTATGTCACTAACAGTCCCCACATGGTCCTCACTCAAGATAAGGAAAACAATTCAAATCACAAAATTGTAAATGAACACTTCAAAAATAAATTGAATCTACTTGAGTATGATGAAAATAAAAATAACTTATAACATAAAATTAAATAAATATAAATAGTACAAATATATGTATTTACCGTACAACTATAGAACTGCAAGTGAAACCCAGATGATGGGGGCCTACTTGATTGGGAGAAATACATGCGAGAAGAAAATTCATGCCTAAATAGAAAACAAAAACAAAACTTTTATCTTAAGTCGTCAAAAATATTATTGAGTTTATAAAAATTATCAACCACAACAACTATTAAAAACATCAATATGTCTAACCTATTCAACTATTGACAAAAATATACATAAATTTCAATACACTCCAGTTGAGGACGAGACTCCCAAAACAAATATTTTGGTCCTATCTTGGTAGTTACAACTATATGTCCATTGATTAAAAAAATTATACAAAATACACAACCATACAACCAACATTATACATTTTGAAAATTATATTCCAAAATGTGAATATCTTCTATTACAATGAAATAAAAAATATATGTGTGAAAGAACAATAGTTGGATTGGTCATAGTTGTGATATTATTGATACTGTACTTTGACTATTTATCCATTCAGGCTTCCTATAAGTTTTAAGATGACCATTTCTGGTAACTCAACTTAATGTAAATGGCCAATGCATTAGATTAACTACAAATTACTCTTCATATAACTTATCCAAACATGGTGTAATACCTAAAGTGATTAGGTTGAGAAAATTTACCAATATGGAAATCAAATCAATGAGAAAATGCGTGAAATATATATAAAAACCTTACTGACTCATGACTCCTATAGGTATGATATTTATAATAAAAATAAAAAAGTGTAGGGAAATAAAAAATGAAATGGAGGAAATTGGGTCAAAAAGGTTGTTTAAGAGGTACTCTAGATGGGTCAAAGTTGAGGCTTGTCATCTCACCCACACCCATATTGTTGCATGGGTTGGAATTGATGTCAACAATATCTTAGTGTTTTTGGTCATATGCATGAGTGTTGTGTGTTGGATGTTTGGCTTGGTGGTCTTGCGAGTTGGCATTGATGTCAACATACATATGACTCGACCTAATGGAGATGAGTTGTAGCTATTGAGGATATGGATTCCAAAAATGTTGAGTTGGTTGGAGATGTTGTTGTTGCAGGAGGTTGGAGAGCTTATCTTGGTGTTGCATATGTCTCTACATCTCTTGGATACATTGTATATGATGCTACCTTTGTGAGATGTGGTTTCTTATGTTGGAGGTGATTTCACGGTTTTACCTATGTTTGATTCCGTAATATTTTCTTATGTGTTTCAGTTCATGCATGGTTAAAACATTAATAATAGGAGAAATTTTTTATAGGTTCTCACACTAGTGATTCACCCTACCCACCGTGCCCCCCCACCCCACCCACCAACTCTCACTAGTGATCTAGTTTCCAACAATTGGTATCAGAGGAGGGCTCTTGATTATGTCTTGATCACTCGAGAGTAGATCTTGGATATTTTGGTAGAATTTTTTTGCAAACTTTATGAAATGACTCAACAAGGAATTACAATACTTCGCGAAGGTAAATTTTCAACTTGGAGAGAAAAGTTCCATTCCTATTTTCTACCTCTTGACGAAAATATCTTGATTTCTGTAGAGTATGGAGTTAGCAATGAATTTATTGATAAAGATGCAAATATTAGCATGCCTATAATTTCAAGTTCTAACAAGTTGTAAGTGAATAATATGAGACTTTCAAAGAAATGCTGGACAGGTTGGTGAACTTGTATCTTGGAAAATTCCATCTTTCATAAATGGAGAAAAATGCAATGGATTCTACGTTTATTGTAGTAGAAAATCAATCCTCCTCACAAGAAGAAGATGAGAGCTCTTGTGATTGAAAATATGATGAGAAATCCAAGGTGAAGGCACTAGAAGGTGATATTTAAAGGCTTCTGGAAGAAAATAAAGATCAATAGAAGTTGTTGCAAATTTGTGATGAAAAGGAGTGTGCACTAAAAGATGATATTTCAGATATGAAAATTCAGTTTCAAGAAGGAATGAAGATTGATATTGGAATGAGGAATAATTTAAATGAGTTGCAAGATGAATGCCAAATTTTGAAGGAAGAATTGGATAGTTTCAAAACTAGTGCTCAAGTATCTACAAGAAAATAAAAAATTGTTGCAACACCTAGTTACAACAAAAATAATTAAATTGTTTAGCCATGCAACAAGCAACACAACAAGCTAGGAAAGAGAATGAGAAGACAAACCTACATTTATACAGATGCATGTGTTCATGGGGAGTCCTTGAGGTTGGGAGTTGTAATTCCAATTTGTTTTAGTTGGAGAAACTGTGTACATTTGTTGATAGTTTTAAAGAAGCTATATGTTTAGGTTTTTATTGGTGCTAATGGTGTTATGGGGGCCATATAGTTATTCTTATGCTAATTGTATAGGTATGATGGGGAATCACACATTCAGGGGGAGAATTTATGCTTCCGAATGGATTTGGAGATTGTGGTATTGTGATTCTATGTAGTGCATATATTTGACATTGATTTGATGAAAGGGAGAATTTTTTTGTTGATGTTATATAGTAGAAAAGACATAAGATAGCACAGAATATATGGTATATTGATAAAGATCATATTGTCAGATGATATTTGTGTTATATGTTGTCAAGCATATGTAGCTTTCATTGAGATTTGATGTGTTGGAGATAGTCCATATAGGTTATGCATATTTTTCCTTATCTTTTCATTTGTAGATGAATCATGCATGCTGCTAATATGTATTAGATGGATTAGTGATGTGTTGTAGTTGCATGGAGAGAATATGTTGTTGCCTATAGTATGCATTTGCATGGTGGAGAGATGATGATTTATATTGCTACCCATGTATTGTTTGATGGATGAGTTATGATGATTGTTGCTGATATGTGGAGAATATATATTTTTGTTGCTCACAGATCTTTTTCTTATGCCTCATTATGATATGTTGATCACACATAATGAGGATAAGTACATGTTTTGGTTTATGACTTTTTGATATGATGGATGAGATATTGTGCACTCATGTGAATGAAATATGATGTTTCTCTCTTATTTTTTGCTTATGCCACATTGATGATAAGTTATTTCTCATGATGAGGACATGTATTTACTCATGCTACTATTTTGATGACAATAATGGATGCTTTTTTATGATGAGGATGTATATTTTTGTTGTTACAATAACATATTGCTATTTCTGATGCACATGTTGAGCATGATTATGGTTGTTCGTGGATGTTATGATCTTTTTATAGGATTGTCACTTTTGCGATTGTAATGGCCAAGGTGTTGAGTGGCCATATATTAGACCATGATATTTCTAGTTCTTCTATGAGGGTTCCACATTTGGAGAGCTCATGTCATAGCTTCTGGAGGCCTTGTACTTGATAGATATGCCATGTATTTCATCTTCTTACTACTTCCATGTGGATAATATTGATTGCTCAATATTTCCTTGTAATTGTGTTATTTAATGTATTGGGAATCTATAGATGACAACACCATTGTGTGCAATTTATAAAAGCCATGTGCTATCATTCACTAGTAGAAAATGATGAATTTAATGACTAGGGGAATAAAAATGTTAGTCACCACAATTATTTCAAGTGAATTACAAATAAATTTGAGAAATTTTATGTGACTGAACTAAAAATGACTAATTTAATCTAGGGATGAAATATACAACTAGATAATAAGTCACTCAACTAAAAGTGACTAACTTAAATGACCAATTTAGTTGATGATTAAATATATGACTAGATAATAAGTGTCAAAATTAATCATGATTAGCATAAATGACTATTATATTCCAAGAATAAAAATATGACCAAATAACAAGTACAACAAGTATATGAATTAGTCATTTATGTTATTAATTTTTAATTCTGTCACTCTAGAAATGGAAAATTGCATTCTTGATACCAAAGTGTCACATTTCACTAGAGGAAACTCAATTAGTATATAGTTTAATTTTTTAAATTTAAATATAAAAAATGCACGTTCTTATGTATTTTTAATTGATAATAATGGTCATATTCTTATTTACATTCCCTCATTTAAATTATACAATGTAAAGGAAAGGGTATTTCTAGATATTATGATCCCAAATGATGCTCAACCTAGGTTTTATAGCATGGTGGATAAAATTAGTGCGACCTAGTAGCATTTGTTTCGTTAGAGGGCCTCCACACAACAAAAGATAAAATGAACCATGATTGAAAAAAAATACATGAAAAGAGACGTTGGGCAATTATATTTTGCAGTTTGACTTCAATCGTTACTTATGACTTTACATAGGTTATAACAAAGCTAAAATTTTTAAATATTTTCATAGTTATGAAAAAAGTTAAGATGATTTACATATAAATTATAATTTATTTTATCTAACTTATAGATGAAATGGCCTTTTCACTAGAATCCGACATTCCAATATTAAGTAAGATTATGATTTTTTGTTGTTTGAAATACATTTTTGAATTCGTGAATGGATTAAACACTCTGAAAAACCCCGAGACACTCGAATTATATAAATTAAACAACTTAAACTCATGGTTTTAAAAATCTATGTCATTTTTTCGTTAGAATATACCAAAAAAATGACCTATTTTGATTAGATTAGTGGACTACCATTCTTCAAAGAAAATGATTCTAGAAATTGAGGAAAGAACTCTTTTAGAAAAGGAGTCCACCCTCGTATTACATTTATTGTGAATATGTTGGAATGTCAGATAATGAAACCTGTTCTTTAATGTTTATAACTTGTCTAGCTAGTATCTTAAATGGATCATGTGTAGAGAATACCTACCAATATGCCATTGTATAATACATATTGTTAATAACCTGTCTATATAGTATCTTAAATTGAAAACCTATATAGTATACCTACCAATCTTCCAGTGTACAATACATATTGAATCTCCATAGACTTGTAAATGAAATATCTTTTTATTGATAGGAAAGAAAAAATTCCAACATACTATAAACTTAGAAAATCATAATTTTATATCAAGCATTGAAAGTAAAATAATATAGATATTTCTCCAACTATATTATTATATTTTTATTAATAATATTATATAAATTAAAAATAAATAACTCTTAAAAATAAAATTACTAAAACAATTTATAAATAAATTATATTCTAAAATATTATTTGAAATTTTCAAATTTATTTCAAAATTCACAATCCAACATATCCATGCCATAATTTAATACAGACTGCATTTTTAAACATACTTCAGGATGAGCTAATTTGAAAAAGAAAAAAAATAGGGCCAGATTGGCATAACAACGATTTCAAAAAAATAGTACCAAATCGACATAAGGATGCCAGATTGACATAACAAAAGTTCAGGAAAGCCATCAGTCCTGGTAGAGGGAAATCCATAATGAGAATGAGCAAGGCCAGACCTCCCACTAATGACAGAGACGTCACACCCCACAACATCAATCATGCCATGCTCTTTTTAAACTCCCATGTGACCACGACGGTGTTGTGCACAAAGTTTGTGTATGCAACCTAGAGAGATCGATGCTGAATTAGAGAATCCAAATGCTTCACATATTACCGTGCAATGCTCACATAACATAAATTGTTGTCAAACGTTTCCTTTTTCAGGGTTTTGAAAACTTGGGTTTTGAATAATACTGTGTTGTAAAAAGGAAAAGGCCAGAACAATAGTTGGGCATGGAACCACACCAAGATCGATCTCCAATCTGCCTTGTGACTATATGGAAGAAAGTACATGTTGCTGGATCGATCTTTAAGATATTTAAATCGATTCACGTTCTTCAAATTCATTGAACTCTGACATATTAGCTACAAATTTATTCTATACTTTCAAATGAAATGTTGGAGTGACTCGTCGAGAGTTAGGGTTTTAGGGTTGAATCTTGATGCGTTGAGGGATCAGCAGAATGATGAGGATCTCTTCAATGGCTGGCCCTCAAAGCATCACTTTGTTCAATGCTTGTTTTCGCAGGGAAAATTTGGACCACGATAGTAGGATCAGTGGTTCTGAAGCCTTGGTTTTCTTTCACGGGGGAGTTTTACCCAAGAAAATACTTTGAGACGGACCAATATTTAAAATATAATTTGGCATTAAAATTTAAATATTATATGTATTTTTTTAAAGTAAACCGAGTCACTGAAATTAGATCGGTTCGATTCGTAGTCTGAGTTGACCTTTCTCTGATTCAAGTTTCAAAAAACATACTTCTATCTACCCCTAAAAGAAGCCTAAAATATTACAGATTTCAAAATAGAGATATTGAAATCATATCTTCCCCACGTCATATGAATTAGGAAAACAAAAATCATTAAAAGAGATATTGTTCAAATTCAAAAGAAAATTAATTCTCCTCCTCCCATTTCTTCCAATAGCCCAGCTCCAAGGAGACCACTTATTTTGAAAGAAAATATGCCTCGATGTTTATTTCATTGTAAATGTGCTGATGTGAAATAGAGTTAAAAACTAGTAATAATGTAAAGGATATCCCGAACAATTTGGTGTAAAAGGAATTTTTTAGAGAAATAGGAATTTGTTAACGAGCTGAAATATAACCCCAACAACTAGGGGGTCTCCTCAGTGTGAAGCCCAAATTATACCTCTCACCGTTTGGGATAGGATCCCCATTTGGTATGTTGGTCCAACTGCAACCATGAATGTTTCCGCCCTTGGTTGTCAAATAAGAAGGTGTTAGAGTGGGGACTAGAATGAGATGTTATATAGTGAAACAAAATCAACCCAAGGTTGAAAAACTATAGGAAGAGGTAGAAAAAAGTCTCAGCAGCCATAATAATGGGTTATGCCATGAGAGGGATCAACGAGTCAAAAGGAAATCAAGCATACATGAACAAGAACATGCCAGAAGTTAATTGCAAACAAGTTCCCTATAGATCAATAACATGCCGAGGAATAATTAAACAAAATTCAAAAGAAAAACATACATGAAAACAATGTGAATCAATCCATACCATATTGCGTATATGAAAACACACATACAAATATAGTGAAAATATCATAAAATCGACACAACCACCATGAGTAAGCATCAGAATCAGTTCTAAACATGGAGAACATCTTATTAATGCTACTGCAACTTCAAGTACATATCTTGTAACTAGTCAAAACCAAACGGTGGAACATGGGCTATTTGTATCATTTCCCAATGTAAAACCCTATTCTCACCACAATTCACTCTACTAGATGCCAAGAGATGAGTGCCTCTAGGCCTCAAGAAAAAATAAACTATTGAATCCTAGCCTCAACTAAATTGCTAAATTCCTCTTAACAAAGAGGCATGAGGGCACATTTACATTTATAAAGATGAGGTGAGTGTTCACCTACCATGACCCTTGACCTCCCCTCATGACTCTTGAACTTCCTCTTTGCTCTCTCAAGCATATTTCTTGTTACATGCTCATAGCTATTGGAATCATGATTAGGAACATTTACATATTGGTAAAGGAGAATACATGTGAAGAGTGTGGAAGGCTCTTGGAAACCCTAAAATCCTTACTGTTAACAATTATTGAAATGATATGGATAATTTCATAATTTCGTACTCCTTTTAATCTAACCAACAATGTTGTTGTGCCTTTAAGTTTGTTGAATATTCGTGCAAGTCGTATGAAGCTATCTTTCTTGCTAATGGATACCTTGGTCATAAAAATTCATGTGCACAACCCTAGCTCTCTCCTCGTAGGTCGACATCCTGATTCTTCTTTATCCTGCAAGAACATTACAATAGTTATACCCATTGGCAATCAAAGAACAATACCATAAATTTAAAAATAATCATGAAGAACTGAAATCAACTTCGAACCGCTAGATAGTCATTTCTTAAATTATGGCGTTTTCGTAAAAAAAAAAATTGTAGGGTCTTCCTAGAATTCCTCATAGATGCTTTCATGCACAGGCTTGCTCTCATCCAGAGGACAAGTGTTAGACGCAGTTTTATTTCCCTAGCTTACACATGCATCTTTGATTCAAGGGAATGCTCTAATATAGATTTCCATAGGAGACCATAAAAAAATATGCCACTCCTCTCAGCCATAATTCCTCCATTAGTGTCCTATCTTTCATTTAATTCTTTATAAATTTAATCATATCAAATCCAAGCCCTAACGTCTCCCTCGCTTCCACAAATCAACTTTTCATGATTGACACTCCGGATTAGAGCTCGTTAATGAAAACTAGCGTGGCATAAGTCCATTAGGTAATTTATTTCTAATTTTAATATCTTGGGGATTCCCTTCACAAGGTTTGGAGAGTTTTCTATCAAAAAATATCATCGCACTTACTGAATCTCACTTTTAGATGTGAATTATTGCTTCATACTTAGAGAAGAATGGTATCTCCCTGCTCGTAATAAAACTGCATATGGATGAAATTTCATCTCCAAATATTGAACAAAAAATATAAACATGGATTATAAAATATGCAAATACGTCTTTTATTAATCAACCAACCATTAGTTCCAACCACCTAACTTTGCATTCATTCCCATTTTCAGTTTGACAACATGATTGGGCCTGCATTTCTTGACACACTCTGACAAGAAACATTCGGTCCAAACACTAATAAGGAAATTACATATTCTCTATGAAAAAGTGTGAAGGTTCATATATCTCATAACACCTTCAACATTATCATCCATCGTTACCACTGGTGGTATTTCCAAAGTAGGGTTCATGTGCACACCATATGTTTTCACAATTTTGGAAGTTTATTATTAAACAAATTTAGAGAACTTGTCACTCCCTAGGAACCTATTTTGGTATCCATTCATATCACCTTTTTTCTCACACTCATGGGACTCGAACAATCTAAATAAAATATCATGAATGAATAAGTGTGACCCTTGAGGTAGTTTGAAACTTTTGTGGGTCACTTATTCCCATTACAACAAAGTCGCAGCTCCTTGATGGTCCCCTGGTACATTAAAAGGTGATGATGAAACTTCGGTTGAGGTGCAACTTACTAGAGTTAACCCTGTCGCATATTAGATATGTCGCATTCCCTATAATCTCTCCTAGGGTGTTAAAATGTGACCCAATGACTTGCCTAAAGTGCAACTTCCTGGATATTGCAATGCAGGTCACATCGTAAGGTAGTTGCATAGTCATAATTGAACGAAGTCGCATCTTCCTTGTGCTTCCTTGAGTCTTTGTAGTGTGGCACTATGACCCAAGGGGGATTTGATTTACTATAGGTCCCATATTTATCATAAATTGAATATGTTTGTGTTACAGCCTCCATCGTTGGACACCATAGAAATTTAGAAGAATTGTATCAACGATTTTCCTTATTTGATCCTTTGCATGTAGTTGACCACATTTCTATGATGCATCATTAGACATGAGTTGTTGTATCAACAATATAAAAATTCCTTGCATGGTTCCTTTCTATGAATAATCTTGTCATGTCTTGAAAATGACATGTATATCGCCTGTATCCTCACTTAAGGCATGGGAGTGTTGCCCCAAAGGACTAAGACGCATTTCTTTTTCACTGATGAATACCCTGTTGAATTTCCACGACCTTCGGTCTATGTTAGAGTCTTAAATGAGTGATGGCACCAAACTGATAATCACAACTGTTAAACTACTTTTCACAGTGGAAATATAAAGCAGTAAATCATATACACAACTTTTTATTTTTTCACCCCAACTTTGTTATATTAAAAACATATAATACAACAGTTCAGGGCTCACCTACCAGGGATAATCTGTTGAGAATTAAGTAGGGATAGGTTTAATTCAAAATATAAACTTGATAATTACTTATGATCTTACTTCTTTTACTTATTTCCTCTCTTGATAGATTATTATGTCTTTCATCAAGTTAATTACCAAAACACAAGAGACACAAATTTAGGCTCTTCGAGCCAGGAAAAAAACTCTCCCTATTAGAGAGGAAACCCCACAACAAATTATTCTTATAGAATATTAGTTGAAAAGTACCATGACCATGACACAAACTCTTGATCCTTGTATGCCTCCAGGACCTTGTCATTGCTTCTTCCTTGACTCCTTGAGCTGATCCTTGTTTTATGCACCGTCCTATACCGTTCTACACCTTTCTGTGCTAGGACTAGAGAGCTCAATCTCTTAGAGAAAATTCATAAAATTCACAATCATTGATAATATATATATTCTTCTTAGGCTTCTCTCCAATGCTTCTAGAATTGTTTCACTTCTAAACTGTAATATGTCAACTTCACACCCAAAGAGACCTTATCCTCTTCATTTTTTTGTCTCATCTTCAGTACATCAACTGTACCTTGAATTGAACCTAAAATTCAGAACTTATCTCAACCTTTCAGTCTGGAATTGCAGTCCAAAAAAATCAGAGATATACATACTTATTTAATTGTTGATCCGTCTCTTTTCTATGCATAAAATTGCAATCCTATTCTCGCATTTCATTTCAAACAAATGATCTAAGTGATATCAGAATTTTCTGAGATATATATGAAAATGAAACCACAGACCTGCCCTTATATAGTGACATCCTTCTTGCGTCTATGCCATCCTTTTGAACTGAGGGTAGGTCAAATTGTCCACTACATATAAGCCGACTTGAAGAGATATTCCAACATTGATCTTGACCATTATTTTGAGCCATGTCTTCAAGATGAATTGACAAGGTCTTGAGGCATACATAACTGAATTTACTTGAGTGATACTTCATATACATGACTATAATTAATACATTTATGACAATATGACAAGCCTATAAAAGACATCAAGAACAAGTCATTAACCTATAATACAATTCCTAGCTAATGAAACCCATGAAGAAAGCTAAACAAAAACACATTTTATTATATTTTTTTTATTCATTACATAAATACATAATTACATGGTCAATATGAAGACTAAGCCTAGTTACACTTTCCAAAACTCCCTATTAATTAGGGAGGTATTCATAATGGTACATGGTTACTTTTACTTTGAAGAGTATTATAAGAATGTATCAGATTGGTAATCACATATGTATAGCATCGTATCAAACCAACATTGTCCTAGTGCAAGGTCTTGACTAACAGCTCCATCTCTCTATGAGATATTTAAGCTTCAATGCACATGAGACCAATGATGAATAGACACTGACATCATTATCTTTCCTGGATCATATCCCACCCAGGTTCACACAAGATATGTCCACTACGACTATTATTATCTTGTATTACCAGTCCTTAAAGAATATTTTTCCTTCCATGACTACACTTTTCTTGCATGAACTAATACATCCCCTAAAGAGTATCAGATTCCATATCATTACCCAATCCTCCATTTTGTCTTCTCAGACGAAGACCAGAATGACGTGTCTATCTCTCCCTCTCAACTAGGAAGGACATATTCCACAAAGGAATGTACTTATTAATATACAAGGAATGTACGTAAGTTCTCTCTGGGATTAGGAATTACCATTTTTCTTCCAATTAAGAAACTTAGTACCAGGCTCCCTCTTAATTAGGGACCTGCAGCAACAATGATGGAAACACACATCTACTAATGAAGAAATCCTTTGTTCGATGTTGTGAATATTTTCGTAGTTGAGGAGTATTCATCTTTGGGATATCCTTATAGGGCACATATAATCCATCACTTTCATCAAAGAGTCATGTCTTTTATCAAAAAGTGAAACTTCAATATTCTCATCTGGTCTAGTTTCATGCCATTCTTCTTTTCTTTGAACCATATTTCTTTCAAGGATATTTCATATTACCATATGGTAATTGACTTGTGGAGGATATATGATTCCATTTGGAATACTTGCATAAGCTCAACAAATATTATTTAATGGTAAATATGAAATTTTAAATAAAAAATTTCCCTAGTGATGATATTTCATCATGACATATTCTTTTAGGCATCAAAATTATTTATTCAGATTGACACATCTCCTAAAGATATGCATTTCCAAGGGTATTCTTCTTTACTAGACTTATATCAGAGTCTTCATATCTTCCGAGGAGATATCCTAGTAACATTTTCTTGGCTTCTGGATGATAAACACCTCTTAACATGGTTTCACTTCATGATCTATTCCTTTCTTTCTTGAAACAACTTCATTCATTCCCAGGAACTTCTAGCATATAGTTCCTTGTTTGTATACAACAACCTCGCAATCCATATGAGGATATTTTGATTTCATCTATTAATGACAATATTTGTACCAGAAGAGATCCTCCTTTATTTGATCATAATTATAAATATAGAGGTCCATTTCTTGCAACCATATGACATGACTTCACAACATCTAGTGTTAGGGCATATGTACCTTATCCTATCTATTTGAGTCATTATGCAAGAATTTAATTTGAATGACGAACGTCATTCCCTTGACATGTTTCATTGATATGTCATCATATCCTAATCACATAATTCTGAAGGATATAATTCCCGATGAAACCTTTTGCTTATTTTTTTATAACAGGTGAATCTAGAGAGGACTCCATTAGAAAATGTCAATACCTATTTCCATATTGATTATTGAAGGATGAGCCTTGATCTCGATGACTTCCTTCTATCTATGTTGTTATCAGTGAGGTTTGCAGGAGCTACTCATTTCATAGTTGTATTGCGGATGTATTCCCATGAAAATTTATCCTTCTATGATGTCATTATTGTACAATGATTCCTAACATACTATTTTAAAATCGACAGAAATCACTTAAAGATGAATATGCTCTCAATAATAGTATATATCTTTCGCTTCACGTTTCTTAGATTTATTTGAATAAGGTTCTTCCCTTTATTATGTGACATGGTATTCTTCCTTTTTCCTCTTTTCCTTTCCATATTTAGGACAATACCTTTTATAATGCCCAAGTTGATTACATCTAAAACATTGTACCTTATCCATATTTCTCCATTTATTTTGAGGACCAAATTTACTAAATCTTCCTTTCTTCCTAGACATGGCTTCAAAGGCTTGATCCCCTTCACTTGATCTTGTATCAACTTTGGCTTTCAATATTGTTTCCTCTATTTTAAATAGAAGCCATAGATTTTGGAATGGTGTTGCTTCTTTCTTCTCATATCATCTTGAACACGAGTTTCCCCATTCTTCTGGTAGAGGATTCAGTACCATAGTGAGTATTTCTCCATCAGACATTGCATCTCCCAAGTTCTGCAATTCATCTCGTATTACAAAAATATTCATAAAATATGGAATTATTCCTTCCTCTATTGAAATTTTCAACTTGTATAATTCTTGTCTCACATTTATTATCTCCCCCGTGGTACTTTTTGATAATAGCTCCACCAATTTATCATATATTTCCTTTGAGGATTCTAGATTTTATACATAGGGAATGAGAGAGACTTCTATGGATTCTATAAAAATCCTTCAGGCTCTTATGTGTCCCTTCATGTATTTAGTATAACCTTGAATATATTATTTTGAAGGTATAGTTGTAAATCCTTCGATATACCCCTTAACTTCAATTTCAATTAGATTTAAATCTATCCTTTTATTCCATGCACTAAAGTTTGATGACCCAACCAATTTGTTTCTCTCTTTGTGATAAGTCATTTTCACAATTTCAGATGAGGTCATATAAATGATTACTTATGTAGATTGAATTATTCCTTTTACAAATCCCTCGATGATTATGATGTTGAGAATGATGACAGGAACTCCTCAAATTGAATTCTCCAACGTAGGTGACCTCGAATCATTGATAATAAAGGATGCCCTCAGAATGATGATTTCTTAAAAGATGTTAGATAATTTTGGATGGTGCTTGATGATGTGTCTTCCAAAACTATCTTCAGTATCATAAATATTTGATGGAAAAAATTATTTTATGAGTGGATCCTTTGAATGTCTTCTCAAAATGGTTCAAGAATTTCCTTGCAAACTGATTCAAATTTCCAATGCAAACTTTGACCTTGACTTTGATTCTTTCTAGAGAAATGGATTCTAGTTATTTAATCCTTGAGTGTCTCTTTCTCAAGTAGCCTTTGTCTTCATAACCTTAGATCTGATTCCATGTTCAGAATTAGGTAGGGTGACAAATACTTGTGAACTTACTTCTTTTACTTGTGTCTTCTCTTCCTAGCTTATTATTTCTTTCATCAAGTTAAGTACCAAAACACAAGAGATCCAAATTTAGGCTCTTCAAGCAAGGGTCAAAACCTCTCCCTCTTGGAGAGGAAAACCCACAAAAAAAGTTATTATATATTTTCAGTTGAATAATACCATGACCATGACATAGACCCTTGACCCTTCTATGCCTCCAAGACCTTATCACTACTTCTTCCTTGACTCCTTAAGCTGATCCTTCTTTTCTACATTGTCCTACACCGTTATGCTCCTTTTTGCACTAGGACTAGAGAGCTCGATCTCTTAGAGAAACTTGATCATCTTCAAATTCCTTGGTAATATATCTCTTCTAGGGAAAATTTGAAGGTTGGAAAATTATCTTGAAGTTTAAAAAATTGGCTAATGTCACTAGTCCCTAATATGAAAACTATAAAATTTTTATGGATGTATTTGTAAAATTATTCAAATTTATAATCATTTTATATATACTCTCTATATAATGTTGGCGATTTTTAAGGTAAAATAATTTTATATTTTAAATTTTGGGCAAATTATTTTTATAAAAAATGGAAATTGGCGAAACTTTTTTTTGGATAAATCATGGAAAATTAGCCCACGTACGAATATTAGCCCCTAAAATTTTCCATGATCTCTTCTTCTCAGGCTTCTCTCTAATTCTTATAGACTTGCTTCACTTCTGAATTATGCTACGTAACTTCCTTGTTGTACTACCATTTTGTGTTAGCACCTTCGCTAATCCTTACCTTTTACTACTCTTCTGAACTATGACATGCCACCTATATACTACACCTTAGGATTGTAATATGCCGCCTTCACACCTAAATAGACCTTATGCTCTTCAATTTTTTGTCTCCTCTTCAACGCGTCAACTCTACCTTGAATTCACCCTAAACTTCATAACTTATCTAGCCTTTCAATCTATAATTTCAGTAAAAAAAACTCAGAGAATCTATGTGAAATTATATCTTTTCTCATATGTATCTTTTCTACCCATAAAACCATAGTTGCATTCTCGCACTTTATTACATAAAAATGATCAAACTGGTCTCGGACTTGTCTGACATATCTATCAAAATGAAACGAGATACCTATCCTTATATATTGATATCCTTCCCACATTTAGGCCGACCTTTCAAACTAACTGTAGGCTGACTTGTCCTCTTCTTATAGGCCGACTTGAAGAGATATTCCAACGCTGATCTTGAGCATTATTTTGAGCCATGTCTTCAAGATTAATTGACAAGGTCTTGAGGCATACATAACTAAATTTACTTGAGTGATAATTCATATACAAGACTCTAATTAATACATTTATGGCAAGATCACAAATCCAAAAAATAAATCAAGAAGAAGTCTTTGACCTATAACACAATTCCTTCCTCATGAAACCCATGAAGCAAGCTTAAAAAAATTACATTTTATTATCTTTGTTTTCTTCATTACATAAATACATAATTACATAGTCAATTAAAGACCAAACCTAGTTGAACTCTCCAACATAATGACCCTCATACATCCATTAGTATAATACAAGATAATCTGACCATCTGGTTGTAACATCTAACAACTTTTCTCGGTCATATCATGTACCTACCCGGTCTTTCAGCTCTCAATTTGAAAATTATTCCTCTATTAATGCTCCAAGTCCATCCACAAACTAAATCTTGGCTATCCAATCTGCTCTATAGTTTTCCCTTTTTCCATCAAGAGAACAACTCATCAAGACTCTTGTCGAGTTGTTCACAGCTCCACTTGTGAAAAACTCGGAATCTTCCCACTACTGCTCCTCAACTACTCATGGACTTCAACTCACTATGGTCTTCCTACAGTACAACGATGCAGAAAAACATAGGGCATGAAGGGCTACCACCTATAGTTGGAAGAATTCCATATGTGAGAATGAACATGGTATAGGAGGACTACCCATCATCTGATGTAGAATTCCTTCTCCACACATAAGTCTCGGGCTCCATGAAACTTCTCCTCATTGATCTAACCCTTGAGCTCCAAAAATTTCAGGCTACGGGTCACCTTTTCCCATCAAGGTGTTTCACTTCAGCTCCAACATAGACACCATCACGTTGTCTGCCAACAAACCATAAGTGCCCAATCTCATCAATACTTTTTCCTCTCATAATCTTCCTTCCAACAGTCCTCGAGAGACCAAGTCCAAGTTATAGAATCTACTCCTTGTTAGGGCATCCCCACACCTGGGAGACCCTTACACATGGTTGCCCAAAGACTCCACCAATATTCCCTTTTCCCTGCAATAGAGGAGTTATTAAACAAATATATCCATCACCAATGTGTCCTCACCTAGGAAACCATTAATCCATCATACTAGGGTCCATATCAAACATACCTTGTTGTTGTCATCTTTCCTCTTCATCTAATGCACCTACTGTTACCTTGGCTACTTGATAGGCTTCCCACCAATCCATGTGGGCTACTCCAAACAACTCCTAAGAAATTCTCAAGCTTCCCATCAGCTGATCCATGCAAGATTCAACACTTTGACCCAAAACAAAAATCTTGGTTCTACACCTAGGAAGATACTTCACCTCCTCAGAAGGTCATCCTCATGGCACCAACAGGATACTCAACAATCACGATCCAAACTTGTCAAAAAAATTTACCCAACATGCCTCTAGACACTGTTGCAACACTGTTTGCATGGTCTTTCAATGTGCTCCTGGTTAGGGCATGTACTGTAGCCCTAGTTTCACCACATAGACAACAAACAAACCCTTCTAGGGCTTTGTTCCACCTTGTAGGGGTTCCTCCCATTCCATGATTTCTCCTTAGGTTTCTATCGACCCTTGACATGATTTGAATTTGGCCCAGCTATGTGCTATGGCATACGACCTAGCACAAAAAATATCTTGTAGCTTCCAGCCCCTTCAGAATGAGCCCAAACAATCACCTACCTGCAACATTATTCTCTCCCAGAACTCGACCTAGTTGTTTTTCCTTTCAACCCTTGAAATTGGAAGTGACCAACCCTTAAACAGCCACAAACAAACCCTAACATAGTCTTTTGTACCCTCAGAAAATGCAACCTCTTCCATGTTATCCTTTAGCCTCTGTTACTCGATGTTCTTGACCTTCTCCTACCCAGTCCACTAGCCGAATGACTTGGTTCTTAGAAAACCCTATTCAGACCTGTTTTGACACTCAAAACAATCCTCATACAGGTATGCATTTATACCCAACACTTTGGCCTTCAAAAAAACTTTTCTTATGTTTATCCTTGGCATCCAATTTAAACTTGTCCCACGTTATATTAACCGTCTCTTGTTGCGGCTAGGGAATCCAAAATTTAGAGCTTGATGGAGGATATGTTTCCCACTCAATGGATCATAAAAAAATACCACCTCACCCTCTATTTATAACCTAAATAAGGGGCTTCATGAATTATTAAGAGACACATATATTGGGATTATTTACACCAAGTCTACATGACTTGGCAACCAATAATTACCTTGTCAACTTAAAAAAATAATTTCTCTCTAACGACAACTCAAATTCGGAAAATTCTCATTGTGTTAGAATCTTATCACCAAGCACTATCATCGTCATCCATCACATGTCATAAATCCATCATGGTTTTTACCCATATAATGATGGGTGAAAAACCCCCAAGCTTGTATCTAAAGCCCACAAGCCCATTTGTGGTGCTTTGAACTCCAAAACTTTATCAATAGGGCTTGGAGGACCTCCCAAGGTACACAAAAATAAACACTCCCTCTTAGCGAGGGAGGTACTTCAAATAATAGGAGGAAATATGTATCATCCAGTGACTACACTAGCCCATATGGAATCCATCATTGTAACATACCCTATAGATGAACCTGAGAATCTCGGTAGTGTCTCTGCCTGGTCACATCTGAACTTGAAGATCCTGAACCTCCATAGGGCTACTCTCTCTAAGGCTAGACTCCCTCTCAGCCTACATGATCTCCACTCGCTCACTCCTCCAAGCACTCATCCTCTTGGATCAAATACCACTCATGAAAATCCCTTCAAACCTAGATATGCAACAACACGATCCGATGAAGACTATATCCTACCAACATATAGTCCATCACTTGAATCCATCTCAATCAACCTAATCTCCTCCATGCCAAATAAAATCTCGACTTTTCCCAGCCATCCATGGCAAATAAACAAAGGTCCACGATCTACAATCTACCCTACAACAAACTATTTTTCGCCAAGGTCACCACCATAACAAACAAACAAATAATTCTTGCAGCCAAACATAACAAACAAAGAAATTTATTGCCCTCTTGTTATGCATAGAGCCAAGAGCCAATGAATAATTCTTGTTGCTGTAAGTACCAATAGAGGGGTTGTTTAGTATTTATTTTAAAATTGTTACTTTTATTCCAGTTAAGATCACTTAAAAAATAGAACATAAAATGAATAACAAGAAAATAGTTTTATTAACTAGAATAATGAGGACTCAAATCCTCTTTTATAATATTATAAGTTCCAATCAATACACGCACACCTAGGATTCCTTCAATGCTCCAAACCTATATGAATCGCCAATTCTTCAAGCTCCAACCTACACTACAACACCAAGCTCTAACTCGATCTATTTGTGGACTCCAGTCCTCTATGGCTCTAGCCTGATCCAAGGCTCTAAAATTGTGCTACACAAAGCTCCAACTTAGTCTTCTTGAGGACTCCAATCCTCATTACAACACGAGCTCCAACCTGATCTTTTTCAAGGCTCCAACCTCTAGGGCTACAACCCACTACTTCAAGAAAACTTAGAAATTCTACAAAACTTCTGAAACATCTTTAATGAGTTGTGAACATCATATCCAAATATTTCCAAGAATGTATTCACCCAAGAGTCTTCCATTATTCTTCAACAAAGTCTTCAATGACTATAGCGAGGGATATTCCTTATGTGTTTTACAAAATTCAAATTCAAGATCCATCAAAGGCATCTTCGAATCTGTTCAATTCACAATGAATATTCTTTAGCGTTACTCCATAAGCACTTGAAAAATGCTACTACAATCTAGGTCTTCTTCATCAATTTAAAAATTCAAGTCTTTAAAGATGTCTCCAAACATAGCTTTTGTAAGAGACTTCAATAAATATTCAACAATGCTTGTCCTAAGGTACTTCTTCCAAGGTAATATAGGTTTTTGGATTATTTTCAAGGACTAGCTTCAAAATTTCAGAAGGTTTCTACGAATGAATCCTTCAGTCTATTTCAAAGATGTCAAACTCTTGTTTTTCACTGATATTTCAAAAAAGGCTATTTCAACAATTCCTTCAAGGCTAAGAATACTATTTTAATGATTTTTTCATTTTCCTATAGACATATGTCAATATGAATGTTATTGTCCTAGGGAAGAGATATGGTTTAGGTATATTTAAAGAGCACAAGATTTATATCACTAAAGGCCATAAATTGTGCCCTTCCACTAGGCCAAAATTTCAATTCCAATGGAAAAAAATTATTCCTTATCTGATGGCCGAAAATGTGCATGAAAAATATCATGCTCAGAAGACAAACATTAGTTTGATCCTAGCATATACTACATGTATGCAATTTTTTTTCTTTTTCTAGATGCAATTTTTGTCCATAGAGAAGATACATGTTTTCATAGGATGAATATTACACAAAGGCATGTGTAGGCTCAGGTAGGTTTCAAACATAGTGGATTTTGACTTATATTTTTATTTTTTTGCAATGAAAAAGGGTTAGGGGATGAGGAAATATTTTTTGGAGAGAGGATGAAGGCCCTTATAAACTAAAGCAACAATTTTCTTAGAAATTTTTCTTATGGCTAGCAATATCAATTTTTATTCTTGCAAGGGATTTAATATATATATGACTTATTACCATCAACAAATGCATTTAAATACAACTAGTACTTTATATATGGTATCTAGGATATTCCGAGGCTTCATGTTCGGAAGCTAGGGTTTATGATATAAATATGCTAGGGTATGCTCCATCAAGGTTTAGAATTTACCAGGGCTTTTATGTGATATTAATTTATTAGGGTTTCTTCCATGCTAGGTGAGGCATACTTAGGGTTTTCCAATAGTTCATTCATTTATACATGTGCTTAGAGACTCTTAGGGTTTTCACTTAGGGATAGATTTTTCTGCAAGGTTTTACTTCAATACAAATTAAGCTTTCATTATGTTAGGAAATTAGGCCATGCTTCAACAATCTAAGACAAGAGTATCTTTTACATAGTTCTATGGTTTCTTGCAAATTAGGGTTTCATGCACCTAGGATGCAAATTAGGGTTTTCTTACTAGGGTTTGCACATAAGATCCTATTTAGGGAAAGATACCTAGGATGTCATCTTATTGACATCCATGAAAAATTTATCCAACAGTTATTGCCTTCAAAAATAATTTTCTAGTTGATCAACCAAGACCAATACCACCAAAATTTTGCTACCCAATCAGAAAAACCTTTGTGCCCAAACAAGTAGAAAATAAAATGAATGTAAATTAGGGTGGAATATTTCAACACTGAAATTGACAGGAGAGAAGGGTTGTTAAAAAAATTAGAGCCTCTGGCTAAAAAAAAAGACAGAGATAAATTGATCCACAACGACGCTCCAAAATCAGGGGTCTCTTCTTTGAAAATGGTTGAGTAAACTTTATTCCAAACCCTACTTTTGAGTTTATTTTCCAAACTGCCCCAAAAATTTCCCTATAGTAGGAATTTTGGGGGGTTTTTCCTTTATGGAGCAATATAGCCTACAGGGATCGATAGGCTACTTCATCCTTTGGAAAATTCATTTCTTAGGAACATTACAGCTCCCCACTTCTTGACATTGCTTTTCCTCAAGAAATGGAAAGGCCTATTGTTGCCCAATTTATTCCCCTTCTTTGATGTACTACAGGAATTTTATGATATCTTCCATATACTGGTATTTTGACTTCTACAATTATACGACATTTTTTTTTAATTCCTTCTCTAATGGATAAAGAAGGTGTTTTTTTTCTTTCCCCTGCTGCCTTAATTTCTGTAACTTCAGTTTCATATTCATTCATGGAAAGAACACGAATCAATGGTGGCAAAAAAGATTCAATAATATTATTTTTCCCCTCTACTAGTGTTTTTATAACAAAAACTCCAAAGTTTTCCTTTGAATTAACTGAGCTAATCTCAAGTGAAATATGATGAGTAGTAACCACTGCAAGATGTTTCTGAATCATTTCTTCAACCTTGTGTTGTTTTACTCTTATGTATAGTAGTGTATTCATAAGATCTAATGGAAATGCATAAAATGCCATTTTTAACAAAGAACATAATGATTTCCCTATATTCAATATCATGTTGAAACAAGGTTGCAGTAGTTGAGTTTCTTGTTGAACGTTGTTTCAGATAAACAGATGTTGTTGATTTTCTAAAATCTTACCCATGACATCAAGGCCTTATAAAATAATTGTTGCAGGATCTTTGGTTTCCCCCAAAGGTTGTGAATTCCCAAGTAGCCTTTCCAAAGTATGTGATAGCATCTTTAACATCCCTTTGTGTGTTGTAGAGTTTTCTTTATCCTTGGGGTTTATAAACAAGGCAACCTTTATAATAAAGTTAAATATCATTTCCTGCATTCCAACATTTTTTTCGTACTCTTCATTAGATTGACCAGCTGATACAAGTGTACTAATATTTTTTCTAAGAGTACCACAATGAGACATCATACAAAAATTAGGAAGGCCCCTTTCTATTTTAATTCTCTTGGTCTACGTATATCTGAACCCTAAAGAATCATATGGATGTTTTGTAGGTACTATTACTCTAATCATGTAACCTCTTGAAGATGGAGTCAAAATTGGCCTATCCAGAGACTGAACAGGACCCTTTGTATCTGATGGTTCCTTTTATTTTTCTTGATGTTTTATTTTCCATGCAAAAACAAGCCCAATGAGCGCTATATCTAGATGTATATTCTTTGTGGGAGTGTTTTGACGTAGTCCAGGGAGACACAAAATTTATCATATGGTGCCTAATTTGGGTTCAATAGTTGTAAAATATGTTTGAATGTTGTAAAATAAGTTGGAAAATTTGAACCAAATTAGAAACTCAATGCCACCCATCAACCAATATTTCATTCGTATAATGGATCACTAGAGGTACCTTTCTATATCCTAATCAAAAACCTTTGTGATAGTTATAATATGTGTATATCCAAAGCTCGGTTGACTATGTCTGCTTTTTCAGGCTAGGACATTGTTAAAAGCTCAAGAAATACATTAAGTATTGTTTTCATAGGAACTTCATAAGCCTGAAGGTATTGGAAAGTAGTAACAAAGACACACGACTTGCTAGCACTTTCCTCTAGAGAGAGACAATTTGTCACTAAATTTTCAAGCTCTCTTTTTTTTGGTCAATAATATCATTGGGGAGATACTTGAGAAAAAGCATTGCTAGCTAGAAAATATTTTTCCTTAGGTGCTTACAATACTCTTCACTTACCTTTTCAGGTGGATCAAGCATATTTTCAATGATATGTTTTATAATAGAAGGACCAACAACATTCCCATTTTGACCATTTTGAATGGTATGGACGAACATAGGACGAATAAAAATTTTCATAGAAATGACTACTTCATCGTGTGTTAGTTTCTTGGACCAAAATAAATTCAAAAATCGTACCAGAATTTCCTTTTTCATTTTAGGATTGTATTCTTATAGAATCTTAGTCATGTAAAATTCTTTTAAAAGGGTGTAGTCAATGCAAGTTCTGACCAAGGTGCCCCAACTATATCTTTAGGTTTCAGCCTGCTGGAAAGAGACATAAATTTGAGAAATATTGTTATACTTCCTCAAAAATATTACCTTTCGACTTGGAATTACCATTAGTAATCGTTTTACTCCTTTTTTTACATAGATGAAATTAAAGAAAACAATCTAGGAAACAAATATACAAAAAGTATTCAATGCCTCATTTTTATAATGATTGATCTTGACTCCTGCTAGTCAATCATTCCTTGACTTGTGGTGTTAAAAATTTGCTCTGTTGACATGAGTGGTTGTGGGATATGTTTGCTTCAGTTGGAAGTGATTCTTTGGGAAGTATATTTAATGATCACATCTTCGAGGGGTCACATGAATAGTTTTCCATATGGCACCCTTCTTTCCTGAAGCCAATTGGAAACATTTTGGGAGATTTTTCCTCATGAAAATTTAGGTGATTATAATTAATAATAATTAATATTCAAGAGTGCTACCATTTTTGACATCTATATGGTAGTTAAATCATTAAGGAAAAGTTGAACTAAAGGCTACACTATTCATCTAGATCACACAAAGCCAAATAATATTATGACATTGTCAGGATAATTATTTCATTCAGACTTCAAATAAGAATTATATTGTACTTGTTACCATATTCCTTAGAGAACTACACAAATTTCCAGTGTGTTGATCGAGAACTTCACAAATTTCCATCATATTGATTTGTCTTAATATAGATCTTGGGCATGATCCTTTCTTCCTTTTATAATTTAACAAAACTTCCAAAATGTTTACTTGAATGTTGTTCATCTTACAAGATTCTCTCGACTCTTGGAATTCTGTGTTAGTCACCTATCTCTTTAGCAAAACTTGTCCTCTTTTCTCAATTTATCCTAACAACCTTAAAGGAGTTCACACTGTCGCAGGTGCCAAGGAGTTTAAAATATCTTGAAATTCCAAGTGTAAGATATGGACGTTGGCCTAGAAAATGATATCAAAATAAATTAATATGAAAATGTGGCCTACTAATTCTCATCTTAAGAAAAATCCCAAGACTTGCTGCATTTAAGGATCTTATTTCCTGTATTGTTTCAAAAATTTATAGATGTAAAATTTCATGCTTTAAAAAAGGTACTAGATTTTTTTTTTTTGTTCATTCCATAGCTCATAAATTGGAGAGAAACATTTTTATATTATATGAGTGAATGGAATCACAAGAAATCCCATGGAAATCAAGTATAGGTTTAAACTTGGTGTACTTTAAAGGTTTGGATGAAACAATATTGTATCAATCTGGATCACATTATGTCATTGGATGGAGTATGCAATATTTCCATCCCATTGATAACGAAAAAATCTAACAAGGTGGTTGGGTTTGAAATCTTAATACCATAATGTTCCTTTATATCTGGTTCATTGGTTCACATCGCTGGTCGTAAGGTATTCATGTTCTAACAATACTCATGTTAGCTATTGTTGTGTCTCATTACTAAAATCAACTCTTCTCTTTTATTCCATGGTTACTCCTTCAATATGATCCTGGGAAAGAGATTTTCTTGAGAATACAGCTCTAGGTCTCAACCCCTCCAACATTGATAAACGCTATGAAATAAACATCAAGAGGTAATTCCTATACGTTGGGAATATATATATATATATATATATATATATATATATATATATATATATATATATATATATATATCTAATCATATGTGAGATTGGGAAGTATATATACCTCACTTTATACAAAATTCATTTCTCTGTTGTAGGGTGCTTATTAATAACCTCTCAAATATCCTCCCTTTCATAATCCTACAGAAACCCCAATTCCTCTCACCTAGTTAACATGCCCACTGCATAGAATAATTCCTGTAAATTGCATCGAATGTAGGTTTTGCACTTAGTTTCTCCCATTTTCTTACAGGACAATTCTAGGGGAGGACCATGTCCATTTTAAAATGTCTCCAATTAGAAATAACCAAATACTAGTATTTTCTTTGTTGTAAAAAAATTAGATATCGATCTCTTATCTTTCGCTTAAAATATCTCACGAGTTCAATGCAATAGGTTGTTTTTTAAATATAGGTAATGGAAAATGTTTACAAGTAACAATAATTGGTTGTTCATCGATGCACTGAAAAACTCTAGACTAATTTTCGAAAGCTATCTTCAACCCTTAGGCACGAGTGAAGTTCCAACACGCCTTTCAAAATAGGGAATCCCCTTGGGAAAACATCTTTTTATATAATTTGTTCAACAAATATAATGGGGATTTCCCAAAAGAGAACATTTTATCTTTGATATTTAAAAAAACATTGTATATTTGATTAATGCATGCAAATAATGATCACTTATGAGCCTTAGCTCAACATAATTCTTCATTGTCTTCCGTGGACAGTTATCTTAGAGGATTTGCTAAAGTGAAACAATGTATGAACAAATGGCTTCCTTGTCTTCTATCATATATACCTTAAAACCTTAAGGGGTCTGCTAATGGTAACTAGTGGATGAAAATTAGCATATGGGAGAGGATGACATCATGTTCTACCTCAACAATAATTTTCATGGCTTTGAAAAGGATAATTTTGAGGTTGTTATTAAAAGGCATTTTAGTATATCTTAGTTTTTATAATGCATTAACCTAATTTGTGTGCATTGAAAACCTAGATTTATAATATCACCCCAAGTTTGGCTCACCTAACAAGCCTAATGTAGAATCCCCGCATAGTTGAGAAATTTGAGACTTTACCTGCTCATAAATATCAAACTTTCCTTAAACTATACTAGCATTTACATAATTGGGATATACATGCTCAAAATCAGGGTGTGAACAAACATGGTCTAGTTTCATCGATGGAATCATTTTTGAAACCTTTTCTATTTTTATAACAAGATGTTTGACTGGGTATGAATACATAGCATTAGCCAATTCAGATGTATATACTAGAATGAAATAGGATTCACCCCTTATTTTCAATGTTTTTGAAATGAAAAAAAAATATTTGTGTAATTGTAGCTTCTCAAATGCATTTCTAGCCAATTTCTATAAATTTTTAGTATATGTGAGCAGATTGGGTGGGAACTGGAATCATATATTGGTTGAGGCACTACCCATCCATACATGCCAGGATTTTTCACATTCTTCAGTTTATTAATATATTATTCTTGCAACATGTGGGAAAATACATCGATTATGACACCAACCCATTGGAAATGTCTTATCTCCCCTAGGAATTGATTCCATGGTTGGTTTGACAAGGTTTTGAAGGCTTATTTTGGCCTTAAAATACTTAAATGGATTTGGTTTGTCAAATTTCTTTGTGACAAGACAAAAAATCTGTGTGCACCACTAAAGAAGCATGTGATTTTCATAGAGATTTATTATTGGAACACCATTTTGGCTTATAATATTGTCTCATTGAGAAGTATAAAGAGGTACTTCAATAAAATTAGTGAGAAGAAATTCTTTTCTAGTATTCCTTAGAAATCATGTGCGAACACTAGTATAAATATTCTTATCAAGTTTACTTTCACTACAATGTTTAATGACTTCTTTACGTGGGAAATAAAAATGGTACTAAACGAACTCTAAAATGGTATAGGTTAGAACTTGGCACTACCAAGTTTACAATATTTTCAATCAAATATATTTTTTCTTGTCTCTAGTCTTAGCACAAGGTTTCAAAAGGATTTAAAATGGAAATATACTTGAAAAAGTTAATTAATTTCTTAGAGCATACCTCTCTAGATCATGGTAAAATGAATCTAAATCATTTCCACTATTACTATCTTCATTTCCACTGTTATGATAGAATGGAAATCGTAACCTTTCAATCCATACAAAACATAATAATAATAATAGAAATTGCATCGCTAATAGAAAGAATATATGTCTTGTGTTTAATTAGAAGAGATCACCTATATTTATAATAGAGTGCGAGGGGTCTGTCATTAAATATAGGCGGTTGGCTTGTTCACCTACCAATCAGTGATAAGTCAAATATGCACATGATTATACACTATGATATAAATAAAATTAACTACATGATGTATGTACATCAATGCCCCATCATAAGTGCAACTTAGGGACATAGGGAAAATATGTTAAATCTCAAAATGGGTCCTGACTACAAGGTCATGATTGGTACCATATACAAGGTGTTCAGAAAAAAAAAAATTAGAGTGGGGAGTGATATTAACCCCACCTTAGGGACAATTTCATTCACCCCAATAATGCTATGTCGTTGAACATAATGAGACTTTTTCAAGGGTTAGTGAACATGTCATCAACCTACATCTCAGTGTGTGAAAATATTGTAAGTCAATCATACCTATCATTAATCAATTGTTGGGTGTAGTGAATATGGAATTATATAGCTTTGGGAAAAAGCATGGATATTACTCTGATTATTGCCCTAGATAAGAGTAGGTTGCTACTGTTGGAAATTGGACTTGGTAAAAAAATTTCAATAAAAATAGAGTCAGTGGTAGTGCTATCAACACCTCAATATTTTGCAACCATAGGAGGAAGTTCATTGACATATTTCTCTTTGATAGACTAAAAAACAGGACCATAGCCAAGATGAATGACATAGACAGAGTTGGATTTGTAGTAATCAATATCAACATTTCTAACCTAATCATAGTCAGTCTAACCCACTAAATTTTCATACCATTAGAATAATATTGAATGCAACATTCTAATGAATCTTATTTGGTTCCTTAATGATTGGGAAACCAACTGATTACATAGGAGATATATGTATGATTGTAATTCCAGTAGAAAAAGCTTCCAAATATTTTTCGATGCAACCTAACATCAATTGAAGTAGTGGAAACACTTGTTTGATAACCTTACCCATCGCAAAAGGGGTGTGGGTGTAAATTTGTGATCCAATCTATGAAATATGCTAAAGAGATCAAATACACAAGTGAACTGTGAGATGCCTATCCTAGATGCAAACTAAAAGAGTTTTTGATACCACATAGCATCAACTAAAGGAGTGGAAACACTTGGTTGAAAAATTGAGCATTAACGAAAATAACATTGGTGTGGATTTGCAACCCAATAAGTGAAATATATTCAAGAAATACAAGGCATCTTGATTTTTTGATATGATTATCCTAGATGTAGACGAAGCAATTTGGATCTCAAGAAAGTAGCAAATGAAGCTCAATTATTTCATGTTGAATAGTTGATGGAGAGTGGAATTAATATGATTAATGAAGGTAGGAAAATTCCCTACAACATACTATGCCCTGGTATGCACAAAAAAGGAAGAATCATAGCTTGAAGGAGATGGAAATTGCATGATCCATTCTAGAGATCCTTGCTGGCATTTTTTGGCTGAAGCCATTAATTATGCCAAATATGTTCAAAATTGCATGCCTCACAAAATTGTCCAGGGGGTATCCCCAGAAGAAGACGGGACTGGATGGAAACCCTATATTGAATATCCTAGATTATTTGGGTGCAATTTTGGGCCCAAAACCCCAAATAAAAATGCAAGGCAATGGACATACAATGTATGGTTTTCGTATTTGTTGGCTACCCATAATGTGTTAAATGTTGTATATTGTTTGGTCCAAATACACATCAGTTAATCATTAGGATCATTCAATTTGATGAGCATGCCCCTTGGAATCTTGAACTTCATGTGATTTTTATTATTTTGACTTGACTTCTCTAGCTAATGATTGTGCTCTTGAAGAAAATGTTAATGAAATGTTTCTACCACTTTCTAGGTGGGCTGAAAATATACATACTTGGTTTAACTTCACTTAGGTAACACAATAAATCCTTATTTCCTATATCTTGCAACCAATTTCTGAATTTTCGTACTCTTCCCAATTTGCTATGAATTGAGGGCCTTGCTTTGTGTTCTAGACAAAAAAGATTCTATAGACAGTTATATTCTTGTTCCTTAAATTGGTTTTCAGTCTCTAGTTTTTTTTCCAAGTTATGTGGCCTCCAAATTTAAAACAAAGAGTGATGAGGAGTCTCATGTGTTATCTTAAACTCCATATAGACAAGGCGGAACAACAATAGAAGAAGAATAACTCATAGATATATTTTTGTTGTTATTCTACCTTGTCTGTATGGATTTATATAAGTTTAATTACAAGGAGGTCACTTGTATCCATTGCATAGAACGTGAGGATCCCAACTTTAAATATAGGTGGTTGGGTATTTAACCTGCCAAGTTGTCATAAGTCAATTATTTATAGCGGTTAGACACTAAACATTGAAGTTAACATGGATAGATATAAGGGTATGGATGAAAAATTAACATTGATCTATCCAAATTTAATTTACTTTTCATAATTATAATTTCTTGTCATTTAAATTTTTAATGAAATAGATATAACATTATTTTAGATTGATATTAAATTTTTACTATGGATTTATCAATTCAGGTTTAAAATTTTTACTTTTAAATTTTTACAACCATAAAAATTTAAACTCTTAAAGATTTAATCACATTATATGCTTAATAAGTATTGAGTTAAAACTGAGATATAATATGGTTTCATAGATGAAAAATATTGAGTTGGATCTATGCTCAACTGGATTTTTTCTTATAGTAATTAAAGGAGTAAAAATAGATAGGGAAATTTTATATCAAAACCTATTGTTTTCCTTTTAATATATATAATAGTAACATGACACTATCTCATGACACTAATATATATTTCCCTAAATCAGTGGAGGGGGAGCTTTTTTATTAAGGTTCAACAACAAGAATAGAAAAATACTAGAAGACCAACATTGGGTGTGGGCATCCTATTCAACTGGGCAGGCTAAAAGGTAAGGAAGTTAGGGAACATTTGATAGTTACAGAAAAAAATAGAATGACACAGAGTGGAGGTCAATGTTGCTAACATTGTGGTGTTGGTGTTGTGAAGGTAGCCCTCATGAAACAATTCTTCAACAGTAAGAGATCATACTGTAATAGTTTCCTCATTTTGATTGTTGTAATAGATATAATAGTAATGAAATGATTGTATATACTAAGATAAAAGCCTGGAACTAGTGTTTCAATTTTTATTATTTTATCAGTGCATGTAACACTTATATAATTATCATTATTATTTTAAATTACCTAAATAAGTAAGGAGAAAGATATGCTCAGATATTTAGTCTTTGATCATGGGAGAAGACACTAGTAAGGCCATAATAATATGGTATGACAAGGATAATGATGCGACAACTTTCAGAGTCTAGATAACATATAAAGCTACTGTCTTCTAGAGGTCCATATCAAAATTTGTATTAGAGTGCAAGATTACATAAAACCTTTGGGCAACTTTGTATTTCAATAATGTCTATGTGTTTGGATCTGTATCCATTTATATCATATTCTCGAGGAATATTTGTATTCCAGTCATGTTCCATTTATATTGTGTTTTCAGATTGACTTTGGAAGAATTATCTTTCAAGTTTCAAATTTTTAAACATTTAAGGTTGTCAATGATGTTTTTGACCTTTTTTCAGGCCAATTTTTCCCTAACTTGTGTTCAACAATTGATCTATTGATACGATTGGTTGTGGGAAATTGTTGCTTGATCTAGAAATGGATTTTTTTGGAAGTATATCTAACGTACTTAGATTGACCACAAACCCTCCAACATGTTGAGTTGAATAGTGTTCCGTTTACAAGAGTCGCCAAACTCTGGGAAATCCATGTTAGTCACCTCTCTCTTTTGGCACAAGATTCTCTATTTTGAATACTATAAAGCCTAAAGGAGTCGACTCTCCATTGAAGGAGTTGAAATAATATTTAAATTCCAAGTGGAATATATGGATGGTGGCCTAACAACTGATATCAAAAGAAATAAATCTGTAAAGGTGTTTTATTAATTCCAATCTTAAGAAAAAATCCAACACTTGTTGCACTTAATGATTTGATTTCTTGTACTATTTCAAAAACTGATAGATATAAAATTTCATGCTTTATAAAGGTATTAGTGTTGTTTATGTGTTCATTCCATATCTCATTAATTTCAGAGAGACTCTTTTATGTTACGTAAGGGAATGAAATATTGAGAAAACCCAAGGAAATTGAGTACATGTTTGGACTTCGTATACTACAAATATTTGGAGGAAACAAGCTTGTATTAAATCGAATCAGATTATGTGAAGGCCAGTAGCATGAAATATTAATTTCTCATTGATAACGACAAAATATAACAAGGTGACTGAGCTTGTAGTCTCAATGCCCATCCTTATTTTTTCTATTTCATGGATCAGTTCACATCACTGGCTATATGGTCTTCATGTTTTAACAGTACTCATGCTAGCTATTGTTGTATGTAGTTATTACAATTAACTCTTATCCTTTATTCCATGGTTATTCCTTTAATATGATCCAGGAAAATGTATTTTCCTAATTACAAGTCCAACTCTCAATCCTTCCCACATTGATAACACGATACACTCCAAAGTAGGGTAATTTATGTTGCACATGATGAAAATATATATCTTGAATGGAATATACATATTCTAATGTAGGAATAACACTTAGTTTTTCTCCTTTTCTTACATGAAAAACCTGGGGGATCATGTCCATTTTAAAATGTCTCCAATATTCAACAACCAAATACCAATCTTCACTTTTCTCTACAACATTTTTAGATTGCTCTCATATATTTCACTTTAAAGCTCTCACAACTTCAATGTGATTGGTCATTTTTGAAATATATCTAATGGAAAATATTTACAGGTAACAACAGTTGATTGGTCATGATGCACTGAAAAACTCTATGCTAATTTTACAAATTCATCTCCACACCTTAGGCATAAGATAAGTTCTTCACAACAGGTAACTCCCTCAGGAAAATAATTTTCATATAATTTGTTCATCATATATGATGGGGAATCCCCTCAAGATAACAATTTATATTTGATCCTTAAGGAAACATCACAAATTTGACCAATATACACAAATAATAATCACTCATGATGAATTTTAACTCAATGTACATCTTCCTTTTCTTATTAGGATAGTTACCTTGGGGGATCGTCCAAAGTAAAACAATGTATGAACATATGTATCCTTTGTATTCCAACATAGGTAATGAGTGGATGAGGATGAGTAGATAGTGGAGGATGATATCGTGGTCTACCTTAGCGATAATTTTTAAGGATTTGAAAAGGAGAATTTTAGGGTTATTATTAATGTTTTTTTGCTATAACTTAATTTTTGGTAAGCAATAACCTACTTTGTGTGCATTTACATCCGGGATTCATAGTATCACGTAAAATTTGGCACACCTATCAATCCTATTGCAAAATTCCCACATACTTCAGCAAGTTGAGACTTAATTTCTAGTAAAAACATGGAAAAAAAATCTGATTTTTAGTACACCATACAATGTTTATCTTATGGGAAAATTTGTGATATTTTCAGGAAGAAAAATTAGCTAGATGAAAAATCACAATTTTTCACCACATTGCCAAAAATCAAAGATGTTATCAACACTACATAAAATTAAAAATAATGCCAGACATGGAAAAATGTGGAATTATAACCTTAATTTCATCAAGCAAGAATTCCATTTTAACTTCCCTTATCATAGATTTTTTTTTGGTTAAATATTTTTCGCTTTGAATTCATTTCCAAACTAAAGGTCCTCGACAAGTGATATATTTCCTTGTTTGATTTTCTTTCAAGTTTAAATATATATTGAGGCTTGATTTAATGTAGCTCAAATATACATGAAATCATCATTTTAAACTTAAAACATAGAATCCCGCCAGGTGATTATGGTGCTTATATCATTGCCAGAGGAAGTTAACTACTATGTGTTATTCAAGTATGTGTCACTTGAAATAATAATTGGAAGGATGATTTTCTATTAATTGTTACATTTCATTGCACTATATTTTTTTATTGTTATCTGGATAAGGATAGATTAAGTCAACAAAGAATAATTTTTGTGGCGATATACCACAGAGAATGCCCACTAAATACCACCACATGTGCAAAAACATTATAGAAGTATAACACAAATGAAATAGATAGATCGATGGCTTCTCAGGCCTAAAAACCTACCTATGAGAAGCATGGAAATTAATACTGAAAATTCATGCCCTTCTAGATTATAAATTTATAAAGGTCCCTCCCTTTCATGTAGAGGATTCTTTTATTTTTCCCTAGAAGGACTTGCACTCATGTTTCAAATACATTGGTTTCTTTCTTAAACCAAATTGCTACAATTTTTCACATTTGTTACCTTAAATTTTGTTTCCTTTAACTTTCAAACAAGGTTTAGAAATTCCCTTTGGCCTTGACATCCTAGATTTTTCACGTGGCATTTGAATATTGTATGGTTTTCTTGTTTTTCTTGGTTGAAACAACTTTTTTTTAATCCTGATTTAATTTTGTACCCTGTAAAAATATAGAATGCACAATATCTAAGACACAAAATTATGAAGGATTTTCAAAATAAGCTAAACACATAAATAACAATGGAATAGAAATTTGTTTTATGTATTCAACTATGCCAACAATCAGGTAAAGATAATATGAATTTTTTGTACATAAGGCAATTGTACTCTATAACTTGTAAAATTAAATTGAGTTTCTAAATACAATTTGTAGATGCATTCTTATATTAGGTGTGTACACTCATTTTAAAATCTTTGGTTTAGTTATTATGTTGAATTATTGCTTAAAATGTGACCATGCAGTGGACATTTGACCTTTTTATTTCTCATGGAAAGAATTATACACAATAATTTTATGGTGAAAATTTTGGCATTAATGGTGGCAAGTTCTCTCAATTATGTATTTTAATTTTATTTCATTTTCCTCGTGTCAAAGAGTAGCTTATTTACTTTTTTTAAATAATATGATTGAACGTTTCGCTGGAATATCAGTATTTTTATAAAAAAAAATTGATGAAGTGTATGAAGTCCTACCTCAAGCATGAATTTGAAGATCTAATTGTTTTCTATTTTTTTTTGTGGAGAATTATTGGGAGAAGTGTTCAAGGGGGGCCATTTTATTTAGTGGTTTTGTGAACATTGCCATGTGTTGCAAAGGAATTTCTATAGTCTCATTTATTGCAAATAGAGATAAGATTTTAAATATATATTTTAATTAAAAAATTAGATGAAATCACATTATTAGTATTTAAATGAATATTTAATTGTAGATTGAAGACCTTGGATTCATCTTCCAGCCCTGGATTATCCAAAGAAGGGCACTTCTAGTCTTCAGCATGACTCTTGATTGTTGGATGCTATGGGTTACCCAGTTTTTAGAAGAAAAATATTGAATGATTTGAAAGGTGGAAAGACATCTGCAATGCATTCACAACACAATGGGAATGCTTGAATGATTATACAATATTTCATGTGAAAATAGTAGCCCAATCAATAGTCAGTTGGAAAATGATATTGTAATACTTGGCATTTCATATAATAAAATTTTTGGTTCAAATTATCTACGATTACATTTAATATTTTTTGTGTTGTTCTCAACTTATGATACTTCATGATTCACATGCTTTCATATTAGATGAGCATGAGTATTGTATGATATTTTTTTAATGTAGTGACAAAATCATACTAATGCATTTATGTTGGTTAAAAATGAGCACAAATAAAATGAATATAAAACTAATAAATTATTATTTTGTATTAATTAATAATGAAAAAAAAAATATGAATATACAACCACTAAATTATTTTTTTATAATGATTACTAATTAAAGTAAATGAGATCCATTAAGTGCCATTTATGGGGTCATTTTTGCTACAGTATGGAAGTGTTATACCACCATGAAACTAGAGGTAACCCCTTGAACCATTGTGTTTGTTGATCAGATACAAAACAACGAAGATATCATTCCAAACATTTCTACGCTATCTCAGTTTTCCCATCGGATTGAGGATGATAAGATGAGCTATAAGCTAGTTGATTACCCAAACAAGAGAATAATTCCATCCAAAAATTTCCAGTGAAAATGGGATCTTTGTCACTTACAATAATCTTTGGGTTTCCATGTAGCATTTGAATTGTTTCCATAAATGTAGTAGAAACTATACTTGGTTTAAATGGATGAGATAATGCCAAAAATTGTGCATACTTGGTAAGTCTATCAACTACCACCATGATGACACTATTTCCTTCGGACTTAGGTAAGCCTGTGCTGAAATCAATTGAAACCTCCTCTCAATGTTGACTTGGAATGGATAAAGGCTGTAGAAGAACTGGGGTCTTAATTCCCTCAAATTTTTTTTTCTAGGAAATCAAACATTCTTCCAGAAAATTTTGAATATCAGATTTAAGGCCCTCCCAGAAAAGCTCTTTCTTCACCCTGTGGTAATTTTTTAAAAATCCGAAGTGTCCTCCTAAAGGAGAAGTGTGCAATTCCAGAAGAATATTTTGTTTTAGTTGGGAATTCTTGCAAATATATAAGCGATCTTTGTACCATAAGGAATCAATTTTCCAACTAAAAATATCAGATGTACTGGGATCTTGCTGCACCTTTTGAATGAGTGTCCACACTTATTCATCATTCTTCCATTCTTCCCTTACTTCGGCTATCCAATATGATTGGATAATATAAATGGCACAAAGAAATGATTGCACCTCCTCATCCTTTCTTGAGAGTGGATTTGCGACAACATTTAACTCCCATTTTTTGTATATGATTTCAAAGTCACAACCCAACATATTTGTGACCCATTTTTGTTGCTCTTCTAAAGATAGTCTTTGTTCCAAAAATTATTTAAGGCTATCATGATAATTTTTTACCTTGAAGCGTCTTCCCATTATGTAAGGTCACCATGTATTTAGTTCATGTAGTATTTCCAACATTTCCTTCTCATAAATACCTTTCTGTATATAATTTCATTTGATTGGACGCATTTCAAAAGAAATGTGTCTTCCTTCTTTCATTAAAACGACACCAATTTCATTTCCTAAGGCATCACATTCCACAAAAAAGGTTTTTGTGAAGCCTGGCATAGCTAAGACCGGTGCTAGGCACATTGCCTCTTCAAGATGTTCAAAGGCCTTAGTTGCTTCAGGCGTCCATGAAAATGCATCTTTCTTTAATAATGTTGTTAGAGATGCTGCTATTATCCCATAATTCTTAACAAACTAGCGATAATACCCTGTTAGCCCGAGAAATCCTCACAATTGATTTAGGTTTGTGGGTACTTTCCATTCCTTAATGGATTTAATTTTGTTATGTTCTACCCTAACACCCTCCTCAGAAATAATATGACCCAGATATTCCACCTCTTGTACTCCAAAGAAAATTTTGGAGGTTTTTTCATATAATTGCTTCTCCTCCAATAGTTTGAGCACCCTGTCGACATGTTTAACATGACCCTTCCAAGATCTAGTGTAGATTAGTATATCATCAAAAAAATACTAACAATTTTTTTCTAAGGGTTTGAAACTGGAACTCATCAACCCTTCAAATGTAGAAGCTGCATTCGTAAGTCCAAAAGGCATGAAAAAAAATTTACAATGACCCTCCTAAGTTAGAAATGTTGTTTTCAGAATATCTTCAATCTTCATTCTAATTTGATGATATCTTGAGCATAGATCCAAATTTCTAAAATAAATTTCTCCATGTAATTCATCCAATAATTCATCAATCACATGAATGGGAAATTGATCTTTAATAGTGAGCTTATTGAGCTCCCTATAATCCAGAAACATGTGCCTTGACCCATCATTCTTATGCACCAATACTACTGGAACAGAGAAATAAATTTTACTAGGTTGAATTATAATAGCCTCTAACATTTATGCAATCATACTTTCAATTTCACTCTTTTGGACATAAGGATATGTGTAAGGCCTGATGTTTGGAGGAGCACTTCCTGGAATCAAATGAATAGCATGATCATGATCACGAATAGGTGGGAGTCCTTTGTGAGTTCCAAACACCTTAGAATGTTTTTCTAGGACATTTTGGAGATATGGAGAAATAGATGGTTTTGATGTTCGAACTTCTAGTGAGCATAAATGTGAAATTACGCCTCGTTTTTATTTCTTCAGAAGCTTTGTCATGAGATTAGAGCTTAGTATATTCCTCGTCTTCCCTGTGATACCCCGTAATATAACTTACCTTCCTTCTAAAAAAAAATTAAATAAAAGATCTTGAAAATTAAAAGTTGCCATCTACAAAGATTGTAACCATTGTACTCCTAGTACAACATTAGCACCTCCCAATGGAATGGAAGTCATTTCACTATTCAATAGATATTCCCCCATGGTTACCTTGATATTATGGAATTTTCTAGAGAAATTTATAGTTCCTCCATTTGCAACCATCACTTGACACTCTAGTGCTGGGTATAGGAATCAATTCACCTCCTTAACTACCTTACAATGAATAAAATTATGGGTACTGCCCAAATCAAATAACACTATTAAATTTTTCTTCTTGATATGCCCTTCTATATTGAGAGTTTGAGGAGTCGTAATTCCTGCCAATGCATTACATGATATGGTCAGACTCATTTCTTCATTCTCTAGGGTTAGTTCCTAGTGTATATCCTCTTCTTTTGAAGTTTCTTGTTAATTTTCTTCCTCCTCTTCACAATCTATGGAAAATAATGTCTTCTTAGCACACTTATTACCTTTAGTGTATTTTCTATCAGAACTGTAGCAAAGCCATTTTTCTCTTTTTTCTTCCAACTATTGCTATATCAACCTTGTAGGTTGTGGAAGTCTAGGATTAGCAATTCTTCCATATTTATAGATGTGAGTGCTAGGCTTCCTTATCAGCATAATTTTACTTTCAATTTTTTTTCCAAGCTGAATGCCTTCTCAAATGAATCAGGCTCCCAAAGGCGAACCTCATGTTGGATGGTACTCTTTAAAGTCCCTATGAAGACATCAATCTTGTGTTCCTTTGGAATATCAATTACCCTTATATTCAATTTCTGGAAGTCCTCAATGTGCTCCACCATTGAACCATTTTTTTTGAGATTTATCAATTGGCTGAAGAAGGTGTTTCTCTTTGTATCCTCATAATGTGCTATCATTTCTTCCATAAAAATTGACCAGGTGACAATTATTTTACAAGATAAAAGACATCGATACCATACAAATGTATTTTTTCTAAATATAAGGTTGAAATCGGTAAATTTTGTGTATTTTTCACATTATGGAGATCAAAATATTTCTCCATGTGTAGTATCCATGTTACAGGATCCTTTCCATCAAAATTCCTCATATCGATCTTCAGAGTATGGTGGGTCTTCAATCTAGCACTAGAGTTTATGAAATCATGAATAACATATATTTTGTTCTCATCATGAGTTTCCTCTACTACCTTTTCACCATTATGCATCATTTCTTGTATAAAATTTGTCAAACCTTTCTTCAAACTTTCCATGTTTATTTTTAGATCATTCTTCATGTCTTCCATGTTTTCTTTCATTTCTTCATCGAACTTAGCATCCATGTCATCCATCTTAGCTTCGATTCCATTCTTCAAACCATCCATCTTAGCTTCCATGCCTTTCTTCGAAACTTCCATTTGATTTTTTGTTACTCTTTGCGAGAGAGAAATTTCGTGCACTTGGTCTTGTAATTTTGATATATCATGTTGCATTTATTCCTCTTCACGAGTCATAGTAGAGCCTTATGAGGTATCAATGGGTTTTAAATTCTTGTTAGGGGCCATTTTAGAGCCCGATACTAATATCTATGTTTCAATATGCCCCTGGAATCACTTCAAACTGATTTTTCAAACCAGACCTATGAAATTTGAAAAACAAATACACACGTTTTTCTTTCTTTTGAGGAGCTCGATATAGAAAATGATGTATCTCTGTAGATTAGGATCCCAGATATTTTATCTTCAGTCCTTTATTAGCACTCTGAATATTGTCTCCAATGCATTAGGTCTGACCTGATTTGGATTCTTAAAGGAAAGTTATGCCCAATCTCCAACAATGACCTAACTATGGACTCGTTCAGTAGAGAAAACTTGTAGGATGTGCCACATAACACCGTTTCCTCCTTCAACTCTAAAACTGAAACACGTGAAGCTACATTCTATTTTATTTCCTTCGCTTTTTACATAATTCCAATCTGATGCTCAGAGAGAGAGAGTTATCATGATTTTACCAAGGTCGCATCTTAGAGATGCAATTAGAAAGCTTGCAAAAACCTTAAATTCCATGGATCATACCTCTGAAACTATTGCGAACCAAGATATAAAATTTTTGCACGAAGTTCCTTGGGATTTGTTCGCAAATGAGTTTTTTTTTAGCTTTTGAACCTTTGTAGCAAAAAATTTATAGCGAATATGCAACGATGACCTGTTTCAAGCAGTGAAATCCTAGAATCCAAAGCTCTCATACCAAATGTTATGAAACCAAATCCAAAAATAGAATAAAATAGAGAGAAACACCTTAGAAATCAGTCACTTCAAGGAAAAAACCTCCTTTACATTACATAAATGGACAATTATTGGATGATACAAATGACAAAACTTCCTTTCCATATATAGGAGTCCATGGGGTCACAATAAAATCCTAGTCGTCCTAACAATAACAATTTAAGGGCACAATAATAACAATAGGGGACTTTTATGGCGCAGAATAATATTAATATGGGGAATTGAGAGTGTAAGCTTCTGTGATCCATAAAATTTTAATTATAAATCTTCCGAGAAATCACATAATAAATTTTGGAACCAACGCATTTCGAACTACCAACTGTAGTTCATCATCAGGATAGTGAAGATTGGCTGATCTGACATACACATTTATACCAGGAAGAGAGAAGCAACGATCAAAACCTAAAGAGTTAAAATGGTCAAAAATAAGAAAAAAATATAAAATAAACCAAAATATAACTAACCCGTCATTAAAATTAAAACCGGTCAAAAATAAAAATAAAAATAAAAACCAAAAACATCATTACCCCATCATTAAAAACTAAAAATAATATAAAATAAAAACTAAAAACTAAAATAACCCCCCGTAGAAATAGGATAAACGTTTAAAAAAAATAGAAAAAATAGAAAAAATAAAAATAAATAAATAAATAAAAATAAAAAATAAAATAAAAATAAAAATAAAAATAAACAATAAATAATAAAAATAAAAATAAAAAATAAACAATGAAAATAAAATAAAAATAATTTTTTAAGTCAAAGTTATAAATTATAAATAATAATAAGAAAATAAAATCAATAAATAAATTAACAAATAAATACATGAACAAATAAAAAAAAAAAAACTAGAATTAAACTACAATAAAAATAAAACAAAATAAAATAAGGTAAGACTAAAAATAGAAATAAATTAATTGTATTTTAATTTGATATTAATTATTTATTTTAATAAATAAATAAATTAATATAAATAAAGAAATAAATAAAATAAAATAAATAATAGAATTAAAAAAAAAAACCTTTACAGGGAGTGAAGAGATGGAATCCAACAACTACTAACTTTCCATTTGTCATCCATGTTCAACGTGCGGGGCCTCTTCTCAATCTCAATCGCCTCCCTAAATTTCCAGTGATGGAAATGGTCAATCCTAGCAAGGATTTTAGTGTCCTCCATACAGATGTGATGTTTCGTCTTTTCTGCATGCTCAGCTAACGCTGAGGACTTGGTTCTACCATGCCTAATATCTACAGAATGCTCCTAGATCCTTTTATTAATCGATCGACCAGTTTCACCAATGTAGAGAGTCCCACAAGAGCACGGGATCAAATAAACACCTTTCACGTTATTTGGGTCCAACTAGTCCTTAACCGATTTAAGGGAGCCCCGAATGGTGTTTAAAGGTTTAAAACAAGAAGAGATCCTATGCTTCCTTAAAATCTGAGCGATCTTGTCAGTAGTACCTTGAATAAAAAGTAAATGAACTCTACCAACAACATCAACACTAATCTTTTTTTGTCTAGGACCTTTGCTCGCATTCATGAAAGCCTTCAAACCCTGACTTCTGCTATAACCAATCTATTCAAAGACTTTAAGGAGATGGGCTTTCTCTTCATCTAAATGATCATCATCAGAAATTTTAAGAGATTTAGTAGCTAAAGTATTCAAAACTCCAAATTTCTGAGCAGGAAAATGATGAGAACCAGAATGCAGATACTGCTCCGTGTGCGTCTTCTTCCGAAAAAGACGGTGCGAGAAAGAGCCATTATTATTTCTAGAGATGAGAACATCAAGGAAAGGAATATTCCCATCAGTCTCCGTTTCCATCGTGAACTTGATGGAGTCAGATTGAATATTCAAGTGCTGATGGAAAGCCTCTAATTCAAGACGAGCATGAGACCAATTGATGAAAGTGTCATCCACAAACTGCTTCCATACCTTGGGCTTTAAAGGGGCAGACACCAAAGCTCTAGATTAAAAATCCTCCATAAAAATTTTAGCCACCACAGGCGAGGGCGGGGAACCCATGGCGACACCATAGGTTTTTTCATAAAATTATCCTTCAAAACTAAAAAAGGTAGAAGTGAGGCAAATTTCCACCAAATTAGTAGTATCAGGATCAGTGATACACCTGATAACTCCTACAACCTCCATGATAGGAATGTTCGTATAGAGAGAAACAACATCAAAACTAACCATAGAGTCATTAGGTTTTCAAACCTAGCTTTTTAACACATGAACAAAATAAGCAGAATCTTTCACAAAAGAATCTGTCTGACCAACAAGAGGCTTTAGCTTGCTGGCCAAATACTTAGCTAGGAGATAAGAGGGCCCACCAATAGTATGAACAATGGGTCTAAGAGGAACACCCTCTTTATGAATCTTCAGGAGCCCATAAATCCTAGGGGTTATAGGATTGCTTTCAATGAGCTTCGAGCTCATAGAACCCATAGTGCAACTAGACTTAATAGCATTGGCCACCATCTTCGAGACTTTATACCTACATGGAAGGGTTATTGATAATAAGGTTCGATTATTCGAACATACGTGACTCAAGATTTCTAAGAGATTGGCTGATCTTTCGTTTTTGAAGCGTTGCAGAGATGCATGTGTCATTCCCTCTTTTGCTAGGATTAAGCATCATCTTAATTCCTATAAAAATATTCTCATTTTTGAAAGAGCCAGTATGGTGCTTCTTCGTTCTGAGATCCATGGTGTGAGAAGAGATTTTGATCTTCTTTCCAGAAGACTTATTTCTCACCACCTAGAATTGTCTTTTGTTATTGTAGGTTCGTTGTGGTTGGAGATTGATGTTGTTTCTACATTAAAAGAGGAGCGTCTGGAGGAAGCTGCTAAAAAGAAGCATTTAAAGAAGTTTGAAAATTCCCATCGAAATACAGATCCTGCGTTACTGGAACCCTATCTTGCTTTCGGTTCTTGGAGTAGGGTAAACCATGAGAAAATATCTACTTTAAGGGACGTGATTAGATCCTACCATAAGTCAAATTATAACTTGGAGAATGGAAGCGTTGCCTCTCATCCCTATTCAGCATTTGGAAGGCACGGTGTAGGATTCAAGTTTTCAAATAGTGATGTGGTGAATAACCGTTCAACGTTGTTGGAGACTTCTGTCTGTGCGGTATATTGCGGCAATGAGTCCTCAGTCATTGAACTGGACCAGTCAGATGGATCATCAAACCCCTTCACCTAGGTTTCCTCGGTGGATGAAAACGTTGCTGCTAGCCCTGTGTAATTGGAAACATCGATATGTTCGAATTCTTACAGTAATTTATCATATATTCTGGACTCGACATGTGTTTCCTCCATGGCTAAATGTGTTGGTGATGGCTCCGTTGGCACACTCGATTCTCGTTTGGATCCATCGTTGGCTAAGATGGACGTAGGTGTGAATGGGATTAACTTTGGTGAGTGTAATACGTTTAATAGTTTTTATTTGAATATTAACAGTTGTGATAATAGTAACAAAATTAATAATTGCAATATTAATAATAATATTAATTTTAATAATAATGGTATTACAATTTATAATTATATTAATAATAATATTAATTTTAACTATAACAATGATAGTGACAATAATAATTTTAGTAATATTAATATTTATATTAGCAAACATAATAATATTATTAATAATAATATTCACAATGATAATAATATTTGTAATAGTAATAGTAGCATTAGTGATTTTAATGATAATAATAATAATATCAGTAATAATAATTTTGGTTATAACAATAATATTAACATTAGCAATAATAACACTAGTAATAATAAGAGTAGTATCATTAGAGGTAATAACATTATTAGTAATAATAATAATAATAATAGAGTTATTAATCTCTCTAAGTTCTCTTTTGATTCTTCTGTTTTTTCTTTATTAGGTAACGGTCTTATTTTCGCTCTAGCTCCTAGGAAGATTCCTCGTGATGATATTATTTGTAGTATCGAATATGGTATTAAATATTTTTCTAAAAGCTTGCAGGATGTCATTAGGCAGGATTGCGCCATAGCTCTTAGGAAAGCTAAACCTCCAAGGAGCAATATTAGCAAATCTGAATTTTTGGCTCTTAAGACCCTTAATCAAAACCCTGATATTGTTGTCCTTAAGGTTGATAAAGGTGGCGCTATTGTAATCATGAATAAGGAGGATTATAAAGCAAAGATGCTTGACCATCTCTGTAATAGTGGGAGTTATAAGAAGCTCTCTAAGAACCCTATTAATAAAGTCTTGAAGATGGTGGCCAGTGCTATTAAGACTAGTTGCACTGTGGGTTCTATGAGCTCGAGGCTCATTGAAAGCAATCCTATCACCCCTAGGGTTTATGGGCTCCCGAAGATTCATAAAGAGGGTGTTCCCCTTAGACCCATTGTTAATAATATTGGTGGGCCCTCTTATCTCCTAGCTAAGTATTTGGCCCATAAGCTAAAGCCTCTTGTTAATCAGATAGATTCTTTCGTGAAAGATTCTACTTCTTTTGTTCATGAGTTAAAAAGCTGGGTTTGCGAACCTAATGACTCTATGGTTATTTTTGATGTTGTTTCTCTCTATAAGAACATTCCTATCATGGAGGCTGTAGGAGTTATCAAGTGTATCACTGATCCTAATACTGCTAATTTGCTGGAAATTTGCCTCACTTCTACCTTTTTTAGTTTTGAAGGAGAATTTTATGAACAAACCTGTGGTGTTGCCATGGGTTCCCTGCTCTCGCCTGTGGCGGCCAACCTTTTTATGGAGGATTTTGAATCTAGAGCTTTGGAGTTTGCCCCTTTAAAACCCAAGATATGGAAGCGGTTTGTGGATGACACTTTCATCAATTGGTCTCATGGTCGTCTTGAATTAGAGGCTTTCCATCAGCACTTGAATAGTCAATCTGACTCCATCAATTTCACGATGGAAATAGAGATTGATGGGAGTCTTCCTTTCCTTGATGTTCTCATCTCGAGAAATAATAATGGCTCTTTCTCGCACCGTGTTTTTCAGAAGAAGACGCACACGGAGCAGTATCTGCATTCTGGTTCTCATCATTTTCCTGCTCAGAAATTTGGAGTTTTGAATACTTTATCTACTAGACCTCTTAGAATTTATGATGATGATAATTTAGATGAAGAGAAATCTCGTCTCCTTAAAGTCTTCGGAGAGAATGGTTATAGCAAAAGTCAGGGTTCGAAGGCTTTCATGAATGCGACCAAAGTTCCTAGACAGAAAAAGATTAGTGCTGATGTTGTTGGTAGAGTTCATTTACCTTTTATTCAAGGTACTACTGAGAATATCGCTCGGATTTTAAGGAAGCATAGGATCTCTTCTTCTTTTAAAAGTTTAAACACTATTCGGGGCTCCCTTAAATCGGTTAAGGACCAGTTGGACCCAAATAATGTGAAAGGTGTTTATTTGATCATGTGCTCTTGTGGGACTCCCTACATTGGTGAAATTGGTCGATCGATTAATAAAAGGATCCAGGAGCATTCTGCAGATATTACGCATGGTAGAATCAAGTCCTCAGCGTTAGCTGAGCATGCATAAAAGACGAAACATCACATATGTATGGAGGACGCTAAAATCCTTGCTAGGATTGACCATTTCCATCACCGGAAATTTAGGGAGGCGATTGAGATTGAGAAGAGGCCCCGGACGTTGAACGGGGATGACAGATGGAAAGTTAGCAGTTGTTGGATTCCATCTCTTCACTCCCTGTAAAGGTCTTTTTTTTTATTATTCTATTATTTATTTTATTTTATTTATTGGTTTATTTATATTAATTTATTTATTTATTAAAATAAATAATTAGTATCAAATTAAAATACAACTAATTTATTTTCGTTTTTATTTTTATTTTTAGTTTTAGTTTTATCTTATTTTATTTTATTTTTATTGTAGTTTAATTCTAGTTTTTAATTTTGTTTATTTATTCATTCATGTATTTATTTCTTAATTTAGTTATTGATTTTATTTTATTATTTTTATTTATAATTTATGACTTTCACTTAAAAATTTATTTTTATTTTATTGTTTATTGTTTATTGTTTATTATTTATTTATATTTTTACTTTTATTTTTATTTTGATTTCATTTATTTTATTTATTTATTTATTTATTTTTTAACGTTTATCCTATTTCTGTGGGGGGTTATTTTAGTTTTTAGTTTTGATTTTATATTATTTTTAGTTTTTAATGATGGGGTAATTATGTTTTTGGTTTTTGTTTTTATTTTTATTTTTTACTGTTTTTAATTTTAATGATGAGTTAGTTATATTTTGGTTTATTTTATATTTTTTTCTTATTTTTGACCATTTTCTAACTCTTTAGCTTTTGACTGTTGCTTCTCTCTTCTTGGTATAAATGTGTATGTTAGATCAGCCAATCTTCACCATCCTGATGATGAACTACAGTTGGTAGTTCGAAACGTGTTGGTTCCAAAATTTCTTATGTGATTTCCTGAAATATTTATAATTAAAATATGGGGACTACAGGGGTACAAAAAGAACAATAAGGGGGCCACAATAACAACAATAAGGGACTACACTAGTAATAGAGGGAACTAACAATATGGCGCTTTTCCATTAATGGAAAACAGGGACATATTTTGGATTGATGGTTCAACCTTACATGTTGTATTGAGGTTGACATCAATGCCAAATGGGGATTTTGTTAGCATTGTAGTGTTGGAATTAATGTCAACAAGCTCTTAGTGTTGTTGGTCATATGCACGATTGATAAGTGTAGTGTGTTGGATGTTTTTCTCGGTGGTCTTGCTAGTTGGAATTAATATCAAGATACTTATGACTAGACCTAGTGGACATGATGTTGTAGCTGCTAAGGAGATGGATTCCACAGATGTTCAGTTGGTTGGAGATGCTACTACTACAGGAGGTTTGAGAGATGCTCTTGGAATTGCATATGTCTGTACATGTCTTGGAGATATTGCATATGCTTCTAGATGTGCGAGATGTTGTTGCTTATGTTGGAGGTTCTTCTACCATTTTTTGTGATGCTACTGATGTAGGTGTTGAGGATGTTTCTCCTGTAGGTGTCATAGATGTTACTATAGGTTTTGGGGTGTTATAGATGTTAAGGTTGCTTCTTGATGAGTTGGAAGTCTTGGTCTTGGTTCAAAGGCTTGAAAAATCACTCTTTCATGTCATTCATTTGTTTGTTTCATATTCATTAGTTGAAAACTTGTTGTATAGGATTGGAGGAGTGTTGAGGAATTGATTAATATGTTCCAAGAGGTGGCATAGGTTCTGGACTGAAGAACTGATCCTTTCCGTCAGTTTAAGGCCCAGTCGCATGCATGTTGGGTCGAGGGAAAATCTGAGATGTTAATGTCACATGGAGACAAGCCCCATGGAGTGGTTATAGCCACAAGATGCTAAATGTTCATGGATTTCAGTGCTAAGGGATTGAATGAGGGTTTTGACAAGATTTTCTATTCATTCCTCGCTTTGATCAACTATTTTTTATGTTGTGGCACCATCCTCGATCAGAAATTTTTTCTTTATGATTGGAAAAGTTATTTTGGACCTCTAGAACCTTATTAAAGTTGAAAATATCAAAAATACTAATTGAGTTAGTGGTTTATTGAGTCAATGAGATTAGCTAGATCTAATCTATCACATTAAAAACATTATGGAGCTCAATATTTATTTGTAATTATTGAGTTGAGATCTTGAGTTAATATTTATATTCGAGATATATGATTGTTAGTATGGTGGATTACAGTAGTGTGTGGAGTGAGTGTGAGCTTGGAGAATACCCTGTAGACTGTGTGAGATTTATTATGCAGAATTTCTAAAAAATTGTGTAGTTGTACTAGTAGATATTTGAAGCATATTTCAACCATTATGTTTATGCAATGAGTGGAGTGTTGAAGTGTGTATTGGTGTAGCATTTTGAGGAGTTGTTTTCCACCTAGACTGAAGTTCTTGTGTGGAGTTTTTTATGGCATCTTGTGTTGCAAATATATCATTTCATTAAGCTTTGATGCTATGTTATTGTAGTTCTCATGTTGAGAAATCTTTAGGAGTCCAGTCTTAAGATATATGAAATGAGGCTTTCATGGAGGTAGTGGAGGCATGGATAATTTGAGTTTATAGTGACATGGAAGATTCCGTAGATGGAAAAATTTTCTCCACCCAATGGTGGTTGTATTTTTCGGTAGAAACTGGGAGAGCTCATTGGTCATGAGAGTACAAATAGATCAAATTATGTGGAGTCAATTATGAGTTCAGAAGTAACCGAGCAAGGATAATTGATTGTGGTGGGATTAAATGGATGTTAATCCATAGATCCATGACAGAAATAATTTCTGGTCTGATGGTTCTAGCATTCTGTGAAAGAAGTCGAGTCTTTTGGATCATGGGAGTGAGTTGATCCATGTAGAACTTTCTTGACAAATTAATTAAATTATTGAGTAGTGCAACAACATCAGGGTTGTTTTTTTCCCGGGGAAGGGTTTTCCACCAAACATACTTGTGTCTTTTATTTTGAATTATTGGATGGTTTTACTTGTGATTGATGCTATACTACTTTCTTATGTGTTTAATCTAATGCATGGTTAAAATATTAATAATTGGAGAAAAATTGTACAAGTTCTCGCACTATTGATTCACAGACCTCGTCCCCCCTCTTAGTAGTTATATAGTTTATAACATCATGTCCTTATGCTTAGTTCCTTCTATAATCGAGACCAAGAGGTAAATCCTTTCCAGACCCTCCTTCTTCTCCTTCTCTTGAAGAAGCGTTAAGTTTGATTTTCCCATCTTTCCAAACCACTCAGCCTAAAATTCAGTATCTTAATTTTCCCCTATTACGAAAAAATTGATTCTAACTTGCCACCCTCTCACTCGATGCTCTTTGACATTCATACTTTTATTTTAAAACATGATTTCCTTGTTCGAAGCATGTGAATTTCCCTTTTAGTTTTATAACCCTAGGCTTCAGGATATTTATTTTTAACCACCTACTGTAATGTGGCTTCTCCAGTGTTTCGTCAACATAAGTCAGCTCTTCAGGTTCATAGTTCTTTTTTAATTCTTACATTTTTATTATTTTGTCAATACCTTCAACTAAATTTCCCTCTTCTCTTCTTGGAACAATCGATAATTCATGCTCAAATTCTTCTAGTTGTTCCAACACACCAGGTATGTCAACTATCTCCATACTTCTAACTACTAAAGCACGTGATACTTACAGATCGATATTTTGTGCTACATCTTCACTCCTAAATACATATGGTTCTCGATTTGGCATTGCATATGTACTATCCATAAAATCATACTATTGGATTTCATTATTCTTTCTATGTTTAGGGTCATTTACAATATCCACTTCTTGAGTTGCTCCACCTCTATGGTCATTAAACACCTAGAACTCCTCAATTGGTTTAGTATCAAGAAAAATTAGCGCCTCGATCTCCTTAGTTAGTTTAGTCCTAGGATCATCAACTACTAAAGCATCCCAAACTTAGTTAAACTGAAATACTAATCATTACATGATAATAATTAATATTATTAGGCTCGAGGAAATTTAGTACTTAATATATTGTAACAAGACTTTGGGCCCCCTCCTCCCTTGAATCAGAATAAAGGAAATTAAAAAAAATAACCAATGCCTTCACATACCTTAGATACCATGTTCTTCACCATGTTCAGTTATGCAATTGTGTTGAACAAAGCCATTACCAGTTCAAACATTTGATCCATACTTATGCTCTGACTCTCCAACTATCATGTTTGGGGGTGACAAGGCACACGTGTCATAATAACCACCTCATCTAAGTCTTGTATCAATGTGACCTTCTCGTCTGACTAGTTCATGATTCCAAGAGTAACCCTAGGGATGGTTTCACCTGACATGTCATGACTCTTCCTCTTCCTCGATGCAACACATTTTTCTTTCTTCCCACAATGATCTTTCTTCTGATATTTTTCCTCCACCTTTGTTGAAGCTTCTTCTTTTTTAGAAGGGCACTCCTTCTCTTTAATAACCAAGGTCTCACATTCTTCCTCTAAGGGGTTCATATTCTTCTAAGAATGGGTATCCCCAACTTCATCAAAACGATGAAAATTTCCCCAAAGATCAAATCCTCATACGATAATTCATTCTCTAAATCTTTCATCTTCCTTTTTGATCCAGTGGTGTTGGCTTCGGGGGTCTTGACCCAGGTTCAGAGTTAAGTTTTTCCAAAAAATCCCTATACTACTGGCCCTTTTGGCAATGAACTACTTTCGTAGGCCAAGGTCTGACCCGAAGTAGTATGGGAGGGTGTTGGAACCAAGTTTCTGCACATGGAGAGAGAGTAGGTAATTAAGGCAGATCTTCGTTGAATCTATCAGGTTCACATAGAAACAACCCTATTATCAAGATTTTAATAGTATAATCAACATGTAACCATAACTAAAGATACTACCATTAACATATCTGATCAATACATTCGCATCCACGTGTGCATCAGAAATTATCACTAGAGAACATTACAATCGTAGCTAATTCCTAGACCATAGATAAATTCACAACTTAAATAAATAAAATGAAGGTACTTCAGTAATATACACAATGAGTTTAGATATCATAAAGATACTTCAAATAGATTCCGCAGTCATCAGTATCCAAAACCCTAATTACAAACCCAAGGCACAGCTCGCGCATACAGCCAGTGGTGTTTGCACACAGCAGGACTGAGGATCCCCACACACACAGCCAGAAGGAGTCCTTACCTAAAATAGATCTCAACAGTTTGTTCGCAGCATCAATATTTCTTCTTGTTACTTACTAGACCCAACAATCTATCTATTTATATCATCGTAGCATTTTCTATGCTATGGTCTACAAACTGTGGTTTGCGGACCCTAGGTCTACCCTTTGACCCATTACAAAACATTGAGGGCTTTGACCGACCCCACCCCTATGCAAGACCAAATATTACAAAATTATATCAAAAATGCACCATAGCGAACCCTGTTCCAACAGGCCCCCAACACAATCTTCTGACTTGTCCCAAGTCATAGCAGCCGTGGGGTTTACATATTCACTTGAAGTTGCTTGATTGCATCGACCAGAGGGGGCAGCACTCCCTCGCTCTGCGCGGCAGCATTCTGTGCAATATCCATCAACTTCTGCAAAGTTGGACCTTCAGTAGCAATAGTGAGACTTTCCAAGGTCTGGTTTAGTTGTTTGACTGCAACATCCACTTCCTGAGATAGCTTGAGTGCTTCATCAGCCCATGGCTTGAGGTGATCACTCATAACCTTCTTCTTGTGGTGAAACTCTTCCCGGTCATCTTAGAGCACATGGCCGGCTTGCAGACGTGCCAGATGTTGAGCAGGGATCAGAGTGGGCATAGTCGCCTCTAGCTGCTCAAATTCTTCTTCCTTCTGGCACAATTCTTGAGTAAATTCGCACAGGAGATGATTGTGCTAAACCTTATACCATAGTTGCATAGATGTCTCCAACAATTTTGTGCCCTTAGTGATATGAGTTGTAATGGCATTGGTGGCTTTTGTGAATAGTGCGGCTCACTCGGCTTGTACCTCAAGCGGATTTTCTGGCTGTACTTTGGCCTGCAATGCAACAATCTGCTACTCCATCTCAGTCTTGACATTCTAAATCTCGGTCCTAGAATCCTTCAAGGCTGCAACGAGTCCTTCAATCTAAGTCTGGGGGGTGTCAGAGGCTCGGATATCTTTAGTCACATCTGCGCATAGCATGGTGATTAGACGTTCCAACTTGGTATGCAGCGTGGCGGCAAGGCTGCTTGCAGCCTGCGCCTAGGACACCTCGGCAATTTTTTCAATGATTGTCTGCTCACTCGTACTAAGATGCTGATGCACCCAACGATCTCTATGCTAGATCGCGTCAAAGAGGGATGTATGGAGGACCTGCAATGGTTCTTGTGGAAGCCAAGGAAAATCCAATTGTACATCTGCATAGGTTTGGACTTGAACACAAAAGAAAGGAGGGCTAAAGGTGAGTGTTGTGCTTGGCAGGGATGAGAGGAAACTTTCAATCGGGATTATCAGTTCACTACTGGTTGGTGGGGGTGGCCTCGTCTCAATCATGCTTCTCTATCAGGTATCGGTCTTGAGCTGTAGAGCTTGGAGCTCAGACTGTGGTGCGGTAACCGTGGCCTTATGCTTCTCTTCCAAAGTAAGCCATCTGTCTTCGGCGGTGAGGGTGACCGCATCTGCGATTTTCTCCAGGTTTTCCTTTGTCAAAGCAACGTCAGTCTCCCTACCAGGCCTTGTAGCCTGTCATTTATTTTGCTGGCCCTTGAGAGGGTTAGTTGTCTATTTCATACCATGCAGGGAATAAATACCCTATGGATCTAGATCATCTGTGTCCATGTCCTATTGCAATTCCTACTGTGATTCTAACTCCGCACCCTTCTCAGCATCCTTGCCACGTCCTTCTGAATTTTTTGTGGTATTAGGTGGGGTGGTCTTTGGGGTGGTGCTTGTACCTACAGTGTCAGATGTACCTAATTTGAATCCCAATCTTTAGTGTGGTGGCCAAGTGGCAAGGAGTCAGTCAACTTCCTCGTCGATGACCATGTAAGGCAGCGACACTAACGCTATATCCTTACAGCCCCGAATCTGCACATTGTGCATCATGACTTGGAATGCTGCGATGCCCTTGTACTTGTCGTAGACCGCCGGTGACAAGCATGGCCAGGAGTGAATTTTTGTTGCGCACCCACTCTGAAAGAGGACCCAAAATAATTTTTTATGCTCAATGCGCTGCTCATCCTTCGAATCCTACAAATTCGCATATCGTGCCCCCTCGCACATGTCTGGTTAGAGCTCAGGGAGGACCGAGTCTTCAGCGACTTCCCATGCAACTAACAAAATTAGGAGTAACATCTAGGAGTATTAGAATTCCCTTCCATGATCTTGGGCCTCACACACATACTCCAAAAATTCATTGCAAAGGAACTGGGACCAGTTGAAGCAGACCCCCTTTTCGCAGCTGCCAGCTAACTAAATTACATAAGTGGGAATGGTCATGGCCTCGCACTTGCACATAATATTACAAGCCAGCATCAAGGTACCCATGCAAACTCCTGGGTCAGCAATGGTGTTGACCATGAATACTCTAGCATTCTCCTCAACATGGTATTCTTCTCACACCTTATTAGCGATTTTTTGGTCATAATTCTTGTCGACGCACTCCATGGGATTCAACCCCTCCATGGGGAGACCAGTAATACGATGAATGAGGGTGGCATCAATGTGAATGTGGTCCTGAATCCATAATCTGCCATCATGGATCAGGGCTGGCAGCAGAAGCACAATTTGGTTAGTTATACTATATCGGCCAAAATGAGGCATTCGCTGCAAGCGTAGTAAACCATATTTTTCAAGCCTGCATGGCCATGACATTGGGACGACCCTTAGCGCTTTGACTTCCAGTATTATTTGAAGGTACATCTTAGGTGCCAATTCTAGGAAGGCCTCTAGGTGGGCCAAGTCATGGTCGTCGAACTTAATTTAGGTGAGCTTGCCATGTGCTTCTCCAATTATGGTGACTTCACCCAGAATCAGTGGTGTTTGTAGGTAGGCACGCATTCCTTTAAGGTTCTTAGGTGTGCACACCGAGGGAGTGAATTTCTATTGCGAGCCCACTCTAAAAGAGGACCCAAAATACTTTTTTATCCTCAATGTGCTTCTCATCCTTCGAATCCCACAAATTCGCGTATCTCGCCCCCTCACACATGTCTAGTTCGAGCTCAATGAGGACTGAGTCTTTAGGGGCTTCCCATGTGACTAACACAATTAGGAGAATCTGTGAGGAGTATAAGAATACCCTTCCATGATCCTGGGCCTCATGCACATTCTCAAAAAATTTATTTCAAAGGAACTGGGACCAGTTGAAGAAAACCCCCTTTTCGCAGCAACTAGCCAACTGAATTACATAAGTAGGAATGGTCATGGCCTCACACTTGCACATAATATTACAAGCCAACATCAGGGTACCCATGCACACTCCTAGGTCATCAATGGTGTTGATCATGAATCCCTAGCATTCTTCTCAACATGGTAGTCTTCTCACACCTTATCAGTGATTTGTTGGTCATACTTCTTGCCGACATGCTCCATGGGATTCGGCCCCTCCAAGGGAGGCTAGTAATACGGTGAATGAGGGGGGCATCAATGGGAATGCGGTCCTGGATCAACAATCTTCCATCATGGATAAGGGCTAGCAGCTATTGCGCAATTTGGTCAATTATACTATATCGACCAAAATGAGGCATTCATAGCAAGTTTAGTAAACCAAATTTTTCTAGCCCATGGGCCCATGACATTGGGATGACCCTTATCACATCGTCTTCCAATATTATTTCAAGGTACAACTTAGGTGCCAATTATGGGAAGGCCTCCAGGTTGGCCAAGTCATGGTTGTCAAACTTAATTGAGGCAAGCTTGCCATGTGCTTCTCCAATTATGGGGACTTCACCCAGAATCAATTGCATTTATAGTTAGGCATGCATTCCTTCAAGATTCTTAGGGTGGAAGCCAAGTGATTTGTTCATAAATTTGGGCCTCTTCATGAGCAGAAAAATGTCGCTTCCTCTGGCTAGGCGAGCGTGCCTAGGGCACTGTTCAGGGGAATATGAAATTCTGAGGGGAGGTGCATGGCTTCCCTCTAGCCCATTTAGTAGCCATCCCCTACCCTTGCTCCTAACCTTTCCCCTTACCCTTCCTTTTCTCCCCCTTGGTTGGTGTGGACACAACCTCTTGAACTTCAAGGGTGACCTTCAATACTTCATTAGTGGAGGCCACAGCCTGGGACGGTTCAGCTAGATTGGTCATGGTCATTCTCGCTTGGAAGAAAAATTCAGGATTGCTACTATCAGAAGGGGTAGCTCGCCCAGACATTAACAGAGCACAATAGTTATGGAATTTTGCAAAGCATAAGTTTTTCAGAATGCACGAAACCCACTTCTGATATACCCTCATGATTTTATAGCTTTGGATAGTGACCAACGGTTGGATGAGACTTATCTAAAACTTACCATCAAGCAAACGGTCAAAAATATTTGGAAATTGCCTCATTAATTTCGAACTGCCTGCTCCTTCCAACGGTAAAATTTGCTTTTTACCTAGTTTTATTGTTCCAATGGCTAGTTTTCGCAGCTATGTATTACTCCTATGCTCCCAGTGCACCTCCTCTGGCTTCCAGACCTATGATCAACCCTTGTGCTCCTAGTACAACTCCTCCGGCTTCCAGACCTATGATTGACCCCTGTGAATTTAACGTGATTTCCTGTGTTTTTCCTCCTGCCTGCGTGTATGCCACCTAATACAACTACGCCAGCCATATAGTCATTTGATATGATATAGTTTGATCCATCTACCATTAACATATCCTGGTAAAATTTCACCACGCAATGTAGCTAACTGAAAAACTCCTCCGTCAGTGATTTCCTTTACCATATAGGGGCCTAGCTAATGTTGACGAAACTTCCCCGGGTGCTTGGAAAACTAGCTATCGTATAGAAGGAAAAATTCTCCCTCTAAAAAGATCTTTTGCTAAATATTTTGATCATTCCATGCTTTTTCCCGGGCATTCTCAACTTGCTGATGAAAGTTAGCAATGAATCGATCGTCCTCCAAGGCAATGAGCTGTGCTAAGTGCTCCTCCATGATATCAAGCTCTGCCATGTTGGTAAAGGCTGCGATTCATAGGTTAGGAACAATATATTCCATGGCCATAATTACCTCCTTTCCATGAACCATCTGAAACGGTTTTTTCCTGCTCAATTTATTGCAAGTGGTTCGATAGGCCCAAAGGACCAACAGGATGTGCACATCCTAATCGATTCGCTCGACATTGCAGATCTTGATGAACACCTGTTTCAGAATTTTATTAAAATCTTCCATAGTTCTGTTCAATTGTGGGTGGTATGGGGTACTCTCTACATCGTGAATCTGAAATTCTTCAGTCAAATCCTGTATTGTTTCATTAAAAAAATGTGTACCTCTATCGCTCACCAATATCCTCGGATAGCCAAACCGGGTTAGGATATGTTCAAAAGTAAAGTGCACAGTGGTGTCTACAATACAATCCTTTACAGCATGTGCTTCAGCCCATCTGGTTACATAATCAGTTGCAGTGATGATGTAGCAGGCACTTGTCTTCTTCCCTACTGGGTTGATGGGCCCAATGAAGTCTATGGCCCATTTTTCAAACGCTTGCAGGGCCATCTATGGGTGCAAGGGAATTTCATCCTTGGATGACAGTCTTCCTGTCCTTTGGCATGTGTAATAGCCTTTTCAATAGTCATGAGAGTCACTATGCAGTGTGGGCCACTATAGCCCATCTCTTAAGATCTTCTGAATCGTCGCTTTCCCTGTGTAGTGACCTCCTGCTACGTCGCCTTGGGATTCTGCTAAGATGGCCTTTATTTCATGCTCTAGAACATACATTTGTCATACCTCATCATCTCCCAACTTATACAAGTGGCCTGCTACGATGGTAAAGTCCATTGCGCGGGTTACCAACTCTTTTTTCTGTTGTACCAAATATTCTGCAGGAGCCATCCCCGTAGTTTAGAAGTGAATGATATCGGCAAAGTCTGAATCAACAACCTTAATAGAAAACAGTTGTGCATTGGGAAATCCTTCTTCTAGGTTGGTTGGTTCTTCACCAGTATTGATTCGGGAAAAGTGGTCTGCCCCAAAATTTAGTTTCCCCGGCTTCACGATGATCTCAAAATCATATTATTGAAATTGTAGGAAATACTGAGAGGGGGGGTGAATCAGTATTCCTTTCAATTAGAGCATTAGTTAATCTTAAATTATTATCAGTGTTTGTACAATGATAGTAGTAAATAAGAGGAACACAAATGCATACATTTTTTAAGGTGGAAACCCACTCTGGGACAAAAACCACCTAATGCTTTTCTAATAATTCTTTAATATTCAACTCCAATTGAAAATAAAGCTCCAACTTCCTAGAATCTGGAAAAGAATTCTTCTCTAGCTCCCACTGGATGGATGCTCCAACGCCCGAGATTCTTTAGTATTCAACTGAACAGATTCCCCAACACCCAATGAGCTACAACTCACCGTAGCACCACCCTACCACCCTATAGAAGAATAAAAGAAGAATGGACTCCCATACCAGGGAAAATTGTCCACTTTACAGTGATATATAAAGATGTAGAAGAAGAAGATATACTAGAACATAACCCCAAATTTTACACAACCACCTAATGATGATCCTAGACCTCCCAACACTTCCTCTTCAACCCTTGGCAGATAGATACTAGTACAATTTTTACAATAATGTATTTACAATGACTTAGTACAATGATACCTTTACAATGATTGTATGCAGTGCTGCCCACTTGAAGAATTAATATGATGAACTTATTGTTGCTATTATGCACCTTGGTTTCTGCTCTTGTCATGCTTCCTTCTGCTACACCTTGCTTTTCTTTGCTACCATAGAAATTCTGGTCCTTTGCAACCCTTGACAACACATGATCTAGCTTTTTCTTGCCTTCTAGGAGCTTGATATTGAATTTGGTGTATCTATGTTATTTCTGATCCTCAATATCTGATTTTTTCTCCTGTATTAGTCCTTTGAGTCAGATTTCCAATGCCACAGGTCTGACCAAATTTGGATTCTTCAAGAGAGATTTATACCCAATCTCTCACAATGCCCTAATTATGGACTGTTTCAACAGAGCAAACTTGTACAGCGTGCCACGTGTCACTGTTTATTCATTTGGCTCTGAAATTTCAAGAGATAAAATGAAAGTCTGTACACTATCTGTCACTTTTTATGGAATTCCAATCTAATACTCAGAGAGAGAGTTATGATGATTTTAGAAAGGTCACTTCTTTGAGATTAATTTCAGGAGCCTCCAAAAACCCTAAATTCCACAGATCATATCTTCAAAAATATTGTGCACCTTGATCTGCATTTTTTACAACGAGTTCCTAAGGATTTTTGCTTCGCCTCATAAAAATTTCAGCTTCAGAACCTTTCTATAAAAAACGTTAGAGCGAAAATTCCACGATGACCTCTTTCAGATGGTGAAATCCCTTGCATAAAGAGGAAATGAGGATCACAGTTTATATAAATGCTTAGGTTGAAAGGGGCTTCAACAAGTGAATGTGGGAGGGATTTTAGGAGTTTAAAAAAGATTAATTATGACCTTTCAATGACCCATGCTCCAACCCCATGGGGTTCTAGCCCACTAATTGGGGGTACAAACTTCAAACATGAATATCTCTGAAACCGTGAAGAAATACATGGCGTGCCATATATCAATGGAAACATCTCGACAAGTAGAAACCATCAAAAGCATTATTGAACCAGAATATATTAATTTGGTAGGTCAAAATTTGCATGTAATATTGGGTTAGCCCCTGGTGCTGCTTCGGTTGAAATCAATGACAAATTCTGATCAACAATCTTCCCCTTTGGCATTGATGGCAACACAAGTACTCCCTCTGCGATCATGACACCTCTTCCTACAACATTCTCTCCCCCTTTGACATCAGTGGAAAGGGGTAACTCCCCCTGAAACAAAACCATCCTGCAGACGTGTACACACTTCCACTCCCGCTGACACACAACCGTCCTACAGACCTGTAATCTAATGAGAACTTGGGAGAATCCCAAGCTTTTGATGAAGAGATTCAAATGCTTCACAAGGTAAAGGTTTATTGAAGATATCAGCAATTTGTTCTTTTGTGCAAACATACTCAAGTTTGATATTCTTTTCAGTGACATGTTCTCTAACAAAATGATATTTGATCAGAATGTGTTTTGTTTTTGAATGCATGACAGGATTCTTGGAGATACTGATGGCACTAGTGTTGTCACAGAATATGGGAATAGGCTCACTGAATTGTACTTGAATATCTTGCAAAGTTTTTTTCATCCAAAGGACTTGAGTACAACATGATGCTGCTGCAATGTATTCTGCTTCCACTGTAGATAACGATATTGAAGTTTTCTTTTTTCTCAACCATGATACAAGACAACCACCTAGATAGAATGTTGCTCCAGTAGTACTCTTGTGATCATCAATGCTTCCTTCACAATATGCATCTGGAAAGGCTTGAATAATGAGATTTTTACCCTTGGGATACCACAAACCATATTCTTTTGTGCCCTTTAGATATCGAAGAATTATTTTGACGGAAATAATGTGTGATTCTTTTGGTGCTGCCTGGAATCTTGCTACTTGTCCAATTGCTTGGATAACATCTGGCCAAGAGGCTGTTACATATAGAAGACTGCTAATCATAGATCTATACAACCTTTGATCCACATCCTTAGATGAGTCGTCTATGCTCAATTTGCAACCTATTACCATCGGAGTAAGGATGGGTTTGTAATATTCCATTTTGAATTTCTTGAGCATTTCCTTGATGTACTTGGCTTGACATATAAATATTCCTTTCTCTTGCTGAGATATTTGAAGCCCTAAGAAGTATGCCAGTTCACCAAGTAAAGACATATCAAACTCACATTGTATCTTTGTAGAAATGTTCTTACTTAGTCGATCATCATTGCTACCAAATATTATATCATCCACATATACCTCAACGATTCTTAAATTATCTTTATCTATTTGTACATAAAGATTGTTATCAATAGTACCTTTCTTGAACCCTTGTTGACATATATATCCATCAAGATGAGCATACCATGCTCTGGGAGTTTGCTTGATACCATATAGAGCCTTCTTTAACCTGCAAACATAGACTTCTTTTTGTTATGGTAGAAAACCTTCAAGTTGTTCAATGTAAACTTCTTCTTCTAATTCTCCATTCAGAAATTCTGACTTTACATCCATTTGGTAGAATTTTATTTTTCTTGAACATGCATAGGCGAGAAACATTCGGAGGGCTTCCATTCTAGAAACTGGTGCAAATGTTTCGTCGAAATCAATTCCTTCCACTTGTGCATAGCCTTTGCAAAGCAATCTTGCTTTGTTTCTGGTAACCTGCCCATCTCCATTCAATTTGTTCCTAAACACCCATTTGGTCCCAATGACATTTTTATATTTTGGTCGTGGAACTATTTCCCAGGTGTTATTCATCTCAATTTGATCCAATTCTTCATTCATATCTACTACCCAATGTTCATTCTGGCTAGCTTCCTCAAAACCACTAGGCTCAAAGGTTGTTATAAAATCAACGTGAGATTGTTGTGATGAACGAAGCAGTTGACCTTCATTTATGTCAACAATGATTTGATTTGATGGATGGTGGTTTTGAATCCACTCTTTTTCTCTCCTTGGAAGAGATTCTTCTTGTTGTTCTGGTATATCTTGATGATAATTGTTTACTTATTCCTCATTGATAGTTGCTTCTTGTTCTACAATTTTATCTGTGTCTTTTTCAGCCTCTGTCTCAAGTTTCAAAGATTCTGGAACCTCATCATTACTCGCTAGAACACCATCTTTGTCAAATGTAACGTTTATGCTCTCCACTATCTATTTTTGTCTTAGATTATAGCATTTATAGGCCTTTATTTTGCGTGAGTAACCAACAAAGATACCTTCATCAACACGTGATTCAAACTTACCCAAATTTTGATCTTCTCTTTTGATATAACATTTGCTTCCGAAGATTCTGAAATATTTTACATTAGCTGGTTTTACTTTCCATAATTCATATGGAGTCTTGTTGCAATTATTTCTGAGAAGAATTCGGTTGATAATGAAGACTGCCATATCAATTGCTTGAACCAAGAAATTTTCATCCAATTTTGAGTCCTTCAACATTTTTCTACCCATTTCCTATATTTTTATGTTATTTCTTTCAGCAACTCCAATTTGCTGAGGTGTTCATGCTGTTGAAAATTGCCTTTTTATTCCATATTCGTCATAGTATTGCTGAAATAATTTTGAAGTGAATTCTCCACCATTATCTGATCTTAAACACTTTATTTTCAAATCATTTTCACTTTCAACCAACTCCTTGTAGATCTTAAAGCAGTCAAATGCTTCAGATTTTTCTCTTTAGGAAACTGACGGTTGTCATCTTGGTATAGTCATATATCATTGACATGAAATATAATTCTTCGTCTAAGCCTTTTGTTCTCAGAGGACATCATAGATCAGTATGCATCAATTCCAGTGGATGTGATGCAAAGAGTTCTTTTGTTTTAAATTGGACTTTTGTTTGCTTGCCATGATGACATGCCTCACATAGTGTGTTGGAAGGTTTTGAGATTTTCGGCATTTCTCGTACTACTTCCTTTTTTCTTATCCTGACAAGATTGTCAAAGTTTATGTGACCCATTTCTTTGTGCTATAACCAGCTTTCATCTTCTTTAGCTAGTAGACATGCTTTAGTTGCTTCATCCAGAACATATATGTCGTTTGGAGCTCGACTTGCTGTAGCCACAATTTTACCATACCTGCCTTTCCTGATTTCACATTTTGTGGAGTTCAATAGAATTGTGTGTCCTTGATCACACATTTGTCTAACACTGAGCAGATTGTGATTCATTTTTTCGAGCAATAGAACATTCTTGGCTATAACATCTTTTCTTCTGAGAGTGACAGTACCTAATCCTATAACATTGGAAGATCCATCATTTCCAAAGGATATGGTTCCATCCTTCTTCTCTTTCAAAGATACAAATTTCCTTTTATCTCCAGTCATATGCATTGAGAAACAGTTGTCAACATACCACACATCTTTATTTTTTTGAGCCTTGAGAGCGAGAGCACAATTATCAGTCTTCTTCTTCTTCCATGTTCGTTTATTTGGTGGCTTCGAAGATTCTTCTGGAGGATTTTCAAGTCTATAGTCTCTGGCTATGTGTCCAAAGTTCTAACATTTGTAACATTCCATATTATTTCTCAAATGTTAAAATCTATTGATGTTTCGTTGAGCCCTGGGAGGTTCATATTTGAAGAATCTCTTGGAACTGTATTGGTTCCTAGGGTACGTGCAACATTCTACAGCTTTATGAAAAAAATTTCCACATGAATAACAATAGCCATCAAAAATATGTTGGTACCTGGATGAAAATCCTCATCAAGGAATCATCTTCCAAGGATGTGCTTGCGAATCTTGTCTAATGAAGTCTACATGTATGTCAGATCTCATAGGTTGATTGTATTTTGTTCTAGAAGGTCCTACTTCTTCTTCTTTGTAACTGAGGCCATTTCTGTCATTGTAAGATCCTTGATTGTTGATGAGTTCTTCCAATGCCCTTGAGCTATTGGCATAGTTTTCGACAGTTTTTCCCTTCTTCACTTCCTTACATAGCGATACTACTTCAGCTTCTAATGCTTCCCTTTCTTGGTTTCTTTCTTCCAACTTGTTTTGAAGTGACTCTTCAATACATTTGTGTTCTTTAACCTCAATTCTGAGACCTTGAACTTGTTCTTCAAGAGTATTGGAATAGATCTTCTCAGCATTCAGCTCTTTTATAATCTTGATTGCGTCCTCATAAAATTCTTCTATGGTCAACCCTTATTCTTCATTGTTTGATACTTCATGTTTATTGTGCTTGGCCATGAAAAATACTTTCTCATTGGCTTCTTCTTTGTTGTCACTTTCTTCATCAGATGATGAGCTATCTTCTTTAGAGAGAAAGTTCCTTTTGGATCCTTTATTTTTGCCTTGCTTGTTGAATTTCTTAAAGACTTTCTTTCCTTTTGAGTTTCCATCACTTTTGTTCAGAAATTTCTCTACGAAATTCCCAACCTCACCACAACCAAAACATATCAATGAAAGTTTACCTTTGAATTTTCCCTTACCAGGTTTTAGTTTTCTCGTAAAGTAAGAATATTCTTCATCTAAAAGACCTTCTCCATAATCTCCCTTTTCTTCACACTTGCAGGTGCATGTCATTTCAATTGAAGTTTGTTTGTCCTTATTGGTTTTCTTAGATGCAACGAACATAGTTTCTAGATTTGAAGTACCTTCTTCCTCATCAAGTCTCATTTAATATGCTATGAGAACTCCATGTAATTCTTCCTTGCTGAGTTTTTCAAGATTTGCACTTTATTCTAAGACCGATACCTTTGGGTTGAATCTCCTTGGTAACGTTCTAAGAATCTTCCATATAATATTCTTCTCTTCAACTGGCTCTCCCAATCCTTCCAGAGTATTGGTTATTTCATCAACGTATTGGAAGTATGCAGCAATGTTGCAATCTTCTTTCATTCTGAGTTGCTCAAACTTTTCTCTCTAGATTTGAAGCTTTGCTTCTTTGACATTTGATTCACTTGCATATATATTCTCAAGCTTTTCCCATACATTTTTGGCAGTTTTACAAACCAACACCTTATGATAAGCAGATTCAGTAAGTCCACTAATAATAATATTCTTTTCTTTTGCATCATTTACCAAATTCTTCTTACCTTGTTCATCCATGGTTGATGTAAATCCATTTTTAACAGTGTCCCATACCTCGTAACCTTGCGCCAAGAGATAGACTTCCATTCTTATTTTCCAGAGTGCATAATTATTTTCATTGAATAGAGGTACACCATTCTTGGTACTCTCCATGACCTCCTTCTAGCTATTAAACTTCTATTGAAGGAACCAAGCTTTGATACTAGTTGTTGGAAATACTTAGAGGGGCGGGGGGGGGAGGGGCGTGAATCAGTATTCCTTTCAATTAGAGCATTAGTTAATCTTCAATTATTATCAGTGTTTGTACAATGATAGTAGCAAACAAGAGAAACACAAATGCACACAGTTTTTAAGGTGGAAACCCACTCCAAGACAAAAACCACCTAAGGATTTTCTAATAATTCTTTAATATTCAACTCCAATTGAAAATAAAGCTCCAAATTCCTAGAATCTAGAAAAGCATTCTTCTCCAGCTCCCACTGGATGGATGCTCCAACGCCCGAGATTCTTCAATATTCAACTGAACGGATTCCCCAACATCCAATGAGCTACAACTCACCCTAGCACCACCCTACCACCCTATAGAAGAATAAAGGAAGAATGGACTCCCATGCCAGGGAAAATGGTCCACTTTACAATGATATAGAATGATGTAGAAGAAGAATATATACTAGACCATAACCCAAAATTTGACACAACCACCTAATGATGATCCTAGACCTCCCAACACTGCCTCTTCAACCCTTTGCAGATAGATACTAGTACAATTTTTACAATAATGTATTTACAATGACTTAGTACAATGATACCTTTTTAATGATTGTATGCAGTGCTGACCACTTGAAGACTTCATATGATGAACTTCTTGCTGCTGTTATGCACCTTGGTTACTGCTCTTGTCATGCTTCCTTCTACTGCACCTTAATTTTCTTTGTTGCCATAGAAATTATAGTCCTTTGCAACCCTTGAAAACACATGATCTAGCTTTTTCTTGCCTTCTAGGAGCTCGATATTGAATCTGGTGTATCTCTGTTATTTCAGATCCTCAATATTTGATTTTCATTCCTTTAGTAGTCCTCTGAGTCATATTTCAATGCCATAGGTCTGAAAAAATTTGGATTCTTCAAGAGAGAGTTATACCCAATCTCTCACTACACCCTAATTATGGACTGTTTTAGTAGAGCGAACTTGTACGCCGTGCCACATGTCACTGTTTCTTCATTCAGCTCTAAAATTTATAGAGCAAAAACTAAATTCTATTTACTATCTGTCACTTTTTATGGAATTCCAATCTGATACTCAGAGAGAGGGTTATGATGATTTTACCAAGGTCACTTCTTTGAGATTAATTTCAGGAGCCTACAAAAACCCTAAGTTCCACAAATCATATCTCCAAAACTATTGCGCACCTTGATCTAAAATTGTTACAGCAGCTTCCTCGGGATTTCAGCTTCGCCTCATAAAAATTTCAGGTTCTGAATCTTCACAGAAAAATGGTTAGAGTGAAAATTCCATGATGACCTAATTCAGATGGTGAAATCCCTTGCATAAGGAGGAAATGAGGATCAAAAATTATATAAATTATTAGGTTGAGAGGGGCTTCAACAAGTGAATGTGGGAGGGATTTTAGGAGCCTAAAAAATATTAATTATGACTTTTCAATGACCCATTCCCCAACCCCATGGGGTTTTAGCCCACTAACTGGGGGTAGATACTTCAAACATGAATATCTCTCAAACCATGAAGAATTACATGGCGTGCCATATATCAATGGAAAAATCTCGACAAGTAGAAACCATCAAAAGAATTATTGACCAAGAATATATTAATTTGGTAGGTCAAAATTCCCATGCAATATTGGGTTAGCCCCTGGTGCTGCTTGGGTTGACATCAATGACAACCGCTGATCAACAGAAATAGAAGTAGCCATCGGAAAATTCCCCTCTCCCCAACACAGGTTTATTCACTAGGTACTTCAAATCTAAGTGGTCCGTGAACATATTGAAGTGTCCCCCCAACAGATAATGTTGGTATTTCTATAGGGCATATACCATTGCCAGCCCCTCACGTTCTGTAGTGGAGTAGTTACGCTCCACACTAGATATTTTTCTACTAGAAAATGCAACCGGGTGGTCAATGTCCCCTTCCCCGGGCTGCATAATGACAACTCACAGGGCGATACCTGAAGCATCGAAATGGACATGGAAAACCTTCGCCCAGTCAGGAAATGCGAGGATAGGTGCAGAGACCATATTTTCCTTGAGTAGCTCAAAGATCTTCTAACACTCCGCATTCCAAAAAAATGAAACGTCCTTCTTTAGAAACTTCTCCATGGGTGTTGTGATCAGTGCATACCCTTGAATGAACGGTACACAAAATATGCACCTCTTAATATTTAGGGAAATATGTTGCTTCCTACAAGCATCCAACATCATGCGTAGGTTTGTGACATGCTTATTTACCAACCCAAATACTGTCCAATCGTAAAAATTTACCTCAAAAAACTTGTGGATGAACTCCTTGAATACTTTGACCACTACCCACAAAAATATGGTAGGGGAATTCTTGAGCCCAAATGGCATGATGGCGTACTTGAAGAATACCCATTCAGTTGCGAACATAGTTTTGCTTCGATCTTTAGGTGCGATCCTGATCTGACGATAGCCCGAAAACCCGTTACTGGAAGAGTATGCTTCCTACCCTCCCACACTATCGATAATTTCATCAGAGAATGGCCTATGGAAGGGATCATTTACATAGGGATCCTTCAGTTTCGCAGGTCAACATAGATTCTTATTTCTCCTTTAGTCTTCTTCTCCTGAACCACCATAGGGCTTACCCAATTTGACTGTTCTACTGGTTTGATGATACCTGCGGGTATCATTTTGTTAATTTCTTCCCTGACTTTCTGCTTATACTTGGGGTTGAATCGGTAAGTCCACTGCTTAAGTCCCCTAGGTCCCCCATAATACCCTTGAGTTCTGAGAATTTCGTAGGAAACAGGTACTATTACTCTGTGAGAAGCTTTGCGACTTTCCCAACATTATCATCATCTTAGTAGTCCCCAATATTAGCTAGCTTATGTTTTTCTTATGTTCTAATGTTGACTTCCCTTATCTTCAGAGGCTTGGTCACATTGACAGTCTACAGTGGGGGTCTGGCGACTGTGCGTTCTCCCTCTGATTCCACTATAGTGATATTTTGCGGGTCTTCATCACATTCCTCCATTGATATATTATGGAAGTTAACAATAACATGCATTTGCGTATCCCAAGCTGGTGCCCTGTACTCCATACGAGGGCGTGATTCATCAAATACAAGGGCATATATATCCTATAGGGCCTCTTCTAATGCCTCAGTTCCACCTATCAAACTTAACGTTCCCACAAAATATTCCTTCATGGTTTCCCAATGGCACATACGCTGATGTAGTTCTGTATCCAGATGCCGTGTAGTGGGAATTGGCCCCAAGTCATGAATAAACAGGTGGACCCATTCGTTCATGGTCATTTCACACCATGCCTCCATCCATGCGACTACATGCCTGTGTGGGTCTCCTTGGCCAAGGAAAGTTTCCATGCATAGGTGAACCACGGGTTCAAACCGTAGGATCACCATCTCGCAACTTTCCTCCCAATCCTGGAACATCCCCTTATGAGTTTCCCACCACCACGCAGGGGTTGCACACATGGCTAGGTTAAGCGCCCACATTCTTCACTCCCTTGGGACATCTACTTCAAATGTTCTCAAAAAATCCCTAATACTACCAAAACCATCAAAGTAAGGTAGTTCTCTTACCTCTAAGGAGATAAACCGGAAGATCTTCGTGATCCTAAGACATTGTAGCATAGATAAATCATGTAATCGATTCTTCCTATTTTCAATCCCCCCGTTGGAGTCAGAGAGGTATTCATTATCTCTCTTCTAGCAAAGCACACCATCCACTATAGGATTAATCCAATCCTCATCCCGAGTAGTTAGTTTATAAATATGGTCAATGTCTTCTTCTTCGTGCAAAGATTCTGTATACTTCTCTCCTTCCGATGGGTCTAGAGGAACTATCACTCTCGTACCCTCATTCTAAAAAACCATGCTCCTTTTCTTCAAGTTGATAATGACTCCCATTTCTATCGCCCAATCTAGTTCCAAGAGTGAAGGATAAGGGTCTGCACCTTCCACAACCTCAATTACTTCAAAATCTGTACTTACCTTAACCCCTACAATATCTACCATAATCTTTGATAGTCTCCCCAATGGTATAATATTATGTTGGATAGCCATGCACAACTGTATAGTAGACCATTTGAGCTTAGGTTGTCCCATCCTTTGCCATGTTTTCTTGGGCAGGACGTTCACATCAGATCCTAGATCCAGGATGACCTGATCCATCGCATAATTTCCAATCTGCGTCATTAACCTCATTTCCCCTACCACTGCACTTCTTATTCTTGTATATTTTTTGAACATACTTAACTTATGTGGGAGGCTCAGTTCTTTCTGTGCAGTTGTGTATCAGTGCTTGAAGATTTTCTACTGCCTTCTAGTTGCATAACAGCTTTATACAAGCCCGTAGGAAGGGATTAGCTTCTTCATCGGTTCTTTGGCTTGTTAGAGCCTTGGAAGTAGATGCTTCATCCCTGGTAAATTATTTTCGAGCTTCGATGAAGGTTTCTTTCTCCTTTTGTAGGTCCAAGATTTCCTGTTTGATAGCAGATTTTTGGATAAAGGGTTCAGCTGCATCCCTTTCCTGAGCTCCTCCAATATCCATGTTGTTGTGTGTTATGAAATTAATACTGGTTCCCTCATCATGCGGTTCTCCCTTAACCCTTTTCACATTCTGCATTGGTGTCTGCTATTTTTCCTGCATTTTTTCTATCGATAGTGGACATTCTTTGATCACATGATCCAATTTTCTACAATATCGGCAAGATTTTCGCCCAGGGTTCGAATAATCCCTTGCAAAGTGTCCTACTTCTCCACAGTTATAACAGATCAATTGCCCTCTTCCCTGACCTATGCTTCCACCTCTTCCCCCTCCCCTGCCTCTGGAAGGAGAGCCTCCTCTGCCTGAGGGAGATAGTGGTGAAGAAGGGCCAGTCTGCACTCTGTATATGTTTCTGTGGTCTATCATTAAGTCATATGTCTAAAAATTATGTTCGTCATGTCCCACAGATGAGCATAATCAACACCATTGTTGCTTCAACTCTGGAACATAAGCGCTAAGACGGGGGAAGTGATTGGTATCATGTATTCTAGCTAGGCAACAATCAGTGCACCGTAACGTTAGGCCGCCTGGTCCTGCAGCTTCTTTAGGGCACAATGGGCAAGGTCCCTGAGCCCGCATGTAGTCCACTAGCAGAGGGAACTGATCCTTGGTGTGGCCGAACACCCTACATCTTATGCACCATACGTCTGGGCTAGCTTATTTTCCTTGCTCTTTCCACAGATTTTGGATTTTGAGGTGCATTTCCTCCAACTTTCCCTAGATCTGTTGTACCCCAAATTGGGCAGTGTCTCTTGGCGAAGCTTCTAGCCTCATAGAAATCTCCAAGGATTTCTCTTGCATCTAAATTGCTTGCTGACCCATAAGTCCACGTAGGTGAGGTAATAGCATGGCGATGAACCATTCCTTGTGCTGTCTATCATCATACCAAAATTACTCATCCTTGATAACCTTCTTTAGACACTAATCAGCCTCCCATACTAACTTAGTGGGTCCTTGTGTAAATTCTTTTAAGTCAACCACCAGCTGATAGTAGGAATTTGGCTTCTGGAACTGTTGTCTTAAAGCATTCTTAATCTCTTGAATAGATGAATCCACATGCTGGCCTGTGTACCCCGTGTACCAATCCAAAGCCCTTCCTTCAAGGGTGAGGGATAGTTGCACCCTCTTTACAGCATCACTAGCCACATTTTGCGTAGTCCATACTGATTCCGCTATGAACCAAAATTGGTCCACATCTATTTCTCCTACACCCCTGAAGGTGGGTAGCTTCATATGTGCAGCCATATCTTCCTCTGGTGGTGGCGGAGGTGTGGGAGAGTTCCTACCCTTATGTTGACTCGACGGTGGTGTAGTCGGAGGATTACTTCCTGCATTCACAACCAAATCTCTTAATGGGCTATAGATGGATCTATCCCATTCTCGGTTGGTTCGGTAGTAGTTACCACTTCGTTTTGTACTCTCACTCTTATCAGAGGTCATTCATTCGGTGTGGCTACACAAAATCCCCTTTTCGCATAGTAATATTTTAATTAGCAATGGCAATGTTCGCAGGAACTTACCTCAGAATCCTTTGAAGAACATTCGATCTACCTCAGAGTAGGACAGAAAATGATCGACTGCGAATTTCGTTACAAATCCTCCTAGCACATTGTCTACCAAATGATCTACCATACAAGTGATTGTGTTGTCAGCCTTCTACAACTCTTGAATCAATTCTGGACTCCATTGTGTAACCTGATTGTCTTTCCAATACTTCTAAAATTCTACTAGCCTCGCTAGCCACTCCTGGAGCTTGTGTGAAAAAGTTACAAAGAAAATTTTGTATACTCTGGTGAAAATATATTTGTTCTTCCACTTCTCAGCCTTCAGCTTCGTGCTACGATTCTCCTTTATAGAAAATTCCTGAATCTTTTTTTCAAACCAGTCTTCGAGTTCCAATTTCTCAGGTCTATAACAACCTTGTGGCATTACTCAATCTCTCTCTCACAATGCTCCCGGTCCCAGCAACGGAACCATTTGTTGGCTTCGAAAGTCCTGATCCAGGTTCGGATTTAAGGTTTTCCAACAAACCCCTATACTACTGGCCCTTTTGGAAATGACCTATTTAGCAGGCAAAGGTCTCACCTGAAGTAGTATGGGAGGGTGCTGGAACCAGGTTTCCACACCCTGGGAGAGTATAGGTAATTAAGGCAGATCGTCATTGAATCTATCAGGTTCGCACAGAAGCAAGCCTATTATCGAGCTTTTAACAGTATAATAAAAATGTAACCATAAAAAAAGCTACTATCATGAACATATATGATCAATACATTTGCATCCACGTGCACATCATCAATTATCACAACAAAAAATTACAATCGCAACTAATTCCTAGATCATAGATACATTCGTAGCTTAAATAAATAACACAGAGGTACTTCAGTAATAAAAAAAATCATTCCATATATCGTAAAGATACTTCAAATAGATTACGTAGTAATTAGTATCCAAAAACATAATTACAAACCCAAGACACAGCCCGCACACACAACCAGCGGGGTTTGCACACAACCAGCAGGATTCCATATCCAAAAAAACCCAAGACAAATCTCAATAGTTCATTCGCATCATCAATATTTCTTCTTCTTACATACTAGACCTAACTATCTATCTATTTATATCATCAGATCCTTTGTTATCCTATGGTCCACAAACTATGGTCTGCGGACCCTAGGTCTACCCTTTGACCCATTACAAAACATTAGGGGTTTGACCCGCCCCAAAACTCCTACACAAGACCAACTATTACAAAATGATATTAAAAACGCAGTTTAGGGAACCCCGTTCCAACAAGTGGTTCATCCCATTTTCATAGGGGATGGAAGGGATTTGTATCTGAACCTTCCCTAAAATAGAAAATTATCCCAATTTTGTTCCATCTTTTTCATTTTAGCCTTCACTAATATTTTAATTCGTCCATAATCATAAACATACTATTTTTCTCATTCTTAGGTTGGGGTTAAACATTCCTAGCAATCTTAGTGATACTTCTAGATGATTAAAAGGGAAGATTCATCTTACATTGGTCCTTAAAATAGGATAAAACCTAAAATGGTTCCTAGAGGTTACAATGTACCTGCCTTATCATGTGATATATTTCTACATCAAATATTAATCTTCTTGCATTCCTCATTTTCCTATCCATGTGGAATTCCTTCACTCCAATTTAGATTTGATTTGTCTAGCACTAGGAATTGATTGTAGTTGAACTCTTTGACAACATCCTTGAACCAAGACTCCCCTCCTTAAGGAAGGCCCATGCTTTTTGTTATCTATTCCTGAGAATCAAACATTTATAACGAGTTAAAGTGGGGCACAATTCCATTAATAGTTTTTGTGAAAGCTCTGATAACATTGAAATTGTGTCCTTGGATTTTTTCACATAATGGAAACCATTTTTCCACTTCAACGTATTTTCATCCCTATAGGTATTCCTAGAGAAATTTCATGCCACTTGGCTTAAAACATGCTATAGGTGCTTTCATTATACCTTCTGTTGTAGGGACAAAATGAGTTAGTCTCGACTTATTTCCTTGGTATGGAGTTAAATGGATAGGTAGTTGATGGAAAAGGAATTCGATAATTTTCTATAATGGAGAATATGATTAGAGTTACATGGATTTGACTAGATACAAATCATACTAACGCATGGAAATGGTCACACATGTGTGATCTACAATGGTTGGATAATGTGGTGGTGAAGCGAATCACAAGCTACTTGTACTGTGATCAGAACTAAATGATGCATTACTCATGAATTAATCATGCAATGAAGGTGTAGTCTATTTTATCATATTTACCTCAGGTCACACTTATAGAAACACAATACCATCATTCTTGTGTTGAACTAATTGTTGTCGTGGACCCCTGAAATCTCATCCATTTTTCTGGTGCATGCATGATAGTTATGGGAATGAAAATTCCTATCTAGCATTGTTATGGTCTATGGTTACTCAAAAGTGTTTACTTCTAAAATTATACTCATGCATCTGGTAACTCCTACGGTACTAGGAAAAACAAGTCATGCTATGCAATATCGATCACTCAAAATTTTTTCATTCGTTGTATTTTGTCATGTTCTAATGCTCTCCTCCTATTTATTGTTCATAATTTGATCAGAATTCTAGAAAAATAAATTGTTTCTCACAGGAGATGGTGTAATTTTGAATCCTGCAGTACATTCTAGTATTCTTTATTACAAACCCTCAAGCTTGTATTTTTTGTATAAAAATAAAATCATAAGTCTTCTTATGTACCTTAAAATATAGATATTATATCTTCATCATATGAATGAAACTGTTGAAGTTGATCATGTGAGAGATTCATCTAATTAATAACCATTGATATATGCAATTAATCAATGCACAATTACTCACCTTTGATGGCAATGAGAGCCAAGGAACATCCATACAAATTGCGAGATACAAATACATGTGTTGAAGTTGAGTCACCTACAAGATCCAACAAACATGAGACATTGATGTATTCCTACTATTTATAGGTGATGGAAACTTCAATTAATGTACACAAACCTCAAGGTACTATAAAGGGTTTATAGCATTTTATCCCAGATAAAGTGTTCATGTTGATGAGAAAAAGGATGTTAGAAGGACGGTCTTAAGGAATGCCTCCTCAAATAGGTTGATAAAAACAAATATGTGAATATTAGTGATTAAGGAAAGAAAACAAAATTACATTGACCTTTCCATGCCACAAGGTGGTTTTAATAATTAGGCCCCATTATTATTATTATTATTATTACACACAGACACAAAATTATATATGTATATAACATAAAGGAGAGAAGAATTCAAGAAGAGGGAATATGAGAAAAAAGAGGACCTCCCTACTTTACCACCTCGATTCCATTGTTTTCAAATTTATACTATGAATTCTATCTTGGACATAATGTTCTCGTAGAAATTCAGCCTATTCCCATTCACAAGAAAGGATGTTCAGTTTTCATCAATATTCTTAACCTGAATCAACCCATTCTCAAAACAATTCTCATTTTTTTGAATTAAATTATCATGTCATTTTTTCTAGTGTTCATATACCAATACAGTCTGCAGGATTGCGTCCTACCTGATATTGTCAAGTTGGTTCTGTTGTAGGAACCTATGCTCATGTGCTTCTCTCAGATCCATCCCTCATTGTACAACAACTCAAAAAGTATTTATATGAAACTAAATTGGGAGAAGGAAATATTTTATAGAACCATTCATCTGTGGTATAAACTATAGTATTCCTCGAGGTCATCCAATAATATTGAAGAGCTTCATTCAACCTCTCGGCCTAATGTTTATGATCAATTTCCACAAATTTGGTGAGGATGGATTCTAGTACTTTTTTAATGGAATAAACTTTCCTTTTATATTATGTATGGTAAGTTGTGGAATTAATGTTCCTAATATGATATTTCCACCATAATAGAATTGATGATTTTTTACGTGAACTATGTTTCCTGGTGTGTGACAATCTCTTGAGGCATGTCGAATATGGTAAAATTGTATTCATACAAAATATCAACGACTCCCTTTTCATTGACTAAAAAAAAGACCTTGTCCTCTACCCATTTTATGGTTATGCACACCAAGGTATATTTCTTCTTCCTTTATATTGGTATGATTGGGCCAAAAAAATACAAGGCCCATTTCTTGAACGGTTCAATAAACACTTGAATGTGTAATGGAATTTCATTTTCTTGAACCAATCTCCCCACCTTTGACAACTATCACATTGTTTCACATACTTATTGGCATATTTAAATAAGTTAGTCCAATAGTAACTAGATTGCAATACCTTATAGGTAGTTTTCTTATTAGAAAAATGGTCTTTTTAAGACTCCTTGTGGCAGGCCTTGATGATTTCTAGTATCTCATCCTCCCGAGAACACTTGAAAATATAAGATCCAAACCTCTATAAAAAATGTCACCATTGATCCAGGAATAATAAGAACTTTTATTTATGATCCTATAGCTCTCATGAGCGAGCAGTTTTTGAGCTATTTCTCCTGTAGCTAAATAATTTGCAATATTGGAAAATCAAGGTAAGTGAGTAGAAACGGAAAATAATTATTCATTTGTAAGATATACATCTACAAGAACATCATTATTTTCATTTCACAACCTAGAAAATAAATCAACAACTATATTATATTTATCAATGTGATCTACAATTGTAACATTGAATTTCTATAATAACATAAGCCATCTCATGATGCGGACATTACTTCCTATTTTATTTATAAGGTATGATATGGTTGTGTGGTTGACATGGAAAAATAGCTCATAACATATAAGATAATACATGAACTTGTATATTGAATGCATCACTGCTAAAAATAATTTCTTTGTCACAATATACTTCAACTCAATGGTGGTTAAATTTTTGTTCGTATTATAAATACCGTATTATTTTTTTTTAAGGATGACCCCCAAATATGTGTCTAAGGTGTCTATGAAGATATGAAATGCAAGGGACCAATTAGGTCCCCTTAAGATGGGCGAAACTGAAATATTTTCCATGAAGGTCTCAAAAGCCCACTGACTTTGATCATCCCAGAAAAAAGAAACATATTTGGAGAATAATTTAAGTAACAACATGGTTATATTTATAATAATTTGAGTGAAATGTATATAATATCCAACAAAAAAAGGAAACATATTACCTTGTTTGGTGTTTTAGGATCAAATAGATGAGATAAAACTTTGAGCTTGGCATTCTCTACTTCAATTCCTCTAATAGAAACCACATGACCAAGTACCACTCCCTTAATTTGTATCATGCAACATTTTGTATTACATAAGGAAAGGTGCAGTTCCTAACATGTATTAAGTGATTTCTTAAAGTTTCTAAAATATTCCTCGAATGAAACTCCGTAGATAAAAAAATAATCCATGTAAAATTCCACAAAAGTATTGGTCAAGTCGAATAAAATCCCTAGCACTACCCTATGAAAGGTAGCAAGGTAATTACATAACCCAAAAGCAAACACATAGTAGGTGAAATTTCACGAAGGAAAAGTAAAGTTTGTTTTCTCTTAGACCTCAGAAGCTATCTGGATCTGGTTATACCTGCTATACTCGTATAAAAATGAGAAATGTTTCCTTCCCGCCAAGGTGTTTAGGACCTGGTCTATAAAACAGATAGGGTAATAATCCTTCATGATAGATCTGTTGAATTCATAGAAGTGTACACACACACACAACTTTATTTAATATTTTATCACTACAACTAAGGGGGGAATCCATTTACTATTGGACATCAAGTAAATCAAGTGAACATCAAAGAAATGTTTTATCTCTTCCTTTACTATTTTTTTAAAGTGATGGATTCATGTTCCTCTGAGGCTATTGGATATGGTGAGCAGCAATCTGCATATAAATATTTTGTAAATAGACGATGGGAACAATTCCCTTCATGCCGCAGTTGTCCCATTTGAAGGATTTTATATGTTATTGTAAAGCATGGATAATTTATTTTTGATGATCATTAGTATGTTCATTACTAATATTAAAAAAATTACTATGATTGGCTTTATTAGGAAGCAGTATCGTTCCATATCTTATGGGGAAGAGATTGTACTGTAATAAAACAAAGAACAATTTGCTATATCATAATATTCCTACACATCATCCCTTAAAACTTGTTATAATTGATCATAATCATTAATATAAGAAACATAATTACATATAAAAGAGTTAATATTACTTTCCTTTGAACATTCCCAAAAAATATTTACCTGATCTACCATGCACATTAGCTAAACCATTTCTTCGCCATTTATTTCTTCATAAAGTGAAGGGATTTTCTCTGATTATGTCATAGATTTTGTAGGAGGATACAACATGATCTATTTTACATCACCATAATAAATAAACATACCACCAGGTTTGCGTCCTATGAATGCATCTACGGTAGCAGGTAACAACGTCCCCCAAATTATAGGATGTCCTCTAGCCATTGATTTTTTTTATAAAACTATGAAATATACTTGATACTCCAATTAATCGAAGGAGAAAATTATATCATCTATAAATCCTTCCAATTTGACACTAGACTTTTCGGCTAATTCAAGTACATTTAGGGTAGGAAAAATATCTGTCAATTCATATAGTTTCATAGTTTACGAGGTCATAATATAAATGCATGCTCCAAGGTCAATTTGAGTGTTCAAAATTAAATAAAATCCACTTATATGCATGGAAACATTAGAATTTCCAGGATTAATATATTTCCATTAGGGGAAACTTCAGCCTAAAAGTGGTCTCTTAAGGAAAAATAATAAAATAATAGTTAAAATAATAAAATAAGAGTTATGAATTTTGGAGGGAAAAGAATTAAACAATTTTTTTTAATAAAATCATATCTCATCATAGTGGTCTCATATTTATCTAATATTTTTAAGGAATCATTGTTTCCTTATTAGAATAATTGCATTATCATCCATTAGGAAATATATACATTGTATATTCATTTTCTAGTCAAAACATGATGACAACCATACATCAAGTAGGTCATAAAACATACTCATAACCAACACGTAAGAACCATAGATAATAATGATATAAAATCCATAAAATCCACATATAAACCAAAACATTTACACATAAGATATCATGGATAAGAATCTATTACTAATAAATGAAAAATCCAACCGAGTATGGTACTTCCATGAACCACCCAACCATAGATTGGATGAAACAAATATTTATATTAGCCAATCACCCATGTTCCATATTCCAAACATGAATGTGGGACTCAAAAACAAACCAAACCAACTTTCTTTGGTGTTTACCTCAATCCCTAGAAGATCACTAGGCCATAAACAAGCATGGATTCTACCATCTTTCTCCACCTACATTGTAAGGATGTTTCATGCCTCCTAGTCTGTAGGATTTAGCATATATCCTACAATTCAATGGTCAAGGATTCCTAGGATTAATCAAGACTCCACCATCCAGGATTTACGATATATCCCATCTTACAATAGTTGAGCATCTGTAGGCCTAATCGAGGGCACACACCTCTAGGATTTAGCATATATCCCACCATTCACCGTTTGGAGATTCCTATGCCTAGCAACACACACAAAATATAGATTTACCAGAATTCTAGTCCAATTCAATAATTCCTAGGCCATGTGTTCTTTCTTTCAGAGACCACCTCACTCAATTTCAAAACCATCTGGCCATCTGACTTAACCAAATACAATAGAACCCATCACACAATGGATATCTAGAAATGACAAGGCTAGGTTGAAGAACATTGTCACACCTAGAAAATCCCATGACAATGACATCAAGAGAACCAAATACACGCATGCATGTACCACGGATGCCAAATATAGCAAGTAAATCATACATTCAAATTGATAACTGCAATTAAACCCACTATAGTCGCTTTATCATGCTCTTCCTTTGTTGATCATTGATTTCCTATCCCTTATTAGTCCTTCCTTTCCTTTCCTTGATCCAATGTTGTAGTTCTCCAAGAAAAATATAAGTGTACAATAGTGTGGGAGAGATAATAGCGAGAGAAATATGACACTGAAATGAAAAAAGGTTACACAGAAAAAAGTTACCAGCTTATCCTGAGAAGCCTTTTTCTCAATGAGGCTTTTATTTTTTCATTTTCCATTAATTTCCTACATTTTCCCCCTCCCATTCAACCTGCGACCTTTCAGATTCCTGTTCTCCTAATTCCCATTTTTTTAATAAATAAAATGGTAATTAATACTTATTTCCTTTCCAAATCATTTTTTCATGCCTTCGTTCATTTTCCTTTAGCCATAATAAACCAGATGAACACCCACTAGGATGATTTTTTGAGATTTCAACTTGGAATACATGTCCCATAACCTTGGTCTTATTTTTCCTTTATTAAATTTATTTACATCAGCTTTTTCCCAGGGATGTTACAGAACCCTCCCCATCGGTGGAACATCATCCTTGGGGTTCAATGAAAATTATAAACCAGATAATTGTTGAAAACCAAAACATACTACTTATGGAATATTTACAATAATAACTACTAAAAGCATGAAAAAAATACCATTTATTAGAGCTTTATAATATAAATCATTATGGTATTTAAAATAACAACCACATATACTCATGAAAATTTTCTTCAACCAACAAATAAACATGATTTTTGTGGATCTTTATAAATCCATCTAGATACAATATTTATAAAAATATACACATATACACATATGAACATTTACTCAACAAACAAATAAAAGGATACGATGCATGTATCTGCAACAAGGGAATCCATAGGCTCACATATCCACCCTCAAAAGAAGTACCAAGATTAACCTCCTTCCCAAGAATTCTAGAATACACTACCAAAGTCAAAGTCTGCATCCAATGTCCAGTGGTACGATCCTGCACCACTTTTCCTCCAAATGAACAGTTACCGTCTCATTGTTCTAGTGCACAATCCTAATGTGCATATGATTACATCTGGAAATGATAAAGACCAAAATAAATACATCCCCCAACCTTCCCTTCTCTACTACATATTCCCTCAGGAAATATGGTCATCCCCTTCCATGTTGTAAATCACCTTTAAATTTCCTCAAAATCCCATTTCCCAGGTGATCCATCCCTTAAAAAGGCTTCCTTGCATCAGAAGGTAAAAACATTAAGCCATATCACATCATCAAAACCACCATACTAGTTATAGAATGATCATGGAAACCAACAGAAATTATTTGGTGCCAGTGTCCCACAATGGCCTTGCTCCCGAAGTTCTTTACCAACATACTAATGCCTATTCCAATTCCTTTTTTTGCTGCTACTAATCCTTACAGTCAATTTCCACCACCAAACCAAGTATTTTCATGATCCCCTGTAGTAATAACATAACTTTCATTAGATAAAAAATAAACTAAAATAAATTCACATCATACATCATCTGTAACTCTTCAATAAGGTACACTTTTAATTATGTTCCCTTCGTGTCACAACAAGTTAGACTACATGTTTGATAAAATCATCATGTATAAACATATCACATCCGATTAGCTCAAAACGCAAACATCATAATCAAAATCATAGATCACGTCTAACCATCATAAACCATAATCATAGATCACATGCATAATTAAAACTAAAATAAAATATTGATAATTATCCTTTAATCGATCCTTAGATTCTACATTTATCCTTTCCGTAAAGACACCATATCAATTACCATGCCCAACAACACCCAGTGCCTTCTCTTAAACCACATACACATACACATAGTCTACATCATACACATAAAACCAAACACGACATAGAAAACCATATAATACATGCACGTACACATAACATACACCACGTACACCTAAACCCATTGTACAACACAACACATACACCTGCATCTAGTTTATGGCACAACAAATAAACTTACACCTAGTGTACAAAAGAACATAATACATACACCTAAATCCGATGTAAAACACAATACATATACTTAAAAAAAGTAGAACACAATGGATACACATGTCACGATGCCATGACTACATAATGCACATACACAATACCACACGTGCACAAAACAACATGTACAACATGGACACAATACCACATGTACAACATGTACATAGTATCACCTATACACAACACCACCTGAAAAAATTGTACACAAAACCACATGTACACATCACAAATGCATGAAATGTACACGACACCACATGTACACAACACCACATGCATGATATCTATAGATTACCACCTGCATCGAGAACCCCAAGTACAACATGTACATGACACCACTTGCACACAACACCGCATGTACAATCATACACACAACACCACATGTAGATAGCACCATATGTACAACATGGAAATCACGCCATATGTACACAACACCGGATATATAACATGCACAAAGAAGCATATGTACATAGCACCACATATCCATCATACAACACCATATGTACACAAAAAATAAAATATAACATGCAAACAACACCATCTATACATAACATTGCATAAACAACATGTACATAACACCATAAATACACAATACTGCATGAAGACAACATCATAGGTACAACATGTACAACATATAAAGAATAATAGTACCACATATCTAGATACCACTCTATCTCTACCAAAAACCTTTCTTCTAATGTCTTTTCACTATTCATACATGTTCCAGCATGTCATCGATCACACTACTTCCATTCCGTTTATGTATCCCTCGACATTACCCATCCATAACATAAACGTAGGCATAGTAAAATCATATAATATCAATTTGTATCCAAATTATACTAAATTTGTAGATATGTTAGGGTTACACTTCCCACTTGATTCCTCATAAACTAGGAACGTCTTTATTCCATTCACTTGCATAAGAAATCATTCCTCCAAAAGAATTATTTCTAATGACCCTGTCAGACAATGTCATACAAACATACATATATACATATAAACATTAACATATAACAATCATGATCCTGGATGACCCTGTCAAAAAACGACATACATACATACATACATACATATATTTATACATATATAAACATTAGTACAACCATGATCACAACATAATTACAAGATATCATAAGATTAAGGTTGAGTGAAATCCCTTTATCTGTGCACAACATGCACAACATTGAGAACAATAGTTCCCATCTTAGCCAAGGCATATGAAGCCTCAAGTCAATTTACTTTAACTTTCTCATGATTGTCCTACCACTATCCATTTACCTCAATGGACACAACCAATCCAACTGGATTTCATATTCTTACCTTCAACTGCCCTTTACGCATGCACCAAGCTTCAATGCCTCTTACATTACCTGGTAGGTTTGATTCAGCTCTCCCTAAGATCCATTAATTTCTCTTTCCCGACAAATCCAGAAGACCCTCAAAACATAAAAGGAAAGATAAATAATAAACCAGAAGAAAACCATAAAAAAACAATAGAAATATGACATAAAAAACAAAGTGGTATGGTTAAAAACAAGACATAAAAAAATTGAAAATCAAGAGAAACTAATCACAAAAGACTAAAAGCACAATACTAGTAAAAAACACCATCACTCAATCACATGGCTTCCCAATTCTTCCAAGATAGACCCTTCTTCAATATTTCATGGAAATCTATTTTTCCATGCAATCCCCTACATCATACTACAATAAGAATACATACGGAAATGCATAAGTAAATATAACAATATACTAGTTACCTTACCTTGTTGTGCCACACACACTGCCTTCTAACTGAACACATCCATTCCATCTCTCAAGGGACTGAAATTCCCTTGAAGAATTTAGACACAACTGAAAACAAATTATTATACATGTAAAATACATGTTCATGAATATAGAACATATCCATATAATGTCAGATCAAATCAAGGTTAAGAAGACTTCTTGTATTCATGAAAAGCACTCATTCATTTGCAATTGTTATTTCCAAACATAGTCAAAGGAATTATCACCCCAATTCCTTTATTTTATCATCTTCCTTACTACAATTAAGTCTTACTATGTCCTATCATGTCACCCAACTATTAAATATATAAACAAATCATTTGTTACCTTGTCACGTTAATGCCAAGCATGCTTCCCTGGAAATTTTCACATATGTCAGTCACACGATCCAAAGACCAAGGAATCATGTATATTAATTTGAAATCAGCCTTTACAAATACTAAATACCATGTCATAATAAACAATTGACTCAGAATGATAGTCATAATTCTACAACCATCACCTACTTACACTCAAATGGAAATAGATTGTTCTCTGCACATTTGTGTGAGTGCAACCATCTCAAAAATCGATCATTCCTTCATGAAATATTACAAAAACATACACATGTAATTCAACTAACAAAAAAAAAAAAAAAGATAGACAACATAATAAACACCAAAAAACTGAAACACCAAATAGATGACATTTAAACACCAAGAGACGACATAAGCAACTCATACATCAATGTATCTCACAAGAGGCTATCTTGTTTACACAATCATTCTAGATTAGCATGATATAACCTCACAACATATCAAATCAAACATAAATAAGGTAATTATATCAATCACAATAACTAGCTAACATGTTCACATTATAAACTCATAAAGAATTATCATTCGTGCATAATAATCACATATGTGCGGTCAGTCTAGATTAGTACAACACAATATCACAACCACGTCGACTCATACCAGAATTTCATAACCATAACCATCTGTATAATCATATCCAAATCATAAGAACTCATATACCATTAATATATTAGTTGGAGTAACCCTAACCATTATGCATATGATCACAATGCATGCAACAACAAGTTACTATGATTGATGACTATCTGACACATGTACATGTGATCACACTTATGAACTAACATCTACCATACTTGTAACCAAAAAAACCATAGACTTAAAGACATGTACATAACCCTAATTTTTATAACAACCACTAACCAACGTTCCTACCTACCCACCATACAAACTTGTATGACGATTTTATCTTACCTCGATGTTCGGGTGCTACAACCTTGCTCTGATGATCTGTTCCGCTTGATTTATCTCAGATAACATATCAACATTATAACATAAAAGGAAATTCATGATGCTATGAATACATACAATTACCACCATGATGCATACCTGACCTACAATTCAGGCATAGCCATGACCATACCAATGAACACACAACAACATATAAACACTGACATGCATAACAAATGTATAACGAACATATACTCTTGATAAACACATTGAACGTCAACACCATCAACTTATATGTGACAACACAACTGTAAAAATGACCATTACCATGCAAACATAGCGAGCGCATATAAAACCTACATGTATGCATGAAAATGACATTTTTCCAATCCAATCCAAGGGTTGAACCATGTTATGATACCACTTTTTTGTATCATATATCAGCCGAAGAGAAAATAAACCTTACATCACCCAAAGAGAACTAAAACCAAACACCAAAAAAAGTTAATGGAAACAAAACACCACTCAAGGAGAATGGAATCTGCTCTAATACCACTCTGTAAGACCCTCCTCCCAAATTTACCCAAGCTAACTAGTCCACTACGATAAATATGTGATGAGAGGATACTATGATGTGATTCACACTCTTAGGTCATCTTAAAGAAGTAGAAATCACATAAAACAACCAATCTGACCTTCCACACATACTACAAAATATTTAGGAGCTAACCAACCCTTCCATGTGGTCAACCCCTTAGACAACTCATCATTTGAATGACTTGGAAGCTCAGTTTCTCCCATGAAAGCCCTACAGGATACTAATGCCTTCCAGTAGCTCCCATAGCAAGGGATTCCAGTGATTGTGGAATTTTTTAGCTAGTTCTATGCTAATGACCCTAAATTTTGTGCCACGCTTTCAGGGCCAAGACATGGCCTACTTCCTATAACTTCATGAACTTCACAAATGATAAATAACACAGGAGAAAATATTCTAATGTCGAAATTGATAGAAATACTTGATATGACACCTACTAGCCATGACAAGCATTTCATCAAAGATGTCATAAATATGTAGTCTACAAGTCATAAAATTACATCTGAGAATAGGGGTCATATACTTATCCAATATTCATGAAGAAGCAATGTTTCCTTATCACAATAGTTGCATTATCATCCATTAGGTCATATATACATTGTATATTCATTTTCTAATTGAAGCACAATGACAACCATATATCAAGTTTGTCATAAAACATACTCATAACCAAAATGTAACCAACACAAATAACAAGGATATAATATCCATAAAATCCACATATAAACCAATACATTTACACATAAAATACTAAGGATAAGAAGCTCTTATTAACGAATGAAAAATCCAATCAGTTATGGTACTTCCACGAACGACCCAAGCATAGATTGGCTAAAACACATATTTCCTTCAGCCAATCACCCTCGTGCCATATTCCAAAAAACAATGTGGGACTCAAAACCTAACCCGACTAGGTTTCCTTGGGCTTTACCGAAATCCCCACTAGATCACTTGGCCTTAAACAAGCATGGATTCCACCATTTTTCTCCACATGCACCGTGAAGAATTTTCCTTCCTCCTAATCGAGACTCCATCAAATTTATCGTATATCCCACCAAACACAAGTAGAGGATTCATAGGCCTACCAAGGGACACAAAATCTGTCTACCATAATCCCAGTCTTGTTTAGGGTTTCCTAGGCCATGTGTTATTTCTTTCAGAGACCACCTCACTTAGTTTTGAAACCATCCGAAAATCCAACTTGACCAAATAAAAGAGAATGAATCATAGCATGGCTATCCAGAAATTGTAAAGCAAGGCTGAATAACACTATCACACCTATAAAATCCCATGGAAATGAAAATAAGAGAACAAAATACACACATGCAAGTACAATGCATGCCAAATCTAGCAAGGAAATCACACATGAAAATCAATACCTACAAGTAAACCCAACATAGTCGCTTGATCCTGATCTTCCTTGCTTTATCTTTTCTTCACTTTTTCTTCTTGGTCCTTCCTTTTCTTTCCTTCATCCAATACTAAATTTCCTTAAGAAAACTCCAAGTGTCCAAGAGTGTGAGAGAAATAATAGAGAGAGAGCTAAAAATTTGAACTGAGAAAAGGTATTTGATCATCATAAGATTTTTTATCAATGAAACCTCTATCTCTTTCATTTTCCATTATTTTCCTTCATTTTACTCCTCACATGAAACCTATTACCTTTCCCTTTCATTTTCTCCTAATTCCCATTATTTTTATAAAGAAAATTCCAATTAATGTAGCTTACCTTTCCAAAGCCTTTGCCATTTTCCTTTCCCCATAGTAAACCAAATGAAAACCCACTAGGATATTTTTCCTAATATTAAGATTGGAATATATTTCCCATGATCTTGGTATTATTTTTCCTTTCCTAACTGTATTTAGATGAGTATTTGACCATAGTTGTTACAAATAAAGACTATGATCAATAGAATTCTCTTCCATGCAAATAAAACAATTGGAAGAATTGTCAAGTGGAAAATATTTCCCAGCGCGCTTATTCGGGTGTCTCAAGAAAAAGAGGTCAAAGGAAGAATGTTCTTCTTTGAATTTAAAGCTGAAAACTAATATTGCTCAATACGTTAATTTTTAAAGTTTTCTAATAGGTTTCCTTATTCTGTTCTATCCACACCGTTTGAGGTGGTTTTAATATTTTTAGAGAAATATTCCTGGGAATTCCTACCAGTTCATCCTTTCCCGTCGGAATACCTCCTAGAAATTCCAACAATTTTTACAAAATAAAATCTAGAGATACCCCTGATCCCAATTAAATTTACCATTTTCATTGATATTTTAGAACCAACATTTAGAAGAATAATTTTGGTCTCAACATATAATTTGTGTTTCTCCATTTTTCACATGACTCTAACTATACAACTGTTTATATACCTCCTTGAAGTACTCATCCTCTGAATATGCCTTTTTTTATGCATCTTCGATGAATGCATAAATGTGAATAATAGTGCAGAAAGTTGTAATATTTGATTTGGGTGGGCTTGAAATCATGTCAACCAACTTTTTTATGCTAACCTTCTTATACATTATCACCAAATGAAATCATTGTGAGAACCCCATCCGTTCGTAATGTCTAGATATCTCTAATGTTCCCAATTTTAGCCTCAAGCTAAAATGGAACATTATAGGTGCATATTTTTATTTTCTTAAACAAAAATGGGTAAAGCGACCCATTCATGTAATAAACAGAAATAAAATCCCTTACAATGTGAAAAGGTATCATCATGGAGATGGATTTCACACCCTCATGTGTGAAAGAGGTTAAAATGAAAATGGGCAAGGCCTAATTGACCAAGTCAAACTGTGTTGGCATGAGTTGGCAAGCACTAGGTGGGATAGCACAGTTTTAGTGGAGGAATATTCCATGGGGGAGGAAAATTCTAGAGGAATGAAGGAGGATAATTCGTAGTGTTTAAAAGAGGACCAAAGCAGCTCATTGAGATTATCTTAGATCATTTGATTATTTGTCTATTCAGAAAAATTGCTACCTCTTGTTGTTCAACAGAGCTGCAGTGCCCTCAGGCACGAGGGAGTCTTGTTTAGGATTTCCTTTCCTTCTTGAATAGCTCATGAAGGATTTCACTCATCCTCCATATTTTGGCATTCAGACCATAGCATCAGCTATCTTCATCAGCGCAGTTTCTACAGCAGATATTGTGCAGTGTTGCTGGATGTTGCTTGGGGGGTTTCCATACACCATTTTGAGCTAATATTTCAAAGGAGGGAATTTCTCTACTTCTGGGAGGTTAGTGAGCATGTTTCCCAAGATTATTCCACTATCATTGGTAGGATTCCAACCGATTCCATCAGTTACAGCGCAGACCCTCTCATAGGCTGCGTTCTAGTTGGAGTACATTTGCAGTGAGGGATTGGGATTTGCAGACATTTCAGGGGGTGAACTCTCTTATGTCGAGATCAGCCTGACATTTGGGAGAATAATTGGAGAAATGCACATCCTCATATTCATTCATTCAGCTTTCTCCATTCCACTCCACATGTTGATTTGTTGCAACTACCCAGCAACTCTGACATTTTGACAGTTTTTCATATTTCAGCCAATCCTTCTAGGATTGACTGGAGGTAGTGATTGGGAGGAGAGATAAGCTTCACCAATGATGTATGAGCCATGTATATGCAATCAATTATGTTTTTCATTCATTGTAGCATTCTTCCTTCTATGACTACGCAGTCCCTATTCATGGGTATCTTGCTATGATGCAACATTTGATATTTTGGCATATGCTTTCATGGAAGGCTTCTTGCCTTGTTCCTTTGATTTTTTTTGTATCATTTTGTTGTTTTTATCTTATAATAAAATGGCTCCTGTGGGGTTTCATACATTTTTTTCATAATTTTTAATCATTGCTATTTCCATTTTATGTCTTTATATTCCTGTAGCTGCATTTTTGGGTTATCTTGAGAGAATACCAATCTTGTTGTATTTCCCTCTTGGGAATATTGTCCCTTTAAAACACTCTATAGAGAGAGTCTGATAGTGGGCCAGGTAGCCTTTGGAGCTCATCCTTCTTTATGAAGGTGAAAAATCCACTAAATTCCCCTTCAGTCTATCTCTGGAATAGATTTTCTTATTGATTAACAATGTTTTTGAAAAAGGAACATTACAATATCTGTAGCATACTCTCCGCCTGCAAGTACTGTAATGGATGGTGATCTGTGTGGATTAATATCTCCTTTCCCATCAGATAATGGTTCCACCTATTCAAAACTTGCACCATTACATAGAGCTCCTTTTTTTAGGTACGATAGTTAAGAATCTCCCCATGAAATACTTCAGAATGGTATCACACATGTTTTCGAGTGTAATGTATGGTATATGAATAGACAAAAATTTAATATCAATCTGGGGTTTGTGGAATTCAAGGTGTAATAAAATAAATTCCATAGAGAGCCCCGAGTGACCTATACATCAAATTCCTATGCTAACTTTCTCACCAACCTATTTGTAAATTCTTGCAAACAATTATGAATTTGATTCATGCACTCCAAATAATTATTTAGAAACAAATTCTTGGTTATTACCACCCCAATATTGCAGATCTAATCATTTGAAAGAAAACCTAATCTCTCAATCACTTATAAAGTGAAACCTTAATTATCGGCACTAAAAAATCAAATCCTAACTATTAATCAATCTGGGAAAAAAAACCTAATTATTCGCAAGTAAATATCAAACCTTAATTATTAACAATTAAATAAAAAAATTAACTACTCATTGATTGGAAACCTGAGAGTTTAACTATGTTTAATTAACTTATCAATTCAAAAGGGAATATTTTCTCACACTAGCTAAAATAAACAAAGCAAGTAAATCCCAGGTAATTCATTTTGTATGTAAGACAAATAACTTCACAGTGCTCACAAAGATCAAGCAACCAAATTTAATGAACTATTGTGCATAATTCTATTGACATTACTTTGTGTAAACCCATAAAAATAACAAGTTCTAAATTTATCATGTGGCACACAAAGTTATAATTGAGATGCACCAATTTTGTAGACACACTATAATAAATTATTTTCTCATATCTAAGGCTAGAAATCCATAATTTTGCATACATTCCAATACTATATGAATCAATAAGTTATCCATCTCTTCAAAAAAAATGATTCTGGAAATATTTTTATTAAAAATAAACACACAAGGGAGTTACGTAAAAAAATGAACTCTATAAATTTCAGGATCTCAACTGAATATGTATTTACAGAGTTAAATTATAAATATACAACTTAATATCCCAAACCCCTTTTAGGATAAATCAATCCCTTGAATATAGCCTTTGTGTATCGAAAAATGAGGCAGACTATATGATATTAAGATATGCTGATTAGAATATATATATCATAAGTCAATAAACATCATACCGATGCTTTGTTCCAATGACAAAGGTCAAAAATTAATAAAGTAGAAATGTTAAGTTTCAGTTTGAATTATGATCAGATCATGGGAAAATCCATTGCATCCCTTATCAAAAATTTATGCACTTCAGACGTAAAGAAAATCTGAAATAAATTCAAATTAATGATTGAAAAATGGTTGTCCCATGTCAATGGAACTGCTAAGCTGATTTTATCACTCAATACAGGCTATAATACATGCATGAAACTCATACTAAAACTTATGAGTAGCTCCACACATTAATTAATCACATTATCAACATAGGTCTACATTGTTTGTTAAACCAATGAAAAACACAAGCATTTATTCATTACCTATCTTGGATAAAGGAAAATTATGCAACAAAATAGAATGTATATCGCCAACACTGCAATCACTAAAGATCTAAGTTTAACGAAGCGAATTAGTGCATTCAAAATATAAATACAATGTCACACACTAGATCTGTATCATATTCAACCAATAAGAAAGAAAAAGGGTGACACGCTGGGTTGGTTGGGCCCAAACCAACCAAATCATCCCCTGTAAAATAGATCTAGATTACAAAGGCACAATTAATCACAAAATCCACAAATGGATAAAATAAAAGCTAGCTTGAGTCTTCTTTTAAAAGTTGTTCATTATTTTACATCTTAAGCCATCTCCTCAAGGTTGCAACCAGCAATATGAAATTATAATTTAAAATGATGCTCCCTCCAAAGGATATGATTTGGCTTTTTATGAATTTTAGAAGATGAATTTTGGTTCTAACAATCCAATTTTTCAATCCTGGAAAATTATGTATTTTTTAAAAAATATCCTCAAACAAACCCGTGTAATTCTCAAACCGTGTCAAATTTTTGAAAATAAATTATAGTAGCCTAATTTCCTAAATTTTCAATAAAACTCGTGTTTTCAAATTCCGAGATACTTATTCATCATCACAAAAATAGAGGAAGAAGTTGGAAGTTTGCAAATTGTGCAAATTTTGGGGTTTATTTGTCAACATGCTTCTAGAAAATCACAGGTGTGACCTAGGTGCATTTAGAATATTGTGAAGGTGCTAAAAAAATATTTTGGGCAAAAACCAAATTTTCTTTTCCCTGAAAGTGTGCCGATATTTTGAAACCCAAAATTGGTGAAAGAATCGAGGACTGGTGCAGTAACAGATTAGTGAATGATCGAACATGCCTTTGAATGTTCACTCACTCCAAAATAGTCTCAAATAGATTCTCATACTTTCAAATTTTCCTTGGTGGAAATCTTGGATGATGAAGCGTTTCACATAATTGGTGCACGCACAACTCGTAGTGCAGGAATGTTGCTAGTGCAGGCACATGCCAAATATTGGTGCACTTAGAAAGAAATTGTCAATTCATTTATAAATTTTACTATAGTTTCATGCACCTTCTTGAGAATTTGAAATAACACACAAAAAAAAAAGTAATTAATAACAATTTTGATATAATTTTTATTGAAGAAAAGCAAATATGCTAAAGAATAAATGATTACCTTGTCATGGTCCAAGTTGAAGATAATAGTTCATTAATCATGAAAAATGATATTGAATCAGATAAAAGCATGAGTAACCATAGGGAAAAATGATGTATAAAATTAAACAAAAATAAATCCCAACATACACCCATGTTGGTCATCTTTCATGTCCTCGTGCAAGAAAAACATCTGACATAGACCAAAGTTAATAAAAATTCTATGGCTGGGATTTGTCTATTAGATCATGCTGCATTGAATTAAACTATAGGGAAAATTGAGTAAGAACATGTAGAAAAGTGACATATGATGTGGAATTCCTTTGCATCAATAAGATAAGATATACATGTGCCCAAAGATGTAGTGATGTCAATATTTACCTTTATTATTCCAAAAGAGTAACTAATGACAGGGCTGCTAAAGGAATTCTAACAATGGTGTTGCTACATGGATAGTATCATCATAAAATATCTAACCATAAAAATTTCCACAAATCATCTTAAGAGAATTCCAAATAAGAAAGTTTGCAAATTCAATACCCTCATTATTATAAATATAAGTGACATTATTTGAAATCCAGGGCATTAAAATTGATGGAAATAGAAAAAAGAAATATTACAAATGATACCTTTGCAAGATGACCATATTACCATTACCCAAGCATATAATTGCAGCTCCTCTTGTCCAACCAAAGTGAATGATCTCCTCTAAGAGTCCCACATCCATGAAAAACTTCATATTTCAATACATAGAACTCTAAATCATAATACCAGAACGATCTTAAATCCATTATCAAGGAGGTATGATCAGGAGATTAGGGAAAAACAAATACAACTAAGTAAATTACAATTTAATACGACATCCATGGTCGTTATTTCCAACATATGTCTATACCCTCGACATGGATGCATTTTAACCCAATGCAATGTATGTGTCCCATCTATTGGATATAGACTCACAGTCATTTAAAATAATTTATATTGGATAAGAAATTGAAAAAAGAGTGTTATCCTAGCTTGGTAACCAACTAACTAAAATTCCACTCATAATAACTAATACGAATGAACAATCCCACTCGTTACGAGACCTAGTGTCTTCCACATTTTCAACTGAAAATTCATTACCCTTGCTTGGTGACCAGTAGTGGTAATTTAATTCTCATTAGGACCCATGATAATGGTAGTTAAAACTGTAATGAGACCTCCTATCCCTAAATTAATCCTTTTTTTAATAAAATTTTATTATCATTAGCCTCAAATAGGTTACATAGTAGGTGGGGAGGAAAATATGCCCCTTAAAAGAACGATATGGTGTGAAAATTTTTTAATGACTCAAATTTATTGGTTGTTCCTTCTACCCTAAAGACTCATTTTGAAGAAGTCATCTTATATCATGACCAAAATATTCCTTGACTTAATCGTGCCATGGTTATAGTTAGATCTCATTAGGATTTTATATGGGTGGTCCATGATAGGATGCCTTCCATCAAAACCTTCCAACAAAATCTTGAAATTTTTTCTTGGACGACATTTTGTTTGAATGACTAAGATGGAGGAGGGTTTTAAAATTATGAATGGAAAGTATTAAAAAGAAAAAAAAAAAATCCCCCTAACGAACCTAATGAATAATCTTGACCAATAATCAAAGTCACTTTATAAAATATGATGCATTAAGAGTGGATTTATTTTGACAAGCCTTACCACAAGGGTGCATAATGAAAAAAATTTCATAAGTGTGCCTTAGTAATTGTAGTTTCAAGTGTTTTTTTGTAAAAATTTTATTTCAAATGAAATTGTTATTCATTGATATTACACTACCCTACCCTAATTTAGAGAGATGGAGATCTCCTTCAAGTGTAGGAACACTTCGAATGTATCCATGTGCATAATAGAGTGGTAAATATACTATCACTCAATTTTTAATAATAAAATCAAGACATACCAGAGTATGAGGAACCAATTGCTTTAATTGAAAAGGTACCAATATTTGTCAAATGATGAGGAAATAAGGTGTGTTGATGACTGCTTGAGACCAGGATAAAATGGGATCCACATATTCATGACTATTCAACTCATACAAATATTTTAAAACTTGAAAATCACTCTCTTGGAGTCATAAGGGATCTACTAAAAGACAAAATAAAAACCCCTCAAATTCGATCTCAAATACTTTCTTTTCAGATTGACAAGAATGGTTCATGCAAATTATAGGATTTTGAGCCTCAATAAAATTTTTAGAATAGGTTCCAATTATATCTTTCTTCTCTAATGGTCTTTGAATTATATCTTTTTGGGGTGATTTTATTGTATTGATAGGAGATTTTTCCAATCTCATCCATTCCCCCAACCTCAAAGATATAACATTTCATTTAGTAGGGGAATCATCGAGAATAACAAGTGTTTTAGATTATTGTGCAACCTCCTTGTTTAGGTTAAGGTATACAGTATGGTTTGGGCTACGATTTTAACTAGGGTTTGGATTGGGGTTTTTTGTATGGTTTGGCTCAGTGTTTGGAATAGTGTTTTTTCTAGGGTTTGGATTAGGATTTCGATTTCGATTAAGATTTGGGTTACGGTAAGGGATAGGAAATGTATTACGGTAACTGATGGGATAAGGGATAGGATATGGATTAGGGTAAGGCTGCAAAGGTATTTGTGACAATCGAGGATGATGACTTGCTAGTATGTTGTATGAGAATTGCAACTGTTGTCATTGTTCAGGTACTTTATCTTTCATGGGAAAATTCCCTAAATAAAAATGATTCAAACCATTATTGAGCCTATGGGAATATATCACTCGAGTATGAGGTATAGGGAGGGGGGCTTTACGGCCAAAATTTAGGATATTCACTCATAGGAGAACTAGAATTTTTTCATGGAGCTATAGGATTATCAATTTGTTGAGGAACCTATTGAGGATAATAAAAATTAGTCTAGGTACTAAATCATGATGTGTTTTGAGTTATACCTCATAGTTTGTTCAATTCCTTACTTGATTTCTTGAGTGCCTTTAGTAATCTTTGCAGTGAGGCACAATTTTCTTTTAAATGAGACTCTTCGTCAATTATGCAAAATTTTAGGTTGTTGATTTGGCATTCTCCTATCAAATTCTTCTTTCTATATTTGACACAAAAACTTACCAATAGTTCTTCATCCTTCTCTTGTTTTTCATGAAAATTATGGAATGTTCAAATAAAATATTTAATCATATTTTCTTTATGTTCAATAAAAATACTAATTTTTTCACTTGTGAGTTCATCATTGGATTATTTGTATATCTATATAGCAGCATCAAAACTTCACATTGAAAGATTCTTTAAAATACCATTATATGATCTCAACAAGCTAACTAGTATATTATATCCGCACATGGGTAAGCATATAGATAGCAGGGGTTCTTGTATGCCTTAAAAATTAAATCCTTTAAAAAAAATGTGCAGCAGATAAAAAAATTAAAAGAACAAATCTTGTAAGAGAAACTATGTAAAGAGAAAATCAAACTGAAATAGGTCACCAAGGTCAATACCTTAAGTGCCTCCTCAACAATGATGCCAGAATGTTGGCTGTAGTATATTTTATATGCATAAAACAAAATTTAATGTAAATATGAGGTTTGTGTACTTCGAGGTACAAAAATAGAAATGCCAGAGACAACCCCTATTGACTTGCACATAAAATTTCTATGCTAACTTTCTCACTAACCTATTTGTAAATTCTTGCAAATAATTATGAATTCAATTCCTTGAATCAAAAAAACCATTTAGAAACAAAACCATGGCTATTACCACACCAATATTGTAAATAAAATAATTTGAAGTCAAATTTATTTATCAATTGGTTATAAAGAATAAACTTAATTAATGTCATTCAAAAATAAAACCCTGAGTATTAATCACGCTAGAAAACAAACTCTAATTATTGGCAAGTAACGATCAAACCTTAACTATTAACAACTAAGAATAAAAATCTAACTACCGATTAATTGGAAACTTGATCATTTAACTATTAATTAACTAAGAAATTCAAAAGGGAAAATTTTCTCACAATGGATGAAACAAACAAAGCAAGTAAATCGAAAGTAATACATTTAGTATGCAACAAAAATACCTTCACACTTCTCACAAAACTAAATAAACCAAGTTTATTGAACTAAGGTGCAAAATATTGAGATTCTTCTGTCTAAACCCATAAAAAGAACAACTTCTGAATTTATCCTATGGAACACAAACTTCCAATCCAAATGCACCAATTTTGTAGACACACTATAAGAAATTATTTTCTCATATCTAAGGCTTGCAATCCAAATTTTCATGCACTCCAAAAGTATAGGAATCGATAAGCTAGATATCTCTTCCGAAAATTTATTCTAGAAATAATTTTAATAAAAATAAACACACGAGGGAGTTATTTTAAAAAATAACTCTATAAATTTCAATATCTCAACCTAATATGAAATTACAGAGATAAATTATAAATATGTGACTTAATAACCCAAACTATTTTCATGATAGATCAATTATGTGGTGGAGTATATCAAATTAAGATATGTTGATTATAAATTGTATATCATAAACCAATAAACATCATACCAGTGCTCTGTTCCAGTAAAAAAGGTCAATGAGTCATAGAGTAAAATTGTTAGGTTTTAGTTTGACTTATGATGAGATCATGGGAAAATCCATTCATATCCCTTACCAAAAAATTAAGTGCTTCGGGGGTAAAGAACATATGAAATAAATTCAAATTAATGATTGAAATAGGGTTGTCCCATGTCAATGAACATATTATGTTGAGTTTATAGCTCAAGAGAGGCTACATTACATACATGAAACTCATACTACAACTCGTGAGCAACACAACACATTAATTAATCACAATATAAACATAGGTATACGTTACCTATTAAACCAATGAGCCACACACAATTTTATTCATTATATATCTTGGATAAAGGAAAAGTATGCAACAAAATATAATTTATATCTCTCGCATTGCAAACCATGTAGATCTCAGTTTAACAAAGTCAATTAGTGCATTAAAAATATAAATATAATACCAAACACTATATATTTAACCTATTCAACAAATATGTAAGAAAAATTTACAAGCTAGGTTTGTTGGGCCCAAAACAACCAACTCGCCCCCTGTAAAAGATATCTATATTACAGAGACAATTAATTATAAAATGCACAAATAGATAAAATAAAAAAACTCGCTTCAGTCTTGCATTAGAAAATATTCATTATTTTACATCTCAAACCATATTCTCAAGGTCCAAACCAAAAATACGAAATTATAATAACATAATCCCCCCTCCATAGGCCATGATTGGGCTTTTTATGAAGGTTACAAGATGAATTTTGGCTCTAACAGCGCAAATTTTCAATTCTAGAAATTTCTCCATTTTTAACAAAGTGGCCTCAAATAACCCTACATAACTTTCAAACTATGATGAATTTTGCAAAAGTGTTCATGAGGTACTAATTTTTTATATTTAAAAAGAAAACCATGTTTTTGAATTATGATATCCTTCTTCATCAACAAAAGAATCAAGGAGGAAGTTGTCTCTTTGAAAATTGTGCGAATTTTGGTCCGATTTGTCAATTTTATTCTAAAATGTAACACGTATGACTTTGGTGAAATTTTACTCATTTGAAGGTGTTAAAAAACTATTTTTGAAAAATACCATCTTTGTTTTTCCTCGAAAGTGTTTCGAGATGTCAAAGCCCCAAATTGGCGCAAGAACCCAAGACTGGTGCAGGGACAGATTAGTGAATGATGAGCACGCCTTTGAATTTCAAATCACTCTAAAATAGTCTCAAATATATTCTCATACTGCAAGTTAAAATTTTCCTTCTGGGAAGCTCGGATGATGAAGTGGTCCACATACTTGTTACAGGCACAACCCTTAGTGCAGGAACAAGCCAAAACATCGTTCACTTAGAAATAAACTATTAATTAATGTATATATTTGACTATACTTTAATGCACCTTCTTGAGAACCAGGAATAAAATGAAAAACATCAGTAATAAAATTTTGATATATTTTTTTATCGAAGCAAAGGGAATATGCTAAAGAATAAATGATTACCTTGTCATGCTGAGAGATGAGGATAATAGTTCATTAATCATGAAAAATGATATTGAATTAGATAACATCATGAGTGATAAAAGGGAAAAATAATGTAGAAAACTTAACATAAATTAGGCCCAATAGATTCTTCCTCCTTGCACCAAGACAACTCCCATAGCATACCCAGTCACATCTGTCTCCAATTTATCTATCTCCTCGAAAGCCTTATGTAGAAATTTTCCCCACTGGAAACTCTTGCCACTTGTTTTAATGGCATAGAGTGGTTTTGTTACTGATGAAAATGAGGCTATGAATTTCCTCAGGTACTCTTTTACCCCAATGAAACTCCTGATGTTAGAAACATTAGTAGGCACTGACATTTTCATGATGACCTCGATATTAGAAGGATGTATCTTTAGCTCCCTTCCACCAATCACATACCCTAGATATTACAAGGATTATTGCACAAACTCCCACTTCTTGAGCTTTTCTAGTATCCAGTGCTTCTTCAATGCTTCTGGAACCTACGTCAAATGTGAAATATGCTCCTCCTAGGTAGAATTATATACAAGTATATCATCCAAATATATAATAACAAATGAATATATAAAAGGGAGTAGTATAAAATTCATTAATATCACAATTTTAGTTGGTGCATTACATATACCAAATGGAATGGCTAATCGCTCATACAAACCTTGCCTAGTTTTGAAGGCAGTCTTCCAGGTATCTTCTTCTTTGACTCAAAATTCGCGATATCTAGACTTCAAGTCCAACTTCGTGAAGTAATTTTCTTGGTGCAAGTGATCCTAAAAGTAATTTATCCTAGGAAATGGGTATCTATTCTTGAGCATGATTTTGTTCTAGTGCACTGTAATCTAAACACATCCACCAAGTCCCATCCTTCTTTGACACAATGATGATGTGTGACCCAAATTTTGATGTACTCAATCAAATGACACCCAATGCAAATAGTTGTTGCAATTTTTTCTTCACTTCTCTTTGTTCTATAACAAAATTCTTGTACAACCCAATATTTGGAAAGGGGTATTATGAAAATATCTAGATCTCATGCTCCACTTCCCTCTAAGGTGGTAGTTTTTTAAGCCCTCGGAACACATCCATGTATCCACGTAGCAACACCTCCAGTATTTGTTCATATTTATTAGTACACCCCTCCACATATGCCTTTCCTCTTATTAAATCCTCTACACAGTGAATTTCTCTTAAAAATAATGACACATACTTTTTACTAGAACTATTCAATTTCTTGGCATGGTTCATACTTAGTAGTGAAAATTTTCACTTTCCTTTGTGCACATTTGGCATGAATGATTTTCCATCCTTGATGAACTGGTATTTGTCCGATTTCCTCATGGATATTGTATCACACATGTACATTTATGGACTTTGAAACACGAATCCACATACATCAAGGGGAACAACATCTAGATCTACATCATCAATAAAATCAGCGCTCATAACAAATCTAATTTTTCATTAGTTTGAGATCTGCACCCTTATTTACCCACCTCAGTGGATATGGGTTTGGATGATCATGAACTTCCAACCCCAAATTTTTCACCACCTATGCTACAATGATATTTTAATGCGATCATGAGTTAAACAAAGCATCAATATTTTTCTTCTTGACTTGTACCTTTATATAGAAGAGTTTGGTCATTTATTTCTCTTCCTATCGTTGAAGGCTACTTAGCTTCACCTCCTTCTACACTGATGTACATAAAATATTCTCATCCAAGTTTGAGATAATTTCAAATTGGTTGCTCGAATTAGTGTCCATGATATTCTTCTTCTCATAATCCTTCTTTCTTTTCTTTGGTTTTAGCTCCAGATGCAACTTTCGACACTTCTCTTTGGTATGGCCATCAATTTTGTAGTCATTGAGGTGGTTTTTAGGATACTTGCACTGGTGTGTTGTAGCTGGCATATTTTTATCATTTTCCCATTTTTTCTTCTTCTTCCCCTCCTTAGGAGCATATTTTTGCTCCTGATGCTTCAATCCACTTGATTGCGCTCTCGTCATGCCTATGTTCTCTAGGTACTATGACTGTACATAATTCAAGTCTGCCAATTTGGGCTTGAACAACATCACTTGGTCACCTAGATGGCATTGCAAACCCCCAAAGTCATTGAGGAGTACATATGGGTTATTTGGAGAGATACCAAATGGTATAGCTGTGTTTATGAATTTTGATGTGTACTCCTCCATGCTTTGGATCAAAATTTTCTTGAAGTAATGATACTAGACCAACTCGTCCTAAACGTACCCAATAGGATGAAACTATGAATTAATGGGGGTTTTGAAATCATCCCACCTAGTCACTAGAGGTTCTCCCTCAAACCTAAAGGTTTATGTTTGGCTCTCCCACAGAATTAATGCACGGACCTCTAATTTTAGTCGCACAAATGAGATCTTCTTTCCTTCCTTGATCTAATGGATGCTGGAGAAAAATCGTGGTACATATTCAAAGAGTCGATGTTGTCATGGTACAAATTGATACAAATTTTTTCTTCCATTTTAAATAGGGACTTATTTATGACAATCTGATTGGGTTGATATTTTCGGGCTTCATTCTTCGATTGGTTCTTCGTTTCTCCCCAATCTTCTGATCCCCATTCTGACTTGTCCTCTGCACTCAAACCACGTCTTCTCCCAATATCGCCAACTTGATATGAAAGTTCACCGCGAGGAGGCTTACATTGTGTTTTATATTTTTGACTTCTTGTTTGATCTGTGTAAACCTCACCACTTCAGGATCATGAGGTTCGTTTATAGAATCATCATCCATGATTAGTGTTTTACGATTTTCTGCCCTGCTGATCTTGATCCCTAAAATATCCACAAAATAACAAAATAAACCTGATCTCATAACAAATTATCTGTAAAAATCCATTGATATTTCACTCGACAGTTCTTCTCAACCAAGTTGATAATATTATATTAAAAATCCAAAATTTTACAATATTACAGTTTTATTTAATTTCTAGATCAATATATTTTACTGTAATTAGTGCATGCATGCAAATGGGAATTATGAACGATATTAGAGAAAAACAAATAAACTCTCACACACAAAAACACACACACACACACACACACAGAAGACACAAAATATGCTATGGGAAACCCTTTTAGGAGAAAACACGGTTGGAAGGTGAGGTCGCTTCACTCTTTTTCTCTATCTGGAAATATGGCTACAACTAAAAAGAAGTAATGTAAGTGGTCCGCTGGCATGCTATAGTGCATATATCCTTTCTTGGTTATATAACTCCTATCACCTCTACCTATATTTTATCATATATGGCACAAAATTCTCTTGAAAGAATCGAAATCCTCTTCCTCCTGGTGGCCCATTTATAACATAGCCCGATAGCCTACTACTGGTTAAGTTTGACTACAAAAACTATTAAAAAGTGTTACAAAATACAATATTCTAGAGTATTTTGCACCATAAACACGTCTATAGCCCCCTTTTCATGAATAATGGAGGCTCATTCAAAATCCTCAGAAACTATAGCTGTGAAAATAGGAAGCTAAATTTCTAAGTGGAATGACTTATTCATAGAGACTTTGATTGGCACACTTCTTAGGCTGTTGGAAACATATTTTGTCAAGGATAGCATGAGAAGGTTAGGAACTAAATAAACAAATTTTTACACCCAAAAAAAATCATTTTATACCTCAAATGTTCCGAGAAGGTTTTAGACCCCGTTTCACGAAAATGGGTCGCACTGGTAAAAACAAACCCATGATATGATTCCTCCACCTTTTAAACTTTTAATGTATTGACATGGATGAAAAACAATATAATTTTCCAATAAAGATCACAAATCCCCATTTTTGGAGTATTTTTATCCCTAAAATCTTTTAGTGAATGAGGTGAGGAATTTTTTCCTCCAACTTCTCTTTGTTGTACCATTTGGCATTTCCTGGAACTTGTCACTTCAACCCAGTCTACCAAAGGTCATGCTTCTCCTATATTATAGTTCTGGACCTCTTCTACAAAAATACATCTTCTCTTAACTCTTCCTGAGCTTTAGGGACTTAATCCTCTACATAAAGTTGGACATGTTCCTCTTCCTAGTCTAGCATGGAAGGAAAATATAGTTTCAAATTATTTTCATTCACAACTAAGTAAGTACACATCTATGAAGGTAGAATAATTTGATATGAATTACTACCCACCATTTACTGCATATCAAAGGGTCCATACCTCAGAGCCTTGATTTTGTTACCAACCGCTTACAACCTCTCCCTATTCAATTGTAGCCATACTTTGTCTCCCACCTTGAATGTTTTATCTTTCATGTGTTCATCATGCGCTAAATTATACTTCTCCTATGAATTTTGTAGTGTTTATTGTACCTGTAGATGGATATTCTTGATCATAACTATAATTTTTTTATCCTCAAAGCATATACTGTAAGATATTCCCTCACTCCTCCTTATTTACCATATGCAATATCCAAAGGTGAAGGTGGAAAATATCCAAAAAAAGTTTTAAATGGGGACTTTCCTATAGAATTTTTTACTTTTATGTTGCAATAATGTTGTATATATACCATGTTTTCATCCTAGGTATTTATATGCTTCTGGTTGTGTACCATCAGAATTTTCACCAAAGTCCTATTGACTGCTTTTGACTTCCCATTAGTTTATGGATGGAATGATGTAGATATCTTTAAATTTGTGTCCATCTTCTCCCAAAATGTAGTCGAGAATCCACTGAGAAATCATGTATCCCTATCTCAAAATGATTCTCCTCAATATACCAAAGTGCACCCAAACCTATCTAAAGTATAGATTTTATACTTATTTACCACTAATGGCCTTTTAATGGGGCATCGGGACACACATCTTATTGAACCTGTCAACTACCATGAATAAGTAGTAGTTTCCCTTCATAATTGTTGGTAAACCTCCTACAAAGTCCATGGAAATTATTTCCAAAGGAGGAGTACGTGAAAGTAAGTAATGATACAGACCATATTTCTTGTTTCTATGCTTTCTAGTAAAACAAATTATGTGTCCTCCTGTGAACCTATCTACATGATCTTACATGTTGGGCCAATACATATACCTCTGCAAGTTAGCCATGATCTTCCCTACACCAAAGTGACCTCCAACCTTGGAGGTGTAAGCCTCTATAATAAACCACAATTTCTCACCTTTAGGAACACATTAATTATCCAGCCTATAGAGTAGGCCATCATGGAAATTGTAGTGAACAATGTTGTCACCATTTTGCACATGAATCTGACTTTGAAATTGCTAATACACCTCCTTGAATTCCTCAACCACTGAATATGCCTCTCTATATGAGTCATGTGTGAATATATCCATGTGCACAAGAGTCCCCAAAGTTGTAATATTTGATGTGGGTGGCCTTGAAAGCACGTCGATAAACTTGTCTGTGTTTCCCTTCTTATACTTGATCACCAAATGAAACTTCTATAAATATCCCATCCATTTGTAATGTCTAGTTTGTTGTAGATTAATCTTGGCCTGCAAGTATTGTAATAACTGGGGATATGTCTAGATTAAATTCTCCTTTCCCATTAAATAGTGCTTCGACTTCTTCACATATTACACCATGGCATAGAGCTCATTATTGTAGGTATGGAATTTAAGAACTACTCCATGAAATACTTTATAATGGTAGCATACAAGCCTTCCTCCCTGCATCAATAAAAATCCTTTTGCATACGCACATGCATATTTCTCCACTTCAAAAGGTCACTGCAAGTTTGGAACTTCCAAAATTGGTGTTTGAATGATGTTATTTAGCTCCTCGAAATATTTTTCTTTACCTTTTCCCAACATGAATCTGTTGCCACCTTTTGTTATGGCATGGAGCAATGTTGTTACCACTGAAAGCGAGGCTATGAATTTACTCTGGTACTCTGCTGCCCCAATGAAACACTTGAACATAGAAACATTAGTAAGAAGCGACCATTTCATCATGGCCTCCATCTTGGAAGGATCTATCTTCAACTGCCCTTCACTGATTACATACCGAGATACACCAAGGATAGCATGCAAAGTCACACTTATTGAGATTTTATAGCAGCAGGTGCTTCTTCAATTTTTCTGGCACCTACGTCAAATGTCAAATATGCTCCTTCCATGTAGCACTATATACCAATATATCATCCAGATAGATAATAGAAAATTAGTCTATAAATGGAAGATTATAGCATTCATTAATCTGATAAATGTAGTTGGTTCATTACATAGGCCAAATGGCATGACTAACCACTCATACAAACCTTGCATAGTTTTGAAGGCGGTCTTATAGAGATCTTATTCTTTGACTTAAACCTAGTGATATGTAGGCTTCAATTCAAACTTGGTGAAGTAAGTTTCTTGCTGGAACTTATTCCACAAATCATGTATCCTAGGGAGGGGTTATCTATTGTTAACCATTATTTTGTTCAACGCACTGTAATATATACACATCTACCAAGTCCCATCCATATTTCACACAATGATGATGGTTGACCCACATGGTGATGCACTTAATTTCTTCAATAAAAGACTTTTTGTATAACCCAATATTTGGCAAGGGGCAGTCGAAGAATAGTTGGATTGCATGGTCCACTTCCCTCTTTGGTTGTAGTCCTTTAGGCTCTCAGAACAAATCCTTGTATGCATGTAGAAACTCCTATAGTTTTTTTTTCTATTTCTTAGTACACCCCTTCAAGGATTCCTTACCTCTTATTAAATATTTTAAAGACCAAATTTACATTGAAAATAATAACACATAGTTGTTACTGGAACTGATCAATTTCTTGGCTTGGTTGGCACTTACCAGTGGAATTTTTGTCTTTCTTTGTGTGCGTTGATGATGAATATTGGTTAGATATCATCATCAATGTTACATTACACATGTACATGTATGGAATCCCAAAAATAACTCCACATACATAATTGGGAACCACATCTAGCTCCACTTCATCAATAAAATCAACACTAATAGAAAATATAATTTTGTATTGTTTTTCTACCTTCAACTCTGCATCCTCAAATTAATCATCCTAGTGCATATGAGTTTGGATGATCACAAAAATCCATCCCCAACTTCTTGTCCAACTATGCTATAATGAGAATTTCCTACGATCTCGAGTCAAACAAAGCATCAATTTTTTTATTCTTGACTTGTATCTTTATATGGAAGAGTTTGGTCATTTATTTCTCTTCCTCTTGCTAAAGGGTACTCAAACACACCTCGTTCTATAGTGATGTAAAAAATTATTCTCATCCACATCCGAGATGCTTTCAAATATGTTGCTCGAATCAGTGGTCATGATATTCTTCTTCTTATTTTCCTTCTTATTATTCTTCTGGTTTAGCTCTGTATGCAACTTCCAACACTTCTCTTTGTATAGCCATCAATGTTGCAGTGGTTGTAGTGGTTTCTAGGATCCTTGCACTCATGTTTTGTGGTTTCCATATTTTTATGTTTTCATCCTTTTTCTTCTTCTTCCCCTCCTTAGAAGCATCTTGCTGATCCTTTTGCTTCGATCTACTTAATTGTGCTCTCTTCATGCCTATGTTCTCCAGGTACTTTTCCTATACACAAGCCTCATCCACTAATTTGGGCTTGAAAAAATATTTCTTGCTCATGAAAATGGTGGTGCGGGCCACCCACATACTTTAGGAGTACATCTGGGTTCTTAGGAGAGATACCCAACATTATAGTCATCTTTACGAATTTCGTGGTGTACTCTTGCATGCTTTGGTCCAACTTTTTCCTAATGTAATGCCACCATATTCACTCATCCTCCACATACCATATAAGATAAAATTGTGACTTAATGAAGGTTTTGAAATCCTCCCACATAGTCACTTCAGGTTCTCCCTTAAACCTCATGGTTTCTGTGTGGCTCTCCCACTAAGGTAATTAATAACCCTTTAATTTCAACCACACGAATGAGATGTTTTTCCCTTGCTCGATATGATGGATAGTAAATTAAACTTCCTGTTACTACAACCAATGGTTCAACTTCAAAGCATCGATCTCATCATGGTATGAATTGATATTAAAATTTTCTTCAATTTTAAATAGGGACTCATTCACGACACTTGAATCAGGTTGATATTTTATGTGTTCTTTCATCAACTGGTTATCTTTTTATCCCTAATCTTGTGATCCTAATTCGATTTTTCCTTTGCATTTGAAACCTCGTCTTCTCCTAATATCCCCAAATTGTTATTCAAGGACACCATGAGGATTTTTATATTTTGGTTGGTATATGTGACTTGTTTTTCCAGCCACGTAAACCTCACCTTTGTAGGATCATGAGGTTCATTTACAGAGTCATTAGCCATGATTAGGAGCTCATATGCCTCAAATCTGAATCACACAACTCATAATGATGTTAAAGCTTGTATTTTGTGAAAGAAACCATATGTAACTTGCTTCAAACCTTGCATAAAAGAAACAAGTTTAATACACCTCACAAAAAGGGGAAACGAGTTGAGTTGCCTGGGTCCTAGCCAACTAGCTCATTACCTTAGTACGATATATGGCACTTCAAGTACTCAAATGAAGCATCATAATAATATTCAGACAGGAAAATTCCTAACTTGCACAGTCCTCTATATTAAACTTAATAATTTCATATATACATCATGGATACAAGATATGGCCTAGAAAATGGTGACACAAAAAGGCAACAGTCTATGTCAAAATTTCTCACAGCATCTCTAACTAACATATACTAGAAAATCCTATTAAATACATATTCTCAGCCCATGGACACAACAAAAAATCTAACAGAAGTGTATCTTAAGCATTTTAGTTGTTTAACAAAAGACTAAACAAGGGTTCATAGCTGAAGTCCTGATATGCACATCCCACCTATTCCTCTATGGTCAGAGCCCAATAAGGATAATTGATCTACTAGCAAGAGATATATGTGATTTGGTGAGTTGTCTCAATCGTATGCGGTAAACTAGGCTAAGGTTGATAGCTTCCTCGGAAGTGCAGGAACGATGGCCCATACAAGAATTATTCCTACACCAACCATCTCCCATATTGATTAATACTTTTTCCTTATCGAATTACCTTAGGAAACTATTACATATTAGTTGAAAAGTAAAATAGGATATAAAACCCATTAATTTAATTGTTAACTTCAAATATAGGCCTTAATACGAAAGACATGAAAAGAGTGCAGGAATGAGTACAAGTTTGGAAGGAGTGCATGAATAAATAGGCTTCCATGGTTAGAAATGAGGCTTAGGTAGTGTGTTCAAGGAAATATATAGGTTAAAAAGTGAGACAATTCTACCAACCAACAAGAGTTGGAAGCGGCCTCACCCAAGTCTCAACTTAGACCAATTTAAAGTACCTCCCAAACATTGTTTTTGACCCAGTTTCCTTTGATTATCTTACCATTTTCCTACACTATGTTGTTTTCCATGTCAATATCATACCTATAATATTCATGAGTCACTAAGATGATTATTTATGATTTCATTCAATTTCAATGATTTGATCTATATTTGGGAAAATTTTCTCTACGTAAATTACTTTTCGTATTTAAGCTTCTTTGTATAATATATACGATCCATATTGGATCATTATATTTTTTTTCATCCATATCGATTCATTCAGAGTAGAAAAAGTGGAGGAATGATCTCATGGGACCTTTTTTACCAGTGGAACCCAGTTTGGCAAAACAAGGTTTGAAAGCATCCAGGAGCGATTTGAGGCATAAAATAATATTTTTGGGGGTAAAATTTTGTCACTTTAGAACCACATAATTTCATGTTATTATACATACAAATATATTTCCAACGATGTAATATTCACGTCAATCAGAGTTTGAATAAAAAATGTATGCCACTTAGAAGTTGACCTTCCTATTTTCACACCTATAGTTCGAGAGGATGTCGCGTTCGACCCCAATATTCATGGAAAAAGGACTAGCCGCATATTTTTTATGTGAATAATATAGAAGATTATACTTTTTAACTATAGCTAAGATTTTATGTAGCTAAGCTTAACCATTAGTAGGATATCAGGTATTGTTATAACCAGGCCACTAGGAGCAAGAAGCATTACATTCTTTCTAGATAATTTTTTTCCATAGATGAGAAAATATTTCTATTACAGATAGGAGGGAGAAAACACAGAGAGAATATATACACTATAGAATCCTATGGGCCATGGGAATTACTTCTTTATACCTAAAACAATATTTCCATACAGAGAAAGAGAGCGAAGTAGCCTCACCTTCCAGATGGGTTTCCTCCCAAAAGGGTTCCAAGAGAATATTTTGTGCATTATGTGTGTATGTGAGATTATTTTTTTTTTCTATGTTTTTATAATAAATTTCCATTCCGACACATGCACTAATTACAGTAAAATATATAGATCTAAAAATTAAATAAAAATGTAATAACGTAGAATTTTATATTTTTAATATAATATTGTGAGATATATTGTGATGAACTGTCCAGTAGAAAATCCATGAAATTTTATGAATAATTTTGTTTTAGAGTAGGTTTCTTTTGGTATTTTGTGGAGATTATAGTGATATAGATTGGTGGGTCCAAAAATCGTAAAACCCTATGGTGAAAATGTGAAGTTGGGTTACACGTTTTTCCCTTTTTTGAGAAAAAAATTTCATTTTTTCAGTTCTTCAACTTTCTGCAAGCTAAAACATTTCTTTCTGTTTAGAATTTCATTTTGCGATTAAAAAAAAAAGTTGTCAGAAATTTTGTTAGCTTTCTATTAGTTATTTTTTGTAATTTTTTTTATGCACATTTGATGTGTCAACTTAGCATTTCTTTGAGTGTGTGTTTTTTAACAATCAAAGGATTCGTAATAATTCATGTTAATATGCAATATTGTATTCTTTGAAAATTTGTGTTTTTGAGAAACAAAATGTGTTACAACAATCTAGACATAGTCTACTTCGGTTTCATCATAGTTACAAAGCCAATCGATGCATATCATAATTACTAGAATTTTTTGAACTGGTCCAATATGAAAAAACTGCATATTTTGAATATGTTTCGCGACGCAAGAAATTGCTTAACATATAAGTTGTAAACTAAAAATCTAAAAGCTGCCCATTAGAGAAAATAGACCAATGTAATGTGCCACAATTTTTTCAATTTTTTTGCAATTTATTTTGGAAGATACAAAATTTTGATTTCACTGAATCACAATGACCTTTAGAAATTGTTTGCACCCGTTTTATCACAAAATTAATTAAAATTAGTAAATATTTATGAAATTCCATAAAAGTTATATTTCTTGAAAGTAGATTCAATTCTGAAAATTCTTGTCTTGGTTTCGACAGTTAATTCAGAATGTTTCATGGAGTTTAATTAGTCCAAAGTTGCAGATATGTATTCAGAGCTTGGTTTTGCATAACTGGTGACGCGTTAGTTTGGTCGAACTCCTAAACAAAATTCATCCGAATTGTTTTTTGCGTCGATGGCCCGTTAAGTCTAATGACATAAAATTTTGGCCGAACCTTTTATAAAAATTTCAGCCAAAATTTTACCTGACTTTCCATCGGCCGGAAAATACTGTGGGGCCCCTCCAAAAAAACATTTCGCGGCAATATAAATTGTCACAAAATCATTCATTATTTTCGCACATTTGGTCTGATTTTTACAAAGGTCTTGGTCTGATTTTGCAAAGAATTGTTTTGGGTTTAAGGACTTTTCTTAGAGGTACATTCAAATGACATTTCTTGGAGGCATTCATTATTTTCACATATTTTCATAGATTTGGTCTGATTTTGCAAAGAATTGTTTTGGGTTTAAGGAATTTTTTTGGAGGTACATTCAAAGAACACTTTTGAAGTCTTTTCTTGGAGGTACATTCAAAGGACATTTCTTGGAGGTATGTGATATAGTTTTTTAGATGTTTTTTGGGCTTCATTTTTTTTGAAAGTATGGATTTGGGCTTTATTTTCATTATTTTTAAAGGTATGGATTTGGGCTTAATTTCGAAAGAACATTTTTTGGAAGTATTTTTTAAGGTGATATTTTTTGAGGTATTTTTTAAAGTGGCATTTTTTATGAAGTTGGAATTAATGTTCAATGGAAATTTTTTGGAGGCATTTTTTAAAGTGTCATTTTTTTAGAGTACGTGTTTGGGTTGAAGTAAATCTTTTATAATGAGTTTTTAAAATGAGTTTTTTGTCTAACTTTTTAAATGAATTTTTTTTGTAGGACTTGGAAGGAAATATTTTGAGCTTCGTTTCATTTTTATAAGAAATTTTTTTCTCAAATTGTTTAAAGTATGTTTTGGATTGGAGTATGTATTTTTTGCAAAATTTTTAAAATGAGTTTTTTTTAAATTCAATCTTTTGTGATGTTTTTTTTAATTGATTTTTTGTCTAATTTTTTGAAAGAGATTTTTTGAACTTCATACTCTATTATCATGGGAGATCTAAGGAATTATACGAGAAAATATGATTGAAAAAGAGACCGTGAGGAACATAGAGAAGGGACGAGACAATCTTGCAAAAGAAAGATAGAAGAACTCTCAAATATTGAAGGGAAAAATCAACATCAACTAGAAGTTGAAGCAGGTATGTAAATGTAAATATTATGAATTTGATATATTTAAAATTTTCCTAGTGTAAAATGTGAAGCTTAATTTTTATTTGATGAACTAATTTGAAAAACATTTTGCAATGTAAACAAAGAGAGATATTCCTCAAAACATTGATGATAAGATACAAAATTTTGAAAGAGAAAGTGAAAGAGATATTGAACCAATGATTGAAGATGGTGAAAATGTTGAAAGAAATTCAAGTGAAGAAATTGAATCACAAGGTATGTATATATATATATATATATATATATATATATATATATGTTGAACACATGCACGTATTATTGAAATTATACATATTTATTAATTTAGTTATTTATTGAATATGTAAACTTATTATGTACTATTCATTTGAATATGTATAGATGAAATCAATGTCGATGATGAGATGTTAGAAAATGTTGACACTCACACATATGGAGATAAAAAAGCTGACCATTATATACGATATCATGTTAACCGCATTTTTGAGAAGTATTTCATAAAGGAAAAGGTGACAGTTCAAGCCCAAATGTTGAAAGGTCTCCTATCATTAAGGAAATTAAAAGAAGCTACGACTTTATTGGGTATTCAAAAATCAACCAAAGATAAAAAAATGAAGGAAAATGTGATACAAAATATAAATAGTGCTATAAATTCAATTAGAAGATCTAGATAGAAAAATGTTTCAGTTGTACGTAGAGAAATACATATGGCAGTGGTTTCATCAAGTACTAAAGAGAATCGCTTGGTAAAATCTATGGCACGAGCATTAGGAACCTCATGAAAAACTTTGCACAAACATCGAAAATTTTAGTTGCAAATAGATGTAAATGATGAACTTGCTTGTTGGAGAGCTATTTGTAGGCAACCATATAAAGATAGACTTGGAGAAAATGTCAAAAAAATAATATATGAATATTGGAAGAACAATTCATGTGTTTCGCCAACTGCAAGGCATGTGATGCAAAGAAGAATAGCACGAAATCAGTACGAAGAACATGAAAAACATTTCTTGGAAACCACTCAGATAGAGTTGTTCAACAAGTTCAAAGAAGAGAATCATGAAATTCATGTTTCAATCAGTGCTTTTGTTCAACAAAAACCATGGTATGTAAAACCTATCACCGTATGCGACACTTGTTGTTGTCGTTATCATGTGGAATTTGAGTTATATTATGACACATTCCTTGATTTCGGTAGAACATTATGGAAGGATTCACATCCTCCTTCCACTATCCGTGAATTCATATCTCAAATTCTATGTGAAAGAGAAAGCGATGAACTATTTTACAAAAAGAAATGTGTTGGTGGTAAAAAATGCGATGATTGTGGAAATTTGACTAAATTTCAAAACAAATATCGTACTGATATAAATGATAAATCATTGTCCAACATGAAAGTGAAATGGAAGAGATATGAATATATCCATACATCGATTCAAGGTGCAAATAGTGTTAAAAGAATTGAATTACAAGAAGAATAAATTTTTGTGATAGAATTTTTGAGAAAGTTTGAGGCAGAAATTTACAAATACACCAAGCATTCCCATAGAGCTCGATGGCAAGACTTGCAATTCAAAAAATCTCGTGAATTTTTTCCACCAGGGACCATTTTGTCAGTGATTGATTTTGCAGAAAACTACACATTTGTTCCACAAAAATAAATTTAGAGTGAATACTATCATTCTGACCAAGTCTCCATGCTCATCCATATTCTATATAGACATGCTGAACAAAATGTCGATCATATAGAAAGCACGAGTGAAAATCGACATATCATTAAAGAATATCACTTTTATATCAGTGACGATCGTACACATGATACATGTTTTGTACAACATTGTTTTGGAAATATTATGATTCATTGAAAAATCGTGGAATAACAGTCAATGAACATTGGATATGGTTAGACGGATGTGCAGGTCAATTCAAATCTACACGATCATTCTTTTGGTTGTGTTGTCTTCATAAGAAAACCTGCATTAAACATTGTTGGAATTTCTTTGAGACTGGCCATGGAAAAGGAGAACATGATGGTGCAGGGGCATGCATAAAACAAGCACTTCAAAGATATCAAATGAACCCCTCTGCAAGCCAAATTGTGGATGCGAAAGAAGTTGTTCAATGGTGCATCGCTGCTCTAAGCCATGAGACTAACCGATCAAGGGAAGTGCGAAGGTACATTCAATTTAATTTTTATTGGATATCTAATTTTAAACAGTGTACATTTATCACAATGATTATCTTTGATTGTATTTTGATATCATATTTACATTATTCTTTAAATTTTCCATATAAAGGTTTTTTTGGCATATTGGGATCGAAGACATAGATAGATCAATTGGAAATGATGTTGAAAAATTAAAAGGGACTCAAAAATTGAATTCAATTAAAACAAAGTCGTCCAGAAATGTGTTTGCATTGGATAAAAGAAAATATTCTTGTTTTTGTCATGTTTGCATAGACAACACAAAATCCAATGACATTTGTGAAAACAAAATGTATGTAAAAGATTGGAAACATACAGAGCTAAATACAAAGGGAAAAATGTCTGTTGCAATGTTTGAAGAAATGCAATCAGAGGAAACTACAATATCATCCGATGGTGATCGAGTTTATGATCTTGTTAGAGAAGGTAACATTTGAATTACTTTCTAATGATTTAAAGATCTAGAAATAAATTTAAATATGCATAATTAAATGTTAAATTTATTTTATTGTGCAGGAGATGTTTTTGCTGTAATTGCACCTATTGACAATGATGAAAATGTGAATTATTATTTGATGCGTTGCACTGAACGAAAAATGAAATTATTACAAAACTATAATGATTGCGGATTTCAGTATGACAAAGGGTCTATTATACTGAAAGGTTATTTTTTCAGACAAACTCATCAAAGTGGAGACTTTGTTTACTTTGAAGACTATGAACCTGATTCCATAAGTTGTCAATATAGTCACTTGGTGTGTGCAGCACGCATAAAGTTGATAGAGGTTCAATCAAAGAGAAAAACAAAAATTAAGAAATGGAAAATGTCAAAATCCGATCATGAACGGATTATTGAAGATGGCATTCCATTGGAATTTTTTTGATTGAACTGCCCAAAAATTTATTCTCTTTGGATTATATGTTCTAGAACTTCTAGTACTCAATTAAAAATTGAGCTGCCTTGTTATGTTATCTGTGCAAGTGTTTTCACATGTACAAATTGTTTTGGTACATGCACACTCTAGTATCAACTGAAAGTAGCTTTTTTATACATGCATTGATGAAAAATGTTGCATATATATATATATATATATATATATTTAGAATGGAATTAACTATTCAAGTAGTTTTACTATGTGCATTGATGAAAATTGTTTCACATACTCAATATATATGTTCTAAAATGCAATTAACTGAAAGTAAATTTTCTATGTGCATTGATGAAAAATGTTGCATGTACTGGATATATACACGAACTCAATGCACACCCAGTTTTTCTTGTGGGATTTTTTGGTAAAAAGTATCCACAATGTAAATAAATCATCCACAGTATAATTTTGTACGAATATTCCTTTCAGACAAGAGACTCAGAGCACTTCTCTGACTTTTGGTGGGATTTGACCCACATCTCTATTCCTGATTGAAAATCTAGTACAAAATTTGTCTATCCAATGGTCGGATATGTTCTATGTGCATTGATGAAAAATGTTGTGCACACACACACACACACACACACACACACACACATATATATGTTCTAGAATGCAATTAATTGTTCAAGTAGTTTTCCCATGTGCATTGATGAAAAATGTTTCATGTACTGAATATATATGTTCTAGAATGCAATTAACTGAATGTCATCAATTTACCAATTTATAAATCAACAAGGCTACCTAGTTGAGTGCATTAATGACATTGACCCCAATTCAACAAACATATATCTACTTCTTATATTTCCAATCAAAATTAAATGGTTTTATATGGGAAAGAGGCAACTGAATATATATATATTCTAGAATGCAATTAACAGAATGTCATCAATTCACCAATTTATAAATCAACAAGGCTACCTAGTTGAGTGCATTAATGACATTGACCCCAATTCAACAAACATATATCTACTTCTTATATTTCCAATCAAAATTAAAGGGATTTATATGGGAAAGAGGCAGAACATATAGCCCATGAACTACTTTTTAGAGTCAATGAAGGTATCATCATGTGGGAAAATGTTTGGAAAACTTGATTGTACTTGAAAGTAATCTTAAGATTGTTTTTGATCTCTACATACTATTGTTTGAGTGAAAAAAATTTCCAATGAAAGGAACATAGCTTTTCAATCCAACTAACCATATCAATTGAGCTCTATTTGAAAAAAAAGTAAAAAAAACCAAAAAGCCAACAAAATAACATCCTTAGTTGTTATTTTTATTGGAATAACTAAATCATATTAAGGATTCTCTTCATTGAAATTGTTTTTGGATGGAGAATCCTTAAAATATGATTTAGCTATTCCAATAAAAATGACAACCACGAATGTTATTTTGCTGACATGTTTTGTTGGCATGTTAACTTTTCTTTACTATTTTTTCAATTAGAGCTCAATTGATATGGTTAGTTGCATTGAAAAGCTATGTTCTTCCCATTGGAAATTTTTTCACTCAAACAAGAGAAGAGTATGTAGAGATCAAAAGCAACCTTAAGATGCCAAATGTACTTCAACCATCAAAAACTTGAATTTTAAAAACTTTTTTATTATATCAAAAGAAATTACTTCACATGTCTGCCAATTGTAGTTCAACTATCCAATAAAAACATTAAACATTATACATGCCAAATGTAGATTGAAACCATCCAAAACTTAACCTTTAATTTAACAAAAAATTATAGATCACAACATTACTTCACATGCCAAATGTACTTCAACCATCCAAAAATTGAGTTTTAAAAACTTTTTGATTATATCACAACATTACTTCACATGCCATGCCAATTGTAGTTCAACTATCCAATAAAAACATTTAACATTATATCACATGCCAAATGTAGATCAACCATCCAAAAATTAACCTTTAATTTAACAAAAAATTATAGATCACAACATTACTTCACATTCCAAATGTACTTCAACCATCCAAAACTTAAGTTTTAAAAACAAAACAAACTATAACACAACATTACTTCACATGCCAAATGTAGTTCAAAAGAAAAACATTAATTTATATATCACAACATTACTAGTAGTTCAACTATCCAAAACTTAAGTTTTAAATACCAAACAAATTACATAACAACATTACTTCACATTCACATGCAAAAAGTACTTCAACCATCCAAAACTTAACTTTTAAAAATAAAAAAATTATATTAACACAATAAAATATGTCAAAAAATTGTAGATCTCACAAGTATCAAGTATCAAGTTATATGTATATATATGACTATGCATCTAGATAATATATAAAAAAAGTAAATTTAAGGCTAGAAATCTCAATCAAATCTAGAAATCATGTCCATCAAACACAGATGGATGTAGTGTCTTTCCTAGTAGAGTCTCAATCTGCGAGCTATCTTGCGAAGCATGGGAAACCTGTAAATAATGCATGTACAAACATTAAAATTTGATGTTTTAAAAATGAGTGAGAATATATACAACTTCATGTAAAAAATAAAATATAAAAAAAATCATGCAATACCTCATGAGGTTCCCTCTCTATTTGTTGCTTGCCTACTATAACTTCCCCCACGGGAACATCTCCAATAGTAAACTGTACAATATACATGTACAGTTATATATATATATATATATATATATATTAAAAAATTTCAGATGAAAATGCATGTATATATAAACTTATTTTCAATAATATTAAAAAAAAGTTAGACAACTTGTTCAAATGGTTGAAATGGTGTGGATGTTCCTATCTCCATCGCTAGAGTCCGTGGATTAAAGAAATCTTCTATAGAAACCTAAAATTCAAAATTTTAAAAGTATAAAATAACTCAAGATCAAGATCTCAATTTATAATAAAACTTTTAAACTTCAATTTATAAATTATAATTAAAAAAAAAAACCATATATATTTAAAAGTGAAAAATTGAATACTTCTGCAGGTGAATTTGGGACATCTCCTAAGAGAGGCTCCAAAAGAAAATCTCCAAAAACCTAAAATTCAAAAAATTTAAAATAACTCAAGATATAGATATATATATCTCAATTTTTAATGGAAATTTTTGAGGTGGAATATATATAACTTAAACATAAATTTTAAAAGTGAAAAATTGTCCATACTTGTTGTGGATTTGGCACATCTCCTAAGGAAGTAGAAGGTACATCTCCCAAGGAAGAAGAAGTTACCGCCATCCCAAAAACATCGGATGGAATCGAAATCTGTTAAAACATTTTATTATTATATATGTACATGTACATGTGTGCACAATTATTTATTTTAAAAATATCACTTAAAAAACACTAACATTTGTCAACATATCTTGATGGTGAGACCCATCTTGATTGTTTGAACCAGAGGCTCTAAACGTGATATTAACATTTTCATCATTCATCATGCGTGACAACTGCAAATGGTGTTTTAACATATAATGATACATTTTTGTTAAATTAATGTACATACAAATACATGTATACATATACATGTGTATTTATTATAAATTGTACATGTATGTGTCAAAATAATTGAACCCTAACCATTAACACATACTATTCCCATGCCCTCTTCCTCATGAAGAATTAGGTCTTGCAAACCATTGCAAAAATTCTTTGCATATATTTCGAGATATTCAACACTCATGTTGTCAATCTCTTCATCTGTAGAATACACAAAATTGGCGTATGCATTCTCACGTGCTCTTTGTCGATTCAGACAAACATTGACTCCACCCAATCCACTATGAACATTGTCGATGATGGCATCCCTTGCTTCTCAACTAATTTGAGAAGTGGCACCCATCTCTAACCACAAAGTTTTGACCCGAAAAGGTTGACTAACCAATGGTGTCTCAGGGTGAGGCAACTCAACATCATGCCTAGCGCCCCTACGGTCATACAATCAACCTTTCCCAGGAAAAATTTTTTTAGAAGGAAGGTCATTGTAATTGTGTTTCATTTCCAAAAATAATTCTGCATAAAAGAATTTTTCAAAATAAAGAGGAGCGTCGTCATTCCATGGGAGTGTTCCATAGGCCGCAAGGTGTCTATCATACAAATAGTGAGCTATATTGGGGTGCTTGAAATATTGCACCTTTAGTATCTTTCTTTTCAGCGCTTCTTTGAAATTAAACATTGACTTCACCATTTCTTTTGTAACTCTTTGTTTTACATCCTCCCATTTATCGGAACCCATTAATGTTTCCTTTCTTTTCCTCATGACTTCTACAAACATATCAGTCATTGGCCCAAGATTTCGGTACACAGCTATTAGTTCACCTAAAGAATGTGTAAATATTTCCAAGCCTTGTTAACTCTCAGCAGGTAGAGTCAAAGCCACGAGATCTCTCTGCAATTTTGCATGAAGTTGTTGACACCTTTCTAAGGTGCATTGCACCATGTTTCTTTCCCAAGGTATATCAGAAATGTCGGCCGGATAAGTCGTGGTGGGTGGACAACCTTCTTCTTGAATGTAGTGTTCTACCCTGCATCTTTTTTTACCAACATTTGGAGAATTATTAGTCTCTACATCAATATATAAAATTTTGTATATTATAAAAAACACATGTAAACAAATTTGTACAAATTGAATGAAAAAAATATTAAAATTGATGGAAACCTCGATGTGGTTGGCTAGCATCTTCCCCACCCTAAAACTGTTGAGAACCAGAACGACCCTACTGAGAACCAACACCACCAGCCATTGATTGGCCTCTGAGGGAATAAATATCACCACCTTCACACAATCTGCTAGCGCTTATTGATGGCCCTCTAAGGGGATTTGAACCATCACCAACCTCTCAAGACGAGAGAGAAACTTCATAAACAAATACGAATCTATAAGAAATTGAAAAATACATTCATACATATAAATACACACGTACATATTCATTGATTAAATTGCGTTCAAACCATACATGACTTGGTGAACCATGGGCATGCTCCATGGATGGAGTAGAGACCCTTCTCCTCTTATTAGCTACTAAAAAATAACAAAAAAAAACTTATTAACAACTAATTTAACTCACAAAGTTGATAAAAAATAAATTACATATGTACACACATGTATGGAGATTTAATATTATATTTAAATACCATGAACATCCCTTGATCCCTAATCCCACCCCTCTCATAAATATATGGGATTTTGTTGATCTTCTTCGTCGTTCATCCTCCATGATATATATATCTATGGTGGACATTTACAATTAATTTTTTAAATGACTGATTTAAAATAAATTCAAAATAAATTTCAAAAAATTAATGTAATTTAGTCTACACAAATTATGTAAAACACAACTTTCAAATCACTAATTGATGTGTGAAGCTCAATTTAAACAATTTTTTTTTATAAAAATGAAAATTTCACCAAATTTCGCTTTACATGGTGGGAGCACACTTGGTATAAAATTGAAAAAAACACATTGTCATTAAAAAAGAAGTGAAACTCCATTTAAACAAAAATTTGTTGAAGTCCCCGCATTTTAATTTTATAAAAATGTGAAGTTCACCACTTGTTGCAAATGTGAAGTTCACCAAGTTGCACTTTACATGGTGTGGTGGGAGCACACTTGGTATATAATTGAAAAAAACACATGGTCATTAAAAAAGACGCATTTATAAGTACACAACACACACATATCCAAGATATGTTACAATGTTGATCAATAAATTTTGAAGGAGAGCATCTCAACACTAATTCATCTTTGAGAGATGAATCTTGAATTTTTGAAGAAGAGCGTCTCAAAACTAATTCATCTTTGAGAGATGAATCTTGAATTTTTGAAGAAGAGCATCTCAAAACCAATTCATCTTTGAGAGATGAATCTTGCATTGGAATTGCTCTGTATAATTCTAATTCATCTTTGATAGATGAATCATGAATTGGCATTTCCCCACACAATAGATCAACAGACATCTTATTCACATTTGTACAATGCCTTATACTAAAAAATTGAAATTGGCTAACAATATTGTTTGCTATTCCATGCAGTTCTTTTAGCCTCTCCTTCTTAACTTGGTACACGCCATTCATCTGGTTGCACACAAGTTTAGAATTGGTGAAAACTACAATTCCATTTGATCCATACTCCATAGTTTTTCTCAAGCCTTCTATCAATCCAATATAATATGCCTCGTTGTTTGTTGTTCTTCCCGGTATATTCATTTTCCTTTGGACGACTTTGCTAGTCGCAATATTGGAAAGCACATATGTAATCATTGCTTTCCTTGGATTGGGATAGCAAGAAACTTCTATGCATAATTTCCATTTTTCAACCATATTTAATGGTTTTCTTATCCCTGAAAAAAAAAACAAATTCAATAAAAATATATATTAAATTGACATTTATTGCAAATGCATGGGAGAAATGACACAAGATCATGAGATAAATGACATGTGCATGGTTTATCTTAAAGTTTGACTTAAAAAGTTTATGGTAGAATTCACATCTAGAATTAATGGGAGGAAGCCTTTAGTTTGTGGGAGAAATGACACATGTACACAATTTACCTTAAAGTGGTTGTGTTTTATGAATATTAAAATGAAGAACTTCTATTTAGAAATATTCCAGAGATTTTCTGTAGGGGCATTTACTAGATATGTCACCTTTCATAAAAGATGAGATCCAGAGGCTACTTGGCCCTTTATAGACTCTGCCTATAGAACTTGTAGAAGTTAGTTCACTACCTGTCCCAATTATACCCTATGAAGGGTGTAGAGGACCCATGGAATCAATCACACTACTTTACGTAGACATAAGGGTGTATAAGAATGCATTTGTTTTACATTGGATATTAAAATGAAGAACTTCTATTTAGATCTATTCCAGAGATTGACTGTAGGGGCATTTACTAGATATGTCACCTTTCATAAAAGATGAGATCCAAAGGCTACCTGGCCCTTTACAAACTCTGCCTATAGAACTTGTAGAAGTTAACACTACCTGTCCCAATTATACCCTATGAAGGGTGTAGAGGACCCATAGAATCACTCACACTACTTTACGTAGACATAAGGGCGTATAAGAATGCATTTGTTTTAAATTGAATATTTTTCATTTTAAATTAAGAATCAATTTGAAACAATTACCTATATAAGGTTAAAACCTATGTTCTGTATCAAATCACTTTTGGTTTCAATGGGAAACTTTTATGGCTTTAATATGTTTTTCTCGAAATGTGATGCACCCCATTAAAATGGGAGATATATCAAAATGATTCCTATGGTCTAATAAAATATAGATGCATAAATTCAATGAGCATAGTTTTGAGATATAAAAGTCCAAAATGGAAGAGTTGTTTGTGAACAAATATCAATGCCAAATCGGAGATATATCGAAATGATTCCTATGGTGTAATAAAATATAGATGCATAAATTCAATGAGCATAGTTTTGAGATATAAAAGTCCAAAATAGAAGAGTTGTTTGTGAACAAATATCAATGCCACTATGGATATATCTGCTTCATTAAAAGGGATTTTTCTAGAATGATGTCCACTAAGTTGGAAAGAAGGGAAAGTATCACAATTATATGTTAATGTGCATTTCATTAAAAATCTATTTGAAACAATTAACTATATACTTGGTTAAAACCTATGTTTTTGTATCAAATTTGGTTTTTCTCGAAATGTTGTTTGTGAACAAATATCAGTGGATCACTATGGATATAGATCTGCTTCATTAAAATGGATTTTTCTAGAAGGATGTCCAGTAAGTTGGAAAGAAGGGAAAATATCACAATTATATGTTAATGCATGTGTTTTACATTGAATATTTTTCATTTTATTAAAAATCTATTTGAAACATTAAACTATATATAAGGTTAAAACCTAGATGTTTTGTATCAAATTACTTTTGGTTTCAATGGAAACATTTTATGGCTAATGTGTTTTTCTCGAAATGTGATACACCCCATTATAATGGGAGATATATAAAAATGAATCCTATGGTATAATAAAATAGTTTCAAGTAGTTTAAAAATATAGATGCATAAATTCAATGAGCATAGTTTTGAGATATAAAAGTAAAAAATGGAATAGTTGTTTGTGAACATATATCAGTGGATCACTATGCATATCACTATGGATATGTCTGCTTCATTAAAAGAGATTTTTCTAAAAGGATGTCCACTAAGTTTGGAAGAAGGGAAAGTGTCACAAAATTATATATGTTAATGCATGTGTTTTACATTGAATATTTTTCATTTTAAATTTATAATCTATTTGAAACAATTACCTATATAAGGTAAAAACTTATGTTTTGTAGAAAATTGAACTTTTGGTTTCAATTGGAAACTTTTATGGCTAATGTGTTCTTTCTTGAAATGTGATACACTCCATTAAAATGGGAGACATATCGAAATTATTCCTATCGTGAAATAAAATAGTTTCAAGTATTTTAAAGATATAGATGCATAAATTCAATGAGCATAGTTTTGAGATATATAAGTCCAAAATGGAATAGTTTTTGGTGAACAAATATCAGTGGATCATTATGGATATATTTTCTTCATTAACAGGGATATTTCTAGAAGGATGGACTTAAGTTGGAAAGAAGGGAAAATATCACAATTATATGTTAATGTGCATGTGTTTTACATTGAATATTTTTCATTTTGTTAAGAATCTATTTTCAAAATATTTAACTATATACTTGGTTAAAACCTATGTTTCAAGTATCAAATTACTTTTTGTTTCTAAATACTATACATGTTTTACATCGAATATTTTTCATTTTATTAAAAATCTATTTGAAACAATTAAACTATATAAGGTTAAAACCTATGTTTTGTATCAAATCACTTTTGGTTTCAATAGGAAACGTTTATGGCTAATTTGTGTTTTTCTCGAAATGTGATACACCCATTAAAATGGGAGATATATATGGGAATGATTCCTATGGTGTAATAAAATAGTTTCAAGTAATTTAAAGATATATAGATGCATAAATTCAATGAGCATAGTTTTGAGATATAAAAGTCCAAAATGGAATAGTTGTTTGTGAACAAATATCAGTGGATCACTATGGATATAGATCTGCTTCATTAAAAGGGATTTTTCTAGAAGGATGTCCACTAAGTTGGAAAGAAGGGAAAATATCACAATTATATATGTTAATGTGCATGTGTTTTACATTGAATATTTTTCATTTTATTAAAAATCTATTTCAAACAATTAACTATATAAGGTTAAAACCTATGTTTTGTATCAAATCACTTTTGGTTTCAATGGGAAACTTTTATGGCTAATGTGTTTTTCTCGAAATGTGATACACCCCATTAAAATGGGAGATATATCGAAATGATTCCTATGGTGTAATAAAATAGTTTCAAGTAGTTTAAAAATAAAGATGCATAAATTCAATGAGTATAGTTTTGAGATATAAAAGTCCAAAATGGAAGAGTTGTTTGTGAACAAATATCAGTGGATCACTATGGATATATCTGCTTCATTAAAAGGAATTTTTCTAGAAGGATGTCCACTAAGTTGGAAAGAAGGGAAAAAATCACAATTATATGTTAATGTGTGCATGTGTTTTACATTTAATATTTTTTAATTTATTAAAAATATATTTGAAACAATTAACTATATAAGGTTAAAACCTATGTTAAATTGTATCAAATCACTTTTGGTTTCGATGGGAAACTTTTATGGCTAATGTGTTTTTCTCGAAATGATTCCTATGGTGTAATAAAATAGTTTCAAGTAGTTTAAAGATATAGATGCATAAATTCAATGAGCATAGTTTGGAGATATAAAAGTCCAAAATAGAATAGTTGTTGGTGAACAAATATTAGTGGATCAATATGGATATATCTCCTTCATTAAAATGGATTTTTATAGAAGGATAGACTAACTTGGAAAGAAGGGAAAATATCACAATTGTTTGAGTCATGATCTTATAAAAGGTTTCCACTAAATCCATCCCTATTACTTTTCATGTGAACCACATTCCCAAACCCACACATCTATGTACCTACGAGCCAAGCCAAGTGTAAAAAGGGCTTATTTCATATTCTACTTTAACACATATATGTGATTAATTATCGTTAGAATTTATATGGTAGAAATACATATAAAGAGTAATCCTTAGTATAGATCTATTTTGACTTTAAGGAATAAAGGGAAGTTTTTAGAAAGTTTATCTTAGGAGGTAGAACTAAACCTTCTATAACCCACAAAAGAAACCATGGCCCGTGAGCATCACATGCAAACACAAGTTACTCCCATGTTTGAAACACCACCTCACATCATCATAAGGGTTCGAAACCACTAAGCAACCCATACTAAGTTCCCTAGAAGGGATGACTATCATATTTAATGATTGGGTTTATCTCCAAGGTCAAAAGGAAAATCAAAGTTAGGAAAGGGAATTAGAATAGAAATTAAGGTAAGACCATGACCTTTTACCCAATATTGAACAAAGGTGAGCAACCATATATATCATGAAGGAAGTTCAAGAAATATTATGATATAAGAAATATTAAATGAAAATCAAAGTTAGGAAGTTAGGAAAGGGAATTAGAATATAAATTAAGGTAAGACCATGACCTTTTACCCAATATTGAAGAAAAACAAAGTTAGGAAAGGGAATTAGAATAGAAATTAAGGTAAGACCATAACCTTTTACCCAATATTGAAAAAAGGTGAGCAACCATACATATCATGAGGGAATTTCAAGAAATATTATGATAAGAAATATTAAATGAAAATCAAAGTTAGGAAGTTAGGAAAGGGAATTAGAATAGAAATTTTAAGGTAAGACCATGACCTTTTACCCAATATAATGATTCGATTTATCTCCAAGGTCAAAAGGAAAATCAAAGTTAGGAAGGGAATTAGAATAGAAATTAAGGTAAGACCATGACCTTTTACCCAATATTGAAAAAAGGTGAGCAACCATATATATCATGAAGGAAGTTCAAGAAATATTATGATAAGAAATATTAAATGAAAATCAAATTTAGGAAGTTAGGAAAGGGAATTAGAATAGAAATTAAGGTAAGACCATGACCTTTAAACCAATATTGAACGAAGGTGAGCAACCATAGATATCATGAAGGAAGTTCAAGAAATATTATGATAAGAAATATTAAATGAAAATCAAAGTTAGGAAGTTAGGAAGGGGAATTAGAATAGAAATTAAGGTAAGACCATGACCTTTTACCCAATATTGAATGAAGGTGAGCAACCATAGATATCATGAAGGAAGTTCAAGAAATATTATGATAAGAAATATTAAATCTTTTTTGCAAATTCTGAGTAAATTTAATTTAACTACTTTTAATATGAGATATGAACAATCAATTCTTAGCAGAAGCAATGAGCCTTACTAAGGTCTACGAGTCTAATAACACCAATAATAGAATTTTGAAAGACCATTGATCCTAGTATTGTGATTACTATAACTAACATAATCTATTACCTATTCTAACAAAGGTTGTACATATTCCATAAGGTTGAATACAATGTAAAGACTTGCATGATACTAGAATCTCTCATTACACTAGTAAACACAGGGAATAGAACACATAGACTAGTGTAGATTACATAACTAGTATTGGCTATTCTCTAAGCTATCAAGAAATAAATTGGTTACTCTTTAATATTGAACGAAGGTGAGCAACCATAGATATCATGAAGGAATTTTGAGAAATATTACGATAAGAAATATTAAATCTTTTTTTGCAGAGGCTTAAATTATGAGTAAGTTTAATTTAACTACTTTTAATATGAGATTGGAAACTCAATTCTTAGCAGAATAAATGAGACTTAATGAGGTCTATGGTTTTAATAACACAAATAATAGCATGTTCAAAGACCATTGATTTCTCTCATTCGCAGGGCGAAGAAAGCGGCTTCGCCCCAACTACCACTCTCCTTGGTAAACCTAAAGAGCGTCAGGAAGGTTTTCACCTTAGGAGATAAAGGAGAGGCCCAGTTAGTAGCCAGCTTACAGAAAGACATATTTCCTTATAATTTGGTTTGTGAAACATATTGTTCCAGTAGGTGACAAAGATAGAATGATGCAGAGGTACTAATCCCATTGGTATTCTGACTACTATAGAGACCATGATTCTAATAACAGGGATATGTGACCGTATGAAACCTATGGTTTAATAGAGTAAACATACATACCTATATATGATAGCATGTGTTTTATTCGAGCTAAGGAACCATCATAAATACCTAGCCGGTTCTTATCCCAGCCTGTGGTTTCTTGGGCCCGCTCGTTTTGTATCTTCTGTCGGCCCGAGCATCCGGGGCGAAAAAAATTCTGGCTATTGAGACTGGACTAATCGACTTCTATAATAATATTTAAATGTAAGGCTTTGAATATCGAAACAAAGAAACCATAGATATAGGACAAAAGGATCTGCCTTCATTACACTAGTTAACATACGGAATAGAACACATAGACTAGTGCATATTACATAACTAGTATTGGATATTCTCTAAGATGTCAGCATCATACGAATTAAGCTTGGCATTTCTCAAAGACAGGGACAGATTATAGAGAGGTATTTCAAATCCTGACCAATACCTATGCACCAGTCCACATTAAGGACCCCATACCCATAGGTCGGAGGCAGAGTCAGCAGGAGGGGAGGTGGGGGAGAGCAGAGGGCAGAAGGCTTAGGGCGCACGTATAGATAGGGCTTCTATGTAGTTGCTCCGATCGAACAGGCTTCATAAGGTCAAAGGCAGCAGTAATTTCAAAGCATTGAGTCAGGCAGTCTCAGGCAGTTAGCAAGAGAATTCAATATCGGATAAAAGAGACGAATAGTTGATTTGTTATTTTATTAAAAGCTAGTTTATTTTCGCTGGAACATACGTATCTAGAAATTCGCAGCAGAAGAAGATGAGGACGCTGAAGATGATCCATGAAGAAGCTAAAGATGCTGAAGACATCGTGGAAGAACTCTGCGAACAAACAAATCAAATTAAAAAAAAATTAAAAAAAAAAACAAAAAAAATTACAGAAAATAACAAATTTACCAGAACTTACCTCCTCAGTGTGGTGCAAATCAACAAAACTCCTGCGATGCGATAGAAAATCAACTAAATTCATGTAGAACGACATCAAGACAACTAAATTCATGCAGGATGACATAAAAACAACTAAATTTGTGCTAGAAAATAGAAAATCAACTCAATTTGTGCGAGACAGAACTCAAATACGATCGCGCAAGACAGATGTGAACAAGAAACCCGAAACAGTTTGCGGGCGATATATTTATAAAATAATAATTCAGCCAAAATTTTTTTGTTGGTTTTCCAATCTCTAGTGAAAAATCTGTTTTCCATTGCCATCAGTATGTCTTCAATATAAACGGTAAACAAAGTTTGGCCGAACTAATTTCAAAAGTTCGGCTGAACTCCTGAATAGTTCGGCCGAACTTTGACAAATGTTTAGTTGAACTATGGAGGGAAAAAAATTTCCACCCCGAATTCTCACAAAAGTGTTACCCATCTTCACATTTTCACCCTAAAGTGAAGATCTAATTTACTTAACAAACAATCATCTCAGGAAGAAGCTTGTTGGTGTTTGGATTAGACAATTTCTCTTTTTATATGCAAGAAGTTTCGTGTTTTAATCAAGAATTTCGTTTGACTTTTAAAGTGATTTTCATCTTTGAATATATGATAAGTTTGAAGAGTCTTCTTGCCTGTGAAAGCTCGTATTCCAATTTTGTTTTATCTTCCAATTTATTCCCTTAGTTAAAACGGTTTTTCTCTTCTGCAAGTGACTTGGAAACTAGTACAAAACACTAGTTTTTTGGTACGGGAAACTTTGTTTTGGAAAAGGAATCGATATCCTAGTACATGAACATAGTGCTCTAGTACAAGAGCTCAGAGCTCCTGCATAAATGATAAAATATTAATTTTAGGTACAATATATACTTGCAGTGCAGGAACTTAGTTTCATTGTGGGAACAACGTTCTAGTACAGGAACGTTGTTACAGTGCAGGAACAACAATTTAGTGTAGGAAGGAAATTTTTTGAGAAAGGAAAACATTCTAAACACTTTAATTATTCCTCTCTCTTATGACCACACTGAATATAATCTCAAATATCTATTTTTATTGATTGGGATTGTTCGTGATGATTTGATGGTTCCTTTTATTTCAATTTCTACAAAGTACTTTTTGTTTCATTCCAATACCATAATTCTCTTGGTATTGATTTTCGTGTTATATTTTCTTTCGATTATGAAAATCATAATTAAATAAGTAGGAATAGATCTAAAGAAGGTTCAGATCATTTGTTCACATTTCTTGTGCTATGCCTCTAAGCTTACGTAGCCTCGAGTTGACAATTAAGTGTTGACGAAGTTCGTTGAACTAAAATTCTTGCACCCCACATTTCAGCACCGTTGCCGAGGATGCATTTTAAGATTTCTAAGGATTAACGGATTTTTTGGCAGTAGGGGTAAGTATGCTATTAATTTTCTTGCAGTGTGCTTCTATTGCTTCAAGGATTCTTTTTAGTGTTGAAATTTTATTTGCAGCATTTATTTAGGACTTTTCCTGTACTTGTAAGTTATGTCATTTTTTGGTTTTTATTATTTTAATATTAATGCCTAAAATCGGTAGGGGTCTGAAGCCCAATACGGGCACAAGAAACACTGATAAATCTGAAACTCTTTCTCATATTGGACCTTCTCTTGCAGCAAGAAATTCCGAACAAACACAGACCCATCACACAGGAATTATCCACTTCGACTCTGGAAACAACAGTTTGGGTGTGGCACAACCAACAAAGTGAGAGAAGGGAGCCATTGGAGTCCAAGGTAGTTAGAACCATATCAAACCTTCTCATCCTTTGGGGAGTGGTTCAATTGGAGGTACAAAAATGGAAGATCATGAGAACCATGTTGAGGGAGCTGGCAAGAATCAAGAAAATGTGGAGAAATCCACCATTGGATTTTCAATCATGGATTCAGACATAGTTACTCAAATGAAGAATATTCCACCATATACTCTTCCTCATTTCCACGGTAAGGTACATTAAGACCCGGATTTTCTTATTCAAATTTGATATATTATGTAGAAGCTATGATTACTCCATGGATGCCCAGAAGTTAAAGTTATTTCCTGCAACTCTAAAAGATTCAGCCTTGCATTGGTTTATGGGCTTGGGAGGGAATATTATAGCCTCTTGGGAACATGTGAAGATAATTTTTTTTTTTAAAATATCAGGAGTATTGTAAAAATAGAGAAATGTAGGATGAGATCTTCACCATTGTACAAGGTGACGATGAGACTTTGGATGATTATCTGGAAATATTTCTATATATCCTACAAAGGTCAAAACATAAATTTGATCCAAGTACTATTATAGCCTTGTTCTTACGTGGGCTTATAGATGATGCTAGAAACAATTTGAAATTCTCAGGACAAGGGGATACTTCTCAAAAAACTTTTGATTAGATTTATGACATGTGCAGGAAGCTCTCATGGAACCAATCTAGATCTGGCAGAGGAGTTCGAAGTAAAATTAATAAAATTGGATCTATAGATGCTATAATCATCAGTTTGGAGAATAAAGTGGACAATATGAAAGTTGAAATAATGAATACCGTTAGCAAACAAATAGACTCTTTGAAATTTCAGAAAAAACTTGTAGAAGAAAAAGAGTCGTTGTCTATTTATTGTCAAAAGTGTAGGAAAAATCATCTTTTAAAAGAATTTCCTGATGATGTTAAAGGGGCTAATAAATGTTTGATTTGTGCAGGAAAACATATCACCGAGGAGTTTCTTCTATATTTGGATTGAAAGTAGCATTTGAAGGAGAGAAATCTGAATACGAGCCATTACATGCTATGGGAGCATGGAAAACTTGGCCTTAGGTAGGTTCATGTATGGTTCCTGAACAAACACCACATTAATTCGGTTATAATGCAACACAATATTCTTATCATAATACAAATCATTCTCATCCGTGGCAAGGTGGGAATCACTTTTCACATGGGCAATCTTCTAAACCTTAGCAACAAGGATGGAGGAGATCAAACCATCCTCATTATTCGTATCCTACACTCATGCAATCATAGCCTCCTACATATTCACCTTATTTGATGCCACAACCATCATTGCATTGATTCAGGCTATCAAAGAGATCCCCATTTTCACAAAAATCATTAAGGAAATATGTCTTCAAAAGATGGGAAGGAAAATAGTAGACCCTCAAACCATTTAGTTCTTTGGAAGAGTAGTCGAGTTAATGAGAGGGTGTGTGCAAATGGAAAAATATATTGACCCTGGAAACACTGTTGTTTCTTTTCAGATAGGTGATGTACTTTCCTCCAATGTGTTAATAGACCTAGGGGCATCCATCAATATTATGACTAAGAAAACCATAGATCAACTTTGGTTGTTCCATATTTTTCCTACTACTATGGTGCTTGAACTTGCAGATACATCTGAAATCAAGTCAGAAGGTGTGTTGGATGATTTGGTTGTTTCGATTGACTCTTGGGAATACCCCGTAGCTCTCATTGTGCTTCAACCAAAGAATCCTGTTGGAGGACATCACTTGATCTTGCGACATCCATGGCTTGGTATAGATGATGCTTATATTGGGTGCCGCTCTATCGATATGTATATTTTCCATGGAGATTATAGGAATAAATTCACCTTATATCCACCTGCTAGATCTATCCATGATATTCGAGATACCTTATGGCTGCACTATAGTAGTGATGTGAAGAATTAGTTTGTTTCTTTGATACATAATCATACCGAGTCAAATCAAGAGGGTGAGATATGAGATTTATTGAAAAATATAGATACAATGCCAAATTTTGACTGACTTCATAAAATATTTAGTCTAGATTTTCAAGAAAGTTACAATTATACAACCCTCTTCACCACATGCTATAAAAACTTCACCATGCACTCTTGAGCCTCAAACTACTCTTGTTGAGAATAGTCGAAGCAAATATTTACATATAAGCTTAGACATGGATTCATCCCATCAAGAGTAGCTTGTGACTTTGTTGCATGACCACCTTGATGCATTTGCATGGGGCTAGGAGGACATGAAATACATCCCTCCTGAAACTTGTACTCATCATGTTTATATTCAGGAGGGGGCATGACCTGTTCGACAACACTAAAGGTGCATGAACCCTGCGCTAAGAGAAATTGTGAAGGAAGAATTACAAAAAATCTTAGATGCTGATTTCATTTATCCTATATCTGATAGCCAATGGGTCTCTCTGTTGGTGATGGTCCCAAATAAATATTGGATATGGTGGATTTTCATCGATTACAGAGAACTGGACAAATCCACTCTCAAGGACTACTTTCCCCTTCCTTCCATCGTTCAGGTGCTTGAAACCCTTGCCATTAAAAATTAAGTCTCATTTTTAGATGGCATTAGCTATTACAACCAAATACATATCACACTCGAGGATCGAGATAAGACCACTTTCACATGCCCATGGGGACATTTTCCTATCGAGTGTTGCCCTTTGGGCTATGAAATTCCTTAGCTACCTTTCAAATGGCAGTTTTTCCTATCTTTTCTGACCTCTAATGTGTGGAAATATACATGAATGATTTCTCGGTATTTGGTGATTCATTTCAAGGAGCCCTCAAAAATCTTGAGAAAGTTCTTTTTCATTGGCAAGAAGCCAACCTTGCTTTAAGTGATAAAAAATGTATATTACTGTGGAAAGTAGGAGTAGTTCTTGCTCATATTATCTCTGAAAAAGATATACAGGTTGACCCAGCTAAAATAGACGTTATCATATGTCTTCCTGCACCCAAAACACAAAGGGAAGTGAGAGGTTTCCTAGGACATGCAAGCTATTACCGTAGATTCATTAAACATTTCTCTAGGATAGCTACCCCGATTTTTTGACTATTAGCTAAGGATAGTGAGTTATCTTAGACTACAGCTTGCCAACATGATTTTGAGACACTGAAGGAAAATTTGGTGTAGGCGCAGGTTCTAGGAGGGCCGAATTGGTCCCTTCCATTTCATATTTCCTCCAATTCCTCGGATACATCTATTGGTACAGCTTTCGGACATGAAGAAAACAAAACTCCTATGATATTTAATTCATGAGTAAAAATTTGTGACCTGCTGAATTAAATTACACAATAACAGAAAAAGTGTTTTTAGCCGTGATTTTTTCCATTAATAAATTCATACACTATGTTACATGATATGAATTATTTTTTCATACATACCATTCCGCTATAAAATACTTAATTACTAAAACATTGACTAGCGGTAGAGTGACAAGGTGGTTATTGTTATTATATGAATTTAACGTCACTATTATTGATAGACTAGGGAAATTTAATGTTGTGGCTGACTATCTCTCTATACTAGATAACCCTGGTGAATAAATTCCTATAAATAATTATTTTCCTCACGAACATGTTTTTGATGTGTCAACAAATTCCCTATGTTTTTATGACATAGCCAATTATTTAGTCAAAACAAAAACACCTCCTCTCTTATTTGATCGTGAAAAGTGGAATATAATTCATAAAAGTGCTTTGTATTCATAGATTCAAGGTGACCTCTTTTATAGTGTGTTAGATCTTATCATTAGTAGATGTTTAAGAGAGGAAGAAGTGTTTCAAATTCTAAAATATGCCCATGATGAACCTTGTAGGGGAAATTTCACTGATAAGAGAACTAAATATAAGATCTTAAGAGCTGGCTACTTTTGTTCTTCCTTGTTTAAAGATGCCAAAAAATATGTGAAGCGATGTGATAGATTTCAACGAATGAGCCAAACCTATCCAAGCCAATTAAATGCCTTTATGTCTGTAGGTCATGATTGAGCCGTTTGAAAAATGGGTTATTGATTTTGTAGGACCAATAAGTCCAAAATATTCAAATAAGAAGCATATTTTTGTTTTTACAGACTTTTTTACAAAGTGGGTAGAGGTTAAAGTTGTTTCTTTCACTACGGAAAAATTTGTTGTTTAATTTTGTTTAATGAATTTTTTACAAGATTTGGTATGCCTAGAGAGATTTTTATTAATAATGTATCATATTTTTTCCCTAATTTGGTATAGGGTGTGATGGATAAATATAAAATTCAGCACTGGAAATAAACGCCGTATCACCCGCAAGAAAATGGCCAAGTGGAATCTACGAATAAGGTGATCAAATCCATCCTCACCAAAACAGTGAATCTGCATATGAAGGATTGGGCCAAAAAATTTCATGAAGCCTTATGGGCTTATCGAACCACTTGGTGGAACAACACGGGGCACACACCAAATGAGTCGGTATATGGATAACAATTCCTTTTCGCGATCGAGTTCCAGATAAAGACCTTCCCAACTGCAGCCCAGTTGGGACTAGATCTCTTAGAAGCACAACAACATTGTCCATTGCAGCTAAACGATTAATATTAGTTTAGAAGAGATTCATTTCAGCAGAATGTGTTATTTCGAAAACAACGCAAGGAGTGGCATGACAAGTGTTGAACCTCAAAATTGTTCTTTCTCTGACATCCTTTTTCATCACTTCTCCCTACCATTTCATAAATCCATAACTCCAATCAATGATAAATGACATATTTCATCTCAAAGAATGAATTTGAATGGTCTCTATTTTATATTTTTATGTTCCTTGTTATTTAAATGAATTTTTGTAACTCAACTATAGAACGCATGCTATTCTGTAGCTAATTTTTTTTTCCTTATATACTTTAATGGTTTGAGTTCTATGGAACGAATGAAGGAATGAGTCACATGGGCATATTTGGAATGATCCACACATGGATCCCACCCTATCCACCTATTTGAATTCAACCGAAAAAGGTGTCGATGCTCATGTTCAAAGTTCGGTCAAAGGACGTGATCCGAGAACGAAAGACTCTCAATTTTCTCTGACATCGTAAATCGAGAGTTAGCTACTTAGATTTTGCTTCTATGTTTCAGTCATAATTTCCATCTGTGGGAAGAAATACCTCAAGATAGTTACATTAAAATTTGTTTAAATACCGGTCGTTTTGAAACCGAAAAAAAGTCGTATTATTGTGAATGTTGTGTACGCCTTAAAACTCTATTTTGATAATACGAAGACCATGTTCATTTGTTCTATATCCTTTTTTATGCACGCATAGTCTGCTAGGATTTCAACTTGCTCTGTTGTAAAGCGCCCCTGCACAAAAATGAGGTTTCATTAGTTGTTTTAGTTTAATTTTAATTAGCTATGTTTTGTCAATTCGTACTTAGATTTACATTTCTTTGCAGTTGACTCTTAGATTAATTTTCTTACTCTTTCATAGATTGAATTCATGAATCATTTCTTGGAATTAGTTTTAGAATAAATGTGTAATCTTATGCTTATCAAATCATCTCAAGAAAGTATTTCTTCTATTTTCCAAAATTTGATTGTGTTTGAAGCATTCGAGCATACAATTATCTTAGTTTTCCTTTACATGTTTTTATAATGTTTTCCTATATTAAATTATCACTTAAATGTATAATCAAATGCTTTATAAATCATATCAAGAAGATGGATTTGTCATTTTCCATAATTGAATGATATTTTTGTACTTTTTCATACAGTAGTTCAGTTTCCTTCAATACATGCTTTTTAATTTCTTTCCTAGATTATGTTTAAATGTGTAATCAGATGCTTGTTAAGTCATATGAGGAAGATGAGTATGTGATTCTTCCAAAATTGAATGGTATTTGAGTATTTTTTCATACAGTAGTTTATTTCCCTTACATGATTTTTAATTTCTTTCTTAGATTAAGTTTACAATTTAAATGTGTAATCAAATGATTGTTAAATCATATCAAGAAGATGACTTTTCCATTTTCCAAAATTGAATGATATTTTCCTATTTCGTCATACGATAGTTTCCTTTCAATTTCTTTGAATTTTCTTTCCATTTAGATCAACATTTTCATTTCAATTCTTAAATCATAGGATATATGCTTTCAATCCATGGAGTAAAATTAGGTTTAGATAGAATAGAATTTAGCTTTAATTCCATAAGATCAAAATCATTAGAATAAATTCTTTGTTTTTATATCAGATTCTAACCATTTAAATTTTGATTAATTTTTATGCAATTTAGAAAAGTTAAAGAAAATTTCCTTTTCTTACTTCTTTCAAAATTAGTTTTCAACATTAAAATTCATTACATTTAGTTGAACAATTTCGTATTTTTCATTTCTTAATATTAACTCCTTTATACATCAAAAAAAAAACCCCCAAAAAAAATATAAAAACATACACAATGAAGTAAGAGAGAAGGTTAACTAAGCTTATATATTGCACCACACTTCATCAGATTACTAACCTCGGTTGATGATTTATGATAAGAAATTTAAGACATTAAATTGACTGAACATTTTGGCGTCTTTGCTAAGGAAGTGTAATAAGGAAACCTTATTTCTGACATCTAAAAAAATGACATGTGTAGAGAGAGAGATAGTAGGGGTATATTCATAGCTAGAGGCAGGTGTTTGATTCCAACAACACCACTCACCCCACCTAGACCACGAAGTGCTACACCACCATCTCAAACTCGTATTCCATAATTCACCAAACATAGACTCCCTGAAGTCTTAAGGTCAGAAATCCAACCACGAGGTCCTCCAACTTCATCCACTAAGGCAATCTTAGAGGAAGAAGATCCTAGATCTCCAATAGAAGGAGTAACATTTTTCACCTCTATAAGAGAACACATTCTAGCTGAACAGTTAGAAATTCCTAGTGAGGAAGAAGAACAAGAAACTTTCTTCAATATTCCATTGATAGAAGAACCATAGGAAGAAAAATTAACTTTACAGTTAGAACCTTATATTGGCTCTCAGGAATCTAAAATGGCAGGAGAAGGAGAAAGAGAAATTATACATGGAGAAAATGTAAGAATTGGAGGAGGAAGACGTGGAGGATGAGGTACAGGGAACAGAGGAGGAGGTGAAGAAAATAGAAGAAATGGGGAAGATGATAATTCTTTTGGATTTCCTATAGTTTATGAGGATATAAATGGCACATTGAAAAATATTTCACCTTCCATTCTTCCAAATTTCCATGGATTAAATAATGAAGATCTTGAAACCTTTTTGTTTGAAATTGAATTTTTTTGTAGACCTTCTAACTACTTACAAGAATCTAAAAAAAATAAAGCTATTTCCTGCAACACTTAAAGGAGCAACTTTAAAATGGTTCATGGGTTTAATCACACAATCTATTACGACATGGAATGATATGAAAAGTGAATTTTTACAAAGATATTTGGATTATTGCATACCCATTAATCAGAAGGATGAAGTCTTCAAGATGATGAAAAAAGAGGATGAGAACCTGGAAGAGCTAAATGAAAGATTCAATTACAACATAAAAAGAGCTAGAATGGAAATCTTAGATCAAGATACTTTAAAATATCTCTTGTTAAAAGCCATTTGAGATGAATGGAAATACATTCTCAACATGATGGGGAGGGGAGATATATCTCAACTCACATTACTTGAAATTGGTGAATTATGCATTCATCTCTCAAGAGGAAAATAAAAAACTAGGAAAAATACAAGAGATCCTATTCTCTCTAGAGTGAATAATTCTGCAACTCAAACAGTAAGTAGGGAATAAATTATAAATATGCTCGATGAATTTAAAATAGGTATCTTTGGGAGTTAGTGAACAGATAGACACCCTTAAATTCCAAAACAAGCAGAAAGCCCAAACTAATGCCGTAGTTGTTTTTGTCCTAAATGTAGAAAGAAGCATGCCTTTAGAGAATGTCCCGTTTATTTAAAAGTCATAGAGACCTGTGTTATTTTCTCAAATAATAATGAAACTAAGAGTTTCCCTTCTATTCCAGGTCTTAAGGTTGTTTTTAATAAAAAGTAACTTCAAATATAGTAGAACCTCTTTTCTTTGTATCAATAATACCATGGCAGGGGCCACAAACTCAAGGTTTTAATAACCAAATGTTTACTCAGCCCCCACCAAATAATTTGAATTCTTGAAAGCAACATTGTTCCCAACCACAATCTTAGACACAAGGAATGCAAAATCCCTATGGTAGATATTATCAATACTACCAATATCCTCCATCCTATCCAAACTATCATCCCCAACAATTTCCACAACAAAATCAACAACCCCAATTCCAAAACCAAAACCCACAACTTCTGATACCATTTCCACAAAGACCAAACAAACTACCTGCCTAGCCATTGACAAAACCAAATTATAAAAATTCTCAAAATGCTAACACCATAGAAGGACGAAAATTTCCAATTTACATGATTACTCCACTAGATCTTAATGATGTTCAACCTAGATCTCGTAGAATATTAGAAAGGAAAAATCCCTTTGTTGTTATTCAAGAATAAGATAATTTTGATGAAGAAATTTCTCTACAGCAAAATAAAATTTCTAAAGAAGGAACAGCTGTTCAACAGAACCAAAATTCTAAAAATGAAAAACAAGAAAAACCAATAAACTCAACTCCTATCATAGAGCAACCATCAGTATATATTTCTAAGCCTCCTTTTTCTGAAATATTACAAGTTGATAGAGGGGTATAAAAACAAATAATGTTTCTCAATTCTGATTTTCTATATGAATTGAAAAAATTTTGTATCAAAATTCCTTTGCTACAGGCCATTAAAGAGATTTCAATTCTAGCCAAAATAATAAGAGAGTTGATCATAAATAAATCAAGGAGAAAAAAAAAAGAAAAAAAAAAGAATTCAGTTAGTAGGAAAAATTGCAGATAATATGATGGGAAAAAATTTCGTACAAAAACATTTAGATCTAGGAAGTCAAATTGTAACAACACACATCAATGGTATTGAAATTTCAAATACATTGATTTACTTAGGAGCAGCCATAAATATCATGAGAAAACAAACCATGGAAAAACTCAAGCTTCCAAACCTTCAGTATACACCTACATTACTGCAACTAGCAGACAGATCAATAATCAAGCTAGATGATGTATTATAGGACATTTCAGTATCCTTAGACTCTGGGTAGTATCTGGTTGATTTTATGATTCTAACTCCCAAGAAAAATCTAGGAGGACTTCCACTAATATTACGAAGACCTTGATTTGCTACAACTGATGCTTTCATTAGTTGTAGATCTGGTGATATGTACATTTCTGATAGTAATTCAACAAATAATTTCACTTTATATCCTCCAGCAAGAAAAATCACAAAAATAGGAGATGAATAATGGATTGATGATGAAAATGATATATAACCTCTCTTTAATATTTCTTGTATTAATGAAGATAATCAAATCTTAAATTAGATAGAAAAATTTGAATCATCCTCATAATATTAACATGATCATAATTTTCAAGAACAATGCAATATTTAACACTTGTCATCTAGGCAGATGTCTCTATATTCTATGGAAGAATTTCGTAACTCTACAGTTGAAATTTTTTCGGGAAAATCTTAGAACATAAACAAAAACTTGGAAAAATCACAACAAGAAAAGTTAATCAAAACATTACAACAACATTCTTCTACATATGCATGGGAATACACTGACATGAAATGAATTATTCCTAATACTTGTATACATGATATCTACATTGAGGAAAATTTTAAACCTATCAGACAACCTCAAAGAAGGATGAATCCAAATCTTAGGGTAATTGTGAAAGAAGAATTGCAAAAATTGTTTAATGTAAAATTCATTTATCCAATTTTAGGCAGTCAGTGGCTTTCTACCTTGGTGATTGTGCCTAAAAAGAGTGGTAAATGGAGGGTATTCATTTATTATGGAGAATTGAATAAAGCTACTCTAAAAGGTCATTTTCCATTACCTTTCATAGGTCAAGTATTGGATACATTAATAGAAAACAAGTATTTCTCATTCTTAGATGGTTTTAGTGGTTACAATCAAATTCAAGTAGCCCTTGAAGATTAAGATAAAACCACATTCACCTGTCCATGGGGAGCCTATACCTATCGATTACTTCCTTTTGGATTGTTCAATACACCTGTAACGTTCCAAAGGGCAGTATTAGGAATTTTCTTTGATGTAATAAATGATTGTGTGGAAGTATATATGGATGATTTTACAGTTTATGGGAATTCATTTGACGAATCTCTAGAAAATTTGGAAAAGGTTCTTAAAAGATGTAAAGAAGAAAATATTTCATTAAGTCATGAAAAATGTTTTAAGATGTTTACTGGAGGAAATGTTTTAGGACGTTATATCTCGAGAGATGGAATTAAATTTGATTCATCTAAGTTTGAAGTCATCTCCAAATTATCAGTTCCAAGTTGTCAAAAGGATGTTAGAACTTTTCTAGGATTCATAGGGTATTATAGAAGATTTGTAGAAAACGTCACCAAAATAGCATCCCCACTCTTCAAATGTATTACCAAATATTGTGAATTCAGTTGGAATCCTGATTGCCAATTCACATTTGAAGCTTTAAAATCAAAAATTTCTGAAGCACCCATCTGAAGAGGTCCAAATTGGAAACTAGCTTTTTACATTTCAACAGATGCTTCAGATACAACTCTGGGAGTTGTATTAGGAAAAAAATATTTAATCCCCTATGTCATATATTACACATGAAAAAAATTGACTCCTGTTGAGTTAAATTACACTGTAACTAAAAAAGAATTTCTAGTTGTTATTCATGCTGTTAACAAGTTTAGACCTTACATCACCAGATATGAAACCTTTATTCATACAGATCATTCTGTAATTAGATATTTAATGAATAAATATATTACTAATGGAAGAATCACAATATGTTTATTACTCCTACAAGAATTCAATATCACCATTCTAGACTGACCTAGAAAACAGAACAATGTTGTTGATTTCTTGTCTAGAATTTAAAATAATAAAAATGATACTCCAGTAGAAGATAATTTTCCTGATGAATATATCTTTGCAATATCTACTAAATCTCCTTGGTTTGTAGATATTTCTAATTACTTGGCTATAGGAAAGTTACCTGCATACTTGTTTCCTAGAGAGAAAAGAAAAATTATTCAAACAACTACATTGTGCTCATCGGTTAATGATGAATTGTATAAAACAGGTCAAGATCTCATCATCAGAAGGTGTGTCAAGAAGATGAAATTCCTGGGATTCTCAAGGCATGTCACAATGAACCCTATGGTGGACTCTTTCTTGATAAGAGGACTGCCTATAAAATCCTTCATTTAGGATAATATTGGCCATACATATTTAAATATGTCAGGGAATGTGTCAAAACGTGTGACAACTGTCGAATAGTAGGGAAATATGTTCCTACAGATGAAATGCCCTTACAACCTAAAGTACTCATTGAACCATTTGAAAAATGGGCCCTGGATTTTGTTGGAAAAGTCAATCCACCATTTAATCAAAAGAAATGTATTCTAGTTTTTACTGATTATGTCACTGAAAGGGTAGAGGCTAAAGAAATTTCTTTAGATAATGAAAAATCTATAGTTAATTTTCTCTTTGAATATTTTTCACTCGTTTTGGTGCCCCAAGAGAAATTGTGATAAATTAGTGATCTCAGTTTACATCCAAGTTGGTGCAGAGGCTTGTGGAGGATTACAAGATCAAACATAGAAAATCCATTCCATATCATCCACAAGAAAATGGTCAATTGGAGTCTACCAATAAGGTGATCGATGGAATTCTCATAAATATGGTACATCTACATAGGAAGGATTGCGCAGATAGGCTTCTTGAAGCCTTATGGGCCTACCAGACTACATGGAGGAATACAACACGACATATCCCCTATGAACTTTTTTATGGGAAGCAAGTCCTATTTCCTATAGAATTTCAGATTAAAACCTTCAAGACGGCAGTCCAATTGGGGCTTAATTTATCAGAAGCCCAGAAGCACATATTGGAGCAACTTAATGAGCTTGATGAGATCACAAAAGATGCAGTTCAAAGAACCAATCTAGTCCAACAGCAAAGGTCCAAATGGCGTGATAAATATATAAATAAAAGAAAGTTTCAAGCAAGAGATTGGGCAATTTTTTTTTATTCAAATTTCAAAGAATTTCAAGGAAAGTTTCAAACTCATTGGCTTGGGCCTTATGAGATTGAAAAAGTATTCGAAAATGTAGCATTCAGGATAAGGAAACTTGATGATGAAAAGGTACCTCTTGTTATGAATGGACATCGATTAAAAGTCTATCATAATCCAATTACAAATAAGTATTTTATCAAAATTTTCCAGGATGATACTGATATGAATTTGGTGAAGAAGAATCATTCTTCTTCCCCAACTGAGTCTTATTTTTATTTTTCATATATAAAAAAGAAAAAAGAAATATATAGAGAACAAATAATATATATATATATATATATATATATATATATATATATATATATACATATACATATACATATACATATACATATACATATACATATACATATATAATTCAAAAATAATAATAATTGTATAATTGTGAAAACCAATCAATGATTGGCACCCTTATATAGAAAATATACGATGAAAATCAGAGTTCCGACATTTAATATTTTCTATTCCATTCTAAAACTCCCAAAAATATGTGTTCCCTTTCTTTTTCTGAAGCAATAAAATAAGTAGCTACAGAACTACTTCTATTCTAAATTTATCATTCCATTCTACAGCTGTCATTTCATTCTGCAGCTAATATCACATTCTACGACTTTGTTACATTTTATTAGAGCCTACTGAAGCATGAAATATTGAGCACAATAAATTGAGAACTCCATTTGAATATAATTCTAAAGGATACTTAATGTCCTCTGAATGTACCTCCAAGAAAAGTTCTTAAACCAAAAACAATCCTTTGTAAAAATGTCCTTTGAATGTACCTCCAAGAAAATTCCTTAAACCAAAAACAATCCTTTGAAAAAATTTCCTTCGAATGTACCTCCAAGAAAATTCCTTAAACCCAAAAGAATCCTTTGCAAAATTATACGTTTGCAAAATTAGAAAAACTGAAGAAATGTGTGAAATTATGTGAAACTAATGAATGCCTTTACCTCAATTTATATTGCTACGAAATGGTTTTTTGGAGGGGCTTCATTGTATTTTTCGATGGATGGAAAGTCTGGTAAAATTTCAGCCGAAATTTTATAATAAATTTGTCCGAAATTTTGTGTCGTTAGACTTGACGGGCCATCGGCGCAAAAAATAATTTGGCCGAACTTTTTTTAAGAGTTCAGCTGAACTAACACATCTACAATTATGCAGAGCCAAGCTCTGAATACATATCTTAAACTTTAGACTCATTAAACTCCATGAAACATTATGAATTAACTATCAGAACCAAGACAAGAATTTACAAAATTCATTCTACTTTCAGGAAATATAACTTTTATGGAATTTCATAAATATTTACTTATTTTAATTAATTTTGTAATAAAACAAGTGCAAACAATTTTTGAAGGTCATTATGATTCAGTGAAATCAATATTCTGTATCTTCCAAAATACACTGTAAAAAAATTGAAAAAATTATGGTGCATTACATTGGTTTGAAGTCCATGATGGGTATTTTTAAGATTTTTAGTTTATAACTTATATGTTAAGAAATTTTGTGTGTTGCGAAACATATACAAAATATGTGGTTTTTTCATATTGGATCAATTCAAAAAGTTCTAGTAATTATGATATGCATCAGTTAGCTTTGTAAATATAACGAAACTGAAGTAGACTCTGTCTAGATTGTTGTAACACATTTTGTTTCTCAAAAACACAAAGTTTCAAAGAATACAACAGTGCATAATAACATGACTTCTTATGAATCCTTTGATTCTTAAAAAACACACACTCAAAGAAATGCTAAGTTGACATATCAAATGTGTATAAAAAAATTCCAAAAAATAAGTAATATAAAGCTAATAAAATTTCCAACAACTTCTATTTTTATCGCAAAATGAAATTCTATACAAAAAAAAAAAATGTTTTGGCTTGTAGAAAGTTGAAGAACAGAAGAAAAAAAAAAAAAAATTGATTTTTTTTTCTCAAAATAGGGAAAAAAGTGTAACCCAACTTCACATTTTCACCATACTTGAAGAATCAACACCAAGGAAATATCAACAAAAGGTTAGTTCTAAAGGTATGATTACATAAATTTTTTTGAATAACAAGATCAAAACATTAGCATATATAATGTAGATGATCACATGCTTCCTCAATATGTCATCATTTGATTTGGTTTCGACTCACATCATATCATAAATCACCCACATTATCCGCGTTATACCTCATAATGATCCGTAACGGATTTTCCCATTTATGATGAAACGATCATATCCTACTTCTGTAACCGATACATCCATGTTTCTTAAAACCCCATCAAGTATTCATTTCATTTATATTTCCCTAAAAACCCTCCACGTACTTAACCAGATCCACAACCCAATTCATTTCACACAAAGAACAATTCTAAAGGCAATAATCTTCATGACAGAAGACATGGGTTTGATAGTGAAGACTGAACCAGTGAGAGCTAAATTCATGGAGGGTTATACTCAGGTCAATTAGATGTTGTAGAAGACTCAATTTCTCATGTTTATAGAAAATTTTGACGAGTTCCATAAGGTTATCACTAAGTATGTTGCGAGGTATTTTGAGAGAACAAAGGTCAGAATAGGAGACATAAAATTTTAAATGACCGAGGCCTTCATAGCTGAAGTTACAGAGCTCCCAAGTGTTGGTGAGAGATGGTTTAAAAACAAATTATTACACAGTGAAGTGTGCAGATTTTTCCTCAAGAATCTAGTGAGGGATACTTCTATTTCAAAGAAAGGTATTCCTAGCTCAACACTAAAGAAAAAATTGAGAGATATGCTTTTAAATTTTGTATAAGTTTATTAGTTGTGAAGGAAGATTTGGCTACACGTTTTTTTATCATGTTCAGTTGTTGATGAAATTTTTGGAGGATGGAGAAATAAAACTCCCTTTATTTATACTAAATAGTTTAAAAAGAATGTGCACAAATGTACAAAAAATAATTCAATTTATAGACAACACTATGCACCATCATGGGTTGGTAAAAATATCTTGAATTTTATTTGAAATGTATAGTAGACTCTTGGGATAGTTTGCTAATCAGAAACCATTTCCAAGAAGAGCCAGAGTAGCCTGAGGAAGACAAGACTAGAAAAAGTAGAAGAAGGAATTTTGATACAACCACTAAGGCCAGACCTTCACCTCAACTATAGCAACATGAAGAGGAACTCACCCTTGCAAAATTGATGAAAAATAAGAAACATGGTGGAGTAAAGAAAAGGGGTAAAGAAGAGAAGAAGAACAAGGTTAGAAGTGAAGAAAACTTAAACCCTCCATGGCCAAGGAGAAGCTCTAGACTCTGAAAATCCATGAAGAAGACGCCATCATAAGAAACAGAGTTTGTGAACTTAGATTAGGAACCTCAAGTGCCATCACCCATAAATATATCTCATCCACATAGTCCAACACATTCTCCTAGACATAATTTTTAAGGTAGCCCAAGCAGAAGATCTACAGGCATTGACACAGTACAACAAGAGATATGTGACTTTATTGAGTCATTAGATAAAAGAAATGCATCGGTGAATCCAAGTATGCAAGAAAAACCTATCAGTCCATAAGAACCTCTAGTTAACACCCTCAAGAAAAAAATATATGAGTTAGAGTTACTAAATAGGCACATTAAACAAGAAAATGAAGCTTTGAAAAAACAAAACCAACTGGAGAAAATCATGAGTGATAACACCATCCTACACTTGTGACTATGGTAAAAAAAGAACAGGAAGCCAAAAAGAAAGAACAATTCTATAAACAAGAAAATCATCAACCTCAAATACAAATTCCTTATTAGGAAGCCCAGGATGGTAATCACCTCAATGAAAAGTAGGAAGAGAAAAATAGATGTATTAGAAGAGGTATCTTAACAAATTAAATATGAGAAGAAGTTCACACTTTTGGTGATTACATGAGGACATGCAAAGGCTTCTTAGTGGGGGTATGTTGAACCTCAAAACTGTTCTTTCTCTAACATCCTTTTTCATCCCTTCTCCCTACCTTTTCATAAACCTATAATTCCAATCAATGATAAATGACATATTTCATCTCAGAGAATGCATTTTAATGGTATCTATTTTATATTTTTATGTTTCTTGTTATTTAAATTATTTTTTGTAAATCATCTACAAAACGCATGCTATTCTGCAGCTAATTGTTGTTTCCGTATCTACTTTAATGGTTTGACAGGTTTTCAGGAGAGAATGAAGGAATGAGTTACATAGACACCTTTGGATTGATCCAGACATGGATCCCATCCTATCCACCTATTTCAATTCAACATAAAAATGTGCCTATTCACGTGGTCAATGTTTGGTCAAAGGAGGTCATCCAAAAATGAAAGACTCTCGATTTTCTTTGATGTAGAAAATTGAGAGTTAGCTACTTATATTTTTCTTTTATGTTTCAGTCGTAATTACCATCTGTGGGCACATATACCCCAAGAAAGTTACATTAAATTTTTTTTAAATAAAAGTCGTTTTGAAACCGGAAGACAATCTTATTATTGTGAATGTTGTGTATGCCTTAAAACTCTATTTTGATAATATGAAGACCATGTTCCTTTTTTCCAAATAATTATGGATTCACGCATACTATGATAGGATTTCAACTCATTCTGTTGCAAAGGGCCCCTACAGAGAGAGGAGGTTTCATTAGTTTTTTTTAGTTTAATTTTAATTAGCTATGTTTTATCAATTCGTAGTTAGATTTACATTGCTTTGCAATTTATTCTTAGATTAAACTTCTTACTATTTGATAGATTAAATTCATGAATGCTTTCTTAGAAATAATTTTAGAATAACTATGTAATCTTATGCTTATTAATTAATCTCAAGAAATTAGTTCTTCTATTCTCCAAAATTGTATTGTGTTTAAAGCATTGGAGCATACAATTATCTTAGTTTTCCTTTACATGTTTTATAATTTTTTCCTAGATTAAATTCTGACTTAAATTTATAATCATATGCTTGCTAAATCATATCAAGAAGATGAATTTGTCATTTTCCAAAATTGAATGATATTTGAGTATTTGGTCATACAGTAGTTGAGTTTCCTTCAATACATTATTTTTAATTGCTTTCCTAGGTTAAGTTTAAATATGTAATCAGATGCTTGTTAAATCATGTCAAGAATATAAGTTGTTCATTCTTCGAAAATTGAATGGTATTTGACTATTTGGTCATAATGTAGTTTGGTTTCGTTTACATGCTTTTTAATTTTTTTCTTGGATTAAGTTTACAATTTAAATGTGTAATAAAATGCTTATTAAATCATATCAAGAAGATGACTTCACCATTTTCCAAAATTGAATGATATTTGAATAGTTGGTCATACAATAGTTTCCTTTCAATTGCTTTGAATTTCATTTCCATTCAGATTAGCATTTCCATGCCAATTCTTAAATCATAGGATTTATGCTTTCAATCCATGGAGTAAAATTAGATTAATATAGAATAGAATTTAGCTTTAATTCCATAAGATCAAAATCATTACAATAAATGATCTGTTTTTAGATCAGATTCTAACCATTTAAAGTTTCATTATTTTTTATGAAAATTTGGGAAAGTTAAAGAACATTTCCTTTTCTTCCTTCTTTCAAAATTATTTTTCAACATCAATCTTCATTAGATTTAGTTGATCAATTTCATAGTTGTCATTTCTTAACATTAAATCATTTAGATATAAAAGAACAAAACCCGCAAAACAATATAAAAACATACACAACGAAGTAAGAGATAATGTTAACTAAGCATATATAGTGCACCAAAATTCATCAGATTACTAACCTCGTTTGATGATTTTTGATAAGCAATTTAAGAAATTAAATTCACGGAAGAAAAAAAAAAAAAAAAAAAAAAAAAATTTAGAAGGAAGTCCTTCCAACCAAGTGATTGGGAACTCATTTATTAATCTATATTTAGAAATTTTAAGGGGACATTTCATACATAATAGATGGGACCTTATGAAGTGATTAATTTTTTTTTAAATGGGGCAGTAGAAATTAAAACTACCGATGGGAAAGAATTGGTATTCATTGTGAACGGGCATAGAATTAAAGCATATTTTCAGCCTCTCACAAAGGAAAACTTCTTGTAGAATGTATAACAAGAGTTTTAATTATAGATGGTAGGTGTCTATTCCAACCTATTACAAGTTTTATTCTATCTTTTCCAGAAATAAAATGAAAAAGAGAAAGAAAATCTAAAAAAATGACAAAAATTACAAATTAAAAGAACAAAAATCTATTTCGTGGTTGTGAAAATCAGTTTACTGACATGATCACATAAGGGTCAGCCTGAAAACTAGCATGCTGGAAGGAGGATCAATATTTAATAAAATGGGAATGTGGCTTGGTATTTATATGTGTTAATTGTCACTGAGAAGAATATTTTTTTTCATTTAAGGTATGAAGCCCTTATCCATGTTCGGGACAATTGACATGGAAATCTTTATGCAAGCAACACTCAGTTGTCAATGTAGTTATTTTTGGTTCAACCCTATTTCGAGAAGATTTTGAGGTGAAACTCTGCCTTTCTTCTTATTCTCTTTTTTCGTAAAATTCCCTCTATATTCTTCTTTTTTATCCTATTGAGAATGAACACCCCTTTCCTCAAAATAAATTTCCCCTATCCCAATTTGTTTTCCCTCTTTACCCCTGGAAAAATTTTCCCTTTCCCTCTTCTTATATCCCCCTTGGATTGATATCACTCTTGAATTCCCTCTTGATTTTCCTTCCCATTATAAAAATATACCCCTTTCCTCTTCTTTTTTCCCCCATGGACTGTATTGCAGGACATGATAAAAAATTCTGAATCAAATTAGAAGGCATGTGATAATACCAAGAACCACGAATAAAACCTCATTTGGAAACTCTGCAAGTCTTTCAAGATTCAGCCTGTAAATTTCATTCCATTAGAAATATTTTTCTTTATCCCACAATACCTCTGGGTTCAGGAGAAGTGATATTCCTCAGTATAGGAATGTCTATTTTAGTGCAAGAATGTTTGAATTTCGAGTGTAGGATCACACATTTCTGAGCGCTCTTGAGTGCAAGAAAATAGGTTATGGTGCAGGTACAATGATAGTCTTTAGTACAAGAATGCGTGTTTTAGTGCAGGAACCAAGGACTCCTGAGTGCAAGAATGTATACTATGGTTTGGAAATGTCTGGTACAAGAATTCATGTCTGAAGAAAAATTTGGTCCAGGAATAGAGGAATTGTTTTTTTTTTACAGAGAACCTATTCAGGCATAGATGATTGCATTATTTTAAATTATGGCAGAGAATGACTTTTCATTTTATTTCATTAAACTTTGTTTATCATTTACTGATTAGGAAATAATTTTTTAAGTACAAAGGAAATATTTATGAAATCTTATCTTTATATAAGGGTCATGTGTACCCTATACTAAATCATGACTCGATTGGGGAATTTGTACCAAATCTTCTCGTAATCCTACAATTCCATGTTAACAATTAATGATGACCCGATCCTACATAATACCTTGAGTTTTTTTTCCTTTCACTAACCACCACATTCTACCAGTCATCATTGTTGCATGCACCACAGATGAGGCCATATCACATCTTTTCCAAGACTGATATTTTGATGATGAGAGTACGAAAATTGAGGGATGGTCGATATAGTGGCATTTGATTAATTCAATTTCATATTCTTCCAGAAAAAATTCTGAAATCCCCTACTAAGAAACTCTTCCAAATTTTAAGAAACTGAGTGAACTTGAAAAGTGATGGCACCTATTCGAATATATCCTTGGCCTATAAGGGAAATGGAACAGATGGTTTAGTATAAGAATAGTTTATATTTTCTGTAGTAGTCAATATTTCTCCAATTTCTACTCAAGTTTGATGGTTTAGATTTGGTCATAGTACTAGAATTTGCCCAAACCTTTCATGAGAGTAGAGCCAAGGTGGGGTCTTTGGAGCTCAAACTAAAAGAGCAATAAATTTAATAGGCTACATGATTGGCAACCACGGGTGAGTAATAGTTCAAGAAAGGAAATCTCAAAAAGGGGCCTGGCGGAGATTTGTATTTAACAAGAACCAGAAGGTGGATTGGAAGATTGGGTTATAACACAATTCCATGATAGAAGAATGGAAAAAAATTTATACATACTACAAACATTTCTCACTTGTGAATACTGGTATTCGCTAACCTTCTTATACCATATCCGATTGCTATTAAATTTTGAATCAAGAAAGATAATCAATTTTCTTTATTTCTTATTGAAGAGTATAGAAAATATTTCTAAGGGTGTCAAGGAAATTCACGATAGCCAAGTTGGATTTAAGTTATGTTATTATGGGTTAATTTAATTTTGGTTAGAAAGGAGTTAGAAGGGAAAAATATGATCTCAGAAGGGTTCCTGAAATAATTCCAATAAGGTAGCACAGTGAAGTCATCAGGGAAGAAGCACAAGAGAAAAAGGGAGAAGTCTGAATAGAAGGAAATAGCCCTAACCCCGCAGACTAGCAAGACTAAGGAGAATAAAACCCCATCTAAGAAGTGAGTGCAGGAAGAAAAGAAGGAACCAAAAGTCGAAACCATATGCCCTCTAAAAAGAACAACCAAATTTTTTGTCAAAAAGAGGCTTGCCCCCCTTAAAAGTAGGCCAAAATCAATCAATCTCTCCGATATATGTAGATTATTCCTAACCTAGTTCACCAGTTGAAGATAATATTTCTCTCGTTGCAGATGTCACGGTTCACACAGTGTTTAGTGTAGGTTACATAGAGGAGGTAGATGTCACTCCTCTATCAGTTTTAGTCGAGAAGATGAAAAAGAGAAAGGTCTTGAAGACACGTGATCCAAGTGCAGGGAAGGACCCGATAGTCGGTCAAGGTGATGAAGGAATGCAGGGTGATGAAACACAATGTGATATTGAAATCCAAGATGTTGACAAGCAAGGTGATGAGGGCCTTGAAGATACAGGAACTTTTTTTGAGTGTACTACTGAAAATAATCTGGCACAAGAGGATTTTGATAGAGAATACCCTACTCTCTCTTTTAATAGACAGGTCAAGGAACTCAAGAAACATATTTATGGAATTGAAGTACCGAACCAGGCCATGAAGGAAAAATGTACAATGCTAGAACAAAGGAATACTGAATTGAAGAGGGAAGCGCAAGAAAGAAGGTGACATGTAAAAGTGTGGAAATTTCGAGCATCAAAATCCTATTGTTTCCTTAGGAAAGTGGTCAAATGACTTAGAAAGGCTCAAGGTAAGAATTTGAAGATGTTGAAGGTAGGAATCCGTATATAGATACAATATTGAAGGAAGGTATCCATATTTTTATTTTACAAAGGGTAATTTTTTGTGAGGAAAAACAATAGGATAGGGATGGGAGGATGTTAGTTGGTAGAATTTTCTCACTTTTTAACTTGTATATTACCTTGAACATGCTACCTAAGCCTTTTTTTAACCCAAGAAGCCTATTTATTCCCGAACTCCTTCCAAACTTTTACTGATTGCTGCACTCTTTTCATGTTTTTCGTATTAAGGGTTACATATGAACTTAACCATTAAATTAATATTTTTTATATCTTATTTTCCTTTGCAACTAATATGTTATCTTTTGCTAAAGTAATTCGATAAGGAATAAGTATTAATCAATATGGGAGATGGTTGGCGTAGGAAAAATTCTTGTATCTATCGATTTTCCAACACTTACGAGGCAACTGTCAACTGTAGATTGGTTTACCACTTACGGTCGAGACAGCTCAAAAAATCACATGGATCTCTTCCTAGAATATTAGTTATCCTTGATAGAATATTAGTTATCAAGACTTTGGTTCTGAAACCTTTTTTATTATTTTATTAAATAGTAGAAAGGCTTAAGATACACTTTTGTTGTATTTTATGTTGTGGCCATGGGACGAGAATCTGTATTTAATAGGATTTTCTAGTAGATGTTAGGTAGCGATGATGTGAGAAATTTTCACATAGACTGTGACCTTCTGGTTTAGGCATTTTCTGGGTTGGATCTAGTATCCATGATGTATATTTTCTATTCTGAAGTTTAATACAAAGGATTGTGCTATTTATGCATTTTCCTATCTTAATATTATTGTTATTATTCATTTGAGTACTTGAAGTTCCAGATCTTGTGGCAGGCTAATGAGATGGTTGCATAGGGACCAAGCAACCTAGCACGTTTTCCCTTTTTTTGAGGTGTGCTAAACTTATTTATTTTATGCAAGGTTTAAAGAAGATTATGTGTGATTTCTTTCATAAAATATGGGCTTTAACTTAGTTATGAGTTGTGTGATTCAGATCTGAGGCATGTGAGCTTGGTTATGTTTATTTATAATTTTCCATTCCTTCCTTTGATGCGTGTTTCATTTCCTTTCTACAAGGAAGAGTGTGTTTAGCTGCTTGCACCAGTGTGTTTTCATTTCTGCAAGTTAAACATTCCTTAATTGATTTCTACAACTTTTATTCCATTTCCTCTAAGTCATTAGTTCCTTTTTGCAAATGTTGTTTTTTTTTTTTTTTTTCTGAGTAAAATAATACTCGACATTAAATGTTGTTTCAAGGGTTAACTCATATTGATGAGATTTTATTGAAACAAATTTTCATTATATACATCTGTGCTTGGACTTATTTCCCTTGTGGAATAGATTTAACTTAAAATAAAATTTATTAAATGGAATTCTGAGTTAAAAAAATTATTTATAATAAAGTGCAGATCTGATTTACATAACGGAAAATTATCTCAGGAAGAATCGTGTTAGTATTTGGATCAGACAGTTTCTATTTTTATGTGCAAGAAGTTTCCTGTTTTAAGGAAGAATTTCCTTTCAATTTTAAAGTGCTTTTGATCTCTGAATATCTATCTAGTTTGAAGAATATTCTTGCTTGTGAAAGATCTTCTTCAAATTCGGTTTCACCTTGCAATTTATTCCCTCCGTTAACACATTTTTTCTCTTCTGCAAATGATTTGGAAAATGGTACAGGAACACTAGTTTTCTGGTAGAGGAACCTCTGTTTTGGTAGATGAATCGATATCATAGTACAAGAACATAGTCTGCTGGTACAATGGCTCATAGTTCCTAAATAAAGGATAAAATATTCATTGCAGGTACAATATATACTTCTAGTGTAGGAACTTAGTTTCAGTGCGGGAACAACATTTCAATACAGGAACATTGTTACAATGCATGAACAATAGTTTAATGTAGGAAGGAAAATCTTTGAGAAATGAAGGCATTTTGAACAATTTAATTACTCATCTGCCTTATGAACACAGTGAATATAATTTAAAGTATCTATATTTATTGATTGGTATTGTTCATGACGATTTCATAGTTCATTTTATTTGAATTTTTGCAAAGTATTTTTCATTTCATTCCAGCACCACAATTCTCTTGGTATAGATTGTCGTGTGATATTTTCTTTCGGTTCTGCAAACCGTAATTAAATATGTAGGGATAGATATAAAAAAATTCATATCATTTCTTGGTATTTTCTATGCTATGCCTATAAGCTTTCGTAGCCCAGGGTTGACAATTAAGTGTTGAAGGAGTTCGCAGAACTGAAATACCTGCACCCAACAACTCTACATATAAATTTTTGATACCCATGCTAGAATTAATTTTCGAACACTTCATGTCTATTTAAGATTATCTAAATTACAACCATTGTTTGTTAGGTGAAGACTAAACTTGATTGACATGTGAATTTTTTTTGTATAATAATAAATATTTTTTTCTCTTGGAAATATATTGGGAAAAAAACACATGAGTATTTTGGCCTTATTTTCTATCAACAAAAATTTAAACTGCTTGAGCCCCAATCAGTGGAGAAAAGGAAAGAAATTATCATTTGTCACAGTTGTAACCTTTGCGAATTCGCTAAGATTGGAGGGAGAATAACTGCCACCAATAGATAAAATAATTTGAGAAAGATTATATGATGCGTGGGAAGAGAAGAATCAGCATAACTAGAGAGAAATGCATACCAAAGAAGGAAAATGATTTTTTTTTTTTTTTTATAAAATAAAAATCCTAGGTATAGAAAATAAGGTGTGAAAACCTTTAAAGAAGGACACCGCTAAAATTTTTACCTCTGAAGACAATTTGGGTAAAAAGAAAAGCCCAAGGATTAGGGGGATTTATTCTGGTTGCAACTCATTCGTTTGGAGGAACGTGCATGTTCCTATTATATTTCCAAGAGGACAAAAAATCAAAATTTATTGTGTTTATTGTTTATCTAGATTATTTCAAAGAACTAAAATGTAGTGGAAATTATATAGTGATCTTTATGTTACCAATGACAATAAATAATATACAGGAAATAGAAAAAGGAATATACATTTAATATGAAATACTGGGTATTCGTTAATTTCAAAAATGCATTAAGTTTCTTGATAGCGAACTAAGAATGATTACATGTTTTAACTAGTTACTTCTAACATATGTTGGTTGCATAAAGAATAAAAAAGGAACAAAAAAATAGTGAATAGAAAAATAAATTAAATATCCAAGAATGAAATAATATTTCTATACAGGAAAAACTTATAAATGCAGGTAAATATTGATAAGTATTGTTGTTTGATCCAATATCATGAGTAATGGAAAGATATTTTTGTAATTTTCTTAAATTGCGTGATACTATCTAATTAAGTAGAAAGAAATATTTTTATACAATATTTGTATGAAATATTGAAATGCTATAAATGATATTTTTATTTTATAGATTATCTTACAAACCTACTAGAAGAACTAAATAGGCTTAGAAATATTTAAGGTCGGTATGGAGCGGTAGCCCCCATATCAATACCTAAGTATATGTAGGACCCATTTTATATAATATGACATAGTTTGTCTTAGGAGGTAGATATTGAGATTCATTAGATACATAATTTGTAGCTATATTTCATAAACTTTATCAAGAAACACTTTGAGCCTTAATTCAGTTAGTTTTTTGTAACAAAATTTATGAGAAAAACTCGGGATTCTATGGAAACCAAAGAGTGACTTACCTAAAACCAAAGGAATTTCAAACCAAATAAATATAACAATACACATTTAAAACTAAGAGATATTTTGATGCAACCTTAGAATAAAATATGCATGTGAAGTGGTTTAGAATATAATCTTGTTTATATATATATATATATATATATATATATATATATATATATATATATATATATAAATATATATATATATATATATATATATATATATATATATATATATATATATATATCTATCTATCTATCTATATATATATATATATATATATATATATATATATCATAACTTATGTCTTAGAAAACCCACTAAAATATAAAGTAATATGATATAAAGTAACATAATGTTCATCTAATTTTGAATTAAGTAGCTTAGTATTACCTAAATATTAAGTAAAATAATCTTTTCAAGAGACCTAAATAAAGATAATAAAAATTGAACATACTAACAACACCATTCAAGATTGAGTATGAAAAACCCTAGATTACATAAATAGATTGGAATATAAAAATGAATAGCATAACTCAATCTTGAGTATGTAGTAATAAAATTAAATAACATGGAAACAAGTTCATGTGGTTCCTGAGCTTCAAGAACATCTTGTATTATCATTTAATCAGTTGTACGAGAAACTTTGTATTATGATAACTTCATACCTGAGGGGGCATCCTATTACATTATTGAAGGGAATTTTGATATGGGGTTTGGAATGCAAACACGGAACAAAAAAAAATGAAACCTTCATTAAAGCCTTATTTAATTATTTGTTTCATAAAACATTTCTCCAATTCAAATTTTGAGAGTGAATATATCGTGGGAAATTTGTAGGAAACCATGGGAAAAGCATATAAGTAATTAGAAAACTCAGAAATTCAAATGAGGCATGACCTCTAAATCAAATCAAAGAGGAACCTAAGTGATGAAACCATTTTCATTAAAAATAAGCCAATATAGAAACTAAAAATTCAAATAATATAGTATAACAATACATAAATGAGTTGGTGTTATATCTGGGACTACTATTAACATGGATAATTTTAAGGATGGAAAATTATCTTGAAGTTTAAAAAATTGGCGAATCTCAGTAGTCCCTAATATGCAAACTATAAAATGTTTATTGATGTATTTGTAAAATTATTCAAATTTATAATGATATTATATATATTTTCTATACAATTTTGGTGATTTTTAACGTAAAATAATTTTATATTGTAAAATTTCGGCGAATCATTTTTATAAAAAAATTGAAATTGGCGAATCTTTATTTTGGAAAAACCATGGAAAATTAGCCCACTTGCGAATATTAGCCCCTAAAATTTTCCATGCTACTATATACATTCATGACAAAACTCAATTTAAATTGATTAAGAAATTTTAATAAATGATTGTCTTTATCCAAGAACTTGTGGAGTGATTTGGAAATTAAAAACCCTTATAAGGCTTTCAATAAAAAACCTCAAGAATTATTCAGCATAAAAACATTTTAAGCCATGAAAAATTAACAAGCCGAGATATATATATAAAGAAATCTTGTGAAAATGAAACCCTAAGCGACTAATTATATAATTTATCACCTAATAAAAGTTGCTTGTGTCCATGACGAGTGTTCAGATTGATTTCATAATAGCTTTCTTATTTGAATATATCTTATTTGGAAACCCCTCAAGGGACTTCCACTCATTATCCCTATTTTGAAACCCTCAGAAGGGGTTAAACTAGAAAAATCCTCAATACACTTGAAAAATAAGAAATCCTAGGGTTATTTCCCTAAATAAAAACCGTGTGTGACCTATAAGTAAGAAAAGTCCATTTAGAAAATAATATTGAGTATAAAATTTAAATGTATTCTTACAAAGGAAACACAGGTGGGAGTCCTTGGATCGAACCATGAAAACCTATTACAATTGTTGATAATAAGTGATGATTATAGTGCACGGTTCCATGATATGCTCTTAGGAACCCTATTTAACTTAGAAACCCAAACTAAATTACCTTCATTGGATATTGCTTCTTCAATACCTCACCAAAGGACTTGCAACATTGAGAAAAATTATTAGCTAGCAAAATAAATTATAAAATCCCATGCAATAACTAGAAAAGGTATTCTTGTTCTGATATTTACTAATGCTGTTGAATTTGGCATCGCTAATGAAGGAAAACACAATTTTTTCTGTAATTGCCAAGGGGAAACATAAATTTAACTCTAGTAAGATGATGAAAGAGCTTTCAAATAAGTTGTTTATAAGCCTAACATTGAGTGAAAAGAAATTACTTCCATAGAGCCTAACATTAACCTAGTTCCATGGAGATTTCCAACCACCAAGAAGGATCATATGAGAAATGACAACATGGAGAAGTTAGTCGCCCTCGGTGAGTGAGTTACTAATCCATCGTCACTATCTAATAAAATTTAAACATTCATATTGTCCAATTATGTCACTACATGGATGGGTTGATTACAATACTGGTAGAGTGTCAGGGGACCCATGTCTAATGTATGGTATGTGTATCATGGGGAAAGGAGAGGAAGTGATATAGTGGTATAAATTTAGTGAATATTTAACCATGAATAAAACATTTCCTTGTGCTAAGAGAATAATACACAATGTATAAGAAATTCAATGGTTTGTATGTAATGTAATCCATTTTTTTCTAACTAATGATTCAAGATTGAGTCAAAGATATTACCTTAAATATAACAATCCCACTTTGTATCAAACATGACATGGTCTTAGTGTAGGATGTGGTGGTGGAAATGGTTGGTTTGTAACTATAATAGCTTGTTTAGAGAGTTCTTGAGGTGAATAATTGAAGTGTCGCTCCCCCCAATATTATATTTCTATGTGTTTGTGGGTGTATATTAGATGTTAATCCAACAAAAACAAAAGATATTTATCGTCAGTGTTCCATGATATATTATCATAATTTGAAAGTGTGTTTAGAACTTTTTTTTTCAGGGAAAAAATCAACGACTTTCTATTAATCAGTAATGAAAAGTTACATTTTGCAGATGCAATTAAGCATTATTGTATGAATAATCTACATTATTCTATTGTTGTAAGTAAAGCAGTTTCACGATGAGCCATTAACATTCTTTGGGTTTTTTTTAATGATTTTTTCTGCCAGATCTAATTTCAAGGTCTCGAATATGTGGAAAATAGGCTATAAACCCTGAATATATGTGTTCAATTTCCTTGTAAAAATCACACCTAGAAAATTGGTTTCGAGTTGTATTATTTTCAGTTTTGACAACCATCATTAAATATTTCATCAATTGTGGGCTTGGGTAGTACATTTTGACATTGGAATTGACACTGTTGCATTGGTTCTTCCAAGAATTTGAGAGGATTGTGAAAAAAGACCTCCCAAGGTCAACTGTTTTTTGTGCATATTGAAAATAATACATTAAAAAAATGTTTTTTAGTAAGTTTCCAACTACACATCATAAATCACTTCTTTTCTATGAAACATGTACCCTCTTTGCTCTGAGTTGACTTCCCATTTCATGGTTTAATTGTAGGACTACATTGAAATATGTGTTTTTTCTTCTTTAGAGCTTTTCACGCTCTAGAAAAGCTCGTAAAAGTAGTAATCACTTATTTTATGTGAAAATTGTGATCTCTTTTATCTGTTGAATTTCTGGATTACTATGAAATATGTTTTTTGTTTTATTTTGAGTTTGTGATTCTCTAGAAAAGCCAGTAAGTTGTTTTTGGGGTCATGTGGGGATTTTTTGTAATTATTTTGAATTAATTTTAAATTTTTAAATTTTTAAATTAAAAAATGAAAAAAGAAAAAATATGTGAAGCGATGGGAAAACTCTTGTTTCTTTTGCAAAATGATTAGAAGCATATCATGAGTGTTTTCTACAAATAACTAAAAACTATGAAACAACCTAATAGTTTCCTATGGTAGAGAGTTCCCTTCATGAGCGGTCCCTAAATAAGTCTTCTCACGAGCTTCAGATTAAGATAGATAGTTGCATATCGAAGTCATAGAGAATTTCCCCACTATGTCACATGTAGGATTTGAAGTTAGAGTAGCACATCACCTTCAGAAGTCCAATTTACAATTTTTTTGTTGGTAGAGTTGCAGGTTATTTGGGTGTCCTTGTGATACAATGATAAGTGGCATGGTTGAAGATTTCATGCCCTGTTATGAAGTGTTATGGAGATCGTTTCCCTGCTAGGGATATATATATATATATATATATATCCCTAGCAGGGAAACGACATAGCTGTTGCAGTTTGGCTTTCTTCATTACCAAGATATCACTGTATCAATCATCTACATTATTTTATTTTTGTAGGTAAAGCAGCTTCATGATGACCCATTAACATTCCTGGGGGGGGTTTGCAATGCATGTTTTTGAAAATATAATTTCAAGGTCTTGAATATGCGGCAAATGGGCTCTAAACCCTGACTATTTCTGTTCAATTTCCTTGTAAAAATCACACCTAGAAAAGTGGATACCACTTTTATTCTTTTTAGTTTTTACAACCATGGTTACATATCTCATCAATTGTGGTCTTGGGTAATACCTTCTGAATTTGGAGTTGACATTGTCGCATTGGTTATTCCAAGAATCTGAGAATTTTATAGGATTATGCCAAAATTCCTCCCAAGATCAACGATTTTTTGTGAATATTGAAAATAATACATTAAAAAACTATGCTTTAGGAAATTTCCAGCTACACTTTGAAATCACTTCTTTTATGAGAAACATTTTCCCTCTTTTCTCTAAGCTAACTACCCATTTCATGGTTGAATTGCAGGACTACATTGAAATCTGTGTTTGTTTTCTTTAGATATTTTCATGCTCTAGAAAAGCTCATGAAAGTAGAAATCACATATTTTTTGTTAAAATTGTGATCTATTTTCTCTGTTGAATTGATGGACTACTATGACATTTATTTTTTGTTTTAATTTTAGTTTGTGATGCTCTAGAAAATCCACTAAGTTGTTGGTGGGGTCATTTGGGGATTTTTTTTAAATTATTTTAAATTAATTTTTAAATTTCAAATTAAAAAATGGAAACAGAAAAAATATGTGAAAAGATGGGAAGACTTTGGCTGCTTTTGTAAAATGCTTAGAAGCATATTGTTGTGTAACTAGCTCCAAAAATAGAAGAAAAGAGATATCAATGCCTTAGAAATAAGCCACTTCGAGGGGGCAACCTCCAATACATTACATAAATGAACAAATCTTGGATGATACAATTTACAAAACCTGCTTTCTATATATAGGAGTCCATGTGGCCATAATGTAATCCTAGTGAGCCACAATGTAATCCTAGCCGACCTAACAATAATAATTTAAGGGCACAATAATAAAAAAATGGGGGTTACAAGGGTACAATAATAATAATAAGGGGATTACACTAATAACAATAAGGGACTATACTAGTAATATAGGGACCTAACATGCCCCTCTCCTTCAAAAAAGTGTTGTCCTCAACGCTTGAGTAGCTCTAGGTGCTTTTGTATAAAATTATCATCCTCCCGTGTAGAATCTTCAATGGGTAAGTTCTTCCACTTGATGAGATACTCTGAAATTGATTGATTTCGTAGTTGTCGAGTTCTTGTTTCCGTGACCGCTTCAGGTTCTAATATGATTTTTCCTTCCTCATCAAGTTCTGGAAATATGGTTTGAACTGGAATATTTTCACCTATAACCTTCTTTAAGCATGAAACATGGAAAACTGGATGCACTCGCGAAGAAGCAGGAAGCTCCAATTTGTATGCCATAGTACCAATCTTTTGCAACACCTTGTAAGGACCATAGTACTTTAGCGATAATTTATTATCCTTCTTAGCTTGCTTGAGGGACATTTGTTTATATGGTTGTAGCCGTAAAAATACCCAATCTCCTATATCAAAACTTCTCTCGCTGCGATGTTGATCTGCCTGTTGTTTCATTCGATTTTGTGCCAAATTCAGGTTATCCTTTAAGAGTTGGAGAACTTCTTGCTGATGCTCGACGTGATCTTCCACTACTTGAACCTTCGAATTTTCCCTTAAAGATGATGTGATCGATGGTGGATGATATCCATAAAGTGCCATAAATGGGGTCATTTTTGCTGCAGTATGGAAGGAAGTGTTATACCACCATTCAGCGAGAGGTAACCACTTGACCGATTGTGTTTGTTTATCAGATACAAAACAACGAAGATATCCTTCCAAACATTTATTTACGATCTCAGTTTGACCATCAGATTGAGGATGATAAGATGAAATATGAGCTAATTGAGTACCCAAACAAGAAAATAACTCCGTCCAAAAATTTCCAGTAAAAATGGGATCTCTGTCGCTCACAATAACCCTTGGGCTTCCATGTAGCTTTTGAATTATGTCCATAAATGTAGTAGCAACTGCACTTGCTTTAAATGGATGAGATAATGCACAAAAGTGTGCATACTTGGTAAGTCTATCAACTACCACCATGATGACACTCTTTCCTTCGGACTTAGGTAAACCTGTGATAAAATCCATTGAAATCTCCTCCCAACGTTGACTTGGAATGGATAAAGGCTGTAGAAGTCCTGGGGTCTTAATTGTTTCCACTTTATTCTGCTGGCAAACCAAACATTCCGCCACAAACTTTCGAATATCAGATTTAAGGCCATCCCAAAAAAATTCTTCTTCACCCTGTGGTAAGTTTTTAAAAATCCTGAGTGTCCTCCTAAAGGAGAAGTGTGCAATTCCAGAAGAATCTTTTGTTTTAGTTGGGAATTCTTACAAAGATATAAGCAATCTTTGTACCATAAGGAATCATTTTTCCAACTAAATGTATCAGATGTACTAGGATCTTGCTGCAACTTTTGAATGAGTGTCCATATATCTTTGTCCTTCTTCCATTCATCTCTTGCTTCAGTTATCCAATCTGGTTGGATAATAGAAATGGCACAAAGCAATGCTTCCACCTCTTCATTCTTTCTTGAGAGTGCATCTGCAACAAAATTAAGCTTTCCTTTTTGTAGATTATTTCAAAGTCATAACCCAACATCTTTGTGACCCATTTTTGCTGCTCTTCTAAAGATAGTATTTGTTCCAAAAAGTGTTTAAGACTATCATGATCATTTTTTACCTTGAAGTGTCTTCCATTATATAATTTCGCCATTTCTTTAGTGAATGCAGTATTGCTAACATTTCCTTCTCATAAATAGGTTTCTGTAAATACTTTCCTTTGATTGGACGACTTTCAAAAGCAATGGGTCTTCCTTCCTGCATTAAAACTGCACCAATTCCATTTCCTGTGGCATCACATTCCACAATAAAGGTTTTTGTGAAGTCTGGTGTAGCTAAGACCGGTGCTAGGCACATTGCCTCTTTAAGACGTTCAAAGGCCTTAGTTGCTTCAGGAGTCCATGAAAATGCATCTTTCTTCAATAATGTTATTAGAGGTGCTGCTATTCTCCCATAATTCTTAACAAACTTGCGATAATACCCTGTTAACCCGAGAAATCCTCGCAACTTCTTTATGGTTGTGGGGACTCTCTATTCCTTAATGGCTTTAATTTTGTTAGGGTCTACTTTAACACCCTCGTGAGATACAATATGACCCAGATATTCCACCTCTTGTACTCCAAAGAAACATTTGGATTTTTTTGCATATAATTGTTTCTCCCGCAATAGTTTGAGCACCCTGTCAACATGTTCAACATGATCCTTCCAAGACCTGCTGTAGATTAGTATATCATCAAAAAATACTAGCACAAATTTTCTAAGGAAGGGTTTGAAAATGGAATTCACCAACCCTTGAAATGTAGAAGGTGCATTGGTAAGGCCAAAAGGCATGACCAAAAATTCATAATGACCCTCATGAGTTCGAAATGCTATTTTTGGAATATCTTCAGTCTTCATTCTAATTTGATGATATCCCGAACGAAGATCCAACTTGGTAAAATAAATTGCTCCATGTAATTCATCCAATAATTCATCAATCACAGGAATGGGAAATTTGTCTTTAATGGTGAGCTTATTGAGCTCCGTATAATCCGGACACATTCGCCATGATCCATCCTTCTTGTGTACCAATACTACAGGAGCAGAGAAAGAACTTTGACTAGGTTGAATTATACCCGCCTCTAACATTTTTGCAATCATGCGTTCAATTTCGCTCTTTTGGAAGTAAGGATATCTATAAGGCCGGATGTTTGGAGGAACACTTCCTGGAATCAAATGAATAGCATGATCATGATCACGACTAGGTGGGAGTCCTTTGGGAGTTTCAAACACCTTGGAATGATTGTCCAAGACTTGTTGGAGATCTGCAGAAATAGATGATTTTGATGTTGGAACTTCTAGTGAGCATAATTGTGCAATTACACCTCGTTGTTCTTTCTTTAGAAGCTTTGTCATGACATTAAAGCTTATTATCTTTCCCATCTTCCCTACAATACCCCGTAATTCGACTTCCTTTCCTTTTGAAAAAATTTTCAAGAAAAGTTCTTGAAAATTAAAAGCTACCGTCCCCAAAGATTGTAACCATTGTACTCCTAGTACAACATCAACACCTCCCATAGGAATGGAAAGCATTTGACTAGTCAATACATATTCCCCCATGGTTAGCTTGATATTATGGCATTTTCCAGAGAAATTTATAGTTCCTCCATTTGCAACCATCACTTGACATTCTGGTGCTGGGTATAGGAAACAATTTAATTCCTTGGCTACCTTACAATGAATAAAATTATGGGTGCTACCTGAATCAATCAACGCTATTACCTTTTTCTTCTTGATTTGTCCTTGTATCTTGAGAGTTTGAGGAGTGGTAATTCCTGCCAGTGCATTACACGATATGGTCGGATTCATTTCTTCCTCTTCTAGGGTTGGTTCCCGGTGTATATCCTCTTCTTGTTCATTTTCTTCTTCCTCTTCACAATCTATGTAAAATAATTTCTTCTTAGCACACTTATGACCTTTAGTGTATTTGCTATCACAACTGTAGCAAAGCCCTTTTGCTCTTTTTTCTTCCAATTGTTGTGGTGTCAACCTTGTAGGTTGTGGAAATCTAGGCGTAGCAACACTTCCTTCTTGATAGAATTGAGTGGTAGGCTTCCTTGTCGCCATAATTTTACATTCAACTTTTCTTGCCAACCTGAATGCCTTCTCCAATGAATCAGGTTCCAAAACATGAACTTCATGTTGGATGTTATCCTTAGAGTACCTATGAAGAGATCAATCCTGTGTTCCTCTGGAATATCAGTTACCCTTATATTCAATTTTTGGAAGTCCTCAATGTGTTGCCCTACTAAACCCTTTTGTTTGAGATTTATCAATTGGGTAAAGAAGGTGTTGCTCTTTGTATCCTCATAATGTGCTATCATTTCCTCCGTAAAAATTGACCAAGTGACAATTTTTTTACGGGAGCAAAGCCATTGATACCATACAAATGTATTTCGTTCTAAATGTAAAGTTGCAATGCGTACCTTTTGTGTGTTTTGCACGTTATGGAGATCAAAATATTGCTCCATCTGTAGTATCCATGTTACAAGATCCTTTCCATCAAAATTCCTCATATCCATCTTTGGAATATGGTGGTTCTTCCCGCCAACATTAGAGTTTATGAAATCACGATTAACATTTATTTTGTTCTCATCATGAGGTTCTTCTACTATCTTTTCACCATTAGGAAACATTTATTGTATCAACTTTGTCAAACCTTCCATAACATTCTTCATGTTTTCCATTTTCTCATCGATCTTAGCTTCCATGTCAACCATCTTAGATTCCATGCCAACCTCCATGCCATCTATCTTAGATTCCATTCCATCTATATTAGATTCCACGCCTTTCTTCAAACCATCCATATCATTCTTCACACCATCCATCTTTTCTTCCACGCCTTTCTTCAAAACTTCCATTTCATTTTTTGTTTCTCTTTGCGAGAGCAAAATTTGGTGCACTTGCTGTTGTATTTTTCATAGATCATGTTGCAATTCTTCATCTTCATGAGTCATAGTAGAGCCTTTTGAAGGTTTAATGGGTGTTGAATTATTTTTACGGGGCATATTTTAGAACCCAATACTGATATCTATTCTACGATATGCCCCTGAAATCAATTCAAGACTTATGCAATTCGGAAAAAAATACACACCTTTTTCTTGCTTTTGAGGAGCTCGATCTTGAAATTAGATTATCTCTGTGATTTCAGAACTTCAATATTTGAATTTCAGTATCACCGTAGCCCTCTGAATTATCTTTTTAATGCCATAGTTATGACCTAATTTGGATTCTCCAAGACAAAGTTGTGTTCAATCTCCCAAAATGACCTAATTATGGACTGCTTCAGTAGAGCAAACTTGTACGACTTACCACGTGTCACTGTTTCATCCTTCGGATCTGAAATTTATAGAAAAGAAACTACAGTCCGTGTAATTGTGACCAATTTTGACGGCACTCCAATCCGATGCTCATAGAGAGAGTAATGAATATTTTCGCACGATCACCTCTTTAAGATGAAATTCAAGAGCCTGAAAAAGCACTACCTTCCACATATCGTATCTCTGAAAATATTTTGAACCAAGCTCTGAAATTTTTTGAATATTTTCCTTAGGATTTTAGCATTGCACCCTAAAAATTTCCTCTTCTGAGACTTCGTAGAAAAAAAGCTATAGCGCAAATGCCACGATGACCTGTTTAAGAGCCTGAAAAAGGACCTGACTTCCAGAGATCATATCTCCAAAAATATTGCGAACCAAGCTCTGACATTTTTTGACGTTCCCCAAGATTTCAGCTTCGCACCCTAAAAATTTCAACTTTTGCGGCTTCGTATAAAACAATTTATAGAGAAAATGCCATGATGACCTGTTTGGAGCAACGAAACCCTAGAATCCAAAGCTCTGATACCAAATGTTGTGTAACCAACTCCAAAAATAGAAGAAAAGAGATATCAATGCCTTAGAAATAAGCCACTTTGAGGGGGAAACCTCCAATACATTACATAAATGAACAATTCTTGGATGATACAATATACAAAACCTCCTTTCTATATATAGGAGTCCATGGGGCCATAATGTAATCCTAGTGGGCCACAATGTAATCCTAGCCGACCTAACAATAATAATTTAAGGGCACAATAATAACAAAATGGGGGTTACAAGGGTACAATAATAATAATAAGGGGATTACAGTAATAACAATAAGGGACTATACTATATAGGGACCTAACACATATCCTTAGTTTTTTCTGCAAATGACTAAAAACTATGAAACAACCTCATAGTTTCCTAGGGTAGAGAGTCCCCTTCTTGAGAGCTCCATAAATATGTCATCTCACCAGCTTCAGATTGAGATATATAGTCACATATTGAATTCAGAGAGGATTTTCCCACTATGTCACCTGTAGGAGTTGAATTTAGAGTAACATCTCCTCTTCATAGGTCCAACTTACAATTCTTTTGTTGGCAAAGGTTGCAGGTTCTTTTGGTGTCCTTGTGATAAAAGGATAAGTGGCATGGTTGAATTTTGCATGCCCTCTTAACAAGTTAAGATATATTCCTTTACCAATGCTCGTTAACATAGCTATTGCAATTTAGCTTTCTTCCTTACCAAGTTATCGTTGTATCAATAATCTACATTATTGTATTGTTGTAAGTAAAGGAATTTCATGATGAACCATTAACATTCCCAGGGTGTTTTTTCAAAGAATTTTCCTGCAAGATCTAATTTCAAGGTATTGAATATGTGAAAAATGGGCTCTTAATATTGAATAAATGTGTTCAATTTCCTTCTAAAAATCACACCTAGAAAAGTAGCAGCCACTTGTATTCTTTTCAGTTTTGAAAATAATGGTTACATATTACATCAATTGTGGGCTTGGGTAAATTTCTACATTTTCAATTTGGAGTTGACATTGATGCATTGGTTCTTTCAATAATTTGAGAGGATTGTGCCAAAATTCCTCCCAAGATCAACTGTTTTTTCATATATTTAGGAAATTGCCAGGTACACATCAGAAATCACTTCTTTTCTATGAAACATGTGTCGTCTTTGCTCTGAGCTGACTACCCATTTCATGGTTTAACTACAGAACTACATTGAAATCTGTGTTTTTTTTCTTTAGATATTTTCATGCTCCAGAAAAGCACGTAAAAGTAGTAATCACTTATTTTCGATGAAAATTTTGATCGCTTTTCTTTGTTGAATTGTTGGATTAATATGAAATCTATATTCTTCTTTTTTGAGTTTGTGATGCTCTAGAAAATATAGTAAATTGTTGGTGGGGTCATCTAGTTTTTTTTTTAACTATTTAAAATTAATTTTTAAATTTTTAAATTTTAAATAAAAAAATGGAAAAAAAATATGTGAAGCGATGGGCAGACTTTGGTTGCTTTTAAAAAATTACTAGAAGCATATCCTCAGTGTTTTATGCAAATCATTGTTTTCTACAAATGACTGAAAACTGTGAAACAACCTAATATCCATATCCTCCTAATTTAGATCTTTATATTTACATATATTATGATTACATATTTCTTCACTTCCATGACGTTTTTATAAGAATTTGAATCAATATTTAAAGCACTGAATTTCAACAATGCACATTCAAGATTTACGTTAGGATCAAAAAAAGTTATGGTTGTGGAGAGACAGAGTTTGTTTAATAGTATTTTTCAAGTTTTCAAAGTTACTATTTAAAATTTGCATTAAATTCCCTTGTTTTCTACAATCTTGTCATGGTAGATCTTTATTCTTAGAATATTCATTTTAGTTTTAATATGTTTTAAACAATGCTTCACAATATCTCCTTTCTCTTAGCAGTATAAATGAAGTACCGGACATGCCACCATTTTTATATGTTTTTAACAATGCTTCACCATATCTCCTTTCTCTTAGCATTCTAAATGAAGCACCAACCATGCCACCATATAAAATATTAGGAAATTGTTTTTATACACCAATCTGCAGTTTTAAGTCAAAACAATACTGAAAAAATTAGAAGCCCTAGTAAACACATTTCAAAGGCTTCCATGTTCTTCCTAGATACGTCACAATGCAAGACATAGATCTCTGACTCAACAATTTTAGCAGTAGCTTTTTGTTTATGTAGAATAGTATTTGATTGTTTTTCGCTTTGGGTTCCCTCACTTGCTCCAATGTCTTGAGCATTGTCAGATTGCCTTTGCCTTTGGGTTGGGCTCTTCTTTCTTTTTACAGCACATTAGGATCTCTTTGTTGGGTATGTGTTATATTCTTTCCACGACTAGCCCCACACAATGTACGTTGCACCGGGCGCAGCAAGGGGGTCACAAGGGTGGAGGTAGCCCCCACTGTTGGGGTCCAGGGCAGCGCCCTGGCGAAAATTGTTTTGGTGTGTGGAGCCACTCATAGGTGGACCCACCCATGTTTTGTGCATGAGTTTGCACATGGTTTTGGGGTACAATGGTTTTCAGCCCCTGGTATTTTGTAAATCCGGTCAAGGGAAATACGGTTATGTTCTAATCTAGGGTTAATGGATTGGGGTTTATGTATGCTTCGGCATGTATATATATGTGTTGTAACACAGAAAGTAATATAATGAAAAATCAAGCTGGTCATCCCAACTTGGGATCCAAAGGAAAATATCTGTGTTTATTTGTTTTATGTTTATTTTATGTTATAGTATTTGTGTGTAGATAATTTCTGTTCAGGGTTAAAACCTACATTTGGTATCAGAGCTGTTTCGGCTTCAAGGGGACGTCTTTGTTGCTGATGGTTTTTTTGCTCGGGCCTGAGGTAGACCCTGTTCAGTGGGAGATCTGCGGGATCGATTATTGCGATGAAAGAATATGGCAAGTGGTGGAAAGATAGAGATCGAGAAATTTAATGGTCAGAGTTTTGAGTTATGGAAGCTCAAGATGGAGGATCTGGTGGTGGATAAAGATGAGTGGATCGCGGTAGATCCGGGTACTAAACCAACGGCAATGTTAGATGAAGACTGGAAGAAACTATATTGGAAGGCTAAGAGCACAATACGGTTGTGTGTCACAGATTCAGTATTGTTGAATGTATATGGGGAAGCTACGACGAAGAATTTGTGGGAAAAACTTGGGACTTTGTACCAATCTAAGTCTCTGGTGAATAATTTGTTCCTGCATAAAAAGTTGTACAACCTGAGGATGAAGGATGGAGACTCGGTGATAGACCATCTGAACGCCTTCAATACTATGGTAAGTCAGCTATCATCTATTGATATTAAAATATCATATGAGGATAAGTGCATCAGTTTTTTGTGTTCTCTACTAGATTCGTGGGACATTCTGGTTATTGCAATAGGTAGCAATACAACTACCTTGAATTTTGATGACATTATCTCAGCCTTGTTGTCGGAGGAAATGAGATGGAGAAATATGGAGGGTAAGAATGGAGATGCCTTATCTGTACGAGGAAGGTCCCAAAACATAAAAAAGAATAAGGTTTTGAGTGGGATATCCAAATCTAGAGGGAGATCTAAATCTCCTGGAAAGTTTGTAAAGGTATGCTGGAAATGCAGAAAGGAAGGGAACTACAAAAAGGACTCCAGATATAAAGCTCCTAAGAAAGGAAAGGGATCTGATGATGCTCCTTCTACAGAGGCAAAAACCACCTCGGATGAAGGTGGGGATGTGTATTTGGATTTTTCTTCAAATACACATGTAGATCATGAGTCATGGTTGATTGAATCAGGTGCATCCTTTCACTTCACTCCCCATCGGGAGTGGTTCTGCGAGTATGAGAAATATGATGGTGGTGATGTCTTCCAAGGGGATGATAGGAAGGCCAAAATCGTCGGATGTGGAAAGGTCAAGCTGAAGCTGCAAGGTGGAAGGATTAGAACACTTCATGGTGTTCTGCATATTCCTGCATTGGCCAGAAATCAGATTTTTGTAAGCAAGATGGATGATGCAGGTGTAAAAACAGTGTTCGAGAAAGATGCCTACAAGATGGTTCGGGGAGCACTGGTATTAATGCGGGGAGTTTGGACTGGAACTCTATACAAGCTACAAGGTAGCACTGTTATTGATGGGTGTAACAGTTCTATGGTTGCTGAAAGTGGAGCGGATAGCCTAGCTGTCTCTGGAGAAAATACCATGCTATGGCATCAAAGGCTTGGACATATTGGAGAGAAGGGCCTTCGAATACTGCATAGAAATGGTATGGTAAAAGTTATGTCTAATTTCTCTCTATATTTCAATTTCTGTGAACATTGTGTATATGGGAAGAAGAATCAGGTGAGTTTTCCTTCTGGTGCTAAGAGGGCAAACAAGATATTAGAACTTGTGCACAATGATGTGTTTGGCCCTGTGTCAGTTCCATCACTAGGAAAGTCTGTGTACTATGTTTCATTCGTAGATGACTTCTCAAATAATACATGAATATATTTCTTGAGGAATAAATTTGAATTCTTTGACAAATTTAAAGAATTTAAGGCTCTGGTGGAAAACTAGACAGAGAAGAAGATAAAGGCGTTGAGGACAGATAATGGTGGGGAGTCCTGCAAGAAGGAATTTGAAGAGTTCTGTAATAAGTGTGGTATAGCACGACAGAAGACTACTCCATACACACCTCAGCAAAATGGATTTGCAGAAAGAATGAATAGAACACTGATGGAAAAGGCAAGAAGCATGCTCAGTGGTACCGGGTTAGGACAAGAATTCTGGGCAGAGGCAGTGGAGACTGCATGTTACTTAGTTAACGGATCACCTTCATCAGCGTTGGAGGATAAGACCCCACATGAGGTATGGACTGGTAAGAAACCCTCTCTTTCACATCTAAGGGTATTTGGATGTGATGCATATGTACATGTTCCAAAGGAGAAAAGGACCAAGTTGGATAATAAATCTGAAAGGTGCATATTTATCGGGTATAAGGATGGTTTAAACAGTTACAAGCTTTGGAACTCATAAACAAGGAAGGTTGTGTACAGCCGAGGTGTGGTGTTTAAAGAGATGAAAGATGTTGTTACACATGAAGTCCTACCAAAGGAACCTAAGAAGATAGAGTTTGAGCTAAAGGAGGATGAATCAGACTCTACAACAAAAGAAGACTCAAAAGAGGAAGAGCCACAAACTCCAGCTGTGAGAAGATCAACTCGGGAAAGAAGGCAACCAGAAAGGTATAGTCCATCTTCTTTTTTTTCAGGTTTTGCCTTAACTATAACTGATGATTATCCCAGAACTGTCAGGGAGGCAGTAGATTCAGATGATGTGTCAAACCAGGAGGTAACTCCTCAAATCAGAATGTTTTATTGAATGAAGAATGAACATGCATTTATACATGGAGGTGAGGCTATTGGGATTCATCTCCCAATGACTCTTGGCCTTCCTTATTTCCCAATATTATTTATTATACAAAATTAAATATCCACACCCATCCCATAGGATTAGGTGTCAACATTCCCCCCTTTAATCCGAAGGGATGTTGGTGAGCCCAAGCATTGATCTGAACCTTTCAAACTTTTATCTTCCAAGTGCTTTGGTGAAGATATCAGCAGTTTGCTCATTTTTGGAACAATGATGTAGATGGATGGTTTTGGCCTGAACATGATGTCGAATTAGATGGTACTTTGTATTTATGTGCTTTGTTCGATCTTGGAACTTTGGGTTCTTGGCCAACTTTATTGCAGAACTGTTGTCGATCATGAGTGGTGTGGAGTACATTTGTTCCATCTGTAAATCTTCCAGGATTTTCCGGAGCCACACAATTTCCTTTGTTGCTTCAGCTGCTACCACATATTCTGCCTCGGTCGTGGAATCTGCTGGAACTGACTGTTTGCGTGATCTCCATGAGACAGCTCCTGATCCAAGACTCATGGTGTAACCTGTAGTAGACACCCATGTTTCTTTGTCGCCATCAAAGTCTGAATCAGAGTATCCTATCAAGCTGAAGTTGCCTACCTGTGTATATTTGAGTCCAAAGTATTGAGTCCCCTTCAAGTACCTTAACACTCTTTTTGCAGCAGACCAAGGTCCTTCACAAGGTTTTTGCATGAACCTTGAGAGGATTCCAACAGCAAATGAAATGTCAGGTCTGGTGGTGGTCAGGTAGATAAGACTTCCTACAAGCTGTCTATACTTAGTTGCATCCTCAAATTCCTTCCCTTGAATAGATGTGAGCTTCAAGTTTTGTTCCATTGGAGTGGTTAAGGGATTACAGTCATCCATGCCAAACTTGTTCAAGAGATCTCCAATGTACTTCTTTTGAGAAAGAAATATGAATTTAGGATGTTGAATTACTTCAATACCCAAATAGTAATGAACATGACCCAAATCAGTCATTTCAAAACCTTTCTTCAACTCTTTCTTCATGGATGAAATATAGCTCTCATTGTTTCCTGTTATCAAAAGATCATCTACATAAACCACAAGATATACAACTATTTTTCCAACTTTCTTAACAAACAAAGTTGCATCATCAAGATCAAAATGTTTGAAGTCAAGTTTTAGAAGATGCTCGGTCAATTTCTCATACCAGGCTCGTGGTGCTTGCTTGAGGCCATACAAGGATTTTATAAGCTTGCCAACTTTGTGTTCTTGACCCTTTACCACAAATCCTTCTGGCTGGGACATATAAACTTTCTCATTTAGATCTCCATTCAAGAAGGCTATTTTTACATCCATCTGATGGACTTTCCATCCATTCTGAGCTGCTAAGGCAAAGAGAGTCCGGATGGTGGTCCATTTTGCTGTGGGAGCAAAAGTTTCTTCATAATCGACTCCTTCTTTTTGTGCGAATCCTTTTGCCACAAGCCTGGCCTTATGCTTTTCAAGTGAGCCATCTGCTTTGTACTTGTTCTTGTAGACCCACTTACAGCCAATTGGTTTTGTTCCCAAAGGCGGATCAACCAGCTTCCAAGTGCCATTCTTTATCAAGGCATCATACTCCTTATGCATCGCTTCTTTCCATTCATCATGAGAAGCGGCTTCTTTGAAGGAAGTTGGTTCATGATCTGTAGACAAACTCAATTCACAGTTATAAGCAATATCCATATCAACAGGAGAATCAGAATTATCTACATCACCTTTGATTTGTTGAGTGGAACTTCTTGTTCCTGTTTTTCCAACCTCATCAGGATGAACATTCTCCAGTGTCTTTGTCAGCCATTTGGGAGGACCTTTCTGAGATGGCCCAGGTTGGTCATTTGACTGAGTTGGGATTGATTCAAGATTCAATCTCCCAATTCTCTCAATCACATCATCCAATGTGTCATCCGTGGTTGTTTCTTCATGTGGGGGAGAGAGTGCTTCAGGATATGATTCCACAGTTTGATTCAATATCGGAATCCCCCCTTCAAGATGTGGAATCACATTATCAAATTCTTGGAAGGACTTTGCATGTGTGAATCTATCCAGGCGATCAAGTTGCCGCTCAAAAACCTTGTCACTCTTGGAAGATTCAAGAAATATGACATCTCTTGCTATCACAAACTTCTTATTTGCTTCATCATAGAGACGATATCCTTTGGAGGTATTGGAGTACCCCAAGAAGATACATTTTCTGCTTCTAGCACCAAGTTTGTTCCTTTGACCCTTGGGTATCAAGGCATAACAGGTGGACCCAAAGACCCTGAAATGCTTTACCGAAGGAATGTGGCCATCCCACATTTCAAAAGGAGTTTTGTTTCTAATTGAACTTGAAGGACACCTATTATTTATGTAAACATCACATAGAACTGCATCAGCCCAAAACATCAATTTCACATTCCTGAAAAATAACATGGAGCGAACCATATTTAAGATATTTCTGTTCATTCTTTCAGCTACATCGTTCTGTTGGGGATTCTATGGCACTGTTGTTTGATGTTTTATTCCATGTTGACGAAGATAATTTTAAAATTTGTTTGAAGTGTATTCTTTTCCATTATCAGTACGTAGAGAGCCAATATGTGTTTGTGCATCATTTTCAATCCACGCATGAAAATTCTTGAAAGTTTGAAAAGCATCAGACTTATTCTTCAGTAAGTAAATCCAACACATTCTGGTGTAGTCATCAATAAATGTCATCATGTATTTTTTTCCATTTGCAGAAGCAATAGGCATAGGGCCACATAAATCTGAATGAACAAGTTCAAGTTTTCTATGTGCTCTAGAGTGTGAATCATGAAATGGCTGTTTGCTATGCTTTCCTAGAATACAAGCATCACATTCCTTAGGTTTTCTAGGAATTGTAGGCAGTCCATCAACACCATTTTTCTTCAATAAACGAAGGCTGTCATAGTTTAAGTGTCCAAATCTAACATGCCATAAAAGACTTGATGGAAATATACCTTCATCATGATGTGAACTGAATGCAAAGTTTTGAGCATGAGTAGATGAACCTTTCAGCTTCAAGAGTCTCCCTTCTTCTATTCCCTCCATGACAAGTGAGTGATCTGATGCTGATCTGACCTCTGCCTTGCCATCAAACAAGTGAACTGAGTGTCCTTGCTGCCGGATTTCGATCAGGGACAACAAGTTTCTCTTCAACTTCGGGAGGTATAGAACCTCATGTAGGATATGATCAGGAAGACCAGGCAGTTTAAGCCTGACTGTGCCAAGCCCTGATGGCTTGAGTTTGGATTTATCTGCGAAATATACTGCTCCATCAACTTTGTCAGTGAATTCTTCAAAAAATTCTTTTCTAAATGTCATGTGACATGTTGCTCCTGAATCTAGCAACCAATCATCTCTCCATGAAGTAAATGAAACATCAAATAGGTTTTGAGTTACTCCATTGTTACAATGTGCTAGAACATAGTTACCGGATTCAGGTGCTTTACCTTTGCCTTTGTCATTAGTTTTACCTTTGTCTTGATTTCTTTGCTGCTCGATTTTCTCCCAAGGTGTTCTGCATTTGGATGCATCATGTCCATCTCTATTACAACGTGTGCAATAAAGATTGGATTTGTCAGATTGTCTTCCCCCCCTTTCTGTGAAGTTTCTTCTTCCTCTTCTTCTTCTGCCACCTCTTCCTCTGGATGAATCTGGAGCATGACTCTTTTCTCTATGTGCCAAGTATGCAGCCTCTTCGGAAGATGAAGGGACTGTCATCTTGCCAAAAGCTTTCTCTCTTTCTGCAAACTTTTTCTCAAGTATATCAAAGGTGATATGCTCAAGGTTCCCACTTGCTTGCAAAGACTCAAGATAATGTGAGTAAGTCGGATATAATGCCTTAACATATGCTATGAGACGTATGTCCATTTTTACACCAGTGCTATCAATATCATGCATGATCGATCTAACTTCTGAACCTAAGGCAAGGGGATCATCATTCTTCATTTCAAGACTGAACAACTTAATCATCAATTGAACATTTTCTAATTCTGAATGTGAGTCATAGAGTTCTTTTAGCTTACTCAAGGCATCATAGGCATTTGAGAATGATGAAATGTGGTGACTCACCTCTTCATTTACGGAAGCTGGAATCAAGGCATAGGCCTTGCAGTTCTTGTTTTCCCAAATGGCGAGCTCTTTGTCTGAAGTGGGCTTTGTTGGTGGATTTCCTTCTTGTACTTCACAGATTCCTCTCCACAACTCATTAAAAATGAGTGTGTGTTTAATCTTCCGAGACCATTCAAGATATTTCTCTTTGCCGGAGAGAGCCACCCCAACAATAGAGATGAGAGAATGCATTAGATTGCTGGAAAAAAATTCTTCTGAAGAGGAAAAATAATTCTGTTAGAAAACTTTCAATTCCATAGATTTGCTCAATTAAAGGGGACAACGCTTTACTAAAAAATTGAATTCTAAAAGACAAAAAACTCTTTGCTAAAAACTGAATTCTGCACCAAAAAATATATATGTATTTTTTTGTTTTGTTTGGAGAAAAAAAATTTGTATGGGAAGCAGTTTTATGAAATGGGAGGGCGATATCAACGTTATGGGAGGGCGGTATTATGAAATGTCATGGGAAGGAGGTATATAGTGGGAGGGCGGTATGATATTATGGTATTATGAATGGTATTAAGGTGGGAGGGGGGCGGTAATATGAGGTGGTATATGAATGGGAGAATATAGTGGGGAGGGGGTGGTATTGAATACTATGAAAGGGGAGTGAATGTATCACAAAGATAGCATATTATAATACAAAGACAGCGTATTATTAAACAATGCTTTTGTTATATGGAAGGGCGGTGTTAACATTGGTGAAAGGTCCGTGGGACAAGCCACGGGATATTAAAAGCGTTGTATTAAAACCGTTGACAAAGCACGAATGGTGGGAGGGAGGTATTACGAACGGCGTGACAGAGTATAGTACGAGTCGTTGCAGGTATGACTGCTGTATAAACTATTAAAAAACACCGCCAGACAGATTTGTGTATGAGCGGGCGTAGTGTATTGATGCAGTGAGAGCGGAGTGTTTTGAACGGTTTATAATGCTAGACAGAGCTGTTGGGAGGGGCGGAAATGTAAAAGAGAAAGCGGTATTAGAAGTTGACAGCGTGGAGGTATTTCATGCGATAAATGGAGCGCTATATATATATATATATATGAGCGATATATATGAACGGTTGACTTATATGAGCGATATGTATTGAATGGTGGAGGGCATAGTGTATTGATGCAGTGTATGAGTCGACAACGCTGGAAGGGAGAAGGCCAAAAGGCCACGGGGTAGCAGATGGTGGGATGTAGCGCTGGAGGGCCGAGGGGCGGAGAGATAGGTAGCGCGGAAAGTAGGGGGTCGCAGGGAAATGGGAAGCCGAGGGGAGCACTCGTAGAGCTGAGAGGGGCGTTGGGTAGGTGAGGGAGAAGGAGGCCGAGAGGCCTGTTACAAAAAATCTAGAATAGGATCTTTGCAGGACTGCAGAGGGAGGCTGCAATTTGCAGTGTTTCAAAAACTGCAGGATTGCAGAATCTTCAGGAGCTGCAGGATTTGCAAATGTCAAAGCTATGCAGAGAAAAAAAATGCAGAATAACAGTCTAGCAATAAGTAGGAGCAGCAAAAACTATTATTAAAAACTGACTGAGCAAAGGAGAGGGAGTTACACCACAGGAAGAAATGCCAATAGTGGGATTGGCTCTGATACCATGTCAAACCAGGAGGTAACTCCTCAAATCAGAATGTGTTATTGAATAAATAATGAACATGCATTTATACATGGAGGTGAGGCTATTGGGATTCATCTCCCAATGACTCTTGGCCTTCCTTATTTCCCAATATTATTTATTATACAAAATTAAATATCCACACCCATCCCATAGGATTAGGTGTCAACAGGATGGAAAAATCTGGAAGGAGGCCATTGTTGATGAAATGGCATCCTTGCACAAAAATGAGGCATGGGATCTGGTGGAGTTGCCGGCTGGAAGGAATCCCATCATGAGAAAATGGGTGTTTAAAAATAAGATGAATGTAGAAGGCAAGGTGGAGAAATACAAAGCTCGGTTGGTAGCAAAAGGTTATTCCCAGGTGCCGGGAATTGATTTTGGTGATATTTTTTCTCCTGTTGCCAAAGTTACTTCTATTAGATTACTTTTATCTGTTGCTGCTGCATTTTATTTTGAGATAGAACAGATGGATGTGAAGACAACATTTCTTCACGAGGATCTAGAAGAGGAGATCTACATGAAGCAACCTGAAGGCTTTATGGTGAAGGGTAAGAAAGAACTGGTATGCAGGTTGAAGAAGTCCTTGTATGGGTTAAAACAGTCACCAAGGATGTGGTATCAGAAATTTGATACCTATATACGGGGACTTGGCTTCACCAGAAGCAAGGAGGATCATTGTTTTTATTTTAAATTAATTGGTGACCGTGTTATTTATTTGGTCTTGTATGTAGATGATATGTTGTTGATTGGAAATGACAAAGAAATTATCCAAGATTTGAAGACCCAACTGTTCTCCAAATTCGACATGAAGGATCTTGGTGCTGCAAACTATATTTTGGGCATGGAAATTAAGAGAGATCGGGCAAAGAGGAATCTCTGGTTAAACCAAAGGAAGTATGTCGAGACTATATTGCAGAGGTTCAATATGCAGGATAGTAAATCGGTGAATGTTCCTATTCCTGTAGGTGTAAAGCTGTCTGCTGAACAGTGTCCCAAGACACAAGAAGAAGAGGAGTATATGTCCTGTGTTCCATATGCAAGTGCAGTGGGTAGCCTGATGTATGCAATGGTCTGTACTAGACCAGACATTGCACATGCAGTGGGAGTATTGAGCAGGTTTATGTCAAACCCAGGGAAGGAGCATTGGACAGTAGTGAAGTGGGTTCTCAGATATTTACGTGGCACTAGTGATTATGGCTTGTGCTACCAGGGAAGACCAGGATTGGAAAGAATGTTGGACATTCGTGGCTTTGTTGATGCAGACTGGGCTGGAGATCTGGACCAAAGAAGATCTACAAGTGGGTATGTGTTTAACCTATTTGGAGGCGCAGTCAGTTGGATGAGTAAAAGACGGTCTGTAGTGGCTCTTTCAACTACAGAGGCAGAATACATAGCAGCCACTCATGCAAGCAAGGAAGCAGTTTGGTTGCAGAGATTGTGTTCAAGTATGGGGTTGGTACAGCAAGCTATAAGGATAGACTGTGATAGCCAAAGTGCAATTTTCTTGGCTAAGAACCCTGCTTACCATTCAAAGACAAAACACATTGATGTTCAATATCACTTTGTTAGAGATATGGTTGAGGCTAAAAGGGTGTTGTTGGTAAAGGTGGACACTTTGAAGAATGTTGCAGATGCATTGATGAAGTCTGTGAGCACTCAGAAGTTCTCTTGATGTAGAGAAACAATGGGTGTTGAAGAATTGGCCCAATGACTAAGCTCTCCTGTGGCCCCCTGTGGAAGGAAAACAACAAGTGGGAGAATGTTGGGTATGCGTTATATTCTTTCCACGACTAGCCCCACATGCTGTACGTTGCACCGGGCGCAATAGGGGGGTCACAAGGGGGGAGGCAGCCCCCACTGTTGGGGTTGGGGGGAGCGCCCTGGCGAAAATTATTTTGGTGTGCGGACCCACTCATAGGCAGACGCACCCATGTTTTGCGCATCAGTTTGCACATGGTTTTGGGGTACGATGGTTTTCGACCCCTGGTATTTTGTAGATCTGGTCAAGGGAACTACGGTTATGTTCTAATCCTGGGTTAATGGATTGGGGTTTATGTATGCTTCGGCATGTATATATATGTGTTGTAACACTGAAAGGAATATAATGAAAAATCAAGTTGGTTGTCCCGATTTGGGATCCAGGGGAAAATCTTTGTGTTTATCTATTTTATGTTTTATGCTCTAGCTATTGTTTATTTTCTGTTATAAGATTCGTGTGTAGATAATTTATGTTCAAGGTTAAAACCTACACTCTTTTTTACTGAGTTTGGCCTATTACATGATGAATTTGAGCTCCAGGGATAGGCCCTTCAAAGGAATGGGAATACTGTCCCTGTTTACCTTAATGCGCTCATTAGCAATGGATCTAATCAACCTGGTCACTTGTTCCATGGTTATAGGTTCTTCGCCTACAAGTGATGTTTCAAGCTCTTTTCCTTTTCTATTATTGCTATGATTTCTGTGTTCAGGGGGATCAGACATAGTTCTCAATTGTAAACAACAGTCTCGACACGTTATCCTCTTCATAGTATTCTTCACAGCCTTCTTCCACAGTCTTCTTCAACATGATCTTAGTATTGGTTTAGCAAGGAAATTTTGACTGCTCGAACTCCGACAAAATGTAGGGACTAGCTACCTTGGAGCCATCCTTGTTTTTCACAAAATTGAGAAGATATTGAGGAAGTAATTCCAACCATAACTTAGTTATTTTTTACTTCTCTAGCTCGATTTTTGTTACGTGAATTGAATTTTATTTGAATTTTACTCTAGTTATTTATGGCTAATGTCTTCAATGTAATCTATTTAGCTATTACTGAGTAATGTGAAGAGTGAATTCGCTCCACTACAATTTTGAGTTTATTCTTTTCGTTTCTTTTTCTGCCTTGCATTCCTTGTCATTGTATTAGAGGACAAGGTTGCATAGTACACCATGAGAGCAACATTTGAAATTTTTTGATGTTGTTAAAACTCCTTGAGAATAGCATTTGAAATAAACCAGTAGAGAAACATTTGAAATTTCGTGAGGTTGCATAAAACTCCTTTAGAGTAGAATTTTAAATGTGTGTGTGTTCATAGAGAAAACACATATGATGAGATATCGAGGACGAGAGTGAAGTGGCAAGTAGGAGAAGGATAAGTCACATTTTTTTTAAAAATCATCACGGACCAGAAGTAGGTTATGATGCATCTATACAGATATGATCATAGCACCCAAAAATTCAAGGAAGGTGTGACTATTTTTCTACCAACTTAACACACAAAGTTATCCAAAAAATATGCAAGCCTCTCGAGCGATATTTGTGCCGTCCACTTGTGTCTGGAAGCCAAGTGGAAGAAAACATGTTTGTAGCAGTATATGTGTCATCCACTTGTGTCTGGAAGCCAAGTGGAGGAAAACATGTTTGCTCGTATATGTGTCGTCCACTGGTGTCTGGAAGCCAAGTGGATGAAAAAATGTTTGCAGCATTAGAGGTTGGTAAAGAAGTGGAAAATAAATATTTTGATCCAAAGCTAGAGGAAGAAAAGTAAGAGGAAGAGGAAAAATGTCTCACTCTAGAGAAAAAAGAAAAAATCAATATCATTTGTGCAAATATTTTTTTCTCTTCTTCTCATAACAAACCATCATAATTTTCATCCAATTTTGAGTGGGATTCACCAGAATCAATATGGTTTTGTAGATGTTTTTTCCTACAAACATAATAGTGATTTTCAGTGTTCAAATGTTAGCAACAATCAAGAATAAGAAACAAATATAGAAGAATAACTAAATTTACTTGAAGCAGGGGTTGAAACACCATGTTTTAATGAAGTATGCATAGAAGTTACAAAATTAAATGTTGAAGACAACATGGACGATGTAAAAAATTAAAAAGTTAATGAAGTTTTAATGTGTTGTAGTCCATAGAAGTTAGAACAATGAATGTTGAAGACAACATGGACGATGTAAAAAATTAAAAAGTTAATGAAATTTTCATGTGTTGTAGTCATGAAGAGATAAAATTTTATTATAAACTTTTGTTGAAGTAAATTGATAATGAAAAGATTGATGATGAAGAGAAAAATATAGAATATTCCATATGGTAGTAGTTCACATACAAAAATATTTTTGAAGAAGTAGAGGATATGCATGGACAACCTCAAATATTTTTCTATATTAATATAATGGAAGAGTTGCATAAAAAAATAAAGAAACAAAAATTTGGAATGTACAATACAAAGACAAAGTTGAAGCAATTCAAAGGATACAATATCTAAAAGGAAAGAAAAAGAAAAATAAATCCAATCCAAGAGCTCATGCCAAAGTTTTTAAGTCATTGTGAGCCTAGGTAAGACTAAAAACAACTAACGTCTTATTTTTTTTTTTTTTTTTTAATTTGTAAGTGATATGTTATTTACTTGTAAGTTCCTAGTGTTTGAAACGTTTTTTATTGTAGTTAAAAGAGAGTGTTGAAGAAAGTAATTCCAACCATCACTTAATTTTCTCCCAGCTATTATAGCTAATTTAGGTTCAAACCAATCAATTCTCATTTTATCTTTGTTTTTCTTGCTAGTCACCCATCACAACCCTGCCATAACATGCAATGTTGAATTCAGTAAATTGATATTACCAATAAATACACTTTATAAACACATACATTCCAACATACATACATTGAAAAATAAATTGTGAAAGTGCCGCCTTAGAAGAAGAGTTTCCATACTTTCATCTTTATTAGTCCCTGTCATCACTGCATGGGACTATAGTAATCGGTTGGGTGTCTCTAGCATTAGTATTTTTTAGTCCCTACTGTCACGGCATGGGACTATATTAATCGGTTGGGTGTCTCTAGCATTAGTTTTTTTAAGTTATTAGTCTTGTTTTTAGTTTATGTGTTCAATTGAGCATTCAGAGCATAGCCTTAACTCAGTTTCGTGGTTAAGGCCTCTTCCCGAGGCAGACTATAGTTTATATTCATTTTTGTAATTATATTTTCAACATTTTTTCGCCACTGCAGAGTAATGCTATCATTACTTCGGCAGTATAAAATGCTAGTAAATTTTTAAATGGGAGGAATGCTATTTTTCTAATCAAACTATATTTTCCACCACTACATGTGCTCATGCCACACGGCTAGCATAATTACAAGTGGTTCCTTTCCTGGAAAGATGTTCTCCTTATCAGTTTGCAAGTTTTGTTTCTATTTCTTTCCTTCGCTCCCTGCAAGTTTAGATTAAATTTAATTTTGTTTCTGTTTCTTTCATTCGCTACCAGCAGGGACATAATTCTTCTACTCCGGGAATTTCAATAGAGTTGAATTTAGGCACGACTGTGATCTTGTTATTTTTCTTGTTTCTTGTCCTCAGAGAAAGAGCTGAATTGTAACACCCCTAGTTTTATGTTTTCTTTCAAGTTAGACATTTGAACTGCAATCCAAAGGGGAGTGGACCCCAATGGATAAGTATTGCGTGGATGTAATTAATTTTTTTAATTCTGAAAAATAAATAAAATATTTTTGTGCATATTGACCAAATGAGAATTTTGAGATCATTTTCCAAATCCATGAGGTATGGACAGAGGCTAATACATTCCCCAAAAATCTTTCAAAAATCCTTGAAAGAATTTCTAAATCATATTTTTGAGGAAGAATCTAGATTTCCTCAATGAGGTGGAGAGTAGTTGGGAAGAGGTAAAAAGCTGGAAAAGCAAAAAGCAGCTTTAAAAGTCCCTAAATAAGGGAAGCGTAGGCAAACAGGAAGAAAATGATTCTGTAATTCTGGACACAGAATTAGAAACAGGTTTTGGGGAGCATAAGCTTAAATAAGCTACTCCAGAACAGATTGGGGTTGGTCTGTTCTAGGAGATGATCTCAACTCGGGGGTGATTTCGGGAGACAAAGGAACTCTAAGGTTGGGAGGTTGGTCATCTGGAGAAGTGGTATGTTCACAATTTTATGGATGATTAAAATGCATGTGATTGTACAAAAGGATTAATTTCTGTAGAGGTTTCTTAATCCTTACATTTAACAGAACTGTTCAGAAGAAATTAAGCCTCTAAATTCTCTACAGTTGTAGGAGTAGGAATTATAGGGAATATCGTCCAAAAGATCCAAAACCTGCTAATGGTTTAAATCCAGAGATATATTACTCTCATAAATTATCAGAATTGTAACTTTAATCTATTTCTGTGAATGTACAGATATTTCTATGTATGGATTATAAAAAGTTAGATTAAGGAAATATTAAATCAATTATGAATTTAGAATGAGATAATTACTAAGTATCTGCTACGGTATGAAAGTCCGTACTTTTAACAGATTTAAGGGAGTGTATGCTCTTTTCAAATCTGTATAGTAGCAGGAGAAATCTCTTGAGAAATATCCATTCGAGTCTCTAAACCAACACAGGTTTAAATCGGAAGATATTTTGTTCCCAAGGAATATGTAGACAAACAAAAATTATAAATTGTTTTTATACCACAGAAAGTATTATGTTAAGTGTTGTACTAGTATTGTTAGAAAATGAGAAAACCCTTAGGTGGAAAATTAAGGTCTAACTTCTGTGGAAAAAATGAGAACATAATTACTCTCCCATGTTCATAGTCATATCCTTATACATGTTACAAGGCACTGGGAATTATAACGGAATTTTATAAATTTAAATTTGAGAAAATACCTACAAGTCTCATGTCAGGAAAAGCCATAGTATGGATTCAATTACAAGTATAATTAAAAGTGAAAATAAAAAAATAAATTACAGAGATTATGAAAACTGAACCATATGCCTATGTGTAATATTGGGGCTTGGCCATAAATGTAAATCCAGTTAACTCATTTGAGCAGAATGTATCTAACTATTACCATGATGTTTATTCTCTGTCTAATGATATAGACAATTAATTTGATACATTCTGGTTGAATATATTGAACCGAAACGGAAGGAATAAAACTATAGAAAACCAACTTCTACAATACACTACATGCTATAAATTGAATTAAAAAGGTAGCCATTTCACCAGCTATTCTAATGCTATAAATTATTTAACAGACTCTGTCATTATGTTGATACAGAGAAAAATGAAATTCAAAGAATTACACTTGTGCAATAAAAAAATGGATAACTGCTTATATATATACATATATATACTCAGAGGCTGAAATAAATAAGTGTCCACTTAAGTACTGAATTAAATAGACAGATTCTTATGAGGAAGCACTTCTAGTATAAGTATAGTAGTATGCCCAGTTATTATTATATTTTTTGAATCTAGGCAAATAGAAAAAAAAAAACTATTATGTCAAAGTATCCACTGTCCGGATTGCAATGGAATCCAAATTTACATTATACAAAAACGAAATAAATTATGTGGGTTAAAAAGGATGAGCCTAAATTCTGAAACCCCATATCGACTCCGTACCGAGGAAAATCCTATTGAGTCAAGACAGAGGAACGAATTTACCAACCTGGAACAATAAGAAAAAGAGTTGTTAAAAATTTAAGTGGGAACGAACTATGTACTAAGGGAAATCTCGATGAAACCCTCAATCATTACCTGCAGAGGTCAATATATGAAACAAATTTAGCGTCAGAAATTATTAACAATTCTACTAACTGAGAATGTGGAATAACGATGTCAAAACAATCGAAATATTTACCTGAGCGTAATAATATCGCTCTCGAGGCAAGCCAAGATAGCATCTGTGAGAAATGAATACGTATTATATGTATGTAGAACTAAAATCTTCAAAAAAAACCAAGATGACTGTAAACCCTAAGTATTTAACTCCTCACACTCCTTACCGTGTATGGGAGGGTCGAATTAGACATAGCGTACTGCGGATGCCATATGCATGGTGATGAGATATGCCTTATAAATAAAATAAAATTACAAACAACTATTACAAATTAATTGAACGTGAATAGAAATATCGAGAACGAAAATAAATGAGTGGCTAGTGGTACTGATAGCAAAGGCTACTCGTAAATCGATGGAAAGAGATGGTGACAGAACCCTTAGCCAAAGTAATTACGCCATCATTTAACTTATTACAATAAATTTATATCATACGAGGACCAAAATTTAAAAGAAAATATAATAACATTCAACATGGCTAAAGAAGTACCACGAGAACTAGACTAGCTCAATGAAACTACAGAGCCGAGGAAATCAAATGTGAGAGAAGACAATAAACAAACCGGAAGACGTGGAAGAGATACCATGTAAATCCTCAGTAAAAATGAAATGAACACATGGTGAAAACGATAGCAACGAACCCGTTCATACCTGGTAGGCTCCGTATGGAAGACACCAAGGAAGCCTGGGTTTCAAACTAAAATCCTCGAATTTGGATGATGAGGCCACGCATGAAAGGAAAGCCAGGGTAGGCGACTTAAATAATAACAATAGGGTATAAACCCTAATTCCAAGCAAAGCATCGCAACCATACATCTATCAATAGATCTATAATCAAGGTGCAAAAGGTTAACACCAGGGGATTAATACGACATAGCCGGTGTAAAATATCTTAATCATTATCCTATTAAATTTGATGGTACCTCCATTGCGCAGAAGCCAACATAAAATTCATAAAGAGCTGGTGCTAAATCTCTATAAAATCAATATATGAAAGCATGGTACCAATTCATGGTTCAACGAATACGATGGCGATTAAAATGAAAGGAAAAAATCATGAACGGAGATTTTCGATACACGCCATCCTCATAAATTCCAGAATACGGGGATATATTTACATTCCATGATTAATACAAATCTTAAACAGAAAATGTGTGATAAATAATAATAACCAAAAACCCTACCGCATGGGTAAAACCCTTAAAACACATAGGAGAGATATTAAGTCATCATGGAAATTACGAACAATCAAATATAAACATACATGGAGATCTACTTTGCATCGTATGGGGCAAGAACATAAAAGGAATGTGACAATTATTAATATGTCCAAATCGATTCAATACGTGCAAAAGAGGTAAGTATATTTAAGCTAGTGGAATAGTGGTTGGTGGTATAAGTATATTTGGTTATAAAGGTGTCACCAATTAGTAGAAACGAAGTATATAGGTTGTGGAAAAAAATCATTGCATAAAGAGGCAATCATCAATGGTGTTCAAGATATATATATATAACTATATATGTATGAGAGTTACCTCTTATCAATAGGGGTAAATAAACTTACTAAGTTGACTTCAATGATTGGAACTAGTCAGAAGTAAATTAGTGACTGACATAGAAAACAAAAAAATTGGTGTTAGTTGTGGTGTTAAGGGGGGACGTTATAAATGGTATCAGAGCCCATGTTAAAAAAAACTAGGCTGTTGTTGTGTGCTCACTGTATAAATTATTTTGTTCTTTTTGAAAACATTTCTGTTACTGATGTGTTCTGTTTAGTGTATATTGGTACTGGAACTGAAAAGTAAATGGCTGAAGGAGATTAAATTTATGTTGATCTATGTGATGAAGATAACACGCAAGATCCTAATGCTCCTTTGATAGCTATGTTGCATAAGTTGCAACGGGAGGTGGCTGAGCTACGAAGCCAGAATGATAGGCTGTTATTAGCCAGTGAGGAGCAGGAAAAGCTCATAAGAGAACTGACTTCGTGGAACAACCGAGAAGGTGAAGGTTCCAGAAAGAGGAAGAAAGGAAAGTTCTCTGATGATTCTGAGGAAGATGACACTACTAGACACCAGTCTAAACACAGAAAGGAGTTACAGGGTGAATTCTAGAAAATTAAGCCTCCCTCCTATGATGGGGAGAAGGAGGAAGATGCTGAGGCATGGTTGTTGAATATGATTAAGTATTTCCAGGTCTATGAATATGAGAGAAATCTGAAAGCCAGGTTAGCTGTCTGCCAGTTGCAAGGTAAGGCTACCTTGTGGTGGGAAGAGACAAAAATGGTCCATGCCACTGATGAAAAAATAGTAACTTGGGAAGATTTCCAAGTCAAGTTTAAAAACTGCTATTTAAAGGAATGTTATTATGATGATAAAGGAAAGGAGTTTCATGAACTCAGATTGGGACAGCTCACCATAGATGAGTTTGTCACCAAGTTTATAAATCTGTTAAGGTATGTTCCTTATATTCATGAAGAGAATGCAAAAGTACAGAGGTTTCTGAACTATTTACCTGCGGTGTACAAGGAGAAAATAGAGTTCGATAACCCAAAAGCTATGGATGAAGCGGTGAGGAAATCTAGATTATTCTACCAACAGTTTAAAGGAAAGGGTGAGAATGGAAAAAGCTGGGTAAACCAGGGTGAATTCAAAGGAAAGAAATAGAAACTAGCTTACTTGAAGAATTTTGGTAGGGATCATCAGCAGAAGAAATTTAACAAACCAAAGGAAAGTCAAACTGCTCAATCCCAAGTTGGTTCCAAACAAATAGATGGAGATAATAAAAAGGAAGGAACAGTTAAAATGCGGGAGCCTTTGAAATTTTGGGGCTGCGGAGAACCTCATCTGTTGAGGGACTATCCACATAGAAACATTCAGATGATTATGAGGGATCGAGAAGCTACCATAGTAAATGATATAGCAAGGAATATACCCACTATCAGTGCATCCTTGGAGAACCGACAAGTAGAACACCAAGCTACTATGGTGGATATTGAAGGAAATATTGCTGACCAATCTGTTACAGTTTTGATTGATCTGGGTGCTTCTTTGAGTTACATTAGTCCACAAGGTGTAGAGAAATTCCATTTCAATACTAAAAAATTTCAGAAGTCTTGGTTGGTCTAGTTAGCCACTGGCACCAAGAGAAAAGTAAATCATAAGTTACCGCAAACAGCAATTAAATTAAATAATTTCTAGACAGAAGTAAACTTAAACATTCTGCCCTTAGGCTCCTATGACTTGTTGATAGGAATGGATTGGTTGGAAAAGAGAAAGGTTGTGATGAACTGTTGGGATAAAACTCTGCACTGCATAGATGAGGAAGGGAGGCCCTTTATACTGAAAGGAAAACCAAAACCAATTTTTTGTAAGACAAATATCAACTCTACAGTTAAAAAGAACAACTAGGAAAGGATATCAAGTATATGTTGTACATATTGAAGAATTAGGACAACAACCTGAATAAAACCTACTGGACACTCTGCCAGTGGTAAGAGAGTTCAAGGAAGTTTTTCCAGATGAGATTCCTCATCTTCCCCCGAAAAGAGAGATTGACTTTTCCATCGATTTGGTGCCGGAGCAACACCCGTTTCCAGAGCCCCTTTCTAGAGTTGAAAATGCAATTGCAATAATTGTTGGATAAGGGATATATCAGACCGAGTGTGTCTCCTTGGGGAGCACTGGTGATGTTCGTGAAAAAGAAGGATGCGACCTTCAGAATGTGCATTGACTACCATCAACTGAATAAGCTGACAATCAAAAACAAATATCCATTGCCCAGAATTGATGACCTTTTCGATCAGGTGAGAGGGGCTTCAATGTTTTCTAAAATTGATCTGAGGACTGGTTATCACCAACTCATAATTAAGGAGGAAGACATTAGTAAAACAGCTTTTCGAACCAGGTATGGTCACTACAAATTTATAGTCCTACCTTTTGGTTTGACAAATGCCCCTGCCACTTTTATGTGCTTAATGAACAGCATTTTGAACAAGTACTTAGATAAATTCGTACTAGTGTTCATAGACGATATTATGGTTTATTCAAAAAGTGAGGAAGAGCACTGAGAACACTTAAGAATAGTTTTGCAGACTTTGAAGGAAAACCAGTTATACACCAAATTTAGTAAATGTGAATTTTATAAAGATAAGATTCAGTACTTAGGGAATATTATTTCTTAGAAAGGATTGGTTGTTGACCCTGAGAAAATAAAGGCTATTAGAGAATGGCCAGTGCCAACTGATGTTTCAGCAGTGAGATCATTTATGGGAATTGCAGGTTATTATCGAAGATTTGTGGAAATATTTTCTACAATAGCATATCCCATAACCTCACTACAGAAAGAAGGCACCAAATTTGAGTGGACTGAGAAATGCCAAAACAATTTTGAACAACTAAAATTGAAACTCACTACAGCCGCTATACTGAAGATTACAGATCCTGACAAAGAGTTTGTTGTGTGTACTGATGCATGTAGAGAGGGTTTGGGAGGAGTTTTATTGCAAGAAAATTCTATTATTGCATACGAATCTAAGAAACTTAAGAAACATGAACAAAATTACAGTGTATATGATTTGGAATTGGCTACTGTAATTCATGCCTTGAAATGTGGCGACACTATCTTCTTGGAAAAAAAATTACATTGATGAAAGATAATATTAGTCTCAAATATTTCTTTTCTCAAACAGATTTGAATGCCCGACAAGCCAGATGGTTGTCTTCTCTGAGTGAATTTGATATGGAGATAAAACATATCAAAGGGAAAGAAAACAAAATTTTCGATGCGCTAAGCAGAAATTCTTGCCAAAACATAAGCAACATTGGGAGTAGTGCAAGTTTGGATCTAGAAAAGCTGATTAAAAAGGTAGCGGATCAAGATCCCAATTCTGAAAATCTGTAATTAAAAATGCAGAAAAAAGAAATGGCTGAGTACACCCAAAACCAGAAAGGGCTAATCTGCTATAAAAACATATTGTATATTCCCAATGTAGAGTCCTTGAAAAGAGATATCGTAGACGAATATCATAAATAGCCATATTCAAGACATCCTGGATATCAGAAAATGCTAACAAATTTGAAAAAGAAATTGTTTTGGCCAGGAATGAAAAAAGATGTAGCAGAAGATTTAGCTAGATGCATGGAATGTCAACTAGTTAGAGTGGAGCATCAACATCCAGCTGGTCTTCTGAATCCCTTACCAATTGCAAAATGGAAATGGGACATTGTTTCCATAGATTTTATAACCAGGTTACCCAGAACAAAGTACCAGCATGACTCAGTAATGGTAGTGGTGGACACCTTAACAAAGGCTGCACACTTCATACCTGTAAAATCTACTTTTGGAACAACCCAAGTAGCAAATTTGTTCCTAAAAGAAATCGTAAGGCTACACGGGGTCCCAAAGATGATTGTTTTAGATAGAGATGCTAAGTTCATAGCAGCCTTTTGGAAAGTTCTATTTGGGGGCATGGGCACTAAACTGAATTTTAGTACTGCCTATCACCCTCAAACAGATGGTCAAACAGAGAGAACAAATCAGATTCTGGAGGATATGCTAAGAATGTATGTGATGGATAGGCCGTCAAAATGGGAAGACTACTTGCATTTAGCTGAATTTTCCTACAAAAACAACTATCAATCCTCCATAAAAATGAGTCCATTTGAAGCACTCTATGGAAGGAAGTGTCGTACTCCTTTAAGTTGGAGCCAACCTGAAGATAAGCTAGTGTTGGGGCCAGATATTTTACAATAAATGGAAAGGATTGTCAAACAAATACAAAGAAATATCAAGACAACACAATATCGATAGAAAAACTATGCTGATAAAAAGAGGGTGCATTGAGAGTTCGAAGTGGGTGATCATGTGTACCTGCGTATTAAACCAAAAAACAACACACTTTATGCGGGAAGTTGTGCAAAATTGGCTCCTAGATATTCTGGGCCTTTTGAAGTGTTGGAAAGGGTGGGACCAGTGGCTTATAAGCTGGCCTTACCACCCCATGTTAAAGTGCATGATGTGTTTCATGTTTCATTAATAAAAAGATATGTGCATGATGCTTCTGACATTGTTGATTGGAATGTGATACAGGTGGAACCAGAAGGGGATTTCCTTCCAGAGCTGCTTCAAATATTCGAGCGGGAAGAAATTGAGTTGAGAAATTGAACAGTAGCAAGAGTAAAGGTGCAGTGGAAGCACTTTACTGCTGAAGAAGCTACATGGGAAAGAGAAGCTGAGATGGTGGAAATATATCCATATCTATTTTCAAAATGAACTCTGGTAGTTAGTTGTCAACACTGAGGATGGTGTTTTTTTTCAGAGGGAGAATATGTAACACCCCTAGTTTTATGTTTTCTTTCAAGTTAGAAATTTGAACTGCAATCCAAAGGGGAGTGGACCCCAATGTATAAGTATTGTGTGGATGTAATTAATTTTTTTTATTATGAAAAATAAATAAAATAATTATGTGCATATTGACCAAATGAGAATTTTGAGATCATTTTCCAAATCCATGAGGTATGGACAGAGGCTAAGAAATTCCCCAAAAATCTTTCAAAAATCCTTGAAATAATTTCTAAATCAGATTTTTGAGGAAAAATCTAGATTTCCCCAATGAGGTGGAGAGTAGTTGGGAAGAGGTAAAAAGCTGGAAAAGCAGAAAGCAGCTTTAAAAGTCCCTAAATAAGGGAAGCCTAGGAAAACAAGAAGAAAAGCATCTTGTAATTTTGGACGCAAAATTAGAAACAGGCTTTGGGGAGCATAATCCTAAATAAGCTACTCCAGAACAGATTGGGGTTGGTCTGTTCTAGGAGATGATGTCAGCTTGAGGGTGAGTTCGAGAGACAAAGGAACTCTAAGGTTGGGAGTTTGGTCATCTGCAGAAGTGGTATGTTCACAATTTTATGGACGATTAAAATGCATGTGATTGTACAAAAGGATTAATTGTTGTATAGGTTTCTTAATCCTTACATTTAACAGAACTGTTCAGAAGAAATTAATCTTCTAAATTTTGTACAGTTGTAGGAGTAGGAATTATAGGGAATATCGTCCAGAAGCTCTAAACCTACTAATGGTTTAAATATGGAGATATATTACTCTCATAAATTATCAGAATTGTAACTTTAATCTACTTCTGTGAATGTACAGATATTTCTATGTTTGGATTAGAAAAAGTTAGATTCAGGAAATATTAAATCAATTATGAATTTAGAATGAGATAATTACTAAGTATCTGCTGCAGTATGAAAGTCCGTACTTTTAACAGATTTAAGGGAGCTTATGCTCTTTTCAAATCTGTATAGTAGAAGGAGAAATATCTTGAGAAATATCCATCCGAGTCTCTAAACCAACACAGGTTTAAATCGGAAGATATTTTGTTCCCAAAGACTATGTAGAGAAACAAAAATTATAAACTATTTCTATAGCACAGAAAGTATTATGTTAAGTGTTGTACTAGTATTGTTAGAAAATGAGAAAACCCTTAGGTGGAAAAGTAAGGTCTAACTTATGTGGAAAAAACGAGAACATAATTACTCTCCCATTTTCATATTCATATCCTTATAAATGTTAGAAGGCACTGGGAATTATAACAGAATTTTATAAATTTAAATTTGAGAAAATACATGCAAGTCTCATGTAAGGAAAAGCCATAGTATGCATTCAATTACAAGTATAATTAAAAGTGAAAATAAAAAAATAAATTATAGAGATTATGAAAACTGAACCATATGCCGATGTGTAATATTAGGGCTTAGCCATAAATGTAAATCCAGTTAACTCATTTGCGCAGAATGTATCTAACTATTACTATGATGTTTATTCTCTATCTAATGATATAGAGAATTAATTTGATACATTATGGTAGAATATATTAACCGAAACGGAAGAAATAAAACTATAGAAAACCAACTTCTACAATACACTACATGTTATAAATTGAATTAAAAAGGTAGCCATTTCACCATCTATTCTAATGCTATAAATTATTTAACAGACTCTGTCATTATGTTGATACAGAGAAAAAGGAAATTCAAATAGTTACACATGTGCAATAAAAAAATGGATAACTGCTTATATATATACATATATATATTCAGAGGCTGAAATAAATAAGTATCCACTTAAGTACTAAATGAAATAGACAGATTCTTATGAGGAAGCACTTCTAGTATAAGTATAGTAGTATGCCCAGTTATTATTATATTTTTTGAATCTGGGCAAATAGAAAAAAAAAACTATTATGTCAAAGTATCCACTGTCCGGATTGCAATGGAATCCAAATTTACATTATACAAAAACGAAATAAATTATGTGGGTTAAAAAGGCCGAGCCTAAATTCTGAAACCCCATATCGACTTAGTCCCGAGGAGAAGCCTATTGAGTCAAGACATAGGAACGAATTTACTGACCTAGAACAATAAGCGAAAGAGTTGTTAAAACTTTAAGTTGGAACAAACTATGTACTAAGGGAAATCTCGACGAAACCCTCAATCGTTACCTATAGAGGTCAATATATGAAACAGAGTTAGCATCCTAAATTATTAACAATTCTACTAACTGAGAATCTGGAATAACGATGTCAAAACAATCAAAATATTTACCTGAGCATAACAGTATCTCTCTCGAGGCAAGCCAAGATAGCATCTGTGATAAATGAATATGTATTATATGTATGCTGAACTAAAATATTAAAAACAAACCAGGACGACTGTAAACCCTAAGTATTTAACTCCTCACACTCCTTACCATGTATGGGAGGGTCAAATTAGACACAACGTACTGGGGATGCCATAGGCACGGTGATGACATACAAACAACTGTTACAAATTAATTGAACGTGAATAGAAATACCGAGAAAGAAAATAAATGAGTGGCTAGTGGTACTGATAGCAAAGGCTACTCATAAATCGATGGCAAGAGAGGGTGATAAAACCCTCAGCCAAAGGAGTTACGCCAGCATCTAACTTATTACAACAAATTTATATCATACGAGGACCAAAATTTAAAAGCAAATATAATAACATTCAGCATGGCTAAAGAAGTACCACGAGAACCAGACTAGCTCAATGACATTACGGAGCCGAGGAAATCAAATGTGAGAGAAGACAATAAACAAACCGGAAGACGTGGAAGAGATACCACGTAAATCCTCAGTAAAACTGAAATGAACACATGGTGAAAACGATAGCAACGAACCCATTCATACTTGGTAGGCTCTGGATGGAAGACGCCAAGGAAGCCTGGGTTTCAAACTAAAATCCTCGAGCTTGGACGATGAGGCCACGCACTGGTACAAAAACACTTAACGTAGAAATGACTGGGTAAAAAGAAATGCAAGCCAGTGTAGGCGAGTTAAATAAGAACGATAGGGTACGAACCCTAATTCCAAGCAAAGCATCGCAATAATACATCTGTCAATAGATCTATAATCAAGGTGCAAAAGGTTAACGCCTCAGGATTAATACGACATAGCTGGCGTAAAAGATCTGAATCATTATCCTATTAAATTCGACGGTGCCTCCATTACGCAGAAGCTAATATAAAATTCATAAAGAGCCGGTGCTAAATCTCTATAAAATCAATATATGAAAGCGTGGTATCAATTCATGGTTCAATGAATACGATGGAAATTAAAAAAAAAGGAAAAAAACATGAACGGAGATTTCCGATACACGCCAACCTCATAAATTCTAGAATACGGGGATATATTTACGTTCCATGATTAATACAAATCTCAAATGGAAAATGCGTGATAAATAATAATAAACAAAAACCCTACCGCATCGGTAAAACCCTTAAAACGCATAGGATAGGTATTAAGTCATCATGGAAATTACGAACAATCAAATATAAACATACATGTAGATCTACTTTGCATCGTATGGGGCAAGAACATAAAATAAATGTGACAATTATTAATATGTCCAAATCGATGTAATATATTCCAAATCGATTCAATACGTGCAAAAGGGGTAAGTATATTTAAGCTAGTGGAATAGTGGTTGGTGATATAAGTATAGTTGGTTATAAAGGTGTCACCAATTAGTAGAAACAAAGTATATAGGTTGTGGAAAAAAATCATTGCATAAAGAGGCATTCATCAATGGTGTTAAAGATATATATATAACTATATATGTATGAGAGTTACCTCTTATCAATAGGGGTAAATAAACTTACTAAGTTGACTTCAATGATTGGAAGTAGTCAGAAGCAAATTAGTGACTGACATAGAAAGAAAAAATTGTGGTGTTAGTTGTGGTGTTAAGAGGGGACGTTACATGAATACATGGTGGGTGCTAGTGATTGGCATTTTTTGTTGGAGTAAACTGCCCACCTTTCAATGAACCCCCGACGATTCTGATCATGCTCAATTTTAGGTTCAAGTGACGAGAACTGAGGATTCTACAACATATTGTATTTTTACTGACCTTCAAACATTAAATGGGCTTGACAATTATGCTTTTTCTTGTTATTGTTTTATGGAATTCGTAACTGTGATTTTCCCCTTTCGAACGAGTTTTCCATTGTGTAATACACAGGGTTGAGCGTGCTTAAACTATTTGGTTTTCCAACACTGTACTATTCCTATTATTAATTACTTGAGCATTTTACTATCTAGTACTAATTCATAGTGTGTGCAGACAACTAATGACTACTCATATACATAAAATGACATACTCCAATTTAGTAAGTGTTAGCCACCTATAAAAATTTTTATAGCAAAAGGTGGCTAAAAATTTTGGAGCCTTCAAGGAACAAATTTTATTGCTAAAAAGTATTGGATCTTGAAGACTTTTGAAGGCCTCATGCCTCTATCCAAATCTTCACGGTTGTTCCCTTTTTTATACTCAGAAATTCTGTTGATTTCATGAGAAAAGACTACTGCAAAATCATCATTTTCCCCCTCCTCCACTCAAAACTAACCTTCATTTGCTCCCATTTTTCTCCATAAAAATTCCTCTACTTTTCATGTTTCCTTTCCCCCATTCGTGAAAATCCTCTTTACATAATTTAAAACTCATTTTTAAACTATACCGAAACCCCCAAATCCATTGAAAACTCTAAAAATTTTCATAAAAAACAAGTTTTTATTACTATGGACTTAAGCCCCCTTGGGCTAAGTCCTAACCACTTCCCCACCATACGCTTTGGGGTTGGAACTAAGTGCTAATCCTTTTCAGCACTTATCTCATCGCAAAATTCCAATGGGTTGATTGAAAAGCCCGAGCCTGAGGCTCCGATTGCGATTAGCCCTTTTGTTATAATGCCCCGGGCATATTGTATTTCACGAAGACCAAAGGCCGCACAGTCGGGCGCTAGCCTTTTCATATATATGTATATTCCACCCCCGAAGCAATAAAACTTGGTATTATATTGAAATTTTGGGTTTTCATGAAGTATTAACGTTTTCCACCATATATGATAAAAATAAAATATTTGTCGTTGATCTAGAGCCGATCAAACGACCCGCACAGTCTCTCACCCCAGTGGTCCCCGCAAACCACTCACCATTGCAAAACCAATGGGATCCATCACACCGCTTTTTAAAGTGGGTCGGTTTTTTCTGTTCGGAAACGTTTCCATACAATGGTTAACGCGTGGCCTCACCACTGTTCAAAAAACCACCGCTCATCGCGCGTTAAAGATCGGACATGGACCCGACGCGATATTGACGTCCACCGTCTGATCTGAGGCCGCTCATCGGACGATGATCGCCCACCGAAGAAACCCGACAGTTAACCAGGATAAGGCACATTCATTAAAGCATCTCCTCCGTTGATCTAATCTGCAGATCGACGGTCAGCGCTCAATCACATCGTGAGTTTTCAACGCTGTGCCTTTTCTTTTCCCCACCGATTGAATGTCTCTAATTACATCCGGACCGTCCGTTTGATCTCATCTAACGGCCCACAATCGCTCCAATTATTAACCCTTCCTTCACCCTTTTAACCCCTCCGATTCACTCTTCGCCATCGATCTGATCTGTAGATCGACGGCCAACGCTTAATTGCATCGACGTTTCCCTGTACATCGGTGCCATTTAAGTTTTTCCCTCGATTGCAATCCTCCGATTGGATCTGGACCGTCCACGTGTCCAGATTGGACGGTCCCAGATTATTCCATATTATTCTCCCCTCCCCTCTCATTTTTTCTTTCTCCAAAACTAGAACCTGTAGAGACTGAATTGGAAAAGTGCAACATAAGCAGTGAACTTAAACCCATGATTATTAAACTGTCTACAACTTTACCAGCTCACATTAAACTCAAATACATAGAGCTGTTTAGAGAATTCTCTGATGTTTTTGCGTGGAGTTACGAAGATCTTAAATCCTATGACACTGAAATAATAAAGCACAAAATCCCTCTCAAAGAAAACCAAAAACCATTCAAACAGAAGCTGCGCAGAATAAACCCTATTCAGTTGCCTTTGGTTCAGAAGGAGATCATGAAAATGTATGATGCTGGTATTATTGTCCCTATTAGATATTATGAATGGGTGTCTGATCTGGTGTCAGTTAGGAAGAAAACTGGAGAGATCAGGCTTTGTATAGACTTTAGAGACTTAAACAAAGCTTCATTAAAATACAACTACCCTTTACCTAAAATGGATCATATTTTACAAAGGGTAGTGGGGTCTAGAAGAATTTCTTTGCTTGATGGATACTTAGGGTACAATCAGATTTTAGTACACCCTGCTGATCAATTAAAGACAACCTTTATTACACCATGGGGCACTTTCATGTATGTGAAAATGCCTTTTGGTCTAATGAATGTTGGAGCAACTTTTCAAAGAGCCATGGACATAGAATTCTAGAAAGAACTGGGCTACTTCATCATTTTATACCTTGATGATGTCACTATGCTTTCAAAAATAGATGAAGAGCACTTAGAACATTTAAGACAAGTTTTCGAGAAATGCAGAAAATTTGGGATATCTTTAAACCCTAAGAAGACACTATTTGGTCTCCAAGAAGGTAAACTTCTTGGGCACATAATTTCAGAAGAGGGTATTAAGATAGATCCAAAGAGGATTGAGGCCATATTTCAAATCTCTCATCCTCGGAGCATCAAGGAGTTGCAATCTTTCATTGGAAAGATTAAATTTTTGAGAAGGTTCATCCCCAACTTGGATGAGCTCCTTAGAAATATCACAAACATGTTGAAGAAGGAGAAAGGGGTGAAATGGACCTTGGAATCAAAGAAGTCCTTTGAGCTGGTGAAAAAGGCGTTAACCAAAAAACCGGTTCTTATAAATCCTGATTTTTCAAAGGATTTTTATATTTTTTCATTTGCATCAAAACATACCATAGCTACTGTCCTTCTACAGAAAAATCCACAAGGACAAGAGCAGTCTATTGCATTCTTTAGTAAGGCATTGAGGGATGCCCCTTTCAAGTAGAAAATTATGGAGAAGCAAGATTTTGCTTTGGTTAAAGCTTTGAAAGAATTTAGAGTGTACATCCTTCACTCCCACATCATTGCCTTTGTCCCAAACTTAGTTGTTAAAGAAATTCTAGCACAGGACCCAGATGGTAAGAGAGGTAAGTGGATTGTTGTTATCCTTGAATACGATTTAGAGATAAAACCCACTAAACTCATCAAAGGCCAAGGTCTAGCTAGATTAATGGCTGAAACCAATTTTGAAGTTCTTGATATTAATATGATTGATGCTTTGGATGACCAAGAAGGATTCCCAACTCCTATGGTTGAAGACCATTTTATGAATTCTCCTCGGTATGCTGATATTATTTATGTTTTGCTTAATTTGAATACACCTCCTGGTTTGAAAAAGACAAAGGAAACATTCCCAAAGTTAAAAGATGTAAACTATTGCATTATAGATAAATGTATTTATTGGAAAAATGCAAGTGGTCTATTGCTTAAATGTTTGCCTGAGTTTGATGCAGAGAAGGTTAAGCATGAGTTCCATGAAGGAGAGTGTGGAGGTCATTTATACTGGAAGACAACAACCAAAAAAAATTTAAGGGCTGGTTTCTATTGGCCTACTCCTTTTCCTGATATACACAAGATGATCATAACCTATCATAAATGTCAACCTTTTGAGGGAAAAAGAAAACTGCTACCCCTACCTCTGCATCCAATCATTGTTGAAGATCCTTTTCAACAGTGGGGACTTGACTTCATAGGAGAAATCCATCCCCCATCTTCTGCCCAACATAGATAGATTGTCATTGCCATAGACTATTTTACTAAGTGGATAGAAGCCATACCTTGTAGACAGACCAATGATTCAGTTATTATAAAATTCATGGAGACTAACATTTTCTCCAGATTTGGTTGTCCTACCAAGATCATCACTGATAATGCAGCAGCATTTGGATCAAAGAGGATGGTTGAGTGTTGTCATAGATATCAGATAACATTCGTACATTCCACGCCCTATTATCCTCAGGGTAATGGACTTGCAAAATCCTCAAACAATATTTTAGTGAGCATAATCAAGAAACTGTTGGAGGATAACAAGAAGTCTTGGCACACAAAGCTTGGTCATGCACTTTGGACTGACAGATTGACACTGAAGAAATCTATTGGCATGTCACCCTTCTAGCTTGTGTATGGTACTGATGCAATTTTTCCAAATAGCCTTGGTGTACCAGTGATGAATTTGATCCAAGAGTTACAAACTGAAGAAAATGGCATGATCAGAAGAATAAATCAGACCATTCATCTTCAGCAAACCAGAGAGGAAGTTTATAACAAAGCATTGCAGAAACAAGACAACATTAAAAAAAAAATTGATAGAAGAACAAAGGCCAGCAATTTCAAAATTGGGGACAAAGTTTTAAAGTGGGACACTAGGAGGGAAGAAAAGGGCAAGAATGGAAAATTTGACAACTTATGGCTTGGCCCTTACTCTATTCATTCAACTGCTAGTAACAATGCATTTTTCTTGCAGGAGTTGAATGGAGCAGAATTGTTTGGGGGTCCTGTCAATGGAAAGATTCTCAAACATTACTTCTCTTAATCCATGATATGTTTTGAAGCCATTTTATCCTTTTTTGACTATAAATATCTCATCCACCATTGCATTCAAAGTTAGAAAAATCAAAAATACAAAAACAGTGAAAGAAAGAACAGAGGGAAGATTGTGAAAATAAGAAAGGTACAGCCCCATACCAACAAAAAGAGAAACAAATCTGAAAGTGTGCTAGCTTGAATACCACTCCTGAAGAACACACTTCTATTTAGTCAAACAACCTAATATTGACTAATTAGCTTTAAATTTTATGTTGATAGGATAGTGAATTCGATTTTCCAAACTGTTTAAATCTTGGTTTATCAGTAGATAGTTTAGGATAGAAATTAAAGGTTCAAACATGCTCAAAACCTGAACCTAAGTTTCCAAAGAGAGCTGACTCAAACCTATTTCATTTTCTGAGTCAAAAAATAGGTAAATCTGGTTCTAATCAGCTCAAAATCTGAACCAGTTGGCAAAGGAAAGACAACTCAAAAAGAGGAAAAAACAAAGCTATAAAAAGGTGAAGGAAGTGCTTGAAACTTTCAGATCTTAAGCCTTCAATTTTTTGATTTAAAATTTTCTGCAAAATAAATATCTATGTGCAGCTTGTTTTTTATGCCATAGATCATAGCAAGTCAAACAGTTTAATCTTGACTTGACTGTTTTTAAATTTTTGTTCTATAATTTAGTGAATAAAATCTGTTGGACAGTTTAATCCCAACAGAAACATATGGACTCAACTATTAAATCTGAGTCCATGGAGAAACAAGAAGTATAATTAGATTATATTTCCTTCTTTCAAAAGAATAAAATGTTGTAAAAGATTTTTCCAATCCAAGTGCACTCTAAAAGAAGAAAAAATGTTAGATCTGTAGGATAGGGTAGGTAGAAAGCTTGTAGATGAAAGATCCATTGTTTTTTTGGCTGCTAAAATTTTTTTAGAGCAATATCATCCTAGCAAAGGAAGGGTAGCCCAATGGATGAGGCATAGGTCAGCCTCCCAGAGAACATAATGGATGTGGCACAGGTCAGCCTCCCAGAGAATGCAAGTCTGAATTTCTTGATGCCTTCAAGAAGGCGCCATCCCCAAGTGGAGCCACTGTTAGCCACCTATAAAATTTGTTATAGAAAAAGGTGGCTAAAACATTTGGAGCCTTCAAGGAACAAATTTTATTGCTAAAAAGTGTTGGCTCTTGAATACTTTTGAAGACCTCATGCCTCTGTCCAAATCTTCACTGTTGTTCCCTTTTTTATACTCAGAAATTATGTTGATTTCATGAGAAAAGACTGCTGCAAAATCATCATTTTTCCCCTCCTCCACTCAAAACTAACCTTCATTTTCTCCCCTTTTTCTCCACAAAAATTCCTCTACTTTTCATTTTTCCTTTCCCCCATTTGTGAAAATCCACTTTACATAGTTTAAAACTCATTTTTAAACTATACCGAAACCCCCAAATCCATTGAAAACTCTGAAAATTTTCATAAGAAACAAGTTTTTATTACTACGGACTTAAGCCCCCTTGGGCTAAGTCCTAACCACTTCCCCACCATACGTTTTGGGGCTGGAACCAAGCGCTAATACTTTTCAGCACTTATAGCATCACAAAATTCCAATGGGTTGATTGAAATGCCCAAGCCCGAGGCTCCGATTGCGATTAGCCCTTTTGTTATAACGCCCCGGGAATATTGTATTTCACGAAGACCAAAGGCCTCACAATCGAGCGCTAGCCTTTTCATATATATATATATATTCCGCCCCCGAAGCAATAAAACTTGATATTATATTGAAATTCTAGGTTTTCATGAAGTATTAACGTTTTTTTCCATATATGATAAAAATAATATATCTGCCGTCGATCTGGAGCCGATCAAATGGCCCGCACAGTCTCTCGCCCCAGTGGTCCCTGTAAACCACTCACCATTGCAAAACCAACGATATCCACCTCACCGCTTTTTAGAGCGAGGCATTTTTTTTTGTTCAGCAGCATTTCCATACAATGGTTGACGCGTGGCCTCGCCACTGTTCACAAAACCTTTGCTCATTACGCGTTAAAGATCAGACGTGGACCCGGTACGATATTGACATTCACCGTCCGATCTGATGCCGCTCATCAGACGACGATCGCTCACCGAAGAAACCAGACAGTTAACTAGGATACACACGTTCATTAAAGCATCTCCGCCGTCGATCTGATCTGCAGATCGACGGTCACCGCTGAATTGCATTGCGAGTTTTCAGCGTTGTGCCTTTTATTTTCCCCGCCAATTGAATGTCTCTGATTACATCCGGACCATCCGTTTGATCTCATCTAACGGCCCACAGTCACTCCGATTATTAACCCTTCCTCTTCCCTTTTAACCCCTCTGATTCACTCTCTGCCATCGATTTGATCTGCAAATCGACGACCAGTGCTTAATCGCATTAGCGTTTCCCTGTACATCGGTGCCATTTAAGTTTTTCCCCCGATTGGATCTAGACCATCCACATGTCCGGATCGGACGGTCCCAGATCATTCCGTCTTATTCTTCCCTCCCTTCTCCTTTTTGATTTCTCCTGGCTTATCTCCACCGTTGGATGCTACCATCCAATGGCTACACTCCTCCCCACATCCTCTGCAGCAGTTAAACCCACAAACACAGGATTTTTTAATTCTTTTCGTATTTTGCAGGTTCGAATGGTTTGTTCCGTCATATTAACGAGAAAGTCGAAGGCCGGGAATGATGATTCCCTCGCATTTGATTTATCAAAGGAAACCATTAACGGGGCTCTGCTCCATGTTTCATCAATGCTTTATGAGGCATTAATGCCATATGAGCCCTGCGTAGCTTGCACATCAACAAGACACTGTTTCAAATCACAATTAAAGAGTATCAGTGTCTAAATACAGAATTCAGCAGAACAGAACATCGAAGACATATTTTCGGGGATCACGGCTAAGATTGATTAGCAAAATCCTAATCCCAAAAATTAAAACAAAATGAAAGGAAAATCATAAGTGTTTTATCAGACATAAAGGCTTCCACCGCCACATCTGAGGAAAATTGATTCCTCTCAGCTACCACAGAGCCACCTGTAGCCACAAGAATTCAAACAGAGGCCAAAGTTATTGAGAAAAATCAGATATTCGCCTCAACATAGCCAGAGAGTTACTTCTGCAAGGAACTTAATGCAAAAAATATCTGCAGAGTTACTCCAACATGACAGAGAGCCTCAAAAGTCAACAAAATCTCCCACCGAGCTTAAGTCATAAATGTAAATCAATTGATACAGTAACACACCTGTAAACTTCTCCATCGAGCCCCTCAAAGGTCGAGAAGTCATTAATCTGTATTAATTGTCCTGAGAGATCTTTTATCAGATCTCACCTCCTCATTCTTCTATAAATACTTCTTTAGAAGATGAGAAATTGTTGGTTGCAAAACTTCGAAATACATTTGAGCTTAAACTTCTGATTGTAAATAGTTTGCACTGGCCCTTGGAGCTCTGCTTGTGATGGATAAGTTAGGTTGAGATGAGTAGATGATTGCTAAACTAAAGCATCATACATTAAGCTGTAACTGGTTTGGAGCATCAATACAAGCTGATTTATGGGACCCTGGTCTATGTTGTTGGTGATGTTTTTCTCATTGTAACTTTTTATTTTTTTTCTGTTTTCATTGTGTTTCATCTTCTCTTATAAAGAACAACATGCATGGAGTTAGGACCTACTGTATATCAGTAACCTTATCTGACAGAAAATATTTATCTGAATGTTTTCTTCAAATCTGTGTTATTTGGGAATGATTTAATTTAGTTTAAACATAGGAATGATGGCATTCCCTCGTCTTATTTCCTTAGATGAATATTATTCTTGAATGTTATGTTCAGTTTTAGTTAAGTAGAGATGAACTATGGAGGATATGGTGTGCCCTAGTCCTAGTTTTATCCCCAAAAGTTGTCTGAATGTTTCCCTTGGAATGTGTTAAAAGCTGGCTAGTTTATAAGTGCTGACCAGATCTTAGGCCATTCTGTGTCATATTTGTGTTTGTCTTGAAATTAACCAAGTAAAGCTGAGCTAGGAGAGGATTTGTGGTGAGCCCGGCCTCCTACTTTCTATTCCAACAATTGCCTTCAAGTTTTCCCTTTGTTTTGAAATGTTTTCTATTGAAAGTGTATCAAAGGCTGGCTAGTTTAAAAGTAATTACTAGATCCTAGTTTTCTTTTATGTTCTTCTTAAGTGTTTTTCAAAGGTTGGCTAGTTTAAAAGTACTTACCAGATCCTGGGCTGCTCTTTGTTCTGCATCTGTTTAATTTCCCTTTTTGTTGTATCATTTCATTCCATAAATCAATCTTCAGAGAGATCCTTAGACATAGTCGACTTGCCCCATGGACCACTCTTGCCTCTTTTTGTTCCAATTAAACTCTATTATGACTCCATAGCCCAATCGACTAAAACCTGCAATTATCTATCTTCCTGGCCAAATCTTACTCTGATTGCTTGCAACTTCTCACCTTTGAATCTCTTTGCATTTAGGACTTTCCACCTCAAAGAATAATCATGCTCAACCATCCAAAAACAAAAAAAAACCTTGGCCTTCATAACTAGCCTAATATCATTACCCCAAACTTCAAAGACAAATCCATCTTTGCACTTATTGGAGAGATCCCTCTTCGGATTTAGGAGGGCTAGATCCTAGAATCCCAAAGTGGTTGAAATAATGTTGTTTCTGCGATTGTACTTTTCCAATCTTGCTAATTACAGATTCCTAACATTTCTGGCGACTCCGCTGGGGAACTTCCCTTAAAATAATTAAAACCTTGTGAGTAAAAAGTAGCCTTTTGAAGCACTACCAAGAAATGGGAATAATGATGAAACTTGTTTGAATCAGTGACAAACTAGGTAAACCCTAGGATTCTCTTAAGACTTTATCTAACCTTGAAAGATCAGTTGGCTTAGCCATAAAGGTATACTGTATTTGTCTCATAACCATAGCTAAGTTTTGAAACAGATTTGGGATATTCTTAGAAACCACACAACTAAAAAATAACTTAGAAAACCTAAAAATATTTCAGATTGGTATTTAATAAACATGGTGGTGGACCATAAAACCTTTTACCTCTGAAAGGAGTTAAAAAATTCCACTTGGCGACTCCACAATCCTTGACAGACCTTAAGACTCCACTGGGAAGAACCTTTGCCATTACAACATGGTTTAAAATTCAGTTAGAGGACTGTAGGATTTGATTTTGTGAAACAGAATTGGTTGACCTCTTAAATATTGTCATACCTGGTTGATCTTTTTCTGTTTATTTGGGTCTGAAAAACGCAACATAGTGGCTCCTAGAAAGATTCACACTAGAGCCCATCCTGACCCTGATCCACCTGAGATAGTTGATAACCCAGAAAGTATCCTTAGGAATTCTCCTAGGATTAAATTGTCAACTGTTTTGAGATCACCGTTGAGAGCTAATTCAGTTCCCGAAAATCTTATAGCTCTACAACAATCACAAGCTAACTTAGTAGATCCATTTAGAACTAGGTCATTTGATGATATAATCCAGCTAGAATCTGAGTATTCACTTTCATCCCCGGAGACAAGTGAACATCCTGGTAGTAGAGAAACAACACCTCCTGATTTGCATTTCCTTAACAATTTAGGTGTCTCTCATCCAAGATAAGCTCAGCAATCTAATGTTGTTCCATCCACATCCCTTCATCCTTCATCCATTTTTCAAACCACCCTATTTCAGTCCACTTTCCCTTTTGTTAATCCATCCCTTGTAAATCCACCCCCACCACATATCATGGCATCATGGTATGCTCCCTTAGTCCTTCCTATACCATTAGTCAATCTTCCACAGGACTATCAGTCCAAAATTACATTATATGATGCTGGTAATGCTACAATTGCATCACAACATGTGGATAAGATGAATGACTACTTTGACAGAAATGAAATTGATGATGATTCTATCAAGCTTAGATTATTCGCTCAGAGTCTGGGGGGAGAAGTAAGAAAATGGTTTAAAGGCCTTACCCCCCATAGTATCAATAATCTCCAAGCCTTCCATCAGAGTTTCTTAAACAAATGGGAAGTGAAGAAGAATCCTCTCCAAGTCCTTTCTGATTTCAAGAACCTCCATAGAAACATTGGGGAAAGTGTGCAAGCTTATTGCACTAGATTTAACAGTGTGTATAATGTCCTTTCCCCAGATCTAAAACCTCCACAAGGCTCAGCTTTAAACAAGTTTCCTGAAGGTTTTGACCCTGAAATGGCCTATCAGCTGAAAGAGAGAGATTCTACAACTCTTGAAGAGATGCAAAAATGAGCTCTTGCTGTGGAAGTCAACTTGATAGAGAAGAGTGAAAGAATGAAAAATGAGAAGAGAGTGTCTTTTAGAGAGGAAAACACACCTTGTACTTCAAACTCAAAGATGGAGACAATGATGGAAGAGATGATGAAAGAGATGAGCATAATTAAGAGGGCGCAAACCAATCAAAACCAAAATTCTCCTCAAAATAGAAACCAGAACCAGAATCAGAATTTTAGAAGGAACCAACCTCCAAACAGACTTAGGGAAGATGATCAACAGGTCGCTCCTCCCTTTCATCAAAACCATGTAAGTGAGGTTGAGGAAACAAATGAAATAACTGAGGAGGATGACATCAACATGTTGGGGGTAAATAATGATGACTTTGAGATTCATTATAATAGAAAACAAGGTCTATACGACAGAAGAGATGATGATGAAAATTATTATCAAGACATGGAAAATGTCATCATAGAATCTCAAAAAGAATATGACCTTAGAAGAAAAACCAATCAACAAACTCCCAACATCAAAACGTCCGACAAATCTTCACAAAACAGCCATACAATAAAGCCTAGAATGGTCAAACAAAAGGACAAAACAGTGGCTGTAAATTCTGATAATGGTAAAGAGAAAGACACTCAAAACAATGAAAAACAGAGTGCAGACATTAGTAGTACTAACATCTCAGCTAGTACTCTTGTTAAAACCATTTTGTCAAATATAAATAGGACAAATAAACAAGCTGATATTTCTAATAGAATGACAGCTAATAAGGCTGAAACCAACACTTTAAAGAGTCAAATTCCTTTCAGCCTGGAGCAGGAAATTTCAAAGATCAAAATCTCTGTTCCTTTGACTGATTTTCTGCCCAGCATGTATATAGGACCCAAATTTTTAAGGCTTTGAATATAGAGGAAAACGAGGATACAGTCAATCTTAATGATGACCAGCTCGAGCTTATTTTTGGTCCAAATATTGAAGGTATGTATCAAGAGGGACCTGTTCCTCCCTTTTATGTGAGTTTAAACGTTCATGAATTTTTTTTTCACAATGCTATGCATGACTCAAGAGCTTCTCATAATTTAATACCAAAAGCTGTAATGGAGAGCCTGGGTCTAGAAATCACTAGACCTTACAATGACCTGTACTCCTTTGATTCCAGCAGAGTAGAATGTTTAGGATTAATCAAATACCTTTGTGTTAACTTAGCCCAGATTCCAGCCAAATGCTTAGTCATGGATATTGTGGTGGCTGATGTTCCCCCCAAATATTGAATGTTGTTATCAAGATCATGGGGGGCTAAGTTACAAGGGACTATGCAAATGGACATGACCTATGCGACTATCCCTGTTTTCAATTAGACTAGAAGACTTTACAGGGAGTCTCATATGCAATACACAGTTACAAGTCAAGACAGACCGCAAAACTCCCCTTTATACTCTGTAAACATAGGCCTTGATTCATTTATCCTTTTTAATGAAGAAACATTGGATGAACAAGTAACTTTAACATAATTTATGGCCGATAGAGAGGAGGAGGTAAACACCACAGAACTATCAAAACAGTTTGCTGAACCGTAAAACAACAACGAACCAAATATGGGTCTTAAACTATAAGTCATGCCTCCTTTGCTTTTAAACCTTGACACTCAATAAAAATTTCCTCCACTTAACAAAAAACCTGAAGATTCAAAACAAATTCAATTAAGTGCCGCTAATCATGAACAATTAGAAAGCACAGTAATTGAAGAGGATGGTAACCAAACAGAAAAAACCGAAAACAGTCCTCTATGGAGTATGTATTTTGATGGGTCATGCACTAGAACTAAAGTTGGTGCAGGTGTATGGATTTGCAACACTGAAAACAACCACACAAAATGTGTTTCCTATAGATTAAAGTTTCAGTGTTCAAACAACATAGCCGAATACGAATCCCTACTTTTGGGCTTACATTTGTTGAAAAAGTTAGGAGCCAAAAGAATCAATGTAAATGGGGATTCAGAGTTATTCATTAGGCAAGCCAATGGGGAGTATAACGCAAATCATCCTAGACTTAGGGCCTACCGAAACGATGTCATGGACCTTTTAAAAACATTCGAGGAGTCCAAACTTCTTTTTGTCCCAAGAAAAAGAAATATTGCGGCCCACAATTTAGCCTTTGCAGCTAGGACATGTTTAACGCTATATGAAACTAAAGACTACACAACTCAGATAAAATTCAGACCAACCATTCTTGATAACAAAAAATAATGGCAAGTGTTCGATGGGGATAAACAAATAGAATACTTCATGCAACTCAGAAATGAATTCAAACTACACAGTTCGGACTCAGATTATGAGATAGATTGTAGTGAAGAAAATCTCCTTGGTGAAGAAGAATTGTCTCCTAAACCTGTTAATATTAACCTGCTGTCAATAAAACTAAAAAACAAAACAGAATTGAATGTAGAGTTAGAAACGGAGGAGTTAGAAACTCTGCACTCTAAAGATGAAAGTTTTCCTAAGGGTCTGGCCCCTTTAGAAGAGTTGTTCGATTTTAACGTTGTGGCAAATAAACCAAAAATGGAACCTGTAGAGATTGAACTGGAAAAGTGAAACATAGGCAGTGAACTTAAACCCATGATGATTAAACTGTCTAAGACTTTACCAGCTCACATTAAACTCAAATACATAGAGATGTTTAGAGAATTATTTGATGTTTTTGCGTGGAGTTACGAAGATCTTAAATCCTATGACACTAAAATAATACAGCACAAAATCCATCTCAAAGAAAACCAAAAACCATTCAAACAGAAGCTGCGCAGAATAAACCTTGTTCAGTTGCCTTTGGTTCAGAAGGAGATCATGAAAATGTATGATGCTAGTATTATTGTCCCTATTAAATATTCTGAATGGGTGTCTAATATGGTGTCAGTTAGGAAGAAAACTGGAGAGATCAGGCCTTGTATAGACTTTAGAGACTTAAACAAAGCTTCATTAAAAGACAGCTACCCTTTACCTAAGATGGATCATATTTTACAAAGGGTAGTGGGGTCTAGAAGAGTTTCTTTGCTTGATGGCTACTCAGGGTACAATCAGATTTTAGTTCACCTTGTTGATCAATTAAGGACAGCCTTTATTACACCATGGGGCACTTTCATGTATGTGAAAATGCCTTTTGGTCTAATGAATGCTGGAGAAACTTTTCAAAGAGCCATGGACATAGCATTCTCGGAAGAACTGGGCTACTTCATCATTATATACCTTGATGATGTCACTATGTTTTCAAAAACAGATGAAGAGCACTTAGAACATTTAAGACAAGTTTTCGAGAAATGCAGAAAATTTGGGATATCTTTAAACCCTAAGAAGACACTATTTGGTCTCCAAGAAGGTAAAATTCTTGGGCACATCATTTCAGAACAGGGTATTAAGATAGATCCAAAGAGGATTGGGGCCGTATTGCAAATCTCTCATCCTCGGCACATCAAGGAGTTGCAATCTTTCATTGGAAAGATTAACTTTTTGAGAAGGTTCATCCCCATCTTGGCTGAGCTCCTTAGAAATATCACAAACATGTTGAAGAAGGAGCAAGGGGTGAAATGGACCTTGGAATAAAATAAGTCCTTTGAGCTTGTGAAACAAGCGTTAACCAAAACACCTGTTCTTATAAGTCCTGATTTTTCAAAGGATTTTTATATTTTTTCATTTGCATCAGAACTTACCATAACTGATGTCCTTCTACAGAAAAATCCACAACAACAAGAGAAGCCTATTTCATTATTAAGTAAGCCATTGAGGGATGCCCCTTTGAAGTATAACATTATGGAGAAGCAAGCTTTTGCTTTGGTTAAAGCTTTGAAAGACTTCAGAGTGTACATCCTTCACTCTCACATCATTGCCTTTGTCCCAAACTCAGTTGTTAAAGACATTATAACACAGGACCCAAATGGTAAGAGAGGTAAGTGGATTGTTGTTATCCTTGAATACGATTTAGAGATAAAACCCACTAAACTCATCAAAGGCCAAGTTCTAGCTAGATTAATGGCTGAAACCAATTTTGAAGTTCTTGATATTAATATGATTGATACTTTGGATGACCAAGAAGGATTCCCAACTCCTATGGTTGAAGACCATTTTATGAATTCTCCTTGGTATGCTGATATTATTTATGTTTTGATTAATTTGAATACACCTCCTGGTTTGACAAAGACAAAGGCAATATTCCTAAAGTTAAAAGTTGTAAACTATTGCATTATAGATAAATGTCTTTATTGGAAAAATGCAAGTGGTCTATTGCTTAAATGTTTGCCTGAGTTTGATGCAGAGAAGCTTAAGCACGAGTTCCATGAAGGAGAGTGTGGAGGTCATTTATACTGGAAGACAACAACCAAAATTTTTTTAAAGGCTGGTTTCTATTGGCCTACTCTTTTTCTTGATATACACAAGATGATCAGAACCTGTCATAAATGTCAACTTTTTGAAGGAAAAAGAAAACTGCTACCCCTACCTCTGCATCCAATCACTGTTGATGCTCCTTTTAAACAGTGTGGACTTCACTTCATAGGAGAAATCCATCCCCCATCGTCTTCCCAGCATAGATGGATTCTCACTGCCACATACTATTTTACTAAGTGGATAGAAGCCATACCTTGTAGACAGGCCAATGATTCAGTTATTATAAAATTCATGGAGACTAACATTCTCTCCAGATTTGGTTGTCCTACCAAGATCATCACTGATAATTCAGCAGCATTTGGATCAAAGAGGATGGTTGAGTTCTGTCATAGATATCAGATAACATTGGGGCATTCCACGACCTATTACCCTCAGGGTAATGGAATTGCAGAATCCTCAAACAAGAGTTTAGTGAACATAATCAAGAAACTGTTGGAGGATAACAATAAGTCTTGGCACACAAAGCTTGGTCATGCACTTTGGGCTGACAAATTGACACTGAAGAAATCTATTGGCATGTCACCCTTCCAGCTTGTGTATGGTACTGATGCAATTTTTCCAAATAGCCTTGGTGTACCAGTGATGAAGTTGATCCAAGAGTTACAAACTGAAGAAAATTACATGATCAGAAGAATAAATCAGACCATTCATCTTCAGAAAACCATAGAGGAAGTTTATAACAAAGCATTTCAGAAACAAGACAGCATTAAAAAGTTTTTTGATAGAACAACAAATGCCAGAAATTTCAAAATTGGGGACAAAGTTTTAAAGTGGGACTCAAGGAGGGAAGAAAAGGGAAAGCATGGAAAATTTGACAAGTTATGGCTTGGCCCTTACTCTATTCATTCAGCTACTAGTAACAATGCATTTTTCTTACAGGAGTTGAATGGAGAAGAATTGTTTGGGGGTCCTGTCAAGGGCAGGATGCTCAAACATTACTTCTCTTAATCCATGCTATGTTTTGAATCCTTTTTATCTTTTTTCCATTAAAAATATCTCATCCACCATTGCATTCAAAGTTAGAAAAATCAAAAATAAAAAATAGTGAAAGAAATAAAAGAGGGAAGATTGTGAAAATAAGAAAGGTACAGCCCCATACCGACAAAAAGAGAAACAAATATGAAAGTGTGCTAGCTTGAATTCCACTCCTGAAGAACACACTTCTAGTTAGTCAAACAACCTAATCTTGACTAATTAGCTTTAAATTTTCTGTTAATAGGATAGTGAATTCGATTTGCCAAACTATTTAAATCTTGGTTTATCAGTAGATAGTTTAGGATAGAAATTAAAGGTTCAAACATGCTCAAAACCTGAACCTAAGTTTCCAAAGAGAGTTGACTCAAACCTATTTCATTTTCTGAATAAAAAAAGAGGTAAATTTGGTTCTAATCAGCTCAAAATCTGAACCAGTTGGCAAAGGAAAGACAACTCAAAAAGAGGAAAAAACAGAGCTGTAAAAAGGTGAAGGAAGTGCTTGAAACTTTCAGATCTTAAGCCTTCCATTTTTTTATTTAAAATTTTATGCAAAATAAATATCTATGTGCAGCTTGTTTTTTATGCCATAGATCACAACAAGTCAAACAGTTTAATCTTGACTTGACTATTTTTAAATTTTTGTTCTAGAATTTAGTGAATAAAATCTGTTGGACAGTTTAATCCCAACAGATGGTAGATTAGGTAGAGAAACATATGGACTCAACTGTTAAATTTGAGTCCATGGAGAAATAAGAAGTGGAATTAGATTAGATCTCCTACTTTCAAAAGAATAAAATGTTGTAAAAGAGTTTTCCAATCCAAGTGCACTCTAAAAGAAGAAAAAATGTTAGATCTGTAGGATTGGGTAGGTAGAAAGCTTGTAGATAAAAGATCCATTGTTTTTTTGGCTGCTAATACATTTTCAGAGCAAGATCATCCCAGCAAAGGAAGGGTAGGCCAATGGATGAGGCATAGTTCAGCCTCCCAGAGAACATAATGGATGTGGCACAGGCCAGCCTCCCAGAGAATGCAAGTCTGAATTTCTTGATGCCTTCAAGAAGGCACCATCCCCAAGTGGAGCCACTGTTTGCCACCTATAAAAAAATTTATAGCAAAAGGTGGCTAAAAATTTTGGATCCTTCAAGGAACAAATTTTATTGCTAAAAAGTTTTTCCTCTTGAAGACTTTTGAAGGCCTCATGCCTCTGTCCAAATCTTCACTGTTTTTCCCTTTATTATACTCAGAAATTCTGCTGATTTCATGAGAAAAGACTGCTGCAAAATCATCATTTTTCCCCTCCTCCACTCAAAACTAACCTTCATTTTCTCCCCTTTTTCTCCATAAAAATTCCTCTACTTTTCATGTTTCCTTTCACCCATTCGTAAAAATCCTCTTTACATAGTTTAAAACTCATTTTTAAACTATACCAAAACCCCCAAATCCATTGAAAACTATGAAAATTTTCATAAAAAACAAGTTCTTATTACTTTGGACTTAAGCCCCCTTGGGATAAGTCCTAACCACTTCCCCACCATACGCTTTGGGGCTGGAGACAAGCACTAATCCTTTTTAGCGCTTATCGCATCACAAAATTCTAATGGGTTGATTGAAAAGCCCGAGCCTGAGGCTCCGATTGTGATTAGCCCTTTTGTTATAATGCCCCGGGCATATTGTATTTCACGAAGACCAAAGGCGCCGCAGTCGGGCGCCAGCCTTTTCATAAATATATATTCCACCCTCGAAGCAATAAAACTTGGTATTATATCGAAATTTTGGGTTTTCATGAAGTATTAAGGTTTTCCGCCATATATGATAAAAATAAAATATCTGTCGTCCATCTGGAGCCGATCAAACGGCCCACATAGTCTCTTGTCCCGGTGGTCCCCACAAACCACTCACCGTTGCAAAACCAATGGTATCCATCGCACCACTTTTTAGTGCAAGGCGGTTTTTTTTGTTTGGCAATGTTTCCATACAATGGTTGACGCGTGGCCTCGCCACTATTCACAAAACCTCCACTCATCGTGCGTTAAAGATAGGACATGGACCCGGCACGATATTGATGTCCACCGTCCGATCTGAGGCCGCTCATCGGATGGCAATCGCTCACCGAAGAAACCCGACAGTTAACTAGGATACGACGCGTTCATTAAAGCATCTCCGCCATCGATCTGATTTGCAGATCGATGGTCAGGGCTCAATCGCATCACGAGTTTTCAGCGCTGTTCCTTTTCTTTTCCCCACTGATTGAATGTCTCCGACTACATCCGGACCGTCTGCTTGATCTCATCTAACGACCCACAATCACTCTGATTATTAACCCTTCCTCCGCCCTTTTAACCCCTCCGATTCACTCTCCGTCATCGATCTGATCTGCAGATCGACGGACAACGCTTAATCGCATCGACGTTTCCCTGTACATCAGCGCCATTTAAGTTTTTCCCCCAATTGTGATCCTCCGATTGGATCTAGACCGTCCACGTGTCCGGATCGGATGGTCCCAGATCATTCCGTCTTATTCTTCCAACCCCTCTTCTTTTTCCTTTCTCCTGGCTGAGCTCCACCATTGGATGCTGCCATCCAACGGCTACACTCCTCCCCACATCCTCTGCAGCAGTTAAACCCACAAACGCGGGATTTTTTAAGTCTTTTCGTATTTTGCAAGTTTGAATTGTTTGTTCTGTAATATTAACGAGAAAGCCGAAGGCCAGGAATGACGATTCCCTCGCCTTTGATTTTTCAAAGGGAACCATTCACGGGACTCTACTCCACGTTTCATCAATGCTTCATGAGGCATTGATTCCATATGAGCCCTTCGCGGCCTGCACATCAACAAGACACTATTTCAAATCACAATTAAAGAGTATCAGTTTTAAACGACAAAATTCAGCAGAACAGAACATTGAAGACATATTTTCGGGGATCAAGGCTAAGATTGATTATCAAAAGCCTAATGCCCCAAATTAAAACACAATTAAAGGAAAATCATAAGTGTTTTATTAGACAGAAAGGCCTCCACCGCCACATCTGAGGCAAATTGAATCCTCTCAGCTACCACAGTGCCACCTGTAGCCACAATCATTCAAACAGAGGCCGAAGTTATTGAGAAAATCAGATATTCACCTCAACGCAGCCAGAGAGTTACTTCTGCAAGGAACTTAATGCAAAAAATATCTGCAGAGTTACTCCAACATGACACAGAGCCTCAAAAGTGAACAAAAGATCCCACCGAGCTTAATTCATAAATGTAAATCAATTGATACAGTAACACACCTGTAAACTTCTCCATCGAGCCCCTCAAAGGCCGAGAAGTCATTAATCTGTATTAAGTGTCCTGAGAGATCTTTTATCAGATCTCACCTCCTCATTCTTCTATAAATACTTCTGTAGAAGATGAGAAATTGTTGGTCACAGAACTTTGAAATACATTTGAGCTTAAAATTATGATTGTAAATAGTGTGCACTGGCCCTTGGAGCTCTGCTTGTGATGGATAAGTTAGGCTGAGATGAGTAGATGATTGCTAAACTAAAGCATCGGACTTTAAGCTGTAACTGGTTTGGAGCATCAATACAAGCCGATTTATGGGACCCTAGTCTATGTTGATGGTGATATTTTTCTCATTGTAACTTGTCATTTTGTTTATTTTTTCACTGTGTTTCATCTTCTCTTATAAAGAAAAGCATGCATGGATTTAGGACCTACTGTATATCAGTAACCTTCTCTGACTGAAAATATTTATCTGAATGTTTTCTTCAAATCTGTGTTATTTGGGAATGATTTAATTCAGTTTAAGCATAGGAACGCTGGTGTTCCCTCATCTTATTTCCTTAGCTGAATATTATTCTTGAATGTTATGTTCAGTATTAGTTAAGTAGAGATGAACTATGGAAGATATGGTGTGCCCTAGTCCTAGTTTTATCCCCAAAAGCTATCTGAATGTTTCCCTTGGAATGTGTTAAAATCTGTCTAGTTTAGAATTACTTACCAGATCTTAGGCCATTCTGCGTCATCTTTATGTTTGTCTTGAAAGTAACCAAGTAAAGTTGAGCTAGGAGAGGATTTTTGTTGAGCCCGGCCCGCTAGTTTCTATTCCAACAGTTGCCTTCAAGTTTTCCCTTTGTTTTAAAATGTTTTTGTTTGAAAGTGTATCAAAGGCTGGCTAGTTTAAAAGTACTTACTAGATCCTAGTTTGATTTTATGTTCTTCTTAAGTATTTGTCAAAGGCTGGCTAATTTAAAAGTACTTACCAGATCTTGGGCTGCTCTTTGTTCTGCATCTGTTTAATTTTCCTTCTTGTTGTATCATTTCATTCCATAAATCAATCTTCAGAGAGATCCTTAGACATAGACGACTTGCCCCATGGACGACTCTTGCCTCTTTCTGTTCTAATTAAACCCTATTATGACTCCATAGCCCAATGGAATAAAACCTGCAATTATCTATCTTCCTGGCCAAAGCTTACTCTGATTGCTTTCAACTTCTCACATTTAAAACTCTTTGCATTTAGGGCTTTCCACCTCAAACAGTAATCATGCTCAACCATCCAAAAACAAAACAAACCCTTGGCCTTCATAACTAGCCTAATACCATTACCCCAAACTTCAAAGACAAATCCATCTTTGCACTTACTGGAGAGATCCCTCTCCGGATTCAGGAGGGCTAGATCCTAGAATCCAAAAGTGGTTGAAATAATGTTGTTTCTGCGATTGGACTTTGCCAATCTTGCTAATTACAGATTCCTAACAGTAAGCATGCATATTGGTCACTGTTGCCTGTAAAGAAGAGAAATTAAAAACACTATAAATGGCCATGGAGAAAGTACCAAGATTGGAGTAAGGAAAGTAAGCATAAAGGTAGTATTGTTGTAGTATACTACTAAGAGTGCTATTGAAGCATACTTTTGGACATGGCTTGAATTAATATGCCAACCAGTGTTGGGCACTGGGTATACCACTAAGAGTGCTCTTGAATGATATCGCTATACATGGCTCAAAGTAGTATGCCAATAGGTTCTCGGTTCATGTTGAAATATTAAAGTCACCTGTGTACCCTGTGCAGGTAGAAACATAGTACAATAGGGGCAGCAGCAGAAGTTTGAGTGTACACTTATGTGCATTTAAAAGAGATGGAGAAAAATAGTAAGGATGGAATTTAATGTTTATGGGAAGTAGCCACCATTGCAAAGGAGAAATTATGTTTGTATGGGCGTAGCCAAATTTGCAGAAGAAATGAATACTTTCGTGGTTCAATACAACACAACAGCAGAGTTTTATTAAAGACAATCTTTTCGATCTTTAAAGCCCTCAACAACCAAACAGGAAGAAGTTTTGTTCAAACACGCTAAGTTCTTTTAAGTTTTGAATGGGCCACGTCATCTGTGGTCCCCACCAGAAATTTCTATGTCGCAATAGAAAATCGCAGCAGCCGAGCACATAAGTGTCTTGTTGATATGAAGAGGTTTCGATGGGATGCGTTGTGGTCCCACCACAATCGCAAATCGCAAATCGCAAATCGCAAAGGAACGATGTATTTTCCGCATCCAAAATGTGTAACCACCGATATAATTCATGTGATGCGATAATTGGAAATTGCAATCGCATTCACCAAGCACACCACCACATATGTTATGTTCCGATTGAAATTTTGCGATGCGATGCGATGTGGTCCCACCACAATTGCTAATCATAATCGCTCGTCACAAATGTTCCGCCCATCCGAAGTTTTTAAACCATCGATTGAATATTTACGATGCGGTTGTCGCAATCACAATCGCAACATTGCAAATATGTTTTCCGCCGAAGTTTCATTATGATGTGATGCGCTGATGCGATCTCTGTCGTGGGGTCCATCGCACCTCACTCGTTGCAATCGCAAAGTCCAAAGTCCGCTACAACACTTATCCGCCGATTGCTGATTTTGCTAATCGCACATCGGCAATCGCAAATCACAAATCGCAAGTTCAAAGTTCATTCTACCAAACCAATTGTTCCACCGATCGCCGATTGCGATGTGGGCTCCACTTGTATATTGCGCCAAATAAATTTTAGGTTAAAGTTTCATGTTTCGGCAATGTTTTTATTTGTAATTTTTTTTATGTTTTTATTCCGCCGCGCCATATAAAAAGTGAAAGAGCCCATAGGCTCATGGTAATAACATTGTATTATTGTATTGTTGTGTTGAATTGCTGTGTAAGCCCGCAGGTAGAGAAAAACACAATGAACCATAACAAAGTACTATTTTGTGTGTTTCGAGAGACAGAGAGAGAAGTTGTGTGAGAACTGCGTCTGTAGCAGTCAAGCATTTTTGTAATCCCACTTTAGTGGAAGAAGAAAGTTGTAATAGCTTTTGTTTGTTAATGAAATAGAAAATTTTTATTCTGCAATCTCTGTCCAGTTATTCTTTGTGTTAGAAGGAGAGTATTGTTCTCTCAGTTATTGTTATAGAATTATCAGAAATTCCAACATGGTATCAGAGATTATCCAGGCTCTTTGAAGGTTTCAAAGAAGCTGAAGGAAGAAAGAAGATTTGTTGCAGCAGTTCTCTAGCAGCGTGAAGGCTCAGCAGTAGTTAAGTCCAGGTATTTCTAAAAAAAAACAGATTTTTTTTTTTGTTTAAAAGAGCAGTCCTTAGTGACAGAGTTTTTCTTTTAAAAATAGGAAAGACATTTTGTTTGAAAAAACACAGTCAAGTTTAGTTCAGAGTTCAGTTTATAAGTAATGACTGGACCAAGCACTAGTATGAGTATTGGAAATACTCAGCTTCCATAATTTAATGGGAAGAACTATGATTATTGGGCCATTACCATGAGAGCCCTGTTTTCCTCATAGGATTTATGGGAATTTTTCGAAGAAGGTTTTGATGAACCAGTTGATGAGCAGGCCTTTAATGCCTTAACACAAACAGAGAAGGATTTATTGAAGAGTAATAGAAATAAGGACTCTAAAGCCATCTTCTATCTCTATCAAGCAGTACATGAGAGTGTCTTTCCAAGGATATCAGTAGCTAAGAGATCTAAGGATGCATGGGATACTCTAAAAATAGCCTTTCGAGGTATGTAGAAAGTGAAGACAATAAAACTACAATTGCTAAAGAGAGATTTTGAAACTCTCTGTATGAAAGATTCTGATAACATAGACTCATTATTCACACATGTGATTGGGATGGTCACATATATAACATCCCATGGAGAAACACTTGAAAAATGAAGGATAATGGAGAAGCTATTGAGGAGCCTACCCTCAAGGTTTGATGTTATTGTTACTACCATAGAAGAGACTAAGGATCTCTCAAACTTTTCAGTTGATGAACTTCATGAATCGTTGATGACTCATGAACAGAGATTGGAAAGATCACTAAACCTATCTATAGAGCATGCCTTCAAGACCCATATGCATTTTGGAAGAGGAAAAGGTCAAGGCAGAGGAAGAGGAAGAGGCAGAAGCCAAAACATAGGAAGGAACATCCCTTCACATTCACATGGAAGAAGTAGCAATCAGAATCAAAGCCACAGCCAATGCAACAACCAACAAGGTGGACACCAAAATGCTCATGGACAAAGGTATGAAAAATTCAATGTCCAATGTCATTATTGTAAGAAATATGGACACTATGCCAATGAATGTAGGAAAAAGAAAAATGACATGAATAATAGACAGAATGCTAATGTAGCAAGAGAAGAAAAGAACCCAAGGAATGTGCTGTTAACATGTAATGTAGCACAAGATAGACAAGATGATGTATGGTTCTTAGATTCAGGCTACAGTAATCACATGATTGGAAACATAGCAATGTTTGCCAATCTTGATGAAGAAGTTAAATCAGAAGTAACCACACGAACTGATACTAAGATTTCTGTCAAGGGAAAAGGTAGAGTTAGTATCCGTGCAGGAAATGGTGAACAGAAATTTGTGCCAGATGTATACTATGTTCCTCGCTTGAAGTGTAATCTTTTGAGCATTTGGCAGCTCATAAAAAAAGGTTACAATGTATTCTTTAAGAATGATGTGTGCACAATAATGGATATACCTCCAAGTAAGAAGATTATTTCTGAAATACAAATGACCAACAATAGAATGTTTCCACTCAAGCTCAATACTGACTTGAAGGGAAAGGGAAAGAATGTAGCAGCTCTAGCTCAAGAAGTCTTTCAAAAGGAAGTGAAAGATGAGAACTGGTTATGGCACTTGAGATTTGGACATCTCAATTTTGGAGGTCTGAATTTGTTACACAGAAAAGGAATGATAAGAGTCCTACCATTGATTGAAAAACTAGACAACCTATGTGAAGGATGTATCTTGGGAAAACAACACAGAAAAAACTTTCCATCAAGAAAGAGCATAAGGGCGAAAGCACCCCTAGAAATCATTCATTCAGATTTATGTGGGCTGATGCAAACAACATCAGTTTCAGGAAGCAATTACATGTTGACCTTCATTGATGATTTCACAAGGAAAGTATGGGTTTATTTCTTGAAATATGAAAGTGAAGTCCTTGAAAATTTTTGCCATTTTAAAGCTCTAGTAGAGAAACATAGTGGGCAGCATATCAATGTTCTTAGAACCGAGAGAGGAGGTGAGTACATCTCAAAAGAGTTTCTGCATTTTTGCAAATATAATGGCATACACAAGAAATTTACTACAAGGTATACATCGCAGCAAAATGGATTTGCTGAAAGGAAGAATCGAACCATTATGGAAATGGTGAGAAGTATGCTAAAGGAAAAACACTTGCCAAATGAGTATTAGGCAGAAGTAGAAAATTGTCCTGTGTATATTTTAAATAGATTCCCAACAAAAGCTGTAATGAACAGAGTTCCAAAAGAAGAGTGGAGTGGCAGAAAATAGGGAGTCACTCACTTGAGAATTTTTGGATGTGTAGCCTATGCACATGTTCCAGATCAGTTGAGGAAGAAGTTGGATAGTAAGGGGGAGAAGTGCATCTTCCTTGGATATTGTGAAGATTCCAAGGGATATAGATTATATAACCCATCCACAAAGAAATTTACTATAAGCATAGATGTTCAATTCATTGAAGAGGAAGCATGGGATGGAATCATTGACAAAAAAGTCAATGTCAAAAGTTGTTTATCTCATGATGAAGATGAGGAAGATATGGCTGAAAGTAATACCTCATCGGTAGCACCACCTCCACCAACACAAGGACAACAAGGGACACCTCAAGTAGGAGTAAGAACACCCTTGAGAAGAAATGAGAGTGTTTCTCCAAGCACACCACATGGAGCATATTTCAGTGCTACTTCAAGCACAAGTACACCAAATTAAAGAGGAAGCAGATTCCGAAATTTAAATGAGATTTATGAGCAAGAGACGGAAAATGAAGGTATGAATTCCTTATTTGCATTGTATTGTCATGTTGATGATCCTATTCATTTTGAAGATGCCATAAAAGATTAAAAAATGGATAGAAGCTATGGATGATGAAATTAATGCCATAGAGAAGAATAAAACATGGGAGTTGGTTGATCTCCCAGAAGGTAAAGAAGTTATTGGAGTAAAATGGGTCTACAAGACCAAAAACAATGCTGAAGGTAAGATAGAAAGACACAAGGCCAGACTTGTTGTTAAAGGATATAAGAAGCAGCATGGAAGAGATTATGATGAATCTTTTCCACCAGTTGAAAGAATGGAAACCGTGAGAGCAGTGCTGTCTATTTCAGCACAAAACAAATGGAAGGTTTACCAAATGGATGTAAAATCAACAGTCCTAAATGGAGTTTTAATGGAAGAGGTTTATGTTGAAAAACCTCTCGGCCATGAGAAAAAGGTCCAAGAACACAAAGTTTGCAACTTGAAGAAATCTCTTTATGGGCTAAATCAAGCACCAAGAGCATGGTACAGTAGGATAGATTCCTATCTACTCGAAAATGGGTTTGAAAAATGTGATGGAGAACCCACATTATAAATCAAAGAAAAGGATGGTAGGATGCTCATAGTTATGTTATATTTTGATGATGTGATATTCACAGGTAATGATGATTACCTCATTGAAAATTTTAAAACAGTCATGAAAGATTAATTTGAAATGACTAATATGGGATTGCTGAGATACTTCTTAGGAATAGAAGTAGAACAAAATGAAAATGGGAATTTCATCTCACAAGAAAAATATGTTAATGAAGTTTTAGAAATATTTGATATGCAAGAGTGCAAAGCAGCAATTACTCCCACAGTAATGGGATTGAGGTTCAATAAAGATGACGGCAGTAAGGATTTTGATCCATGCTTGTATAAAAGCATAGTTGGCAGCCTTATGTATTTGACTGCAACTAGGCCAGATATTATGCATGATGTTAGTTTTATTTCCAGATTTATGGAAAGGCCAAAAGAAGCACATTGGCAAGCAGCAAAGAGAATTTTGAGGTATGTGAAAGGAACTAAAAGATATGGTATTTTATATACAACTTCAGAAAATTTAGAGTTAATTGGTTATACTGACAGTGATTGGGTTGGAAGTGTAGATGATCGGAAAAGCACATCCGGTTATGTTTTTCATATGGGTTCAGGAGCCATTTCATGGGCTTCTAAGAAACAACCTATTGTAGCATTATCTACAACAAAGGCAGAGTATGTGGCAGCTACGGTAGCAGCGTGTCAAGCAGTTTGGATGAGAAGAATGTTGAGGAATTTTTGTCAAGAACAGGTAAAGGGCATAGTGATTTATTGTCAGAATAGCTCAGCTATTGCATTATCAAAGAATTCAGTGTTTCACAAGATAACGAAACACATCGATGCCAAGTTTCACTATATCAGAGAATTGATGAACAATGGAGAAATCATTTTACAGCATTGTAGAACAGAGGAGCAGTTTGCAGACATATTGACAAAGCCATTAGGGTAAAAGAGTTTTGAATAATTAAGAAAATTCTTAGGTATGACTGATAACCCAGCAGCTGGCATTAAGGGGGAGTGTTGAAATATTAAAGTCACCTGTGTACCCTGTGCAGGTAGAAACAGAGTACAACAGGGGCAGTAGCAGAAGGTTGAGTGTACACTTCTGTGCATTTAACAAAGATGGAGAAAAACAGCAAGGATGGAATTTGATGTTTATGGGCATAAACCACCATTGCAGAGGAGAATTTATGTTTGTATGGGCATAGTTGAATTTGCAGAAGAAATGAAGACTTTCGTGGTTCAAAACCACACAACAACAGAGTTTTATTAAAGACAATGCTTTTGGGCTTTTAAGCCCTCAATAACCAAATAGGAAGAAGTTTTGTTCAAACACGCCAAGTTCTTTTAAGTTTTGAATGGGCCACATCATCTGTGGTCCCCACCAGACATTTCTATGTTGTAATTGCAAATTGCAGCAGTCGAGCGCATAAGTGTCTTGTGGATATGAAGAAGTTCCAATGCGATGGGATGTGGTCCCACCACAATCGCAATCGTAAATCACAAATCACAAAGGAACGATGTATTTTCCGCATCCAAAATGTGTTACCACCAATATAATTCATGCGATGCGATAATCGGCAATCGCAATCACATTCACCAAGAGCACCACCACATATTTTATTTTCCGATTGAAAGTTTCCGATGCGATGCGATATAGTCCCACCACAATCGCTAATCGCAATCGCTCGTCACAAATGTTCCGCCCATCCGAAGTTTTTAAACCACCGATTAAATATTTGCGATGTGATTGTCGCAATCGCAATCGCAACATTGCAAATATGTTTTTCGCTGAAGTTTCATTGCGATGCGATGCGCCTATGCAATCTCTGCCGTGGGGTCCATCGCACATTGCTCATCGCAATTGCAAAGTCCAAAGTCTACTACACCACTTATCCACCGATCGCCGATGTCGCTAATTTCACATCGCCAATCGCAAATCACAAATCGCAAGTTCAAAGTTCATTTCACCAAACCAATTGTTTCGTTGATCGCCGATCGCCGATTGTGATGTGGGCTCCATTCATATATCACGCCAAAGAAATTTTGGCTAAAGTTTTATATTCCGGTAATGTTTTTCTTTGTAATTTTTTTATGTTTTTATTCCGTCGCGCCATATAAAAAGTGAAAGAACCCGTAGGCTCATGGTAATAACATTTTATTATTGTATTGTTGTGTTGTATTGTTGTGTAAGCCCGCAGGCAGAGAAAAACACAGTGAACCATAACAGAGCACTGTTTTGTGCATTTGGAGAGACAGAGAGAGAAGTTGTGTGAGCACTGCATCTGTAGTAGTCAAGCATTTTTCTAATCCCACTTTAGTGGAAGAAGAAATTTATAATAGCTTTTGTTTGTTAATGAAATATAAAAGTTTTATTCTACAATCTCTGTCCAGTTATTCTCTGTGTTAGAAGGAGAATATTATTCTCTCAGTTATTGTTCTAGAATTATTAGAAATTCCAACAGTTGAACTCCCTTCAGGTCCTATTCGTTAGATTGAGAAACTTCAGGGAATGGAATTCTTACTGTATAATATTTAGATATGAATTTTACAACATAACACTAAGACATGGATTTGACATAACACATTTGAAATAGTTCTTTCTTAGGAAAAGTTCAACGACTCTATGTGTATGGTCATATATTGAATTGTAAATAGTCTGCATATATTACTAGTTCCAACAAAAACAATGAGGATACATGTATGTTTATTTATTTCCTTTTTGGAACATGACAAGTTCAACTTAGATATGTGAGTCCTAGTTCTCTGCAAATAACAATATAAAATTTGTATATGTAGAGATTTCTTCTTGTTCATACTTACTTTGGTTGAGCCTCAATCCACCATATGTCACCACGAAAATCAGCTGCTAGGTTCATGAAAATAAGCGTTTTCGCCTCTGGACCTTTCCTGTAGAGTCTGTGATGAATACCCTTTTCAGTATTTGAAATATTTTGTTTCAGTTACAATAATTCCCTCTTTTGGAACCACTGTTGTGTTGATCTATCACGTCACAACCACAACCAAATTGAAATAAATCTATTTACTTAATTTAATTTCAATTTTTTTCCATTAATTAGCTAAATATTAAAAAAATGGAATGCCTGTAAATTAGCTTCTTCATATTTGTGATCAGAATCTACAAAAGCCACAGGCTCAACCACTGTTGAATGCAACATCATTTCATTATTTTCGTTTACCACCTGGATTTATGAGCTTTTTAATCCGAACAAATGAGGAATAGGTATCCGTTTATTGAAATGTTACTTTCAACTGTTGAGGAGTATTGGGTCGCCTTCTATTACTGTTTCGAAGGATCCTGACAGTACTCGCTTGCTATTTTGCTAAAAAATCAATGTTGAAGACCCTTACAGTCATTCGATGTTTTGAAAATCGTTGAACAGTCTCTGTCCTTTGAAAACAGAGCGTTGTATTTGAAAATAGAGCTTTATAAAGAAAAACAAAGTTTTTCCGTTTAATACATGGCCAAGTCTATTTTCCAAGTTTTTGATTGGGACAGGTCATAGTGGTCCCCACATTTCTTTTGGAATTGCAATCGGAAATGTTCCAAAGTCAAGTGTCTTGTTGATATGGAAGATTGTGATGTGATCGCAATCGCAACTGCAAGTCGGATATGATACCACCGCTTTTTGTTATGCCACCGTTGAAATGTTGCGATGAGATTGGTGCGATGACGCAATCGCAATCGCAAATGTTAATCACCCTCCGCCCACGCCAAAGTCCACGGGAGCAGTGGTCCCACAGACCACGCAGCAGCAATGTATTGAATCGTAAGTGTTTTTGTTATGGCCCAAATGCAATGTTATGTTTCGGACCCGATAAGTTTATAGGCTCGATTTAAATTGTTTATCATGTGTCCAAATGGGCCCGTACCCAAAACCCTTTGACGGACGCGATATGGTTTTATGTGATGGATTGAATAATCCATCGCGCACACAAAAGATGATGTCACAGTATCCGAATTGTAACACGAAATTTGGCATTGCAATATGGCTTAATGCGTTTGAAGTCCGGCAGATGATTGTTAAAGTTTTAATTTATGGTTTGATAACTTTATTAACATTTTACATTATAAACATTTTTTGCATATCGTGCGATGAATGGTTTGTTTTAATAGCGTGACAAAGGTTTATTTAAAACCTTGGCTAATGTAATATATGCGCGTCTTTTGTAATGAAGCCGTAATGTTGTTTTTGTAATAGACACAGCAGTGTAAGAAACAGAGTATTGTAAAAGCACAGCAGTGGGTTGTTTTAGAATAGAACAGAGTGTATTTTTTCTGTGTGAGACAGAGTGTTAGTTTTGCACTGCGTTTGCAGCAGTCAATCATATTTTGTAATCCCTTAGTCAGAGTAAGTGTTTGTAACAGTTTTTTTTATTAATGAAATAGAAGTATTGTTGTGTGCAATCTCTGTCTCAAGCAAGCAAATTTTTACTTTATTTCTCTGTGTTTAGAGGAGAGAATCATATTTCCATATTGTTCTGGAATTCTAGAAATTCCAACACCGTCGCTGTCCACGCTACATCCCGATTTCTGAATAACGCCATTGTGATCCAGCGGTTTCTGAACAACACCATTGTGATTCAGAATGGCTAATTCCTGCCCTAATTGTGATCCAGAACTACTTCAGATTAAGACTACCATTGCCTTGTCTTCGTCCAAAATCTCCACATAAGACCTGATGACAATTTGCCGAAAATCAATGTACAACGTGGCCAACCAGTCATCCAACTCGGTCAGGATGTTGTTCGGCCACTCTCTACTTTCCCTCAAGAAGCTGACGGAGAATACAGCAATTGGTATACCTGCAGCTTCGCTGATGGAGAATACGGCATTTGGTATACTTGCATGTTCGCGCTCCTAGCATGACAGATATACCTGCATGTTCGTGCTCCTTGCATGACAGATACGTGGCAGGGGACTTTCCCTGGGGCGAGCAGCGCGGTAACAATGTGGTATCAATAATGCAAATCCTATTACACAGTCCAAGAGAGGCTTGCCATCTGACAGTAGACTACAGCAAAACTGCCACGTACGAGATAAGGGTCACATGCTGCAAAACCCAATCAGGTTGCTCTAGAAAGCCAGCTCCATATATTTGGACCACAGCAATGGCGGCGACAACCATGTTTCCTGCCATCAAACATAGGAGTTGTATTCAACCGCCGCCAAGCTACAATCCATGCTTTGGAATACTCACTAGCAGCCCAGAATCCCCAACTTGAAAAAATCAACCCCCTAAATTTCAATCAATGCATTATTTATACACACCCCAACTTGTAACAAACAGTCCACTGAATTTATCAAATAATTCCAGTTCTATCCCCATTAACATGTCACTTCAGCTCCTGGAGCTAAAGACGAGAAGTTTGGAATCTAGGTAGCTAATCCTATAATCAACCTCCTCGATTCTAAAACATAAAGAGATAAACTGTGAATAGGTAATAAAAAACAACCTCGCAAAAATTCTGCTGTAGAAAAAGTAAACTTTCAATTCTTTAATACATCAATTTCTACATACCCAAGCCTCGTGCAGCAACATCGGTAGCAGTCATAATAGGTCTCTTTCCAGTTTTAAATTCTGATAAGACCCACTCTCTTTCAGGTTGGCTTTATTCTCCATGAATTGGTAGTGCTGGCCATCCATCCATACGAAGTTTCCTAGTAATTTGGTCACAGCCTTTTTTAGTTTCCAATAGAATAAACAAGCGGCTACCATCCATGATCTCCTCTAAGAGATGTATTAAAACTGTATTAACCTTATATCATAAGAGCCACAGTCGAGCAGAACAAGAATACTTGCACCATGGGGTCGCTGGTTGCTAGCCGGCTCAAGGCAGGGACTAGCTGCCACGTAACCCCCTTGTTTATATATTTCCTTACTACTTTTTCAACCATGCTCTCGGTGGGTGGGAAACTCCTCCGGTAGAAATCATGTCTCAACTCCTCCAGTACAAATCACGTCTCAACTCCTGTAGAAAATCATGTCCCAGATATCCACCCCCACACCATGTCACTGGCGATCACAATGAAACTCCCAGCAAAACAACAATATTGGCAGCAAATGGTTTACTTGTCATCTCACACTTTGAATTCTTAATCATAATTACAAAAATCAAATTCGAACATGTAGAAACTGTAATGTAAAATTCAATAGAGGAAAAATTATATCTCTATATATATATATATATATAAATGAATTTATCATTCATTTTTTTTCCAGTTTATTTAAAATAATGAAAAAAAATGCATCAAATTTATAAATATTGTTAATTGGAAAAACATGTAAATAAAATCTAATATTATGAAAAACAAAAACACAAAATTGAATTCCAATATAAAAAATAAGATATTAGAGATTAAATTTAAGTTCCTTGTGATTTCAACATGCTAGAAAATTTATATCTCAATAAATCACTTTTTGATCCAAATTTATTCAACAACAAATGTTTAAATATTTCTAGATTAATCTCTGTGGTGGATTACGTAAAATGGATTTCTTAGAATTATAAAAGCTACAAGAATATGTTTTATTTTATTTTGCCGTTTTTTAAATATAAAACTTCTGCTTCTCTATGGTTTTCCAATATACAAGGTAATTTTTTAATGAAAAACTTACTATTATTTTACCAGCAATTTTTTAAATACAAAATTTTTACAACATTTTTTAATATATAAATTATTGTTTTTTTTTCAGATTCAAGGTATAAACTTGTATATAAACAGAAAATTGTAAAGCTTCCGATAAATGGCCCAGTACGATAGATGTGCCCCCGGTGGGTTGGATGTTTCTCTAGATCAATTTAGGAATGTTGCTTGCTCATTGATAAGAGGAGATTCAGAAGCTGTGTCGGAGAGTTGTGCTCTCTGTAGAGCCTCGTTGCTCAGAATCGAAATAGGCGGTTTGAAGTTTGGCTGGATAAATAATAGAAACCAGGAACTGTCAACTTGAATTGATTTCAGAAATAAAAAATTCCATACAATATTAAATTTAACGTTTTATTACTTAAATCGAATTCTAGAAACAAATTTTCATTTTTTTTAATATAACCTAAATCAATACAGCCAAACTTGGTAACTGTGGTTTGAACTACTTTTCTTCTTCGTGTTACACTAACTCGTTTTTTCTCTCAACTCTTCTATGTTCCTAACAAACTATTACACTGACGCGCTTTTTCTCTTCACTCTACTATGTCCCTCACCAACTAGAAATGAATTTATAGCACTTTGACACCAACATATCTTAACCAAGTCAAAACTATATTGGATTTCTAAATACTCTAAATTTGTCATGTTGGGTCTACTCGACAACTTCTTTTAAACATATTTTAACCAAGTGAAATAAATATTAAATACCATAATACAAATTATAACTCAGTCGTCTATTAACCAAGTTAAATAAATATTAAATGTCATAATACAAATTATAACTCAGTTGTCTATGGTGTTATGTAATGGATAAAGGATAATTGTTACTTCACTTTCATGCTTTGAAAACGAGAGACACTTATTTTGATGAAAACCACCCAAATTGAAGCGGTCTTTCAATCTTAAAATACAATTGTAAGTTAATTAAATAAATCAAAAAACCGTTTTTCAACTCGTATGATGTTTGGATACTTTGTGTGATGTGATGTATATAATATAATTATATCTTTAAAGTATAAGTGTTTTTTCAAGTATGTTATTAAATTTTATAAAAGATATGATAAGATACTTAGTGTAATATGATGTATATCATAAAATTATATTTTAAAGTGGAATTGTGTTTTTTAAATATGTTTTTAAATTTTTTAAGCGTAGGTTAGAATTAGAGTTCCAAGATGTAAAATGTAATTTATTTATTTTTTAAGATTTATTTAAATTATAATTCTTCTATTGTAAAATTGGTATAATTATAATGTTTCAAGTATTTTTTTAAATATTAAATTTATTTATATATTTAAAAAACTACATTTTAAAAAACTTACATAAAGAGAGTTAAATTGCACTTTATTTTAATATTTCAAAAAATTCTCAAAATATTAAATTCTTTTGTATTTAATAATAAAATATAAAATTTAAATTAAAAAAAGAAGGAAAATCACATTATAATACAACAGAGTAGGAGAGGAATATGTAAGTTTATTTGTTTGTTTGTTTTCTTTAAAATAAAAATAAAAGTTCCCCAATGGGGTGTCACTTCAAGTGGAAAATTGGAGGTGTTATGAGTGGAGGATATGAGCAGGCCTCCAACACGCTCGGAGTTATGGCGCCTTGGTACCTACGCCATGGTTCAGGGATCCGATTATTATCCATGCTTATGGGTTGTGTGTGCACCATCTACAGTGTCTCGACGATGGTGAGAGAGAGGTGGGTGACAGATCCATGTGTTTCAGCGTCTGAGCTCAAGCCAAGGCTTGTGGCACCTATGCAGGGTGAGGAATGTAATTTGGCGAGTGCATGCAGGTGATTCTAGTTCTGTGTTTGGCCATGGGATCCGAGATCTTCTTCCCCTGTTGTGAAAAAAACCGAAGGTGGTTTGGGACCTGCACTCCTCGTGGCAGAGAGTGAGCCCAATTGCGCATTTTTTTTGGGCAAAGGTCTGGTACATTGTGGTTCCGTAGGTCTTGAAGCTCGTGGATGAGGCTCATGATCGTTGTTGATTCAGGTTCGAGTGGAGCTTGGAGGCCTTGGCTTCCTGGTGCATGTCTCCTAGCTACGTAGTTCACGTCGATGGCGTGAGAAATACTTTGGTGACAAAGCCAACCCCCTACAGTCGAGAGTTGACCAACGTTGGCTGTCTAGTAAGTAGTGTTTGCAGGCATAATTTCAGTTTTAATTTGGTAGTGGGTACTTGTTTTTGTGAGGCTCCTGATTGCCTCAGCTCAGAGTGGGGTGGTGACTTTTAGGCTGCATGTTGTGACAACGTGGCCGAGTGCGCAAGGCTGGTCTTAGCCGCGGTATGGAGGACAAAAAGTAAAATGATAAGGCTAGCTCCGAATTGGTGTTCAGGGAAATCAAAAATTTAGTGGCAACTATGGCAGTCTCTCCAGCCCGTTCCCCAGGCCAGGTGGAACCGTAGTCCTTGTGGACACGGTTACAACCCAAATACAACACATACAACTCAACTTGGAAAACACGCAGGAAAGAAGGTATTGATGTACGTGAATCTAACCTAGTTTAAGTGAGGATTTAATTAATTAATGTATTTTTCTATAGTTTTTAGGAGAAAATGATAATTATTGTAAATAAGAGAATATTCATAGGATTGTGGAAGGTTTGAGAGGATAATAGATTAGTTACATCTTATCTATGGATAAGGGACTGAATGAGATATTTTAGAGATTATATGAGATATGTTAGGGATTAGGAGAGATATTTTTGGAGTTATCTTAGGATATAGAACCTCCTTGGGTTCTCATCCAATTGTATAAATAGAGGTGATTCTATGAGGCATGATGCATTAAAATAAAAATTGTAGAGTTTGTGTGTGAGTGTCAGGAATATGATTTCCAAACATTGGGCAACATCTCTCCTATAATTATTTTATGAATTAATGAATTCTGAATATACGTGCATAGGCATGGTGGGGTTTTGTTTTTTGTTAATTTATTTTGTGCAAGTCTTTGCTACCAAGTATGAGGAGAGAAACGAGCATATTTCCTACATTAACGATATTCAACATTTTCAAAATGAATCTCTAGATGCTCTAGATAGTATTCAGATCGAAATTCTGCATTCCCACGACCACCTCTGAACTCTGGTAATTCAAGTGGAACACATTGACTATCACATTCACAATCATGCAGGCCTCTTCATTGAACCTCCAATACCTTTTGCCAATCCCCCTATGTGATGTATTTCTTTTTAACTATTTTTACCATTTTTTTTGTCTGTAATAACCAAAGACACTAGTTGTCTTAGCTCTCTTCTAGGCTTAGTGTTTTGTAGAGATTTGGAGCTTTCCATGTTTTATCTTTCAAAATGATAATATAATGAAGCTCTTTCCCAATAAAAATAAAGTTAAAAATTATGTTCTAAATAGAAAAACAATGTCAATTATAATAATAAAAAATGAATAAGTTCTAATGTAAATAGAAGTAAAAAAAAATTCTTGAGTAAGATGTTTAAATATTATAATTCCCTTATTTTAATACAAACTAATATTGACATATACTTAAAAATATTTTAATACTAAAAAACCATTTTAATTTGTCATAAAATGTCTCCATATACATGTTATGTAAATATTTTGATGTCAATTAGGTATATATAATTATCAAAAAAATATTTTTTTATGGTTAAAACATTTATTTGGATCTATATATACTTTCTTCAGCATTCAAAAATACATTTAAACAATGAAAAATAACACATTAAGTTTTAAAATTTTAAAAAAATAAACTTAAAGAAATTTGTTCACTTAGACTCATTTTAAATCCGTACAGTACATGGATCAAATTTTTTTTATATTTTAAGACCGATACAACCAAACTTAGCAATTATGGTTTGAACTACTTTTCTTCTTCGGTCTTCTTTGTTCGTAACAGACTATTACACTAACTCGTTTCTTCTTTTCACTCTTATATGTTCCTAACAAACTAGAAGTAAATTTATAGTACTTCGTCTCCAACATATTTTAACAAAGTGAAAGCTGTATTGGATTTCAAAATACATTCTACATTTTTCATGAGGTTATACTCGACAACTTCTTTTAAAACATATTTTAACAAAGTGTAATAACTAGCAGTTGCCCCAAAAGGGTCGAAGGGATATCGATAAGATTTTTAAATAAACAAAGTTGTATAAGAAAATAGCAATTCATACATTAAACTTAAGTTTTTTTTTTGTGTGTATTTTTTTCTTACATTTATAATATGTAACTATATTATTGAAAGACAAAATTATTGAAATAGTTCTCAGGTCTTTTCCTGGTTAAAATTTAACATACACATTGCTTTGAAGTTGTTAAAATTTAACATACACATTATACACATTTCTTTGAAGTCCTCAATTCTCAGAAATCAAAATTATTGAAAAAAATCTTAACACTCACTGCTTTGAAGTTCTCAATTCTCTGACTGCCAGTGTATGCACCTCATATTAATTATTCATTTGTATCAAAAGAAACACCATATTTCCAAATAAATATGGATATATTTAGTAAAAATTTGATTTAAAAATTGTATGAACATAATTTTTATTTTTTTACTTTGAAATTGTAGGGATTAAAAAAAGACATGCAATTTTTTTAACTAATTAAGTTTACCTAAACAAAGATTGAATGACCAAACTTAAAAAATCTAAATATGACTAACGATTATATCCACTGCATTTTTTTTAAACCTTTAACAACAATACTAAGATTAACAGTTAACCCTGTAACAAAAATACTAAGATTAACAGTTGATACCATCAACATTGAGAAGATTAGAAAATATGAAGATCTATTTCAACATTAGACCATATATATTCTATTGGATACTTGGAGTCCAATGATGAACCAACATAAAACTGCATATCTCAACCATGTTGTAATACCAATTTTCCTCTACTGCCAACAAGCCTTTCTAGCAACAATTTTCTTCCATGCTTGCCTACTCTGGAATATCATCCTCTGTATCATGAACACCACTGTGTTCCTGCTTTTTGACTTTAATTATGCTGAAATCAATTTGTCCATCTCCCATGATCTCCTTGTCTTTTTTATTGTCATCCTTCTTAGATATATTGTTCGATCTTTGGATCTAATCAACCATGGTGCGAATAGAGGAAAATGGGTTGTGTTAGTAGTATATAGAATTTCTAATAACAAAATTCATGTTAGATCTAAGAATTTTTTGATTCATAATTTAGATAAATATCTTTTGAATTAATTATATCATTAAAATTTAATCTAGGTCAACATTAAATTCATTTAAAAAAAACATCACAGACAAAAAAACTAAGGCTAATTTTGAATTAATATTCTGACCTCAGATCGGAGTTTTTTTGTTCTCTTCCAGGAGAGCGTGATAATGAACCTTGAGGGATTCGTAGTTTTGTTTGAGAACGCCAAAGTCTTTCTCTATCTGTGTGGTTTTCCATTTGGCTCTTATGTCGGCACGAGGTTCATAGTTAGGACATGAAGAGAAAAAGCAGTTCGAAATAAACTAATACGCTCTTGAACTGCCTTAGATTCGAAATAAACTAATACAGATCTTGAACTGCCTTAGATTTCCTGTGGTGCTAGTTGTTGAATTCGTTGATTATGCAAAGGAGAGGTCAAAGGTTCAAATGTCATGGAAAACTCTACTTAAATGTTAAAGTGGGCCATTTACTATGTTAATGCAAACCTCGATTCAAAGCTCTCCGCCCATAATCAATAATATTTATCCATTAAAACTATATGAATAAAAATAAAATGCAGTTCATAGCACACAACTTATCATATATACATAAACAGAAAATTGATTTAATCCCCATCATTGAAATTAAAACCGTTTTAATAGATACCCAAGCCAATTAAATTGAATTGATACCCCACAAGAAGCACAGAAATTAGCATATATAAATAAAGGGAAAATGGATTTAATCCCCATAGTTGAAACTAAAACCATTTTAACAGATACCCAAGACCATTAAATGGAATTGATACCCCACAAGAAGCACAGAACTGAACTTGAGTGCTATCTTGATGCTTAAAAAGAGAATTTTTAAACCTGCATATTGCATTTGGTGAGATCCAGAGGGGTTACGCCCATGTTGGTGAGACCGTAGCTGAGAATACCTCCCATGGTGCAGGCTACATAGAAGGTTCTTTTCTACTAAATTTTCTATTTCCTACTAAATAGTAATTACTATTTAACGAATTGGTTTCTAAATTTTAGTAATATTTATTCAGTAAAATTTTAAAATTTAAATTTAATAAAATAAATGTGTGTACACATGTCATTTGGAGAGATGAAAGGTAGATGAAAATGAAATTTACTATTTAGCAGCAAATTTCGCTTCCTTAAAAGAAAATTTCCTGCTACTGTTTTTCTTTCCTACTAAATAGTAATTTAGCGAATTCATTTCTAAATTTCAGTAATATTTATTCAGTAAAATATTAAAATTTAAATTTAATAAAAGCATAAAAAATGTGTGTACACATGTCATTTGGATAGAAGAAAGGTAGACGAAAAGGAAAGTGTATTGATTCAAAAGAGAAAGTCTATATTCCTAGACTCCTAAACATTAAATATCATAGTACACAAACACCCTAAGGTTCTGGTATAGAAAAGAATAGCATACAAGAAAGAAGAAGTAGTAGGAACTTTCTTGGCTCCAGCCGATCTTCCAGGGGTAGAAAATTATGTTTACTGGACCTCAAATCAAAATATCTATATTGGGTAATTGATGTGGAACAACTTCTTTGTTATTAATTTCATGTAAGATGTGTTTTTCATAATGGATGAGATATTTTGGCCAAAGTACTCAAGACCTTTATATGACTAAATCTGCATGTTTTTTTTTTTTTTTTCTGCATGAAGGATGCACTTGGTTTTTATGACCAAGTTGAGTAGACTTCACCCTTCCACGAAATTATTTTCTTCTATCACATTCACAATGTTGAATTCGTCTGATACTACTCCTAGAACTTTGGTCGTGCTCTATAACAAAAAATATTTAATAGAATAAAAAATTATCACTATGGCATGTTGACATCATAAGAGACTACTAAGAAGCTTAAGTATGGTAAATCCACCTTCATCTATCATTTTAACATAGACCATAGAGTTATCTTAATAGTCAATTTTATGGATAAGCGACATTTGGGCCCTTTTTAACCCTTGGAGATGATTAATTAATCTCATTTCAGATAATTTATATTAATAAATCATATACAATCATATTTCCATAATTCCTCTTTGAAATACCAATATTCCACTTCTTTGGAACTTTTCACCTTTGTCAGAATAACAAACATCATGAAGACCCAAAATTAAGAAGAAAAAATCAGCTCATAATCAAGGAATCTAGCGACTTCTTTAAGGATCATAATTCAAGATTTTAGTGTCTTTTAAAGATCATTTATTTTCCCATCAAATAAAAATCAACAATCAATTTTTTTAGTGACAATAATGGGAACAAATTTTAAATGTAATAACTCTCTTCTCTAGTGATAGTACATTTTTTTTTTTAAATGAAATAATTTTTCCAATCTTTGAAATAATAGATTCCTCCTCTACTGCTTTTCAACTAATTTCAATAGGTATGTGTATTTTTTCTAGTATTTTCTGATTCATTTAATTTAAGGGCAGTGGTAAAGAGACTACTAGACAAAAAAGAGCATAGTGACTGAACATCAAATGAAAATAACATTGAGGAATAGCTTCTGATTTTCTCATGTGGGCCTTCCTCAATTGATGAGGTAGTAGGAACTTGCTCCTCCAGAATAAGCGCTGGAGAATTATGTTGATTGATCTACTACTCATGTGACTTTGACTCCTCCTTACAATTGGAATGTTTCTCTTCCCATAAATCTATCTCAAGTTAAAATTCTAGCTTTCTCTTGTTTATGAATAAATTGTCTCTATATCACTATTGTTTGTCTCTCTTTTTAAGTGCTTGCTTGAATTAGTGAGATAATGTAGCTCATCTGGATTCCAAAATCCTTAAGTAACCCATTTTTTGAAGAGTCCTCTTCTATTTTTAATTCTGCTATTTCTTCCTCCATAGCCTTCTCAATGTCGTTTCCTTCTAAAGAATCATATAGTAATGATAAGTATCCATTGTCCTGCTTTTTTTCTTCCATATACTTCAGATCTAAATGAATGGAACTTGAGATAAAATTCATGACATTTTCCAAATTCCAAGATTTTTCATTGCACTTCTCATGTGTATCAGAGTAAATCGATTCCACACATTCAACGTTATGCCTTTTTAGGGTTTCTTGTAAGGTTGGAAGCTTCTCTTCACCATGTGTCCTTTTTTGTGTATCCTTCAATATGATACAAAAAAATAGATTTTTTCATATTCAATTGCATGTTTCCACCACACCTCTTCCATATCTGATGGGTTTTTTTTCATATATTTATTTTCATCAAGAAACATAAGAATTCTTGACAAGGGATCCCTTTATGCTGAAGAAATACAGAGTTTGAAAGAGATGTGGATGTACTTGGAAATGATGAGGAAATGAGAGATGTTGGAAAAATAACTACATCAAATTGGTTGATGTCAATGAAAACAATAATCTACAAAACATTAAGAAAAGTTTATGGAAGTATTAGAGTTAGGATTCAATAACATGAGAATGATGAACTTGCATTTTGGGCTAATATATGTAGGAAATATTATCAAGATAGACTTTCGTATAATGTGAGCAACACTGTGAAAGAGTTTTTCTATTGGAATTTCCATGTGTAACCAAATGAGAAGCATACCATGAGACATTGTATATCTAGAGGGGTGTATTGAGATCATTTCCCCTTTCAGTGACTATAATTATTAAAGAACATTTCTTACTACATAATATGTATAACTTGTATATATAATTATCAAAAAAAATAATTGTGTTGAATCTTATGACAACGAGGACAATATAAATAGTCCATTCATACAACTACCACATACTATCAATAGGAAAAAGGGTTTTTATGTGAAGTGATTTGTGCATCTTCGTCATGGAATTTGAATCTCAACACTAAGGAGTCATCCTAAGATAAAAGGTCATCATAGTAACTTTGATGTTCCAAAACCATCAATAATTTAATTATATTTCTCTAAATATCAACAATTGGACAACAATCACAATATGGTAAAGCTTGGGGGAATGTGTAGCCATATCATTGTATAACTGTATATACAACAACTTATCCAAATGATATAAAAATATTTCATAAGAAATGCAACTGCTACGTGAATTAATCACAATCCTTATTGATATACTCTAAGTTCTTCCACAATACTAATAAAGTGTCTAAAGAATCCATCATCACTCGGTCACCATATAGGTAACACCTAGGGGAAATGTGTTAGAACTGTATATACAAAATATGTTATAAGCAATGCAACTACTACATGAACTACTCAAAGTCCTTAATGATATAATCAAATTTCTTCCACGATACTAATCAAGTGTCTAAAGAAGCCACCATCACTTCCAAAATCACATATTTAAACATACAAGTTATAAAAAATGAATTTGTTTCATAAATTTTAATAGAATCACGTACTGAGATCTAAGATATAGTTCTTAAACTCTGAAGTTTCTTCTTGATTGAAATCATACTAAATTAATAAGATATAGCTAAAGAACAATAATTTAAAAACTTCTTGGCACAATCGTTACATAATAATTTGATGCTCAACTTGTATAGCAATAAATATAAGCTTGCAACACGTCCAAATAAAACAACTGAAGTAAATATTATCAGTTGGTTTTCTATACATTTATGTAATTAAAATAGAGCTAGCAACTTTTTAAGAATACTTCATTGAAAAATAGAAGCATCTTCATGCCTGGTTTTACAAGCTGGCCGTGAATACCTTTCTAGATCCTTATAACATTAGATATATTTTGTGAGTTAATGTGATTTTTTTTTTCACATTGATTTAAAAATAAGTTATTATACCATAATATTGACTTTCTCATTGTTTTTTTTGTTTATGAACCCTTTAAAAAGACTAGAGGAACATTTGATTTTACACTGTGATCTCCCTAACATGGGTGGGGGTTTCAAAAATTGGAAAGTAAATTGAGCGGTTATTGTTAGAAATTGTTGTATAATATGGGAAATTTGGATGTTTTGTAGACAATATGGATGTCATAAAAGATATATATTTTAAAAAATTTAGTGTCTCTCGCCACCATGCATCTAATATGATCCTTTTCAAATGAGAAATTCAATATCTATTTTGAATTTTTTAGTTTCTATAGCCACCATGCATCTAATAGGATCCATTTCAGCTAGGAATTATAACTTGTGACATCCCTAGCCATTTTCTTTGACTGTGTATCGGGTTACAAACTAACTTGTAAAATCCCTAGCCATTTTCTTTGATTGTGGATTAGGTTATAAACTAGAATACACTCTCTCTTCATAATACTCTACAATATATATTGGATTGAGGGAAATGTTATGAAAAGACATGTACAAAAAACCCTTTAGAGTTGTCTCAACTTCCTCTATTGTTCATCACAGTGTCAATTTGGTTAATCTACGGTAAGGATTGAGTGGATTTCTTCTTTTGTAAGTTTTGTTTGGAATTGAGAAATAAAAAAATTATAAAAGATAAATTTATGTAGTGAAAAACTTTGTTTAAAGTTTCAAAATAAAAAGTTGAGTAAGTTTGACATCATATAATGTGAGAAATTTGGATGGTTTGTAGACAATATGGATGTCATAACAAATATCTATTTTAAATTTTTTAGTGTCTCTGGCTACCATGCATCTAATATGATCGATTTCAACTAAGAACTTCAATATCTATTTTGAATTTTTTAGTGTCTTTGGCCAACATGCATCTAATAGGATCCATTTCAGCTAATAACTTCAATAAATCACTATGTGGATGATAACTTGTGACATCCCTAGCCATTTCCCTTGATTGTGGATCAGGTTACAAACTAATAACTTGTGAAATCCCTAGCCATTTTCTTCGATTTTGGATCCGGTTATAAACTAGAATAGACTCCCTCTTCAGAAGACTCTACAATATATATTATATGGAGGGAAATGTTATGATAAAACATATACAAAAAACCGTTTAGGGTTGTCTCAACTTATTCTATTGTTAATCACATAAAGTCAATTTTTTAAAACTATAATGTTTTTTCTTTTGTAAGTTTTATTTGGAATTGAAAAATAAAAAAATTATAAAAGCTAAAATTATGTAGTGAAAAACTTTTTTTAAAATTCCAGAATAAAAAGTTGAGTAAGTTTGACATAATATAATTTGAAATTAATTTATGATTATAAAGTAAAAGACATGTAGGTTTTTTAGCCACAATTAGGTAATTAAAGTTATTTATATAGTTTTTTTTTTAACAAAAACAATTTCATATTCATTAACAAAAAAAATTTGAAAGAGTATGTATGTAGTTACAAACTATTACAATTAATTAATTAAAGGTAAATTTAGTGTTAATTAAGAAATGAGAATTATGAACATTCATATTTATTAATTTCATTTTTTATATATTAAGAAATACTACACATGAATAATAAAAAAGTTGTAACATAAATAATATATAACAAAAGAACCATGTATTTTTGGAATAATAAAATAGTTGTAACAAAAATAATATAGAACAAGAAAAACTATGTATATTTAGATGTATGAAAATTTAGATACATTTTATTAAGTAAAATTTTAAAATAATAATGTCTATAAACAATTAAAAATAATTTTATTAAATAGTTAGTTTACATATTTTCACTCTAAAATAGGTTTGCATATCAAGATATTTGATCCCTCTTGGCTCTTGGTAGATCCAGAGTTAAGGTTGATCTAGGCCATCTTAATTTCCCCCTTTAAATAAACTATATTCCACATGAATACCATGGATTTTTTTTATAGTTTATTGTTATTTTATTTTATTACCTAAATTTAATTTAACTTATTAAAAAGAAAAAACAAATACTCCAGAGTTAAGATTGATTTAGGCCATCTTAATTCCCCCTTTAAATAAATTATATTCCACATGAATATCATGGGTCAATACCATGGGTTGTTTTTTTAGTTTATTGTTATTTTATTTTATTACCTAAATTCAATTTAACTTATTAAAAAGAGAAAAAAGAATACTATAAAAAAACATATATAAAACTATTTACAACATTTTAACTTAAAAATCACCAAAACCTAAATTCCATATAACTTATTTTAAAAAAAGAACTAATATTATAAAAAATATATATATAACTATTTACTTGTGGATCTAATGGCCTAAAACATTTCAATCATCTAATATTTGATCCAATACTTCAGACATGGACACAGTAACAACTAGGGGAGTTGTTTTCAAATAAAAATGCCTTACGCCATAATTAAATGTCATAACTCAAATTATAACTGAGACGAATTTGATGTTATGTAATGGATAAAAAAATTTCTTAACTGTCTTAGCTTAAAAATGAGAGACACTCTGATTTAGATTAATACCACCCAAATTGAAGGGGACTTTTAATCTTAAAATACAACATTAAGTTAATTAAGTAATGAAAAGTGTTTTTTAAGCATGTCTTTAAATTTTATAACGGTCATGATAAGATACTTAGTGTGGTGTGATGTATACGATAAAATTATATCTTTAAAGTATAAACGTGTTTTTTTAATGATGTTTTTAAATTTTACAAAGTAGGTTAGAATTAGAGTTTCAAGAGATCAAATGTAATTATTATTATTATTTTTAAATATTTATTAAAATTATAATTTTTGTAATGTGAAATTTATATAGGTATAGAGTTTTAAGTATTTTTAAAATATTAAATTTATTTATAAATTAAAAAAATATTTTAAACAATCAGAAATTAGAAGTAGTTAAATTAAACATTATTTTTATATTTCAAACTTTTTCAAAATGTTAATTTATTTTGTATTTAAATAAAAAAAAGGAAAAACCACATTATCATATAATCTGAATGAGAGGGATGTGTAAGTTTGTCTGTCCGTTCCCCTTTAAAATACAACTAAAAATTAAAATAGAAAAATAATGTCACCTATAATAATAAAAAAATGAATATATTATAAAGTAATTAAAAGTATAAAAATGTGTGAGTAAAATGTTTAAATCTTATAATTTAGTTATATTGACATGTACTTAAAAATAATTTTATAATAAAAAACTGTTTTAATTTTTGTAAATGTCTCAATTTACATGTTATTTAAAATATTTTAATCTTAATTGTTTATACAATATATATTATTTAAAAAATATGTATATGTCATGAAAAAAGTATTTTGTATAGTTAAAATTTTTATTTAGTCTTATATATACTCTATTTAGCATTCAACATTCAGAAATACAATTTAAACAATGAAAAATAATGCATTGTATTTTGCACTGTAAAAAAGTTTACACTTGAAAAAAATTGATTCATCTATACTGAATAAATAATATTAAAAAAAAAACTCTCCATTTATTAATTTCAAAAATAAAAAATTCCCTAACATCAAATTTAATGTATTAATACCCAAATCCAATTGTGTAAATACATTTTCAAATTATTTCGACTTTTCAAGACCGATACAACCTAACTTGATAACTATGGTTTGAACTACTTTTCTTCTGCGTATTACACTAACTCGTCTTTTATCTTCACTCTTCTATGTTCCTAACAAACTAGAAATGAATTTATAGCATTTTCTCTCTAACGTACTTTAACCAAGACAAAACTATAGTTGATTTCTAAATACATTCTACCTCTTCATGAGGGGTATACTCGACAACTTCGTTTAAAACATATTTTAACCCAGTTAAATAAATATTAAATGTCATAATACAAATTATAACACAGCCGTCCTTGGTGCTATGTAATGGATAAAGGATAATTGTTACTTCACTTTCTTGGCTTAAAAATGGGAGACACCCTTATTTAGATTAAGACCATCCAAATTGAAGCGCTCTTTAGATCTTAAAATACAACTATAAGTTAATTAAATAAATAAATAAATAAACGTTTTTTTTAACTATTATCATCTTTGGATACTTTGTGTGACGTATGTGATAAAATTATATCTTTCAAGTATAATTGTTCTTTAAAGTACGTTTTTAAATTTTAAAATGGTCACGATAAGATACTTAGTGTGATGTGATGTATATTATAAAATTATATCTTGTATAAGTGTGTTTTTTTAAATATGTTTTTAAATTTTGTTAGGATAGAATTAGAGTTTGAAGATGTAACATATGATTTAATTTTTTTATTTAATATTTTTTTTAAATTTAGTGAAATTATAAATTTTATATTTACAAATTTATATAATTAAATGTTTTAAGTAATTTTTAAATTTAATACAATTATATTAAATTTATTATACATTTAAAAAACCAATATCCAAAAAAAAAATTATATAAAAAAAAAATAAATAGTTAAATTACATTTTATTTTAATATTCCAAACATTTTTCAAAATATTGAATTCATTCCTATTTAAATAATAGAATATAAATTTGAAATTAAAAAAAAAAAACAAAAAGAACCAAATTATTATACAACTAAAGCATAAGTACCAGTATATATCAATCTTTAAGTATGGACCAAATGAGCTGAGAAGCATCAAATTTCTTCAAATGCAAATTGTTTTAGAGTAACTTATTTTTTTCCTGATTTACATATAATTTTTTTTAAATAATATAAAATGTATATGCATTTGACATTAAAATATTTTACATAACATGTACATGGGGACATATTATGATGAAAATTAAAATCTTTTTTATTATTAACATATTTTTAAATATATGTAAATATTAATTCGTATTAAAATAGTTTATTAATAACCAAATTATAAGATTTAAACGTATTTGAATTCGGGCTTTTGTTATCAATATTTAATATTTAAGAAAAAAAATTGGGCATAATCGAATGAAAAATGTTTTTTGGACCTTTTTGGAACCATCAAGTGTTGTCCATCCTATAGAGAAGCTGGAGAATGAGATTTTGGCACCAGATTAAATAGAAGGCAATGTAGAGGCCCTTAAACTTTTAACAGAGAAAATGGAGAATATAAATAATAGAGGGAGTAATATAGAGACTCTTAAATATTATATTATATTAAAACATTATTTTTGAAAATAAATTATTTTAATATATAAAATTAATGGATTAAATTATATTATATTAAAAAATATATGAAATGCTAAGTTATTATTTTATAACTAATCAAATATTCAAATCAAAATTAAAATTCAAAGGCAAACTTAAAAACAAAAACTTTTGAAGTTTAAAGAAAAATAATTAAAACAAATTAAAAAAAATTAAAGATAATTAATAAAATATAAATAATACAAATATTAGTATAGTGAATAGACATAGAAAATGAATTAGTTAAAAATAAATAAATAACAATAAATAAAATAAAAATAAAAATAAATAAAATTACAATAAGAATAATAAATAAATAAAATAAGAAAAAGCGTAACAAATGTAAAATTAGAAGTAAAAATAAAATAAATTAAAATAAATGAAAGATAGATTCAATTAAGTTAAATTTATTTAAATAAAATAAATTAAATTAAATTAAAATGAAAGATAGATATAATTAAGCTAAAATTATTAAATTAAATTAAATTAAATTAAATTAAAATTAGGAAGATAGGGCACGAACTCAACTTTTCTTAATTTTCCTACCATCGCATCTATTAAGATTACTATGTCTTTTCTCGATTTCAAGGGCTTCCTTGAACTTTCGATTATGAAAATGACTAATTCTAGCAATGACATAGGTCTCTTGAATGCATGTGTCATGCTTAGTATTCTTTGGATGCTCATCCAACGCTCAAGAACGTGTCCTCCAATGCCTGATGTGAATGAAGTGCTCATGAATCATTTGATTGATTAAACAACTAGTCTCTCCGATGTAGGGAGTCAATAAGAACATGAGATGACATAAACATATTTCATATTCTTAGGGTCCACCAGGGCTTTTACTGACCTTAGGGAGCTCCATAGCATATTTCGAGGCCTAAAGGTCGCGGGAACCTTGTGATTCGTTAGGATATTGTGAGTGGTCCCTTTGATAAATGGGAGATGCAGCCCTGAAAATCAATCTGTGGGTTCCTTTTTAACTCTAGGACCTTTTATTGGTGCCTACTACACCCATTATTCTCGAAAACATTAAGGATATGAGTCTTCTCATCATTAATATGGTTTTCATGAGAAACTCTTAAAGCCCAAATCGCTAAAGTGTTGAAAACACCCAGCTTTTGAGGAGGGAAATACTGAAATTTAGCATGATGAAATTATTTTGTGTGAGTTTTCTTACAAAAGACCTCATGAGAAGAGGAACCATCATCATTCCTAGAAAGGAGAGCATCAAGGAAAGGAAAAAATTTCATTGCTTTCATATTCCATGGTGAGCTTTCTCAAGTTAGATTGTCTTTTAAGATGTTGGAAAAAAAATTCCAACTTATCCCAACCATAGGACCAGATAACAAGGGTGTCATCAACAAACCTCTTTGACATCTTAGGAATAAATCGAGCAGAAGCCATGGTTTTAGATTCAAAGTCTTCCATGAAAATATTAGCCATTACAAGGGAGAGAGGGGAACCCATGGCCACACCGCAAATTTGGTCATAGAATTCCCTATCAAAAATGAAGAAGTAGAGGTGAGACATATCTCAACTAAATAAGCAGTATGAGGATCTGTAATTCTCTTTATGACTTCAATGGCCTCGTTGATAGGTATGTTAGTGTATAGGGAGACCACATCAAAACTCACAAGCCTGTCATCAGGATCAAGATTCATACCCTTTAATTCAGTGACAAACAAAGAGGAGTAATTGACAAAAGATTTTGATATATTTTTTCACTTCTAATTACATTATAACATATTCATTTTAACTATAGCTAACATTATTTTTCTATTTAGAATATAAATTTTAACTTTTATTTTTATTTTGAAGAAATAGATAGACCGACAAACTTATACATCATTCTCATACTAAATTGTAAAATAAAGCTTTCCACTCAATAATTTTTTGACAAATTATAAAACTAAGTTATAAATATAAATATTTCCCTCTGAAAAAATCAATACTCTGATCCCTTTCTTCCGAATATAAAATTTTTATTTTGGGTCCTTTGCATTATTACGAATCAATCGATATGAGGACAATAGAAATTATGCGTAGGACAACTATCCTCAATACTCCAATGGATATTTAATTTACTTTTATAATAACAATTTCGCTGTAATAAAATTATCTCTACCTTCTAATAAGGAAGACTTAACAGGAAGCCATGCTTTTAATTTTCAGATTTTGGTTGTATTGTATACATAGTAGAACGAGTCTGGTTATTTTACCTGTTCTGGCAACGGAACGAAATCTTCTTGCAAGGTCAAGTGTGAGAGATGTATTAACGCTTACGTGTTTCAATAATTAGAGTATTTCAACTTCCAAATTAAATGAAATGCGGAATGATTATAAGCGTTTTTTTATTATACATTAGCCCCTGTATAGGATTAAAACCAGCAGTATCTATTATACTGGTAATTTTATGTGTGATTGCAGATTCCTAAAATAATTAATTTTTTTCTTGGTCATTAGATTCTTGGGTACTCTCTAAATTTGTAATTTACATAAGTTTATTAAAGAATGTAATCTCAATCACCTGTTAGGTGTCGAAAATGTCAGTCCAAGTGTCCCAATTTAGTTTCAGTTAGTCCAGTTTAGTCGAGTTTAACTCCAGTGATTTATTGCTGATGTTTCCAATGTAATATATTTAACTAATTTGTAATCTTAAGAAGAGCAATCATCTGCTCTACTTCTTTTTAGCTTTTCAATTCTTGTCATGGTATTGGATCTAGTTTTCATAGGCCTCCCCAGAGAACAGCAACAAAGCCAAGTTGGAGCAGTAGAGAGGAGAGGTGAGCCTGTGTAAGACTCCTTGAGAGCAATAGAGATTGAAGGGACATTGTATAAGACTTCCGAGCAACAACGTGAACGCGTGAGCGAAGTGAAAGCGTAGAAATAAAATAAAGACGAAAAAGTCAACAAAGAAGCAAGCAGAGGTGATTGAAGAGATTTTACTTTTTTAAATATTTAAAAAAAATAAAAATTATGCACTAACACTCTGTTTTAAAGGCTTCTCAGCATTATTCTTAACGCATTGTTTGAGAAGAAGCTCAGCGTCATAACGCGGGAGCCAAGAGCCAACAGCCGCGTTAAGTGTCAATTACTTGCACAAATTTCAAGTAACGCAGGACTTGCGTGGATCATCTGTGTTAACATTAACGCGGGACAGGAGCTTCATTGCCTGCGTTAAGGTATTTTTTCATGATGCGTTAAGCCATTTAACATATTTTTTTTTTAAATATGAAGGACGTTTTTTAAAAGGAGTCAAAAGTGAAAAATTGAGCTATGTGCACAAAAATGATGCCCATGTAATTTTTTTGATTACACTTTACGTAATTTGAAAAAGGAGAAAGCCCTTTCATGTGAAGAAAAAAGTTTTATTAAAGCTTTTTATTTAAAAAACATTAAATTTTTTTTTTGGAGTTTAAAAAAAAAAACTTAAAAATTGTGAGAGCCTTGTGAAAGTGAATGTTTAAAAGGAGATTTTTTTGAGGAAGAGAATTTTTTAGAAAAAACGTATTTGATGCATATGTAGACTCGTTTGTTTGTGGAAGTCAAGAAATGAGGTCTTGGGAAAATCCAAGAGGCTAAAGCAAAAACAGAAGATGTTCGAGATCTTTTTAGATCTGAAAATAAAGAGGCAAAAAGACGCCTATGCATTAAAATGCATAAAAGAATCAGTCGATGAAAGTATACTTCCCTTGATTTCAGATTCCAAGACAGCCAAGGAGGCATAGGATACCCTTGAGAGGTGTTTTGGTACAAGGGGGAGCATTGAATTTGAGGATCAAGGTGGATCTGTAGCAGCAGATCTACATCGAGATGAGGAGTTTGTTGAATCCCACTATTCTCAGCCACAGGTGGAAGATTTC